>CM067167.1:205430502-205664447 GCA_034093135.1 Erigeron breviscapus | reverse complement strand
AAGGCTTCTCATATGAATCAAAGACTTTTTCTTGATCTAAATTTTTTTCAGAATCTTTAAATTGTTTTTTACTTTTTAAAGGAAAAATATTTTCAAAAAATTTAACATCTTTGGAAAAAAATATTTTGTTATTAATAATAGAAAGAAGTTTGTATCCCTTTTTTGAATTAGAATAACCAATTAAGATACATTTAGAAGACCTACTTTGAAATTTATCTAAAACATTTAGGTTTTTTGAAAAACATAAGCAACCAAAGGATCTTAAGTGAGAGAAAAAAGGAGGTTTATTAAACACCATCTCATAAGGAGTTTTTCCATTTAGCACAGAAGAAGGCAATCTGTTAATCAGATAACACCAGTTAGAACACATTCAGTCCATAAATTTAGGGGAATTCCCCCTTGAAATAAAAGAGATCTAGCTACATTAAGAATATGTCTATGTTTTCTTTCAACTATCCCATTCTGTTGTGGAGTATGAGGAATAGAGGTTTGATGCATGATACCATTTCTCTCAACAAAGGTAATAAAATATTTATTAACAAATTCAGTTCCATTATCACTTCTTAAAGTCTTGATGGTTTTATTAAACTGATTTTTTAACAAGTTATAAAAAACAACAAACTTTTCAAACACTTCTTCTTTTGAATTTAACAAATATACCCAGACAGCTCTGGTGTAATCATCCACAATAGTCAAAAAATATCTATAACCACCCTTGCCAGTGACCATGTAAGGACCCCAAACATCTAAATGTATGAGTTGACCTAATTCAGTAGACTTATGATCACTTTGAGGAAAAACATCTCTAGTTTGTTTAGCCTGATGACAAATTTCACAAACAAAATCTTTATCATGTTTAATATGCAAATTAGATTGAAGTTTATTTAGAACAGAATCTGCAGGATGACCTAATCTATGATGCCAAACAGTTTTAGACACATTGCAAGTAATCAACCTATCAATACCTTCTAAACACTCAACAATATAGTACAATCCACCATCTTGTTTACCAGTCCCTATAACTTTCATTGCATTCAAACCCTGAGTTATAACATAGCACAGATTATCATCAAAGGCAATTAGATATTTACTATGCTTAGCAACTTTGTGAACTGATAACAAAGTATACTCAGGAACAACCAGAACATCATAAAGAGTTAAATAAGTAGTTAATTGAAGATTCCCAATTTTTTGAACATAAGCAAAAGTTCCATTAGGGTGACCAACTTTAATTTTTAAAGCAAACACATCCAACACATCAACAAGATTAGAATCAAAATAAGTAATATGATGATTAGCCCCTAGAGTCTGTAATCCAACCTTTTTTAGTAAATTTCTGTCTAATATTTGAATTTGAACAAAAATATTTATTAAAGTTTTTATGAAATATCTTGCTGTGATTAAATAACACACCTTTTTATGAATTTGAACAAAAATATTTATTAAAGTTTTTATGAAACATCATCAAGTTCCATTAAAAATTGCATTAGTTTAATCAACTGAGTATGTTTAGTGAAATCCTGAGCAGCATGACAAGTACATCTAGGCAATTGAACAAGAGCATCAAACTGTTTCCACAGAGCATTCAGCTTATGATAGTAATCAGATAACAGCATGCCCTTTTGACACAGAGAGTTAATCTTATGATGCAAGTTAAAAATCACAGAACCATCCACTTTATCATAAGTTTCTTTTAATTCTTGCCATATAAGAGAAGCTTTTCTAGAAAATATTTGACCAAGATAAAGTTCTTCAGTAATTGAATTAAGAATCCAAGACATAACCACAACATTACACCTATCCCATTGTCTTCCTAGAACTTCATCTACATTAGACCTTTTACAAGTACCATCAATAAACCCAACTTTGTTTTTAGCTTCTAAAGCAAGTAGCATAGCACAACTCCATACTTGATAATTTTCAGTTCCTTTTAGCTTTATTGACACAATAGACAAAGTACTAGAATCATTAGGATGCAGATGCAAAGGACTTCCCAAATCTAGCTTACTAATCCTAGTAACACTATCATCACTTTCATAACCAGACATATAATCATAATTACGAACATTATCATCATCCATATTGAACAGGAAAAGAGACACACAGAATCAAAAATAATCAAACATATAAGCAATCAACACAAAATCACAACACAATAACTAGAATTAAGAACAATTACTGAATAATAAAAAAATATTAAAAAACAATTTTTTAAAAAAAACTTATTCTCGCAAAAGTGCTAGTGACAGGATTCCTAACCTCTCAAGAAGGCAGGTCAAGTATAACACAATTGTTTTGAATGAGAAATATGTGAAAAAGATTTTAACAAACTTTTAAGAGAAAAGATAAGGAAAGAAGTAACAAACAGTTCTCTCGGTTGAAATATGCAGCGGAATAAACCCTACTATTCAATCGATTCACTTAGTCGATGAATAGCAGGAACAAATCCCTAAAAAAATAGGGTTTTTGCAACAGAAGAAGAAATTAACTCAAACACCAACAATGATCGAAGAAATTCACCACAGAGATGAACAGGATCTAGAAACCCCCAAAATTAATCGATCAAACCCTAACCCTAATTTTTCTAAAAATGTAGGGTTTTCAACCACAATGAGATCTCGAAGTTCAAACGGTGATCAAATGATCATACGCCGTTTACAAATTTTAGATCTAAACAAAAGAACCTCCAACTTAGCGAAACCCTAAATTGAAGAACACGAACCCCAGATTTATTATTATGAAACAATTAATTCGATTAATTGAGATATCCTTAATAAAAAACCCTCTCTGATACCATGAACAGAAACAATTCTCAAACTATTTCCAGAAAATCTAATCTATTCTCAAATAGATTTAAATCAAACAACCACAAAAATCATACCTGCTAATCAAGTATGATTCACTCAACTATTTGTTGAATGTTCTATTACAAACAAGAATTGAATATACGAATTATTATTACAATTATTCAGCAGATATATATATTTGTATATATATATATATATATATATATTGAGAGAAAAAGAGGATCGAAAAAGTGTGTGAAAGATTTAGGGTTAATCAACCCTAGATCTGAACATGTGTTTGTATTTATACAAACAACTTCTTCTTAATTGCAACTTCAGTCCCTCTACTTGCAACTTCTTTCACTTGTACAGCTTCAGTCCCTCTACTTGCAACTTCTTTCACTTGTACAGCTTCAGTCCCTCTAAGCATATATTCAACACTCTAAGTCCTTCCTGCACAACTAATCATACAATAAGCATCTAGAAAGAATAAGCTAAAGATATAAGCAGACCAGAAACAGCTTATATGAGAATAAGATTATACTTTTAACATACATAATAGATGTGACAGAATATTATTGGTGGATGGCTAGACATGAATTACACATCCAGCCATCCATGCACGAATGTCATTGTCCTAAATTTTATATGATTGTCATGGGAAAAATTGTCTTTCATGCCCTCATGTGCGCGACATATGATCAAAAGATCAAATTTTATATGATTGTCATGGTAAAATCGTCTTTTACTCCCTTATGTGGGCGACATGTGATCAGAATTAACGATTCATTAGTCTTTGTTAGCGGTAGGTATGGTAAGCGTGCATATTCGCAAACACTGGGTATGCCTGTAATTAAGTTTGTGCAGGTATGTCCAGTGCAATTTCAACTATACCTCAGGTATCATTTGTATAATTGATTTATTTTATGTTTCACCATCAAATTTTGTGTTTTAGGATTAATAACACATAACCATCTCCGAATGGTCTAGTGACAAGGAGGTCTTTTTCTTCACAAGAGGTTAGAGGTTCAAGTCTTACCTTAGATATATATTGGAAGTGACCATAGATATTTAATTTTCATCTATGGTGAGTCTGAGCAAATTTTACCCTCCAAATTAGAGATCTATTCAACGAGAGGGTTCTCTGACATGAGCCTAATTAATAAATGTAAGCTACACCTTTCGATATTCATAGTAATTCATGCCTTTAAAAGATTTATAACATAGTTTAAAAACTTAGCACACGAACACGTGTCGGATGACGTGGAATGTTGCCTTGGCATTCTTTTTTCTCTCTCTCTACAAGCTGCAAAAAGCCCACACTTCTTCCCTTCCATCTCCCTCATTTTTCAGTGAGAGAAAATTTTCTAGTAAGAGAAGCTATTAAAATGCACTTTTGAATTTCTCATAATTAAACTTAGGTATTTACTCTCTAAATTTTCATTTCAATTCTACATAATTCTATTTCAATTCCTTGTTACTTCACAACTTTTATTTTCTAATTTTTACAAGAATCAGTTGCATTTTTTATATTTATTCTATTTAATTTATCCCTGATTTATGTTGTTGCTTGATTATACCTGCTAACTGTTTCAGAAAATTTGTGTGTGTATATATATATATATATATTAGTAATATATATTATATATATATATATGTGTATAGATACATAGAATATATACATTATACATATATATATATATATACATATCCATATAGATATATATATATATATATATATATATATATATATATATATATATATATATATATATATATATATATATATATATATATATATATATATATATATATATATATATATATATATATATATATATATATATATATATATATATATATATATATATATATATATATATATATATATATATATATATATATATATATATATATATATATATATATATATATATATATATATATATATATATATATATATATATATATATATATATATATATATATATATATATATATATATATATATATATATATATATATATATATATATATATATATATATATATATATATATATATATATATATATATATATATATATATATATATATATATATATATATATATATATATATATATATATATATATATATATATATATATATATATATATATATATATATATATATATATATATATATATATATATATATATATATATATATATATATATATATATATATATATATATATATATATATATATATATATATATATATATATATATATATATATATATATATATATATATATATATATATATATATATATATATATATATATATATATATATATATATATATATATATATATATATATATATATATATATATATATATATATATATATATATATATATATATATATATATATATATATATATATATATATATATATATATATATATATATATATATATATATATATATATATATATATATATATATATATATATATATATATATATATATATATATATATATATATATATATATATATATATATATATATATATATATATATATATATATATATATATATATATATATATATATATATATATATATATATATATATATATATATTTGATGATATTGATCACGTCTATATATGTATATATATATATATGTATGTATATATATATATATATATATATATATAAATGTACATGTATCTGCTAGTCACCATATCATATAGATGAAATACTCTAGAATTGTTATACGGAACAGGTTTCAACTCTCGAGTATTAAATGTACATTTAACTGCTAGTTACCATATTTGATAAATGAAATACTCTAGAATTGTTTTCAAAGTTTTGTCAACTGAGTTCAATTCTTAAGCTATCCACTTAACATTTAACTTCTAAATACCATTTTAGGGAGATCTTCTTCTATACACTAAAACAGATATAAAGTATTTTTCCTTAAAAGTAAAGTTGGGCAGCGGACACTCTTAAATAAGAAACCGACACTTTCTTGTTTATGGTGTTCAGTAGATGTTAGGTTATTTTATGAACTTTTGATATATCTTCACCCTTGAGTGATTACCATATTTGTAGTTTCTGCAATTATTACTTGTTGACTTGAAATACCCCTAAATATATGGAATACATGTAATTATACATCACTTATGAGTTATAACCATATAGACGAAGATAACTTGTGCTGCTGACCTACAAACTATGCACTTTGGCTCTAATTTTACGATGATTTTAAGGGAGAAAAAGGAAACCCTCTTGCATTTACAATCATTTGTGTGTGTGTTACCTTCTGATTTCCGAATACGGCTTTACTTTTTTCTAAGTAAAGGTAATTGATGGCGTTGGATTTCTGTCCTTGGGTGCATTATTTTCAAGATCCTTCAAATCTGGTTGTTTATGCATCTCACGTTGGACTTATTACTAGTTTTCCGTCATTTTAACAATTCTATTCTGTATTGCAGCCGAGTGAGCGAGTATAACAAGACACGCTTTATAGGTGACCTTGAACGTTGTTGACCAGTTTTCTGTAAATCTATTGACGTGTTTGCCCATGGGCAGCTTTGAAGAGGCGAGGACTTGTAAATCTGAAAAATCATCTTCACCTTCACCTTCACCTCCACCTGCATCTGTAAGTTCTAATAAAATAGTTCATATCTTTTAAGTTCTTAGTTTTATTCATGTCATCCTCTATGAATCTATAAAATAGAGATCAATTACATCATCAATTATTACTCTTTTTACTACCCGTTTGCTTAATGTCCCACTTAAAAGTTTTTATTACTAATTCTCGCAGGAGCATCAACAAGCCAGTGTTCAAGCATATCATGATTGGGCCGCCATGCAGGTTTTCCTGATAACCATCTAAGAGTATTATCTATATGGCTGTTTCTGTTTCATGAATTTATTTAATTATGTTTCTGCAGGCTTATTATGGCCCCAGAATGGCCGTACCAGCATACTACAATTCAGCTGTTGCATCTGGCCATCCCCCTCCACATTACATGTGGGCTCCACCACAGGTACCGTCCGTTGCCAAACACCATTCGTATACATTTTAGTGGCTTGAAAGCATATGATGGCAGTCATCATGTTGATTTTTATATATATTCTTACAATTTCAGCATATGATTCCACCTTATGCTGCGATGTACCCACATGGAGGTGTTTATCCACATCCCGGAGTTCCTCTTGTGAGTCCTTATTCATTCTTGAAGTCTTTTTCATTATTGAACTAGATATTATTCTTAAATCCTGACCCATATTTTTAGTAAAGTCTTCCTGTTTCTGCTCTGATATTTTTAGCTGACTTCAGTTTTGGTTTTAAGACAGCAAATAGGTGTTCTTTAATTGTAGTTCTTCTGATGAAATGTGGGTCATATTTGGACTAATGCAGGCTAGTCCTATGAGCATTGATTCTCCTGCTAAGTCATCAGGGAATTCTGATCGTGGCTTGATGAAGAAGCTGAAAGGATTTGATGGTTTGGCTATGTCGATAGGCAATGGCAATGGTGATAGTGCTGCAGGTGGAAATGACAATGAGATGCATCACAGGTACTTACCTTTCTGCTACCGTCAATATACTCGAGCTAATATCACAGACAGTTTTTGTAACACAATGACGATGCTATTTTATGCATCGTTGTGCATATCCCCGTTGCTCTTTTATTAGTATTTTGGAGGTTATGTGCCTACATTGATATTACTAAATTGGAGTATCTAACTTTTTCAACAGCGGGGAGACTGAAGGTTCTAGTGAAGGAAGTGACGGAAATACAACAGAGGTAAAAGCGTGTTCTCTCTGGCTAACATTCATGTATATGCATTTTCGTGGTAGTTTGTGTAATTAAACTTTTCACTTCTTGTTATTAGGGGGTTCAAAATAGCGGGAAAAGGAACCATGAAGAATCACCTAATACTCGTGAGTTCCACATTCTACTTGTAGTAGTTTGTGTAATTAAACTTTACACTTTTTTTCTTGGAATCACCTAACACTTATATATAACTGCTTTACTTATGTGTTTACTAATGTAAATAACAGCAGCTAAAGTTAGCAAGACTGAGCCATTGAGCGGCCAGTTTTTTCTCACTGAACCAGATGGAGCTTCCAAGAAAGTGACTGCTCTCACTCCAGCCTCTCTAAAGGTCTCAGATTCTGAGCTTAAGAATTCTCCCGCTGCAGCTGCTGGGATGGCCTCAGCTACTCTTGCAATGGTGCCAAGCGAAGGACTGTTGCAGGTCCGTTTTATTTACTGTATTATTTATTGTGCTCAAGAATTTTGTGAAAATTTGGTAGTCTTAATTTGGGTATATTGTTTTCTGAATCTAAGTTCTACATTTCTCTTATTTGAAATGTGATAGAACGAGAGAGAACTTAAAAGGGAGAGGAGAAAGCAGTCTAACCGAGAATCTGCCAGGAGGTCTAGATTGAGGAAACAGGTAAGAGGATCTTTTTCTTGTATTAGAATGACAGTACGGAGACATCTGTCCCAGTATATCTGTTGCAATTTCTATATCTGGATGTCCCAAATAATTGCAAGTATTTGAAATTTTTGTTAAGTTATGAAAGCATGAACATTATTGCTTTTATTCCATAGAACTCCTCTCTGTATCTTTACGTAGGGGATACTAGACTTATCGCTAAAAACTAGGACATGGAAATTTTGAGGGAGAACGGACACATTCGGTTGTTTTAGTTGTCCTAAACACTATGTTAAATGTTTTTGTTCTTTAGAAATAACTACTTGTTGAAAATGATTACAAAAGTGAAAAGTGTTTCAATAATAATCTCTTTTCGAGTTAATTCATTCTTGCGAGGTTGTAATGTTTTATACATTAAAATGCACATGGCATGTATTGATGCTTTAATACCCATTTTTCCAGGCTGAAGCTGAAGAACTTGCGATAAAAGTTGAAGCACTCACTAGTGAAAATTTGAACCTTAAGTCTGAGATTAACAGGTTGACTGATAACTCAGAGAAACTGACGCTTCTGAATGCCAAACTAATGGTAAGTCCTAACCAGACAAATTCATTATACTTCTCAATTCGTGTTTCCTTTCCACTTATTCCTTCCGCCACAGGAAAAGCTTAAAAATGCAGAGCACAAACAAGTTTCTGATGACCCACGAGCCGAACCAAAGGGTTTGTCACTTAGCACAGCCAACCTTCTCTCTAGAGTTGACAACGGTTCTAGTTCGAGTTCTGTTAATGGGGAGGGAGAAGTGTATGAAAGTAACAATAACCAAAAATCTGGTGCAAAGTTGCGTCAACTCCTGGATGCTAGCCCGCGGGCTGATGCTGTTGCTGCAAACTAAGAATGATCTAAAATAACCCAACCCGCTATAAGCTTAGTTTTTAAAGCTAATCTGTAATGTAGGCGTCATTTTGAAGCCGCCGTTACTGCTAACAATAGTAGATAATCAAAACTACCTGAATAGGATTGTGACTTGGGTGATAAGATAAACAGCTGGGGATTTTTACACTTTCGTCTGGTCGTGCTTTAAAATTTCTGTGGTGAACCGGAAACGTGTTTTTAGTTTCAGGGTTCACTTCGAAATTGGCCACCTGACAGTTTATCTTATAATTATTATTTAAGAGATGGGGTGATAAGAATATTGATGAGTGCTGTAGCCATTACCATGGAACCTAAATAAATGTATGGTTTGTGTAATGTAATATATATTTGATATATTGAATAGCTGAGACTTCAAAGTTTGATATGATTTGGTTTGCATAATATGAATTTGAGTCGTCCTTGAGTTTGCTACAAGTTTTGCTTGATAGATTGACTAGGGATCGTTTAGTTATATAGAGTCCTTAATCTTCTCAAAAAATTATTGGAAATTGGGAGCCCTTTTTCATTTGCAAAACACGTTTTTTGTTGTTGTTGTTGTTTGTTTGTTTCTAAATATAAACGAGTTTTCTTAAGTGTAGAGATAAGTTACAAAAGCGAATTTCACTTTCAATGAAATGTTTCCTGAAAAAACCAGTGTTTTTTTGTTTCCTAAAGTTTGAAGCAGAATTTTTTTGAGTACCTTTAATATTGTATGAAGTATGACTGAACAGGTTCTTAATCATCCAGAATTCAGGATAGTAGACATCATTGGAGGAATGGACTTCCTAACAGACATGCGATTCTTGTTTTTGTAGTTGTTACAACCGGCCGGTTGTTGTATATGGGTATTTGTATCCCTACTAGTAGTGTCATATCCCCTAACATCTAAGCTGGTGGTGGAGGAGAAAGTTCTCATAAAACTATTGTAGGCGAACTTTTATATCGGTGTTGTTACCCGTATACATTGTATTTGAGTTATTGAGAATTCAAAACCGCCCAAGTACAGATGGGTCATCAGTTTTGGGGTAGATTTTGGTTTGGTTCCTCTATAATGGATGCTTGTTTTAGTCCTATGATGTTCAAACATGTCAGATTGCTTTGACATGACGAACATATCCATGAAAACAAAGTGTCTATATCAGAATATATACATATATATATATATATAATATATATATATATATAGACTTTCCTTATCTTGAGAACCATTTTTTTTGCAAGAACCATGAGAACTCTCAAATTATGTATTGGATCACATGTTTTTTTGTTCATTCACATGTAAAATGATATAAAAAAGTATGTTGTAGAAGAAACTTTTTTAAAAAACCTTCAAAATAGCTTTTGTGAACGAATATGTTCACGTTTTCGTTCACATGTGATCAAACAGGTATATATAAGGTTTTGAAAAAAACTTTCTTCTGCAACATATATTTTTATAACGTTTCACATGTGAATGAACAAAAAAAACATGTGATCCAATACATAATTTAAGAGTTCTCAAGGTTCTTACAAAAAATGGGTTCTCAAAATAAGGGCCCCTCATATATATATATATATGTGTGTGTGTGTGTGTGTGTGTGACTTTCAATCAGCCAGGGGAAGACTCTTTACCGAAAAAATATGTACTTAAAATTGTATAGGAGATCAGAGTGGAGTTATAACATGACCCTTAGTTGAGGGTGGCAAAATCCAAGTCAAAATAAAAGGTATGAGTAGACGTAACAAACTGAGGGCGTTGCCACTAGCCAGCCGTTTCTAGGTGGTTTGGGTCTGGTTCACACTCATTGTCCCTCTAATTTTGAGAGTAACTGAGTAAGTAGGCGCGGTGCCATGATGCTGCTATCTACCCAATGCCACATGGCTAACTAAATCCATCATATATGCAAAGTTATATTAAGAATTTGCTTAAAATGGCCGAACAACCATCAATATTGTTAAAAGTATTAGCCTAGTGAACTCCCGAGTGCTTAAAACATTCACAAAAAGCTAGGTCCTTTCTTTAATTCCACGATATAATATAACTAGTTTTAATTGGCATATACTCGATCTATCGTTACCCAGATTGAATTTTGTATTCAACAAGACAATCACAGTTGTCATATATCATGAGTAAAGTTATATTAGCGAATTTGCTCAAAATGGCCGAACAACCATCAATATTGTTGAAAGACAATCACATTAGTGAAAGTGCTTCAACATTCACCATAAAGATTGGACGACAAATCACAAAAAGTTCCTTTTGTTGAATCCATGATTAATCTAACTAATATTGGTAAATATTATATCGTGACTCAGATTGATTTTTGTATTTAACTAGTAAATTAATTAAAAAAAAATGAAAAAGAAGTTATGAAGTAAATGTTCCAATTAATTGGTAAAATAGGTAGGGATTAATTTTGGCATGATTTAAAAAGTTACCCTTGGTGAATAGTGTCAAACGTCACAACATTCACCATAACGGCAACTTTGGCATCATAAAATGTATGTGTTTCCGAAAGATGGTAAAACTCAAACTCTAAAACACACGCATCTTAGTATGATATTAATTACCATGCATGTACATACAATATATATACATGTTCCTACGATGTATCATTAGGCGTTCTCTTTATTAGGTGAGTTATAATGTCAATTCATTGTGTATTTGTGTGTGTGTTTTTGCTTTTGTTTGAAGAGTTTGACAGACATTAAACAATCACAGTTGTCATGTTTTTTCACCCCGGGCCGGAGGTCCCTTCCACTTCGGTGGATCCGGAAGCAGCCTCTCTACCTTTGGGTAGAGGTATGGTCTGTCTACATCATACCTCCCCCATAGCCCGGCTTATGCCGGGATTGGGTACCCTTGTTGTTGTGTTGTTGTAGTTGTCATGTTTTCTCTAATCTTTATATTTTAAGATGTGATGTAGTAGTAACCGTTAGCCCAAAACCCAAACCCAAAACTGATGTTCTTATAAATAAATGTTAAAATTTTTGTTTTCGTATATGGATATAATTTTGAATTTTGGATTTAAGTCCAACCCAAAATTGACATATCAAGCAACTTGAATGAAAACGTAGTTGTCTCAATAAAGGATAATGATTGCATTAAATATGCTGTTATATTAACATTCAGGCCATTTTATTATTAAGAATAAGATACTTAAGGTTGTTACAATTATATAAACTTGCCTTGGATATTGATAAGGTCGAGTATGGTTCAGATAATTCCAATAACTTACTTGGGTATAATTAGTAAACTAATTCTTGTGGTTGAACTTTGTAGCTGGTAGCTAAAGCTTTTGTTAGTATAGTTAACGTGTAGCTCGAGCTTTTAGTTAAAGTTAATGGGTATGTTTGACAAATTAAATTATAGCTATATAGCTTATAGTTGTTGGTTCGGTAGTTGGAGCATGTAGCTGGTAGCTTGATCTTTCAGCTAAAGTTTTTTTACGATCTTGAGCAAATGATAACCATAAATTCAAGCTCCAATAAATTCTAAAAGCTTGTTGCCAAACATACTAAGTCCCCAAAGAAAAAAGATACATGTTCGGGTAATGCCAAGCTACGAGGTGTTGTTGCGTTTGTTAATGAGTAGCACTTGGATTCCGAGTTTAGGTGTGTTGGAGTGTGATCACATCATTATAAATCGCATGTCCGGAAATAAATTAAGCCTACGAGGTCACACGAAATGACACGGTAACTCTATACATATTAATTAGTATATTAAAGTAATATATTAATTAATTTGATCACGAAATGATTAATTTAAATAAATTAAAGGGTTAATTATATTTAATTAATTAAAAGGAGGTTAAAATGTGAAATTAGGAAATTAGAGTTGGGCTCTAATTCCTAATGGGGAGGGCCGGTTTTGAGAGGCTCATTAGAGGCCTTGATTAACTTGGTCACCAAGTAAACAAAACCTAATTAAACCCCTATAAATAGAGGGTTAATTTCAAAGGGTTTTGCATTCAATCACATAAGTAAATTCCCTCCTTTCTCCTCTCTTCTTTGAGTTCGGCCGAATACCCTCAAAAGGGTTTTGGTTTGTGCCGTTCGAAAAACACACATGGAACAAATATATATACTTACAATTAATGCTTGGCATTAATTATAATTTTAGTTTTGTTAGTCTACAACAAAGGTTTACGGTTCATGTGGGGTTTCGAATTAAGAGAATAAACAAAGGGGTTTGTTGAACGTGATCGGGGTACTAGCATACGGTATAAGGGGTGTCTAGTGTGCGATCGTAGAGGGGTTTTACTTTAAACCCTACAATAATAATAATCTAATTATTAATAATATTATTGGAAGCTTTGCGCAAAGGTACACGTTTCGATTCTTTCTTTGTTAATTAATTTGATTACATATACGTTTCTTTCCGCTGCGTACTCGTGAATTGTTATATGTTTATGTGCTCATATTCTAACAGTGGTATCACGAGCCACATATGTGATCTATTAATTACAAAGATCAAAACTTGAAGGGGGTTAAGGGTTGGTTTGTTTTAATTAATTGTTAAATAATTAAAGGAGGTTTTTCTTATTTTTTTTATTAATTAAAACCGATTTTAATTAAATAAATTAGGGTTTTGTTTAATTAAATTTAACCTAATTCAATGGTGGATTGAAACCCTCGAGCAAGTTTTGAGTTAAGTGAATTGAACATGATTTATGTGATATAAATTGCATGTTGTGTATCGTTTTATTTAAAGTTGTTAAATAAAGGTATAATCACAAGTGATTCATGCAAGATTACTTGTGATTATTACTATTATATAGAGATATAATTAGCAAAGCATGATAGTCCAATAATTAGGGTTTATTGTGTGACTATATGAATTTTTCGTGTGATTTTCCTGGTTTGCGACAGTTCACTAAACAATTCATATCTTTTAATCTGTAATGAGTTAGAAGTTGTCCTTTGGACAGTAGGTGCTCGACACATAGGGCTACAACTTTGTAGTTCTGGTCGAAAGCTGAATCGGATCACAAATAGGTCTAAACTGGTCGTGAAGCTACTGGAAATTTCCAGTCAGCATGTTTATGTGTTTATGTGTTATTACTTGGTAGTTAAGTAGTTTAATGGCTTACGCAATCAAGGTGACTTGATGTATGTGGTCCTCTTCTTCGGAAGGGGGAGCCGGGAATTGAACATATGCATGAACCATAGTGACCATGTTTAGGTGGCCTACCTTAACTTGTTACATGATTAAGTAGTTCGGTAATTAGTAAGTTTATTATTTTTTGCTTGTTTATAAGGATGTATAAAGGTGATGCAAAAATTGTTTTCTTGGAAAAATATAAACTTGACTAAGAACTATCGAAATTGAGATTTCATTAATAAAATTAGAGTCTTACAACCTTGAGATACATCGGCTCACCCATTTGAACAAACTCTAAGAGAGGTATAAGTCGGAGTGCGTTAGCCTCCTAAAAGAGCGGGTTTTTAATTGTGTTCATCGCAAACCTTGTTCTTGCGCTTCTTTGTGCGTTCAAATGGAGCTACCGAGCTCTCTTGTGTTGTTAAGACTATAAAATGATTTTATTAAACATTATGTTATGAAGATTATGCATGAGTCTTCATACATAAACTTTTGATTCACATCAAATGCATTACCCATTTAAAGTTAAGTCATTGCCACCCACTTTGATTAGAACACTTGCCAGTGCTTTTCGCTCCTATGTGAGACCATAGGCGAATTGTATCTCTTCAAGGTAGATTACCACTCCGTTGTGAGACCAGCGGTGGACTATCTACATGTTCTTAATTGGGCGACTTAAAACGAGTTAAGAGGTGAGACCTTAACCCGTGGCATAAGATGGGACAAAACATGTATACAAAACACTTAACACCCCTTTACAGTGTTGTTGTAGGTCCCATATCTCTAGGAATTGCATGAATGCAATTATCGATCCTCGATTACCTTTTGAATACCGTCATTTCTAGCAGATCAACTGATGAAATGATTGTATGTCAATTGGATCCTAGCCTTAATGAAATTAATTGTTAAATGAGTTTAACAAGGGTAAATTACATTTCTTAAGGATTAATTATCAAAAATACCGATAATTGAACTTTTGTCTGTTTTGAAGATGGCAACAACAAATCCTTCTCAAAACATACACCAATCGGCTTTCAGGTCGAGGCTAGAAAGGGAAAGAATTTCTGGAACCAACTTCAATGACTGGTTTCGTCAGCTAAGGATTGTTTTAAGAGCTGAAAAGAAATATCATGTCCTTGAAGAGCAGAGACCCGTTGTTCCGAGTGCCAATGCTACTACTGAAGAATTGGCGGAGTATAATGCTGCGTACGATAGACATAATGAGGTTGCTTGTCTGATGTTGGGAAGCATGAATGCCGACCTTCAAAAGAAATTTGAGCATTCATTTCCATGTGATATGCTTACTGAACTCAAGTCTTTGTACGAAAAGCAAGCCGGAGTGGAGTTGTTCGAACTAGTTGATCAACTTCATGACTTGCGACACGAGCATGGAACATCGGTTAGTCCTCAAGTACTCTAGTTGAAGAGGTACTTTGGGCAATTGGAAAGGTTATACTATGCTTATCATCTGCCTATTACTATCGACATGAACCTAAAAAGGGGATTTTTTAGGAGTTCGTGCGCAATTATAATATGTATAGCATGAGTAAAACCACAGCTAAACTTCATGTCATGTTAATTGAGTATGAGAAAGAGCTTCCATGGAAATCTGCTACATTCCCAAGTTCTAATGATCAAGGGGGGAAAGGTTCAGAAAGCAAAACAACCGTAAGCTAAGGGCAAAAACTTTGGTAAAACAAAGTGGTTTAGTCTAAAAACCTTTAAAGACCCTTCGGCAAAAGGAGCATACGGCTAAAGTATCTAGCTGAGTTGAAGAAGAAGAAGAAGCAAGCTGGTTCGGCAAGTGCTTCAAGTATCTTCACAATTGAATTATATGTGTTGTTATACAAATAATAATTCAATAGCAAAAGAGTCAAGTCTAACTTGGACTCTACCTATATTTGACATTGTCATCTTGTTTAAATTTTGTCAAGAAACGCATTTAAAGTCTTCAATGCGAAGAGATCTTACAATCAAATGATGAATCATTTGATAAATGCGTGTCTTTGACATTATCGTTAGCAAGAAACACATTTAAAGTCTTCAATGCGAAGAGATCTTACAATCAAATGATGAATCATTTGATAAATGCGTGTCTTTGACATTATTATGAGCAAGAAACACATTTAAAGTCTTCAATGCGAAGAGATCTTACAATCAAATGATGAATCATTTGATAAATGCGTGTCTTTGACATTATTATGAGCAAGAAACACATTTAAAGTCTTCAATGCGAAGAGATCTTACAATCAAATGATGAATCATTTGATAAATGCGTGTCTTTGACATTATTATGAGCAAGAAACACATTTAAAGTCTTCAATGCGAAGAGATCTTACAATCAAATGATGAATCATTTGATAAATGCGTGTCTTTGACATTATTATGAGCAAGAAACACATTTAAAGTCTTCAATGCGAAGAGATCTTACAATCAAATGATGAATCATTTGATAAATGCGTGTCTTTGGCATTATCGTTAGCAAGAAACACATTGAAAGTCTTCAATGTAAAGAGATCTTACAATCAAATGATGAATCATTTGATAAATGCGTGTCTTTGACATTATTATGAGCAAGAAACACATTTAAAGTCTTCAATGCGAAGAGATCTTACAATCAAATGATGAATCATTTGATAAATGCGTGTCTTTGACATTATTATGAGCAAGAAACACATTTAAAGTCTTCAATGCGAAGAGATCTTACAATCAAATGATGAATCATTTGATAAATGCGTGTCTTTGACATTATTATGAGCAAGAAACACATTTAAAGTCTTCAATGCGAAGAGATCTTACAATCAAATGATGAATCATTTGATAAATGCGTGTCTTTGACATTATTATGAGCAAGAAACACATTTAAAGTCTTCAATGCGAAGAGATCTTACAATCAAATGATGAATCATTTGATAAATGCGTGTCTTTGACATTATCGTTAGCAAGAAACACATTGAAAGTCTTCAATGTAAAGAGATCTTACAATCAAATGATGAATCATTTGATAAATGCGTGTCTTTGACATTATTATGAGCAAGAAACACATTTAAAGTCTTCAATGCGAAGAGATCTTACAATCAAATGATGAATCATTTGATAAATGCGTGTCTTTGACATTATTATGAGCAAGAAACACATTTAAAGTCTTCAATGCGAAGAGATCTTACAATCAAATGATGAATCATTTGATAAATGCGTGTCTTTGACATTATTATGAGCAAGAAACACATTTAAAGTCTTCAATGCGAAGAGATCTTACAATCAAATGATGAATCATTTGATAAATGCGTGTCTTTGACATTATTATGAGCAAGAAACACATTTAAAGTCTTCAATGCGAAGAGATCTTACAATCAAATGATGAATCATTTGATAAATGCGTGTCTTTGACATTATCGTTAGCAAGAAACACATTGAAAGTCTTCAATGTAAAGAGATCTTACAATCAAATGATGAATCATTTGATAAATGCGTGTCTTTGACATTATTATGAGCAAGAAACACATTTAAAGTCTTCAATGCGAAGAGATCTTACAATCAAATGATGAATCATTTGATAAATGCGTGTCTTTGACATTATTATGAGCAAGAAACACATTTAAAGTCTTCAATGCGAAGAGATCTTACAATCAAATGATGAATCATTTGATAAATGCGTGTCTTTGACATTATTATGAGCAAGAAACACATTTAAAGTCTTCAATGCGAAGAGATCTTACAATCAAATGATGAATCATTTGATAAATGCGTGTCTTTGACATTATTATGAGCAAGAAACACATTTAAAGTCTTCAATGCGAAGAGATCTTACAATCAAATGATGAATCATTTGATAAATGCGTGTCTTTGACATTATCGTTAGCAAGAAACACATTGAAAGTCTTCAATGCGAAGAGATCTTACAATCAAATGATGAATCATTTGATAAATGCGTGTCTTTGACATTATTATGAGCAAGAAACACATTTAAAGTCTTCAATGCGAAGAGATCTTACAATCAAATGATGAATCATTTGATAAATGCGTGTCTTTGACATTATTATGAGCAAGAAACACATTTAAAGTCTTCAATGCGAAGAGATCTTACAATCAAATGATGAATCATTTGATAAATGCGTGTCTTTGACATTATTATGAGCAAGAAACACATTTAAAGTCTTCAATGCGAAGAGATCTTACAATCAAATGATGAATCATTTGATAAATGCGTGTCTTTGACATTATTATGAGCAAGAAACACATTTAAAGTCTTCAATGCGAAGAGATCTTACAATCAAATGATGAATCATTTGATAAATGCGTGTCTTTGACATTATCGTTAGCAAGAAACACATTGAAAGTCTTCAATGCGAAGAGATCTTACAATCAAATGATGAATCATTTGATAAATGCGTGTCTTTGACATTATTATGAGCAAGAAACACATTTAAAGTCTTCAATGCGAAGAGATCTTACAATCAAATGATGAATCATTTGATAAATGCGTGTCTTTGACATTATTATGAGCAAGAAACACATTTAAAGTCTTCAATGCGAAGAGATCTTACAATCAAATGATGAATCATTTGATAAATGCGTGTCTTTGACATTATTATGAGCAAGAAACACATTTAAAGTCTTCAATGCGAAGAGATCTTACAATCAAATGATGAATCATTTGATAAATGCGTGTCTTTGACATTATTATGAGCAAGAAACACATTTAAAGTCTTCAATGCGAAGAGATCTTACAATCAAATGATGAATCATTTGATAAATGCGTGTCTTTGACATTATCGTTAGCAAGAAACACATTGAAAGTCTTCAATGCGAAGAGATCTTACAATCAAATGATGAATCATTTGATAAATGCGTGTCTTTGACATTATCGTTAGCAAGAAACACATTGAAAGACTTCAAAATGAAGAGACGTTAAATCTTATCTTGGAAAGTGTTTCGCTATGAAAGACTTGGGTGAAGCGGCATTTATACTTGGAATCAAGATCTATAGAGATAGAAGTAAACGGTTGATTGGATTAAGTCAAAGTGCTTATATAGATAAAATCTTGAAGAGATTCAATATGGAAAACTCTAAGCGCGGGAATTTGCCTATGCAAGAAGGACTTAATTTATCTAGCAAGAATGGTGCTTCTACACTTGAAGAGGTGGAGCGTATGAAAAGAATTCCTTATGCTTCGGCTGTGGGATCTATCATGTATGCGGTGAGATGCACTAGATCTGATATTGCGTTCGCGCAAAATATAGTTAGCCGCTATCAGCAAAATCTTGGAGAGGATCATTGGACTGATGTAAAGAACATTCTTAAGTACATGCGTGCTACTAAAGAATTGTTTTTGGTGTATGGAGGAAATCCCGATGCAGAGCTTAAAGTCACTGGATATTGTGATGCTGGATTTCAGACTGATAAAGATGATACAAAGTCTCAGTCAGGATATGTCTTCACTTTAAATGGAGGTGCAGTAGATTGGAAGAGCAAGAAACAATCTACAGTTGCTATGTCTGCTACAGAATCTGAGTATATAGCTGCAGCGGATGCAGCCATGGAAGCTGTCTGGATCAGAAAGTTTATTTCTGGGCTTGATGTGATGCCCTCAAATAACACACCTATGGATCTGTACTGTGATAATTCGGGAGCAATTGTCATTGCCAATGAACTTGGGGTTCAAAAAGGTGCCAGACATTACCAGAGAAGATATCACTACGTTCGTGAGCAAATCGAATCGCGTGAAATCAAATTACTCAAAGTTCACACAGATTATAACTTAGCGGATCCTTTTACGAAGGCATTGTCAAAAGGAAAGCTCAATAAGCATGCTGAAGGCATAGGTCTTAGATATTGCTAAGTTATATCATGTAAATTGTGATTGGTATTTGGATAATGGGATGTTAAACAATTGTTATTTTAATAAATGAATTTTTATACGTGGTATAAGTGGTTTCATTTTATAATAATTGTGTCATATATTTGCATGTTTAGATCCATGAATATTTGAAAATATTCTAAACGTCCATTGTTGATTAATTGTATGGGAATATAATTAAAGTAAAACAATTGTGAGGGATTGGTGAAAATATTTAAGGGAATATTTTGAAGATGGTGGATCTTACCAAACTCACATGATATTCAAAAGGTGAATATTGGACTTACCCCACTTAGCGAATTTCCATTTTATGGATCGACGTCATTAAATGAAATTCGTGAAATGGTTGCTTTATTTATCCTTAGACTTGAGATGCAAGTGAGTTATGCTTGTGGATTGCATTTTTAGATTATAGTTCTAACTGTCCTGAACAAGGTAGTAATAAAGGGCTATTTTCAGAAATGTTATGAAACGACATGGCCAGACACTTGTAGTCAAAACAGGATTTGTTCCTTCAATTTGCAACTGAAGTATGATACCATTTGGCGCCCTCATTAATTAATTAAAGATGTTTGTGTGGCCGCACCCAAATGAACTCAAGAGGAAGTCTTGATTAATTTGGTAATCTTGATTAATTGTAGAAATGAGAAACATAATCGTTAATTTATGAAATGACATTTGATCCATATTCATAATTAACAAGGGTATCTGAACAAAGGGATATTAAAGACTAAATCGTTTCAAATTGCAAAATTTAAGAAACTATTCTTAAATATTTCCGGGAGCATTGGCGTGTTGCTAGACGCTAACCAATGTTATTGCTTTTATAAAATGACATGCTCAAGTGGGAGCTGTTGGAGTGTGATCATATCATTATAAATCGCATGTCCGGAAATAATTTAAGCCTACGGGGTCACACGAAATGACACGGTAACTCTATACATATTAATTAGTATATTAAAGTAATATATTAATTAATTTGATCACGAAATGATTAATTTAAATAAATTAAAGGGTTAATTGTATTTAATTAATTAAAAGGAGGTTAAAATGTGAAATTAAGAAATTAGAGTTGGGCTCTAATTCCTAATGGGGAGGGCCGGTTTTGAGAGGCTCATTAGAGGCCTTGATTAACTTGGTCACCAAGTAAACAAAACCTAATTAAACCCCTATAAATAGAGGGTTAATTTCAAAGGGTTTTGCATTCAATCACATAAGTAAATTCCCTCCTTTCTCCTCTCTTCTTTGAGTTCGGCCGAATACCCTCAAAAGGGTTTTGGTTTGTGCCGTTCGAAAAACACACATGGAACAAATATATATACTTACAATTAATGCTTGGCATTAATTATAATTTTAGTTTTGTTAGTCTACAACAAAGGTTTACGGTTCATGTGGGGTTTCGAATTAAGGGAATAAACAAAGGGGTTTGTTGAACGTGATCGGGGTACTAGCATACGGTATAAGGGGTGTCTAGTGTGCGATCGTAGAGGGGTTTTACTTTAAACCCTACAATAATAATAATCTAATTATTAATAATATTATTGGAAGCTTTGCGCAAAGGTACACGTTTCGATTCTTTCTTTGTTAATTAATTTGATTACATATACGTTTCTTTCCGCTGCATACTCGTGAATTGTTATATGTTTATGTGCTCATATTCTAACAAGGTGTTGTTTCTTTTTTAGTGCATATGTCTTAAGTTAAGGGTAATTGTTGTTTTGAGCTAAGTTCTGGTTTTTTTGTTAGCTTTTTATTTACTGAAAAGGTGCCTTCAAAATAAAATTTATAAGAATTTGCATTCAATTACCTAGACACACTTTAGAATAATGAGTAGCATTTGTGGTCTCTACTTATTACCTATAGTTTAAATTATACGTCTAAATCACTACTTCACTAGTCAATGATTAATCTCGATCGTAAACTCAAATTCAAAATTGTTTGTTGACATATAATGGTCAAGATAGGTGAATAAATATAGAAAATGCAATTGATAGAAGTGGTTTTTTTTAACAGCTATAGAATATAGTATTTGTTTGTGTAAATCTGTGGTAATGTACTAATGTTTAATACTGCATGAGCTAAACAAATGTAAATACAAAACAATGAAACACGTCTAAAATCAAAATCTGAAAGTTGGACTAAATCAAAAGAGTTGACTTTACAAATTCTGGTCCAAGTAAATTGTGTGCAAAGCACGTGTATCGCACATGTTTGTCCGTACGAAAATAAAAAGGCGATGACCAGCCCAAACCGCCAAGGAATAAAGCCGGCAGCACATTACTCCATCAGGAAGCACTTTAACAGCCGAAGTTAACGTCCAAGAAAATTTTATTATTTTAATTTGATTAAGTAGGATATATTTTTCTAACGTCTCCTTTATCATTTGATACCTTGTAGTAACAAAAAAATTTAGACTCATATTTAATGGTTGGATATAAAATAATGAAAAATGCTATACAGTTTTAAGAATCATAGTTACCAGAGGTGGATGTAGGATTTTTGTATATAGGGGGCACGATGACAAATGTGGTAACACGAATACGATGAGTTATGGGCAGGTTTGGTCATGAGATTTTTGATGCCCAGAACGAACCGTTTTAAAAAGGCCCCTATAAAATTTTGTTAACAAACAACACACTTATATTCAAGGTTGTAAAACTCATGGATCGGGATCGGATCGGCGAGGTGGGTAGACAGAACATTTTGAAAAATCAGGGAGATATCGGATTGGATAATTTATATATAAAAATAATAATTTATTAAATTATAAGTATAAAAATTAGTTATAAACAAAAAATAACATAACAAATGTATTATATAAAAATAATAAATTTTGTAATTTTGTATAATTTTTAACCAAAAGACAAACAATCATAAATAAATATAAATATAAATATAAATGAATGTAAACTATATGAATAAAAAGTTAAAAACTATACAAATTAACTAATGTGGAAGATCAAAATCTCTATAAAATAAAGAGACCTATTAGACCCCATTCTCACCTAATCACATGCACCCATCCTAACAGTGATCGAGGCCGGGCTAACTAAAAAATTAATCGAATTCGAATGATAGAAGTTATTCATAATATAACAAAAGTAAATTGAAAACATAAAGAAAAAACATATAAAGTGAAATTCGGAAGATTAGAATATGTATACTTTCAAATTAATTCAATATATAGATTATTATAAATAGTTATGACTATGAATTAAGTTAATCGTTTGAATCTATTATAATAAAGAAACTTGATAGTAGACTACTTGATAATCTCAAAATTAAGGATAATTATAAATGACTTATACTTCATTAGTAGACAATTTGATAATCTCAAAAGGATAATTACAAATAACTTGATACTTTAATAGTAGACAATTTGATAATCAATGATCAGAAAACATAATGTTAAAAGCTATTGGGTTGCGGTAGTTCCGTGTATTATAAACTTACATAACATATCGGGATATATTTAAAGTGGGGGTAAAAAATTGTAATTTCCAAAGTCAAAGAGTTAGAAGTGAAACATTTTAATAAATATAAGGTTAGTAGTACAAAATAGAATGAAACATTGAAATTTGAGTCATCTTCTTCATCTCCCACACTCTATAATCTGTAACATTGTAAATATGACTTCCATTACAATTAAAAACCTTTGAAATGGGGGCATGAAAAATTTAAGTTGGGGACAAACTTTATAACTAGTAAGTTTTGGAGGAAAAAAACTACTAAACAAAAAAAAAATTCAGCCAATAGGGGGCATTACCCCCCTCCCCCCCTATTTCAACACTACATCCGCCCCTGATAGTTACCTCTATTAAAAAATTGTACCTTTCATATCAAAAGCTTACTCCTTGAATTTTATATTAAGTATAATCACTATTTTATGTATGTGTCGCTAACTACATCCCCTAACACGCGTCGATAACTACATTCCTTAAGACGAGATTTAGTATAACTCTAATATAATATACGATTTGATAGAAGCGATAACAACTTTTTTTCACTTTATATACCACCGATTAATAATATTTAAAGTGGATACTGTAAGTAGGAACTGTAAGAAGAGGTTATAGTGGAGGTCGATGGTTCTAATTATGAGGTGTATGTATCAGAGATTGCTTACTGGTCTCCTAATTTTGTGAAGGAACAAAACAATGCATCTTCAGTTTTGTCAAGTGAGGAGGTTGAGAGCCAACGTTTGTTTGATGACGAGTCTGTCGATAAAGAGCTGAATGAATCAGGTGACCCTTTTAACCCAACGGAACTTATAAATGAGTCGGGTAAATTGCAAAAGAAAAAGATGGCGAATAGTTCAAAAGTTAATGTGAACGAGAACATAAAGGTACCAGTTGTTAATACAGAGGCTGATAAGGTTGCAAAGGACGACCCAATAGCTTCTGTTGATGGAAATGCTAGTGATAAGTTAAAGACATCCACATCCAAGCCATCTTCAACACATTATAATAATGGCTTGGATGAATACGATATTTTTCTGCTTAACAGGTTATTACATCAAGATGAATGTCGGGTAAAGGCGGTTAAAGGTGTTACCAACGAGAAAGTAAAGGAATCAAGTGAGCCATTACTAAATCAAGTAAAAAAGACACTTGAATCTGACATCGGAAGACAAAATGATGGAGCAGATCCGATCGGGGAGCAACTGAAGTCTAGCGTTGTGTCTCCATCAACGCCCCCGGCTACTGACATTAAGCTTGATGTGGAGTCTTGCTCTACGTGGCTTGACTATATTGGTCCTCCAACTAATGACAAAATGGATTCTGAAAAAATTTGGAGTTATAAAGACCCCGAAGAGAATGTTCAAGGGTCGTTCTCTCTCGCGCAATTAAACATGTGGAAAAATTATTTTTCTAGCGATTTTAAGATTTGGAGATATTATGGCAGCGTAAAAGACGTTGTTCTCCTACACAGTGCCTTAAAGAGACGAACAAAGGATGTCGGTTAGATCTCTTTGCATCTGTGGTATGATGCAACGGGTGTTCGGCTTCGTCCATGGGAGGTCATTTTCTTGGCGTCGCGTTTGGATCTCCCTTGTGGTTTTAGTAGCTGTCTGTTTGTCGTGTGTATGTCTTTTATCGTCAGAACTTATTTTGTTTCTTATTTTCGGTTATGTTGGATCGAATTGCTTGTTTTCATGTACTTGCTAGATTCTTACTAGCATTTTTTTTAATAAAATATTTTAATGCCGTTCTAAAAAAAAATGAACCATAATAATAGAAAAAAACTTTTCCAACAAATATATTCTCAGAAACTTTAATTAATTGTAAAAAGAAACACATATCCATTTAATATATAGGTCCGGAGGTCCCCAACCCTCTTTGCGGCATAACTATTTCGTTTCTTTCAATAAATGACGAGTTAAATTCTGAAATAATCTGGACCTATAGAGATCCCCATGGGGAAATTCATGGTCTGTTTTCTCCCATAGAGTTGAATAAGTGGATCAATGTTTTCCCTATAAACTTTAAGATTTGTAGTATGTCTGGTACCGAAAAAAAAGTATCTGTTTACATAGTGCTATTAAGAGGAGTGGAGGATATTTACAAATTATGCGGGTGATTGAAAAAATTGAATGTCGGTTAGATCCCTTTGCATTTGTGGATTTATGCAACGGGTGTTCGCGTTGACTCATGAAGGTCGTTATTTTCCTGTTTTATTGGGATCTCACTTCTAATTTTAATAGTCGCAGTCTGTTATCATGTTTGTGTCTTTTGTAGTCATGTTAGAGTTCCGTCTTTATTTCTTGTTCTGGATCGAACTATATGTTTCTTATTTTAGCTAGTTATTACCTTCTTTAATATGTTAATTGAATGTGAACAGTGCTCACATTGTATTAACTTAAATATTTCAAATGCCTAAAATTTAATAAAGTTGTTATTAGCTCCGTTGGTTTGGAATTCATTGTTAATATGAATAAACGTGGGTTTGAATCTTAGCCTTTCTTTTTTGCTTTTCACAAACTTTATGAAAACTTTTAGTTGAACTGAATGTACCGCTGGCATCATTATACAAGTGATTAGTGTGTCTTTCTGCTACGTGTAAGCTTTTTAAGAAAGAGATTTATTTATAATAATGGGTGTATATTACATATTGTTTCTATTAACTTTCTATAGTGTGTATTTACTAGGGTTTACTCTTGCTTAGGTTCTAATCGGTCAACTACTATTTGCTGTTTCAATTGAGAAGGTAATTTGTTGCTTTTTTTTTCTTTCAATTTAGTTGTTAATTTTGGTTATTAATTATTGTTAAAGGATGATTTTTTACTGACAAACAAATGTTTGTAACTTTAATAATGCTTAAATGATTAACAGAATCAAAATACATATACATGATTCAACCACATAATTGAATACCGTATATTTTTAAGTCAACTATTCCCAAAATATTAGTTAAGGTTCAAATTTAGCTACAAATTATCCATATAAGTGTGGTCGTCTAAATGGCGGGGTTGTAGTTTTTAAGGTTAAGTTGCCATTTTCGAGGTTTGCAATTGGTTGTTGTTGTTGTTGGGTTAGGCACATCGGAAGACGGTTCCCAATTAGTTGCTACTATTCAGTGATGCATATGAGAAGACGTTTATTGTCGGGGTTGTAAAGCGACTGAGTGTTGCTGTTGGGTTACGCACATCGAAAGAAGGTGAATGTGGGTTTGTAATTCTTAGGTTTACGAGTTGTTTGTTGCTGTTGCGTGAAGCATATATATACTCTGTTTGATTGTTTTCGGGTGTTCATCAATCTGTGCTCCATTTGCTGTTGGGCTTTGATACAATAAGGTAATGTAGCTTATAAAATTATTTGTTTTATAGTATTACCCTGCAAATCTTCTTTAGTACAATTAAGTTATAAAGATTATACAACAGATTCATTTTTTTTACATGTTAACTTGCTCCATTGCTTACAATTACATCGAATGTTAGGAGAAAGTCAGAATCGAATTCTTCATAGCATGCACATCCAGTGTTTTAGTTAACCAAACAGGTAAACTAAGAACAAAATTAGATGAAATGGCAAATAAGTCAAATGGATTGGCAAAACAAGATACATCGAAAGTGTCCCAAAAATATAACTAAAAGCATAATTTTCAATACATATATTTTACTCGAGTCAACGACGGTCCAATATAGGTCATCTGGTACATGTACAATATGGGTAAACAAGATGACTACAAAAAGTTTTTATCATTGTCTATATAGTGTTTTTTGTGCTTAAGCTTAACTGTTTTGAAATCCTACATGAGTGCTTTTACAATAATTTTTACTTAACTGTTTTAAGGTCCTAACATGAATACTTTTAGTAATAGCAGCAATGATGGCACAAAACTTTTCTTCTCACATCATGTTTTGGCAAAAAAAAAAGAAAATGTCAAATAAAGTCACCTTAAGTGTACATGTGATGTATATAACCACTAAAATTGCTTCATTAAAAGTTAAAATATTTACTGGAACATTGCTTTTTGTAATGACATCTTAAAACTGTAAATATTTTAGGCACACCCAATTGGTACTATACCCGGCAATTATAGCACTTACTGCAATGAAAGTCATACCATATTCACGTAAGTTTAAAGCAAAAAAACTAATAAGCAACGTCAAATTAAATACCAAGAATAATTAACAATGTTTATGTAATTGCAGAACGACCACAACTACAATCTACTAGCAACTCGTGCGTTTTCCTGAAACCACAAGTACCCGAAAGCGAGGCTTTGATAAACAGGTTTGATCATTAACCCCTTCATTCATTGCTCTACATATGTTTATATACTTATAACCTCTTAAACAACAACATCACATGGTACTGAATACATCTCAAGTCTATACTATTAACTATTAACTATTTGTTTCGCTATTTCAATATGATACTAAATGTGATAATATATATATAGTCTTGACAAATCATATGACGTCGTCTACCACCTATTTCTCTTAGTTTACCATATTGTTGATATTTCATAATTAGAATTTTAAATTGGATAAATACTTTGTCTTTGACATATAGCATTTGAGTTTGAATCCTTTATCCATTTTTTTGGTCATCCCATTAAATTTTCTTGAAATAGTTTTATAGTATGGAAATTATTACCACAAACATTTACCGATTTAACCGACGCATCTTTCAACCAAAAACATGTAAGTAACAATTTAGTGGATAGCTCTTAGTGTTCAGCTGTGTTAAATGTGTTGTAGAGTAATAGGTTGCAACAGATTCAGACTCATTTTACTAAACATATAGTTAAGTATTTTCTAAGATACTATATATCCAAGCCACAAGTATTTTGTAAATACAGGTTGCAAGCCGAAGACTTTGGACCCATTAATCAACATCTGCAAGCAACAACAATATCCGACCTCCTAGGAAGACCGCCATCCGACTTACAGGTATAAAAGCCCATAAAAAACCCTACAACACAAAGTCATAAACAAAAACTTCCCACACCCTAACAATCCAATAATAACTGAATTCAGGGCATCACATTCTCATGCAACGCCAAAATTCAACAAGTCACATCAGAAGTGCACTTGTATCAAAATATATGCCCAGCATGCTCGCACGAAATCCTCAAATACGGACAAAACTGGATGTGTCCAACAGATGGTGAATTCGACAGAGCTATATACATGTAAGAAAACAAAATCTAAAATGCTATATACATGTACAAATATAAAATATAAAATGTATCTTCTGTAACACTAACACAAAGAATTGCAGGTACCAAATCAATGCGATACTCGAAGACAACACTGGAGAACTACAAGTCACTATCAATCATGAAGCTGCAACCACAATCATCGACATTGAATGTTCTCAACTAAGAATAACCTCAGCCTGTACAACCGACTATGCAATACCTAAAGAGATCACATCAATGAAAGGAAGATCAATGACTTTCCATCTTGAAGCTTACCGAGGACAAAGAACAGGAAAATTGAAAGCCAACGTCCAGAAGGTCACCAACATCGAAACACAACCAAATGTTACAAACGAACCTACTACATCAGCAACACAACAAACTCCGGCTCCAGTCACACGCCAGACAATCCAGAAAACATACACCGTAAACAAAAGATTGGACTTTGACTCAGAAGGTAAACACATAAATCCATACACTTTATACATTAAACAAACATTCTAACGATATTCCGTTCATTACTGCACAGATCACCCCACTAAAGGCTCAAAGAAGACAAAAACCACGTAATCCTGTCTTTTTGGTAACCAACTAGGTAGAATAGCATGTAGATTCCAGCCCTCTTTTGCAGCAGATGTAAAAAAAAAACAACAGATGTCAAGTGTAATGTAAACTCATATCTTTTGTATGCACCCCAGTACTATGTAGCAAATTCACTTGACAGAGCTTAGTCTCTTTTGTGTAATATGTAATGTAAATTTATATCTTTTGTACCTTCAACAATGCATTGTATAAAAAAAGTACTTCGTGTCAAATTTTTATATAAGTAGCCCAAACTGAACATTGCCCCCCATAGGGGGGCGCCGAAACTACCTAGTTCTAATTATAATACGTAATATTAATAGATACTCCGTAATAACTAGATAAAGTCTTGATCATATTTGTCTATCTAAAAAAAAGGTTGATTTTTCTTTTTATCTTCTATCTTCATCATCCTTTCATTGTGGTTTGCAAAACACAAGTGTCACTTCGGTTTTTTTTTTAACTTATTAAATTGTGACGTTATCCAATAACATCAAGAAATTATATACGAGTAATATATTCCAAATAAGTTGGGAGGAGATGATGGCTCAAGTAGAAAGACGTAGATTAAAAAAAAAAGAGTAGAGAAAACCTTATGCGGGTGATAGTGATACTCGTCATTTTATTCGATCTTTTACCTTTAATTTCCCATTACAGACATGTAAGAAAATATCGATCGAAATATCACAATAACCTTACAGAAATGCCATAGCCCATAGTCAAAGTAAGAATCTATGTAATGTACCTAATTCCATTATTTTCATATTCACAATTTCACATCATACTTTATGGTTTCTTGAAAGTTTTCCTTTTAACTTTAATTTCAAACAACTACGTGAAAAGGTTTAACAAGTTTATAAGAATGTATACAAATTCTTTGATTAAGTAGTAAATAAAATCCAAACATGTAAATGAACTAAATGAGTAAACTGAATTAAGATGCTTCTTCTGTTTAGATTACACGAATAGATCAATGTTTTTGACTTAGCTATATACACTCAATTGGTCGTTTTTAAACTCCTCATCTGATGAATCCCATTATGGCATTATATATATGCTAGCTAGTAAGATTTGAATATGTAAGCTTTTGTGTTACATCAATACATTTTTCCATTATCACGTTTATGGTGGTCAAATACTCAAATATATCTATACTCCTTTATAATAATTATCAACCCCCTTATTTTTGGAAAGTGTTAGAAAATGGTTAGATGCAAAAGTACTAAATTACCCTTAATAAACACCCCCTATGGAAAGAGTTATTAGAGATTACCAAATTTGTCCTTAATGAATTAATTTACACTTTAAACCATTATCTTATTAATTTACACTCTAAGTCTTTATCTTCTAAAATATTCCCACTATCACCATTACATCAACTTATACGGTTACACCACTCGACACCAATTGTCGATGTCATCACCACCCGTCACCGACACCACTAAACCGGCGTCGCCGTCCCCGCCGCCGCATTGCGCGGGTACCATGCTAGTATAGATGAATGATAATGGTAATATATTTAAACACCACATATAGGCACCAGGGAGGTTTTATCACTATGGGTTTTTTTCTTTGGCATTTTATTTTATCAAGTTTCACAAACCTTATCTTTGAGCAATCATCGGAAATGCATGTAATTCTATCAATTAGTCCTATGTATTATATTTACGAAATTTTCATATCGATAAAGAAATTAATTACATATAACAACGATTTTATGTTATTTTTTTATCCGAATCTTAGTCACTGATCATGTCATATGTCACTACTAATTTTTAAGCATGTTTGTATGCCTACAGCCTACCAATTAGTCTTCTATATCATTATCCGTTGGTAAAATTTAAAAATCAATCACGAGAAAGATTGTTGATATATCTGTCGAGATTAAATGGCCTCATAATTGATGGAGCAGGTCAATTTTGAAATAAACATTTACTGAACTGATGTAAAATGGATATATTGATGATATATAGTATGATGATACAAGTTTGATTAACCTCTAAAATCAGTTGAGAGAGAAATAATCTTTATTTTGTTTCGAAATGAACAAAATCATTGGAGTCATTTTCTTTTTCATTCCTTTGGCAATAGCGACGTATACATACAATAATTGAATACCAGCGGATGACTAAGTGTTTTGTTATCTATTAACACCCAGTCACCCATTAGTCCATTATTATCATTGTTGTATTATTCTTGCAAACAACTGTTGAATTTGGATAAGGATTCCCTAAAGTTACCCAACTTGACTAGTCAAGTTGGGTAAATCTTGACCCTTGATTTAAAATCAAGGGTTAAGATTAAAAGATGATTATTTAATCTTAACCATTGATTTTAAATCAAGGGTCAAGATTACTATAACTTGACCTATCAAGTTAGTAGTAACTTTAGAGAATCCTTTTAGGAAATCCTTTCCCGTTGAACTTGGTTATATATCAAATTATAGGCTGTAAGATAGATGCTCTAAATAACTGTAAAAATTGTGTTCACAACAAAAAAACACAAAGATATAACAAATACTTGTGTTATTATGAAATATTTCCGGATACAAAACCGATTATATAATCAGATAAAAGTCTTTGAGCTTTAGTTCAATGGTTGAAAGACTATCCCCCCTTACATGAGGTCTTGTGTTCAAGCCTTGGGAAGGACATAGGAATTAAGTCCCTTTATGAGGGCTTGGCTTGGGTATACCCATGTTCAAGTCTGAGGGGGCAGGGTTTACCCCTATTAAGCGTCGTGCCTTCGGGCGGGTTAGTAGGGAGTTTTCTCCTCATTGGGTATTTGAAATAGACATTTCTACTTCGAGGGAACTCTCTAGCGCGGACCCGGTTAAGACAACGTATGCTAGACCTCCCGTTGTCGATTTGCGACACGAAGTTTTTCCAGCGAAATCCACCTTTAAAAAAAAAATTATATAATCAGATAAAACTTTATCTATATCTGAATTGTTATATTACTAAAAAATTATTTAGAATAAACACTACGAAGAATTTAAATAGTTAAGTGAAACTTCATGCCAAATAATACACACATTTTAGTAGATAATTTTTATATCTATTTAAAGTTTTTGGAATGGATTTCCACAAACAATGAAATCAAGAAGCATAATAGCCATTCATAAAGTTAAAAATAAAAGGAGAAAACGACACAAGATTAACTTGATTGTCTCAACGAGTCAAATCCATTACCGAAGTTTACCATTTCAAAAAAAATTTAAATTTCAAAAAAATTATTTTTTCACATTAATAAATGGGAAATGATTAATCCTTCTAACCAAATAACCTAAAAAATCTCCTAATAATAAGATTATGACATTTGTCAAAATTAAAGAATGAGATTAAGAGAGAGAATTAGTAGATGACACTTGTCAAATAGTTAAAATATTAGGAGGATTTTTAGAATGATTGATCATTAACCTAAATAAATTGATTAAAAACTTCTACCTAATAACTATATATTATTTAATTAATCATCTAAAAGATGGATTGATATTTAGGGAGCTTCACACCTTCAAGTCATGGGTTCAAATTTTGGTGTAAGTAAAAACTAAATATTCTCAAGAATGGAGCCTAAGGGTTTTTCAAAATGGGTTTTCTACAAAATAGTAGTTGGGTATATGAAAGTATATGTCCCTGAACACATATTTTTTATTTAAAAAAGTAGAAAACTCTTATTTAAATAATGAAAATATGAAAATAAATTTTCTTGAGACAAGAACCTAAGTCAATTATTGGATCAGCAGCCATTCTTCCTAGTCGATCGTCGACCTATATATCACATATTTTATATACTATTTTATGGTAATTTGTTTATATGCTCAAGACCATCGATTCATTTATCTATCTATTCAATAAGAACTTGACACATCTCTCTTAATTATCTTCCTTACATCACCACCTCCACAATCCCATACAATCAGGAAAATAGTAAATCAATTAGCTAGTTTTATGGCAATAAAATTGAAACTATGCACATTTCTTGTAAGCACCAAATACTCATGCATTAGGTTTTTATTAATCAAAATAATTCAATGATTGATGTCGTGTGTGTTCTGTATTTTGTACACATCATCTTTTCTTTTCATTATAAACTAAGAACTAGATAAACGATCCGAACACCAAATGATTTGATGGCGACACTTCCATGAGCATTATGTAAATCGATTGCTTATTCGTCATTTCATGCAATCAAACAAACAATTAAACAAATGCATACAAGTTAGATTAATTCGAATCGAATACTAATACTACGTGGTTCTAGAGTGTTGGTCAACACCGTTTTCTGAATTATGATTCGAGTTTTAGGATTTATAACACCATAGTTACGTCTAATAGAACTTGTAAAATAACAAAAAGGGAAAAAATGACACTAGCATAACGAAAATAATTTGTCATTTATATAAAGGAGGTGATCCGTACACAATATCATATTGTCATACACAACAATATATGCATTATATGATTGTACTGTACAGCTGTATAATGCATACAGTGTTGTCTATGGCTAAAAAATGTTGTGTAGGGATCATTTCCTTTTACATAATTTTGCCGTGAGCTAAAATTTGAATTGTTTGTTATCCCCAAAAGATAATATTGGAGCAGAAAGTGGTATGATATAAAATCCTAAAAAAAACTAAAGTTTAGATACAATATATCTCTCAGGCTACATAATTAAGTAATCTTAATTCTCGTATGTTTATAATCTATGATGATATTAAAGAAAGGTCATAATTTACGGCATTTTATATAGATGTTTAAGTTGAATTTAAAGTACTTCTATCTTGACAACCCTTGGTCAATTGAAGGGCATAACTAGTAGGGTTGGCAATTTCCGTCTATTAACTCGACATGAAATAAGTTGGTTTGACACAAGGTCACAAGCTAAACATGTTTAGGTGGTGGATGCTAGGTTCGGGTTGAGACAATTTACCAACTCTTCTACTTTAACGATATAAATTTTTATTAAATTTATATGCTTAAAAAAATTGAATATGAACTAAAAAAAATAAATTATTTTTTATTAATACAAGATCCTAACAAAATATCTAAGTCCTAAATATGATATTATTCGGTCCAAACTAAATATGCACAGGAGAATATATACGGATTCAAGCAAACCTTGCCAAAAAGTTGTTGAGCTATATACATACTTTGCTTAAACCTATCTATATACTTGTAAGGAATTATTCGGATAGGCCGTTCAAAATATTTGTACTTGATTTTTGTTTAGGTAAATCACCATCTATATATATGTCTTCAATCTCACATTACAATATGTCACTACTTGCAATAATACAAGTATTTGGTTGCTACTTGCTAGTGTTTGATGTTTTACGTGTTTTCTCGAAAAACATTGATTCTCTATAACGTCCGATTATGATTGAATTTATGAAAAATTATTGTCTTTCTTCGTCAATGTGACCCAACAAAATTACCAATTCAATGGACGTGATGTGTCTCATCCATTATAACCATTTTATTTATTTTTTAAAAATAATAAACTTATACACCATTAATCTTTTAATAAAACCCCTACAAGATCTAAAAAGAATTATTTGAACCCTCATCTGTGGGTCAAAACTCTTCATTACTCCACACTAGTTCTCATCCAAAAATTGCCCAAATATCTAATTCATTTAAGACACGCACACAAATGACCTAAATGCAATAATAGGAGGTTCAAAATGAACACATGTACAATGTATGAGTATTATCATGTTAGCCCATTTTGCCACCCCCACCATCAAATTAATTTTTAGAGTTAATTACATTTTTCGTCCCTGTGGTTTGCCCCACTTTCGGAGACCGTCCCTGAGTATTCGAAATTACACGTTTCGTCCGTTAAGGTTTGCCAGATGCTCTCTCTCTCTCTCTCTTCTATCTATCTCTCTCTTCTTTATCTCTCCTCCATCTCCACCATCTGCTTTGTTCATCATCTACTCTCTCTCTCTCTCTCTCTCTCTCTCTCTCTCTCTCTCTCTCTCTCTCTCTCTCTCTCTCTCTCTCTCTCTCTCTCTCTCTCTCTCTCTCTCTCTCTCTCTCTCTCTCTCTCTCTCTCTCTCTCTCTCTCTCTCTCTCTCTCTCTCTCTCTCTCTCTCTCTCTCTCTCTCTCTCTCTCTCTCTCTCTCTCTCTCTCTCTCTCTCTCTCTCTCTCTCTCTCTCTCTCTCTCTCTCTCTCTCTCTCTCTCTCTCTCTCTCTCTCTCTCTCTCTCTCTCTCTCTCTCTCTCTCTCTCTCTCTCTCTCTCTCTCTCTCTCTCTCTCTCTCTCTCTCTCTCTCTCTCTCTCTCTCTCTCTCTCTCTCTCTCTCTCTCTCTCTCTCTCTCTCTCTCTCTCTCTCTCTCTCTCTCTCTCTCTCTCTCTCTCTCTCTCTCTCTCTCTCTCTCTCTCTCTCTCTCTCTCTCTCTCTCTCTCTCTCTCTCTCTCTCTCTCTCTCTCTCTCTCTCTCTCTCTCTCTCTCTCTCTCTCTCTCTCTCTCTCTCTCTCTCTCTCTCTCTCTCTCTCTCTCTCTCTCTCTCTCTCTCTCTCTCTCTCTCTCTCTCTCTCTCTCTCTCTCTCTCTCTCTCTCTCTCTCTCTCTCTCTCTCTCTCTCTCTCTCTCTCTCTCTCTCTCTCTCTCTCTCTCTCTCTCTCTCTCTCTCTCTCTCTCTCTCTCTCTCTCTCTCTCTCTCTCTCTCTCTCTCTCTCTCTCTCTCTCTCTCTCTCTCTCTCTCTCTCTCTCTCTCTCTCTCTCTCTCTCTCTCTCTCTCTCTCTCTCTCTCTCTCTCTCTCTCTCTCTCTCTCTCTCTCTCTCTCTCTCTCTCTCTCTCTCTCTCTCTCTCTCTCTCTCTCTCTCTCTCTCTCTCTCTCTCTCTCTCTCTCTCTCTCTCTCTCTCTCTCTCTCTCTCTCTCTCTCTCTCTCTCTCTCTCTCTCTCTCTCTCTCTCTCTCTCTCTCTCTCTCTCTCTCTCTCTCTCTCTCTCTCTCTCTCTCTCTCTCTCTCTCTCTCTCTCTCTCTCTCTCTCTCTCTCTCTCTCTCTCTCTCTCTCTCTCTCTCTCTCTCTCTCTCTCTCTCTCTCTCTCTCTCTCTCTCTCTCTCTCTCTCTCTCTCTCTCTCTCTCTCTCTCTCTCTCTCTCTCTCTCTCTCTCTCTCTCTCTCTCTCTCTCTCTCTCTCTCTCTCTCTCTCTCTCTCTCTCTCTCTCTCTCTCTCTCTCTCTCTCTCTCTCTCTCTCTCTCTCTCTCTCTCTCTCTCTCTCTCTCTCTCTCTCTCTCTCTCTCTCTCTCTCTCTCTCTCTCTCTCTCTCTCTCTCTCTCTCTCTCTCTCTCTCTCTCTCTCTCTCTCTCTCTCTCTCTCTCTCTCTCTCTCTCTCTCTCTCTCTCTCTCTCTCTCTCTCTCTCTCTCTCTCTCTCTCTCTCTCTCTCTCTCTCTCTCTCTCTCTCTCTCTCTCTCTCTCTCTCTCTCTCTCTCTCTCTCTCTCTCTCTCTCTCTCTCTCTCTCTCTCTCTCTCTCTCTCTCTCTCTCTCTCTCTCTCTCTCTCTCTCTCTCTCTCTCTCTCTCTCTCTCTCTCTCTCTCTCTCTCTCTCTCTCTCTCTCTCTCTCTCTCTCTCTCTCTCTCTCTCTCTCTCTCTCTCTCTCTCTCTCTCTCTCTCTCTCTCTCTCTCTCTCTCTCTCTCTCTCTCTCTCTCTCTCTCTCTCTCTCTCTCTCTCTCTCTCTCTCTCTCTCTCTCTCTCTCTCTCTCTCTCTCTCTCTCTCTCTCTCTCTCTCTCTCTCTCTCTCTCTCTCTCTCTCTCTCTCTCTCTCTCTCTCTCTCTCTCTCTCTCTCTCTCTCTCTCTCTCTCTCTCTCTCTCTCTCTCTCTCTCTCTCTCTCTCTCTCTCTCTCTCTCTCTCTCGCACACACACACACACACACACACACACTCTCTCTCTCTCTCTCTCTCTCTCTCTCTCTCTCTCTCTCTCTCTCTCTCTCTCTCTCTCTCTCTCTCTCTCTCCCTCTCTCTCTCTCTCTCTCTCTCTCTCTCTCTCTCTCTCTCTCTCTCTCTCTCTCTCTCTCTAAGTTAAACACATTGTTCAAAAGCATAGAAACATAAAAAGCATAAGTTCAGTCTTCACTTCTTCACAGTCTTCTTGGTAGTCTTCTTGGCAGTCTTCTTTGAAGTTTGTATCCCCTTTTCAGCTGCAATTTGTTTCCTTGTGAACCTGACTGGTGACTGAGGCATTACTCTTTCCATTGGTTGAGATTGAGCTTGTGGCTGATTGGTTTGAGACTGGACTGGGGTGTGAGTTGGTGGTTGTGAGTAGGTTTGAGGTTGGGGCTGGACATTGGATTGAGTTGGTTGTGGTTGGGGTTGGGTTTGAGGTTGGGACTGGGACTGGGTTGGAGTTGCATTTGGTTGTGCTTAGGACTGGTTTTGTGATGCAGGCTGACTTGTTCCCATTCCTTGAGTCACTTGTTCACCTCCTTGTGCCCTCCTTCTTTTGCTACCTTGCCCTGCAGACTGACTTGTTCCACCCTGACCCTTACAACTTCTTGAGTTATGCGCTAAATTACCACATAATCCACAAGTAACAGACTTCAGCCTCCTAGACAAACTACCAGAACCCTTAACCATTGGTTCCTCATCAAATGCCCTCTTTCTTTTCTTCTTTGGTCTGCCAACAGGAGTATGATGGAGTGGAGGGGTGATGGATATTGTTGCTTGAGACCTAGGCCACATGGATGAGCCAGTAACACCTCTTATCTTGAAAGAACACACTTGTTTCCATGTAGATAGCCAATAACATGGATTAACCCATGTTTCAGGAATGCTAACAGTCATACTATTGGTGGACATGTTGTTGTGTGCAGCAATGGCATGCTTACATGGCATACCTGTTAACTCCCAATGCCTACAACTACAAACCCTTTCACTCACATCAACTACTTGTTGATCACCCCATGGACCACTGACTTGAAATCCTACTCCTCCATCCCAAATACAAGTATACCTAGTAGCATCTTTTTTGACAATCTCTAACATATTAGTGGCTGTGGGAGTTAATGGACCAGTACATTTGTCTATCTCTAATTGTACTATATTGTTCCTCTTCATCATGTGTTCAAAATAGTACAACCTTAACTTTTTACTTGATAATTTACTTACACACTTTCTAGTATTCTTTGTTTTTGTGTGCAGATTGTATGTTGGACTATAAGTGTCAAGAGAAGACTTTGATGGAGTTAAAGTGAAGAAATAAAGAGAAGAGGGACTGCTTTGAAGAAAGGAAGAGTTCAAGGGTGCTATTTGGAAATTGTGAGATGAAGGCATATAAATACCCTCATTAGGGTTTTGGTCGAAAAAAGATACACTCAATTATATATCTCTTAGTTTTTTTCTCTCATTCGGAAAGTTTTAGGGTTCTTATATCTTTTGATCATACTGATCATTAGATGATTCAATCGTTCTGGTTTTTCTTGTATTTGATATCTAAACTCATTGTTTAGATATTCAATTTTAGTTTTCTCAAATTGTACTCGAACTATAAACTTTCATAATAATAACAGCCGACTGTTTCGTTAATCTATTTTCGTTCATGGTATCAGAGCCAGGTTATCTCTGATTGGTGTTATGTCTGGTGATTTTCTTTGATTTAGAGCGTATTTCATCCTGAAACTCTAAATCGAAGAAACCCTATTTTTTAGGGGTTTTCTCTTGCTTCGATCGTTGATATTCCGCTGCATATTAGATCTTCAATCTATCGTTGATCTCTTCTGATCCTGGATCTGTTTTGACTAAGTGAATCAAAATCAGATCTAGGGTTCTTCAACCTTCTGCAATAAAGCACTGTATTGTGATTCTTTCTCTTAAACTTTTAATATTTTGATTAAAACTTGTTTTCTTCTATCTCTCATAAAAACGAGTGTGTTATCCTTGTCCGGCCTTCTTCTGAGAGGCTTAGGAATCTAGTCACTGGCACATTCGTGAGAATAGATTCTATTTCTAAAAGTTTTTTTTATTAAAGTTATTTAGTTAATGTTCTATATTTTCTGGTTATTTTTGTTGAAATTTCTGTGGTTATTTGTGGTTCTGTGTTAATTGTTCTAGTTGTTTCGTGTGTTCCTTATTATCTGTTGTCTTTCTAATTGTTTCTGGTTGATTTACTTGTTTGATTGTTTAAAATGGTTAATACTCCTCCTGGATCTGTTCATGGGAATACTCCTCCACATTCTGTTCATAATGAAGAATCTGATCATGAGAATGGTTTTGAAATCATTAATACTAAAATAAGCAAATTAGATTTTGGTGATCCTCTGTATTTACATGCTAGTGATATAACTAATACACCTTTAATTAGTTTAAAATTGAAAGGTACTGAGAATTATAATATTTGGAGTTGTGCTATGTTACTAGCTTTGGAAACTAAAAATAAAAAGGGGTTCATAGATGGTTCTTGTGTGAAATCTGTTAATAATGATGTTTTAGCTCAACAATGGGATAGGTGTAATGTTGTTGTTCTTTCATGGATTCTGAATTGTGTTTCTGAAGAATTATATCTAGGACAAATTTTCTCTAAAAATGCTGCTGTAGTTTGGAATGAACTTAAAGAGACTTATGATAAAGTTGATGGAGTGGTTACTTTTAATTTGCATAATAAGATTAATTCTTTGTCTCAAAATAACTCAACTTTGTCTGATTATTATCATAAACTCAATTCATTGTGGAAACAATTTGATGCTCTCATTAAACTGCCTGCTTGTGTATGCCATGCTGCAAATGATTTTCATAAACATAATGAACTAATTAAGCTAATGCAGTTTTTAATGGGATTAGATGAGTCTTATAATTCAATGAGAAGTCACATTCTTACTTATGATCCTTTACCTTCTGTTAAAAGTGCTTATGCTTTGTTGTCAAGAGAAGAATCACATAGAAATACTTCTAGCACAATAGGATCTAATAAAGCTTCATCTAGTGCTTTTGTTTCTAAGTTTAATGATAATAAAAGGAGATTTAATTCAAATAACTTTGGAAATAGAAATCAGAATCTTAACAGAGGTCCAAATACTAGTCTTAATTGTACTCATTGTAAAAATGTTGGTCATACTGTTGATAGATGTTATGAAGTGATTGGATATCCACCTGGTTATAAAAGAAATACTAATTTTCAAGGATCTCAATCAAATTCCAGGCATAGTTATAGTAACAATGTGATCTCTGACAAAGGAAAAATGCATGAATCTTCTACTTCTTCTTCTATCACTCCTTCTGCTTTGTCTCTTACTAATGAACAGATGACAAAACTTTTGAATCTGCTGAATGATAAACCTTCTGCTTCTGCCAATCTCTCTCATATGTCTGGTACTTATTTTAACTCTAATTCTTTCTTTAATAACAATTTTGAAAAATTCTTTTGTTCTTCAAGTGAGCAGACTTTTAAACAAAAACATATTGGATGGATAAGTGACTCTGGTGCTAACCAGCATATGACTTACTCATGTGAGAATATTGAAAATGGCATTGATGTTTCTGATTTGAACTTTACAGTAGGACACCCTAATGGAACTTTAGCTAAAGTTAAAATGATTGGAAACTTGAAATTAAACAATATGGTTACTTTGTTTGATATTCTTATTGTTCCGGAATATTGTGTCAGTTTGCTTTCTGTTCACAAACTTGCTAGAGATAGTAAAAGATTTATAGGGTTTGATGAGTTTAAATGTTACATTCAGGACTTAAAAACCAAGAAAACTCTATGGACTGGTAGTGAAAGGAATGGTTTATATGTTGTGGATGATATCTCAAATTGCCAAGGTGTGTCTAATAATTGTATTTCTGTGTGTTATGTTTCTCATTCCTTGTGGCATAGCAGACTTGGTCATCCTGGTGATCAAGTTTTAAAAGTTTTGCAGCACAGTCTTAATCTTGATAATAAAGTTATTGATTCACCTTGTGACATTTGTCATAAAGCCAAACAAACAAGAGAACCATTTTCTTTGAGCAGTCATGTTTCAAGGGAAGTTGGAGAACTTGTTCATTTGGATTTATGGGGTCCTTATAAAGTTACTAGCAAAGAAGGATTTAAATATTTTCTAACTATTGTTGATGACTTTTCTAGAGCTGTTTGGACTTATTTACTTAAGTCAAAAGAAGATGTTTTCTCAAATATTCTTGATTTTGTGTTTTTTATTGAAAACTAGTTTAGTAAAAGGATAAAGGCTTTTAGGTCTGACAATGGGACAGAATTTATAAATCAAAGGTTCAAAAAGTTTTGTTCAGAAAAAGGAATTTTGCATCAAACCTCAAATGTGTACACCCCTCAACAAAATGGAATTGTTGAGAGAAAGCATAGACACTTGCTTAATATTGCTAGATCTCTTATGTTTCAGGGGGAATTACCTCTTGTTATGTGGACTGAATGTATTCTTACAGCTACTTATTTGATTAACAGGATTCCTTCTTCTGTGTTAAATGGTCACTCTCCTTATTTTAAGTTGTTCAATTCTGAACCTTCTCTCTCTCACTTAAGATCTTTTGGGTGTCTTTGTTTTGCTACTATACTTAATAATCTGGATAAGTTTAGTAGTAGAGCAGAAAAATGTGTCTTCATAGGATATTCAAATGAAAAGAAGGGTTATAAACTTTATAGCTTGGACAATAAAAACATTTTTTATTCTAGAGATGTTAAATTCTATGAAACTGTGTTTCCTTTTAAAATGAAAAATGGTTCTAAAACTGTTGATAATTCTGAATTTGAAAATATTACTCACTTAAATTTTTTTGACACATTATTCTCTGAACCCATACCCAATGATGATGTGAGAGATAATACTCATTGTGATGGTAGTCCTAACATTCCTATGACTACTGCTAATGTTGGAGATAGAACACCTAGTGTTCAGTCACCCATTATGCCTGGCAGTCCAAGGACTGATGATTCTGCAACACAAAGTGATGATACTAATAGTTCTGAGGGTAATCACACTGATCATGAGCAGAATGCTCCTGAACATGTGAACATTGATGATGTTAATGATACTGCTAACTTAAGAAAATCTGAAAGAGCTTCTGTTTTTCCTAATAAATACAAGGATTTTGTTTTAGAAAGAAAAGTTAAGTATGGTGTTGAAAGGGTAGTCAATTATTCTTGCTTAAATACTGAAAATTTTTGTTTTATTACAAGTCTTAATAAAAGTAGTGAACCTAAAACTTTTAATGAGGCTTGTAAAGACTTGAATTGGATTCAAGCCATGAACAATGAGATGGAAGCTTTGCATAGAAATAATACTTGGATTCTTGTTGATCTTCCTGAAGGAAGAGAACCAATTGGTTGTAAATGGATTTTTAAAATCAAGTATAAGTCAGATGGGTCTATTGAAAGATACAAGGCTAGACTAGTGGCTAAAGGTTATAGTCAAAGAGAAGGTATTGATTTTGATGAAACTTTTTCTCCTGTGGTGAAGATGGTTACTGTTAGATGTTTGTTATCTTTGGCTGTTAATAATAGTTGGCCTCTTTATCAGCTAGATGTTAATAATGCTTTTTTATATGGAGATCTTTATGAGGATGTTTATATGCAATTACCTGAAGGTTATTATGACAATCAAAGTAATAAAGTGTGTAAACTTGTTAAGTCCTTATATGGACTTAAACAAGCTCCTAGACAATGGAATGAAAAACTTTCTAATGCTTTATTTGAATATGGATTTGTGCAAAGTAAAAGTGATTATTCCTTGTTTACTTTTACAAAGAATTCTGTTTTTGTGGCCTTGTTAGTTTATGTTGATGATATAGTCTTGACTGGAAATGATTCTAATGAAATTAATAAGGTTAAACAGTTTATGCAAACTAAGTTTATGATTAAGGATTTAGGGAAACTTAAATACTTTCTTGGTATTGAGGTTCTTTATAATAATTCTGGAATTTGCTTGACTCAAAGGAAGTATTGTATGGAGTTGTTGGATGAATTTGGTTTACTTGGTTGTAAACCTATGAAAACTCCTATGGAAGGTAATTATTCTATATCCAGAACCACTTCTCATGATAAAATTTTGGATAACATTTCTGTTTATCAAAGATTAATGGGTAAATTGATTTACCTTACTCTCACTAGACCTGATATAAGTTACTCTGTACATGCATTGAGTCAATTCATGCATGCTCCTACTGCTGAACATTTGAAATTAGCATTTAGAGTTTTAAGATATCTTAAAACTTCTCCAGGAAATGGTGTTCAACTAAATAAAAATGATGTTCTTGATTTATGTGGATATGTTGATTCTGATTGGGGGAGATGTTTGAATACTAGAAGATCTGTTACAGGTTTCAACATATATTTTGGTGGGAACTTAATTTCCTGGAAAAGTAAAAAGCAACCCACAGTGGCTAGGTCCTCTGCTGAAGCAGAATATAGGGCCTTGGCTTCTATTACTTGTGAACTTCTTTGGATTATTAATCTGCTCTATGACCTTAAGGTTTCTGATATAATACCTGCTCAAATTTTTTGTGATAATAAATCTGCTATACAAATAGCAGGCAATCCTGTTTTTCATGAGAGAACTAAGCATCTTGAAATTGATTTGCATTTGGTAAGAGAAAAAATTTGTGCAGGTTTGGTCAAAGTGGTTAAGCTCAAATCCATTGATAATGTTGCTGACATTATGACAAAAAGTTTAGCCTCTGAACATCATAAACTTCTTTGCAATAAGTTGGGGTTAAAAGATTTTTTCCAAGTTAAGGTTGAGGGGGAATGTTCAAAATAGTACAACCTTAACTTTTTACTTGATAATTTACTTACACACTTTCTAGTATTCTTTGTTTTTGTGTGCAGATTGTATGTTGGACTATAAGTGTCAAGAGAAGACTTTGATGGAGTTAAAGTGAAGAAATAAAGAGAAGAGGGACTGCTTTGAAGAAAGGAAGAGTTCAAGGGTGCTATTTGGAAATTGTGAGATGAAGGCATATAAATACCCTCATTAGGGTTTTGGTCGAAAAAAGATACACTCAATTATATATCTCTTAGTTTTTTTCTCTCATTCGGAAAGTTTTAGGGTTCTTATATCTTTTGATCATACTGATCATTAGATGATTCAATCGTTCTGGTTTTTCTTGTATTTGATATCTAAACTCATTGTTTAGATATTCAATTTTAGTTTTCTCAAATTGTACTCGAACTATAAACTTTCATAATAATAACAGCCGACTGTTTCGTTAATCTATTTTCGTTCATCATGTATTCTCTAATGAACTCTAAGGATGTTATAATTGGACTCTCCCTAGCCTTAAGTAACCTTCTATTAAAAACCTCACAAAGGTTATTCAATAAAACATCACTTTTTGCCCTCCCTGTTACAAAAGTATATATAATTGTCACATAATATGATATGAAATGTAATAATATTCATCTTAACATACACTATATACCTGTGAAGTGGGATCTTGACCAATGCGTAGGATGGATTTTTGATAACCACTCATAGCAAGGTTGGTTCAACCTCTTCAACTCTTCCATTGCCCTTGTAAAATGGGCTACTGAAGCACTATTGAATTCATCATTGTCTATAACACCAAGATCATCATTTTGGACATCTACAGCAATGCCCTCATTACAAGTCTGTTGAATTGGTGTGTTACAACCCATGAACTCCACTTGGGGATCAATATGCAAGTTAAATTCCCTCATATCAACCTCAACCTCATCTATTTCATTATATTTATCAACTATATAATCACTATCATCACTGTCATCATCTCCACTGCCATCACTCTTATCATTTCCACTGCCCTCACTCTTATCATTTCCACTGCCCTCACTCTTATCATTTCCACTGCCCTCACTCTTATCATCTCCACTGCCCTCACTCTCCTCACTGTCATCATGACCACTGCCCTCACTCTCCTCACAAGTAACTGTTTCATTGACTACACCCTTCCCCTTATCAATTACTTCATTCACATTACATGTCTTATTAATATCATCAAATGTTATATCATTAAGATCCACATCCTCAAACCTAGAAGAACTACCCTTTTGGTTCACAACTGGTTCTTCCCAACCTAACATTAATCTACGAGAACTACCCTTTTTTTGTTTAGAATTGATTAAAGCAGCTTCTTCATCACCTATTTCTTCTATAGTCACTTTCCCCTTTTAAAATGGTGACAAGAATTCAGTGCTTAAATTAGTGAACCCATGTTAAATGTAAACCACAACCTGATACAATCTCAATGTAGAAACAAACTTATGTAAAACACGAACATCGTCATCAGTACTTAATGGATGTAAACCACTATCTAGGTCACCTTTTGGGACTAAAAAATGATAGTACATTATTTGACCCTTTTTGTAACCTAACTTCAACATCATCTCATCCAACTCCAATACTGAAAACAAATCAATATCGACAAAATCAACGAAAGTAACCTTACCATTGTAGTACGTTCTATCTGGCCACTCAGTAAACGACCCACCATGGTTAATTTGTAGTGCGAACAAACCAGGCTCATTTTCTGCAGAAAAAATAATATTATAAATATTAGGGTTTTATAATCTAAAAATAATATCATAAAATTAGGGCTTTTAATACTTCTGTAAATTTTCATAATTTTTAATATTTTTAATAAATTTTGTAAATTTTCAAACTTACAATATTTGAAACACTTACCATACACAGGGTTTTAGGTTTATCATCTAAAAATAATTTCATAAGAACAGGGGTTTTAATAGTTTTTTTATATTTTCAGAATTTTTAAAACATAACAAATAGTTTTAGTAAATTTTCAAACTTACAATATTTGAAACACTTACCATACACAGGTGTGTAATCAACTCCATCTGTTATATCCTTATCTTCATGAATCCGCCACTATGTTAGAACCATTTTGTTTTTCTTTATCAGTTTACCATGAGATCTGATGAATTAATGTAAGATCTTCCAAGGTTTTGGTTATGGAGGGAAAGGTTTAGAGAGATAAAGAAGAGAGAGAGTGGTAGGTTAAAAGTAAGGACGTGATTGATGATGGAGAAAGATTAAAGGACTGTCAGGGTGTGTCACAAGGAAAAAGACGAAGTTGCCCATGGTGTGCCTCTCACGTGACCATCTACTTAACGGACGTTTGGGTCGTGGACCAAACTTGTTAACAGAATTCCATACTTAGGGACGAAACTTGTAATTTCGGATACTTAGGGACGGTCTGTGAAAGTTGGTACAAACCACAGGGACGAAAAATATATAAAAAAAATATTATACATCTCTGAAATCCACAATTTCTTTTATTTTTACATATTAATAAATAATTTATATATTTGTCTTTGTATAAAATATATAAATCTTGACCGTTTGTACATTTTACATGTACTGCACGTATCTTCCACGTCCTTCACCTTCCTCTTTTTCCTCCGAACAAGCACATAATTAATTATCTAATTTATTTTTTTTTTTTTTTTTTTTTTTTTTTTTTTTTTTTTTTTTTTTTTTTTTTTTTTTTTTTTTTTTTTTTTTTTTTTTTTTTTTTTTTTTTTTTTTTTTTTTTTTTTTTTTTTTTTTTTTTTTTTTTTTTTTTTTTTTTTTTTTTTTTTTTTTTTTTTTTTTTTTTTTTTTTTTTTTTTTTTTTTTTTTTTTTTTTTTTTTTTTTTTTTTTTTTTTTTTTTTTTTTTTTTTTTTTTTTTTTTTTTTTTTTTTTTTTTTTTTTTTTTTTTTTTTTTTTTTTTTTTTTTTTTTTTTTTTTTTTTTTTTTTTTTTTTTTTTTTTTTTTTTTTTTTTTTTTTTTTTTTTTTTTTTTTTTTTTTTTTTTTTTTTTTTTTTTTTTTTTTTTTTTTTTTTTTTTTTTTTTTTTTTTTTTTTTTTTTTTTTTTTTTTTTTTTTTTTTTTTTTTTTTTTTTTTTTTTTTTTTTTTTTTTTTTTTTTTTTTTTTTTTTTTTTTTTTTTTTTTTTTTTTTTTTTTTTTTTTTTTTTTTTTTTTTTTTTTTTTTTTTTTTTTTTTTTTTTTTTTTTTTTTTTTTTTTTTTTTTTTTTTTTTTTTTTTTTTTTTTTTTTTTTTTTTTTTTTTTTTTTTTTTTTTTTTTTTTTTTTTTTTTTTTTTTTTTTTTTTTTTTTTTTTTTTTTTTTTTTTTTTTTTTTTTTTTTTTTTTTTTTTTTTTTTTTTTTTTTTTTTTTTTTTTTTTTTTCGGATACTTAGAGACGGTCTGTGAAAGTTGGTACAAACCACAGGGACGAAAAATATATAAAAAAAATATTATACATCTCTGAAATCCACAATTTCTTTTATTTTTACATATTAATAAATAATTTATATATTTGTCTTTGTATAAAATATATAAATCTTGACCGTTTGTACATTTTACATGTACTGCACGTATCTTCCACGTCCTTCACCTTCCTCTTTTTCCTCCGAACAAGCACATAATTAATTATCTAATTTATTTTTTTTTCAAAGGTAAGTAACACAAACACCATTTCATTCATTATTGTCCTAATATTTTGCTAATCATTTTTATTAATTATTATTATTTTTGTTGTACATGTTTTCACAATCTTGCCTCTTACCTTTTTTTTTATAAACAAAATAAAAACCATTAAACTTAAAATCTTTATTCAAGATTCTTGAAATTTCTGAAATAAACTTATTTCCTTTCTTTCAAGCGGTTCACACATCTCAAAACACATCAATGTATGTAAATCTTTTTTATGTTTATATATACTACTCCGTATTTGTTATTGTTATTATTGTTGTGTTATTTATCTACTGTTTCTTCTTTTCTCATATGTTTTTCTTTAGATTTGATAATGATAAGTTATTTGCTTATTGTGTTTATTTTATATATATACACACACACATATATATATATATGGTTTCTAGCTATAGTATAAAGTTTTTGTGTGATTTTTAGAATTCAGAAATATAGGAAATTGGGTTCGGTTCTTTTAAGTAATAATGTGGGATGTATATATTTTTATTCTTGTTTTTCCTGAACTGAGGAAAAAGATAGGACTTAAATTGGGTATTACATGCCCGTTTCTGAATCTTAAGATGTTGACTTGGTGAGGTTTGGACTTGAGACCACTTGTGAGGACATGATGACGTCCGATATTAGGCCATCTTGGTGGTGGTTAGGGAGAAAAAACAAGAATTATCATTTATTTTTATTTTATGGTTTTAATTTGTAAGATTTTGATTTAGGGATATGGGTAGTTGGGTACTGTCCATTGAATATAAAAATCATTTCTTAGATGAAATTGTTGTCTGATTTTTTCTTAGTTCTTGAATAGAGCCCACTTTACAATCTTAATAATTTGAATTTTGAAAGTTTAAGATAAAGTTGTAAACTTGATAGTTACCCTTTTCTTAAGAGAATATAAATGACAAAATTGTTAACAAATTTCATTTCTAGAATTCTAGGTTTGCATATAAAAATATATTCTGGGGAAAAGGGAGTAACTTTGTTTGGATAGTGTGTTTCGCTTGTTTTGTGTTTCGTTTAATTCATATTACTTGACATATTCGGTAGGATTCTTTCCGTGTTGAACTTTAGGTAGGAGGTTATGCCTTTGTTATCTTGTAAATTTTTGTTTCATCTAGGGTGGAATGATTAGAGATTTTGTTAGATTGCTTCTAAACCGTAAAGGTGACACTTTTGACAAATATGGATGAAATTTTTAGTTCAACTTTAGGTAGGAGATCATGTATCTTTCATTTTTGTTAATTTGTTTGCAATCAAAGGTAAGAGTTTCAAAAATTTAGTATATAACCCGTAAAGTGGGCTCGAGTTTTGAGAGCGACGGAGTAATTTTGTTATGAACATGTGTATTTGCTTGTTATGTAATAAATTTGATTGCTTTTGTTTGAAAATTTGGTTGAAATATATTTGTTTGAAATGTTGAATATTAGGTAAAGGATTCTTGCATCAAAATCTTGACTTTTGTCCATCTTATCCTTTGCTAGGTGGTATGAATAGAAGCATTCACTCTCGGAAATTGTAATTCGAGGAATTCTAGGTTGATTTCTATCTTCTAGTAGCAATCCGGTGGGAATCTTGTGAGGGCTGGTTTAAGAAAAAAACGAAATAAGTAGTCTAGAATTAAATATTGTTCACAAGTGTACAAAAATATTTTTCACTAGTTCACACGTGGCACCACCTTTTGAATGATTTCGGCATTTGGTACACGCAAAAGGTGTGATCAGGCTTTGTGAAAAACACAATAGGGGACTCTTGCAATTGTCCAAGAGAGGCAAGAAAAATGGGGCACTCTGCTGCGGTTTGGGATTCACGGTTGGCTCTTGAAACAACAAAGGATTGGAATGGAATTGAGCAAATTGTGCTTCGAAATCCTCAAGGAGCGTCGGCTAGGGTTAGTTGCTCGTTTCTTCCATAAATTTAAGAACTTATGTTCATTATCAAGAAAATCTTGCATTAATCAATCTTCTATTTGGATATATATGCAGGTTAGCTTGCATGGAGGTCAGGTGGTATCATGGAGAAATGAAAGGGGCGAAGAACTTTTGTTTACAAGTAGCAAGGTGCTCCCTCTATTCCTCTAAGCTAAAGTCTTTCTTAAGCCATGGTTTTGGGCCATTTCTACCTTATTATTTGTGCAACTGATTCTAATATATCGGTTTTTGACGAATTTAGGGGATTCTTAAGCCCCCAAAGGCAATGCGAGGAGGTATTCCAATCTGTTTTCCTCAGGTATGTTTGTTTATGACTCCCGTGTATTACCTTTTGAACAATGAACAAAGTTCACTTATGCATTTATGTACATTCATGGATGTAGTTTGGTAATTGTGATTCACTTGAGCAACATGGCTTTGCAAGAAACAAACTTTGGATGGTTGATGATGATCCCCCACCGCTTCCTGCCAATGATTCTCATGGAAAATCTTTTGTCGACTTGCTACTGAAACCGTGTGACGAAGATCTCAAGTTTTGGCCACACAGGTTGTACTTTAGTCCCTAACTCCCAATACTCGTGAACCATTAAATTGTCAAATAATGCTTAACAGATATGGTTTTAATGGTCTTTAATTATAATTTAAGTGAGGACTCCTTAGTCAGGCAAAATGGGAAGGTCGAATAACGGCTCAACAATGGTTTAGGGTCAACAAAATGAGTTGGGTTGACTGATTAACTGTTATCTTTTTTATCTATGTTATTAATCTACATATTTAATTCATTACATATAGTTGGAAAAAACTGTTGCTAACATTAAGCAATTTAGGAGGTCGTAAAAGCATTTGTGTGCTTTGCGTGCCTTTTTCACTGATAATAGTCTTTGACCCATCTCCATTTTAGCTAAACATTTATTGTTACAAATTTCTTTGTTCAAAAGTTTTAGCCTGCAAGTGTTGACCATTTCATTACCGAATACCTTTTTCTGCAGCTTTGAGTTTCGTCTCAGAGTCTCCCTTGGGATAGATGGGAACTTGAGCTTGATATCTCGCGTTAGAAATGTTAATGGGAAGCCTTTCAGTTTTTCATTTGCTTATCACTCGTATCTCTCTGTTTCTGACATAAGGTATGGGCTCCAGCTGATATGTTTGGTATTTTGATCTAATGAAATTTCAAGTGGATCTCCCCAATGACAATGATTTACCTAATTTTATTTTTTTTGTGATTTATAGTGAAGTGAGGATCGAAGGGCTAGAAACAATGGATTACTTTGACAACCTTTTTAAACGAGAGCGTTTTACAGAACAAGGAGATGCTATTACTTTTGAATCCGAGGTAAATTTATCTATTTCTCGTGTTCTTTTAAACAAAATTGTTAGGGCTGATACGACTATAGCCGAGAAAATAGGCAGGTTGGCTAACAGGTTAAAGGTTCATCATGTATTATATTCTAGATGTGGCTCAAAGGGAGTTGGGTTTGGTTGACCCACCTATGGTTTTTCCCGTGTTCATATACAAGTTATTTATTACATTTCATTACAGACACTATAATTGAAAGAATTAACGGTTTGTTTCAGATTGATCGTGTCTACCTTAGTTCTCCGAATTGTGTTGCTGTACTTGATCATGAAAGGAAGCGTACATACGTGATAAGAAAGGAAGGGCTGCCAGATGTTGGTAAGTTTTTTTTAGAATTTTTCTGCTGTTTATCTGATTGTCCTACTCCATGCAACATCCGACTTCTCAAAACTTACTAATTTTAAATTTAAAACAACATGTTCCTATAGATACGACTTGTTCTTTGCTCAAATATCAATTTTGAAGCTAGACCTATGTTGGGTTGTCACAAGTTTAAGATCATCATTGTTCATTTTACAATCTTTTTTTCATAAAATCAAATACACTTATCAATCTCGGTTAAAAAATTGGTAACCATCATTGTCTTCGAGTTTGAAACTTTGTCTGATTGAACTCGAAAGTCAAACACACTTTCTTTAGATAACGACGTTAAACTAACATTTTTGCTGTGATTTCTGCAATCTCAAGTGGTGTGGAATCCATGGGATAAAAAATCAAAAGCAATGCCAGATTTGGGAGACGATGAGTACAAGCAGATGTTATGTGTTGCTGGTGCTGCAATAGAGAAACCAATTACTTTGAAGCCAGGTGAAGAATGGACGGGCCGTTTAGAGTTTGCTGTTGTGCCATCCAGTTTCTGCAGCGAGGATCTCTGATTTTCAGTTGAGGTGCCTCGGTATAAGATACTCTTTTGAGTTTGTTCTTTTCTTTTGCACATGGAAGTAGATTTCTGGTGTCGGTTTTTTAGCATTTAAGCATCATGTAATCTATCTTTAGGATGGCTAGTAGCTGAATATTGTATCTTTTAGTTTTAAAGATGAATGCATACTAAAATCGAGCCAACATGTTAATTTGACGGATGTTCTTAAAATACAAATAATACTTTTCATTTGCGAACTTGGAAGCTACTGGGTGTCCATTATTTTTGACCTAAACCATGGAACTGGCAAACATAAATCTTTTATGCTTTGGCTAGATTGAAGTTGTTGAAATTGACCGATCACGATTTACAAATTCTGGGATAATGCATTACGAGATTTTAGGCCACTGGGAACAAATTTACCACAAAACTTAATCAACATACCACAGGTGTACATTATATGTTTGTATAATTTGTTATAAAAGTTACATGTTATGTTATGTGTACCCTCAACCGGATAAATTTACTTATCTCACACAATTCTACCCTATGTAGGCTTGCTTCTATCTATAGAAAGATTCTCTCTCCAACTGCAGGAATCAACGTTTTCCAAAACAGCAAAAAAGTGTATTTAAATGGTAGGTATACTACCAAATGGGGGTCTTGGGAGGAAATAAATTCCAATCACTTGGATGTAGGATAGTAGGAGTGATCATGTGCAAAAAAAAAAAAAAAAACAACCCGGACCAGACTGGACTAAATGTCGCTAATCGGAAATTGAAAGTTGGGAAGACTAAGGACCGCTAACCGGATATTCCTAGCTCAGTTTTGGTCCGAGTTTCGTAACGGGCTGGGTTGATTGTTAAAAGCCGAGAATCAAGATATGTGAGTATGAATACACGTAAAAGAACAGTCTAAAACCAACATGACCATATTAGTCCTAATCAAGATGACATAGCATATCAGGGGCAAGAGTTTAGTGCCATTTTAGGATTCTTGACACATTTTTAAAATAATAAGGTGTTGACATGTGGTACTATAATCCCCTTACCAAAACTTGCAAAAAAGTGCCAATTTGTGAAGTAAGGAACCAAAGTGTCAAACCTTGCTAAAAGTTGCAAAACACACAAAAAAAAGAAAAAAGAAAGAAAAGAAAATCGTGGGGTCAAATGCTTTTCCTTTTGTCTTCAATACTACCCAACGTTCATTCCAATCAACTAAAGGAAGCCGATGCTTGCCATAAATTCTCATGCCAAAAAGTACCAATAGATAGGGTGTAATTGGTACAATGAGCCAAAAAGTGCCAATGCTATTTACCGATTGAATTTGTCCACTTTACCTTTGCCCGTCTCAATACCTATAGTATGGTTAATGATTGTTTGTTGATGAAATAAAACTCATCAACAATAAATAAATAAATCCAAGAGGTGATCACATGAAACAAGTTACGTGGGTTTTAGTTTTACGTTGGTTCACTTGGGTTATTGGTTTTGTAGTTGTTTTGGCCCGGCCCGTAATTCATGTATATTTTGGAGTGTGGACTGTGAACCAGACCAAGCCCCTATGGGTTGTATGTCGTGGATCGACTGATCGACAAAGGTGCTTCAGTGGTTGTATTTGTATCCCAAACAACATATTCGACCAGCGACTAATTAATAGGTATTACTTTCGAGTCTTGCAAATTCTTTTGAAATAGTTGATTCAAATTAGCTCAACCGTACTCCATTACGTACTTTCCCAGTTTCTTGTAGCTAGTAAGGAAATGTAAACTATAATTAAAGATTGAAACAGACTTGGTTGGATTGTTAAGCCTGATGCGTTTTATGATGCAACTTTATACACTTTCGGCTTCCAGTACCCAATCAAACGAACTACCAAATGGTATACTACGGGGTGTAAAACTTTTATAGTCAAAGATACTAAAATTTGTGCAAAATGTAACATCTTTTACTCCATTCTTTTGTATCAAATGTTTTAAAATACTACTAATTACACCAAATACAAACAAGAAACTTAATTATTAATAAATTATAAAATTAATTTCTAAAAGTAATTTGACTAAGATAATCTTTTTTTATAAGAAAAAAATATAAATTTTTTTTGACTAAGATAATCTTGTTTCTAACGTCCAAACTTATACTATATATCAGTCATTTATTGCATATTTACTAAAAATTAAAGTACTATTATAATTAATCAATTTTTAATAAATTGTCTTCATATAATGTTACAAAATAATCCAAAACTTATATCATATATCAGTCATTGTTTTCTATCAAAACTAATGCAGAATTTTGATTTTCTCCCGATTTTCACGAGTAATCTACACACTTTCAAAGAAATACGTATTTACTATTTTTAGTCAAACTCCTTAAAAGCTTAATTTGTTATATTTTTTCCTTTGTAACTTTCACCCTTGCATTCAGATAAACTTGAGTCTTTAGTCAAGCTTCAACTTAACATTAGATGAAGTCAACAAAAAGTTAACACATTTTGATATTTCCTTATAAGTTTGTTTTTTTATTTAATTACTTGTTTAAGTGTAATTTGTAAGTCTGTAATATTAGTAAACCATTATTTATGCAATTATACAAGGTTTTTAGACTTTAAGAAAATCCACCAGGGTTTAAAATGGATTAAAGGGGAGTTTTAAGAAAGTCTTATTTTTGATTCCTCACATGCATGGTTCGAGCTTCGCAACCACTTGGAAAAAGAAACAAGATACTTTATACAATATTTATAATTATATTTACATTTATAATATAATTATTTAAACTTCTATAAGTTTAGAGAGCGTATTCGAATTAACAGAAACGATAAATTCATAGGTCAATAATTTGTTATTGTCGACACCATGGTCTAAATCATATCCCCTAAATACATGTGATTTCTGGTCTATCTATCTACTAATACATATAAATGTAGTGTATATAGTGTATATATACGTGCGTACTTTAATTATCATAAAAAATAAATAAAGACATCATACCTTTCACTTTGAAAAAACAATTGTTTCATATGCACACACATCAACTTTAAATTGTCCACTTGTTCACGCATGACTTGTCTCCGGTAGTTTCTTTGACGAGTCAATTAAATTTAACTTACTTATTAGAGATGCTTTTTTTTTATCTAACTTTGCTAGGACTTTACAAAAATCATCGATGAACGACTATTATTTGATATGAATTATAAACATATAAAATGAATTATAGAGAAATGTTAATTTGAAAACTAAAATTTCCGTGAAAACTAGAAAACTGGCCAAAACACACTGTGATTTGAAACTTAACACAATGCGTTACACATTGTGTTAGGTTCAGATCACAGTGTGTTTTTGATAGCGCATGAAAACCAAAAAACTGGTCAAACACACTGTGATTTGAAACTATTTTTAGAAAACACATTGTGTTAAGTTCAGATCACACTGTGTTTTAGTCAGTTTTCTAGTTTTTACAAAAATTTAGTTTTTAAATGATCACAACCCATGAATTATAACATCAAATAAATTTTGAATAATAGGATATTGATTTTCACATACTTTGAGCTATACAGCTTCGGTGACTAAACTTTTATATCTTTTGAATAAGTTAAAGCGAGGATTGACTAATTAATGACTTGTGATTTTATTTATTTTTACATTATTTTTGATTTTTTAATTTACATATGCTCTCCAAACACGTACATCCATGATTTGGGAAGGAACACCTAAATACTGTTGCAGTTGTACGTGTTTGAAAATAAATAAAAAGCTAGTGACAACGACAAACACAGTAGGGTAGGGTGGGTTTGGATTTAATTATGTATTGCTTGGACCCCAAGTTTGACACCTCGTACGAGTAACCAGCACGTTGTGTTTATGATTTTAATCAAGAGATAGATATATGGATATACATATACTAGAAGGGTACCCGTGCGTTGCAACGGTCTTTTTGTTTTGTTTTGTTTTTCTATTTGTGTAAGGAATGATATCCGCACTCATGTTAGGACTTAGGAATAATACGGATTCACATATATGTTTCCATTCTATATCATTTCAACCAAAGACTTTTTTTTTTACTTTGTATAGTAAAACTAACATAGCATTTAACAAATGGAAAAGTTGGATTGCAAAATTTCGACACACTCAACAGAAAAGTTGGATTGCAAGTTTTACATCAGTAAAAGTTTTAACAAATGGAAAAGTTGGTTTACAAGTTTTTGAGACACTCAATAAAACGATGGTTATATCGCAAGTTTTACATCAGTGCAAATAAAAAACAACATAGTACCCCAAGCACAGGGTATCTTCACGGACATGGATTTGAGATGGGACACTTAGGATTAAGTGTAACATCCGTGAGTTTTGACCCGTTGACTTTATGTGTAATTTGGCTAACAATTTAAGTTAATGAAATATTTGGATCGTTTTGTGGTTAAATGACAATGTGGTATGTTCGTCGGGTCGATAATATGTTTAATCGGTGTTTAAATGCCTAACGTTTTGTAATTTGGCTTGAGAAGGAAACGGGTCGGCCCGTGGGTCATCCACGACCCACCAGCCCCTTTATGACCCATTTCCTTTCCTTATCTCATTAGTTCACCACATATCTCTTTCTCTCTTCTCTTTTCTCTCTAAGTAAAAAGCAAGACCATCCACCCCTAGTTCTTCATTCTCTAGCATCATTTGGCGTTTTGGAACTAGTTTAACTCGAGAATCATCATCGTCTTCATCTCTTTATCATCATATCGAAGAATCAAAGGTCAAAGTTTACCCATTTTACCCATTTTGCCATAAATTGGGTTCTAACTCGGAAAGGAAGTTTTGGTAAGTCTAATTCATCCCATTTACTTCTATTTATGTTAGTTTACTCGTTTCTAGTCATCTCGTACATTTACAGGTTCTAAATCGACTTAAAATGAGTTTTGGGTCAATTTAGGGTTTGACTAGGGTTTGATCGATTTGGAAGATTCGATGATGTTATGGATGGAAATATGGGTTTGGGTAAGTGTATTTAGGTGTTAGGAGGTCATATGTATCATCAAAACGAGTCCCACGACCTCTTATATCAAATTAGGGTTTTAGGGTTGAAATTAGGGTTTTGATTAGGGTTAGAATGATTTGGAAGTGATTTTGATGTTTTGGGTCGGATTTGTGGATTGGGTTATGTGTACTTATGTTTGATGGTGCTTATTTATGCTTCAAAATAAGTTTAAAGCTCTTGTAAATCGTTTTGGGGTGATTTGGGTCGAGTTTAGAGGTGTTTGGTTCGGATTTTCTGCAGGAAACAAAACTGTTGTTGCTGGTGTATGGTCTCACTGCAGCGCAGTGGCAAGGCAGGGCCTTGACTGCGGCGCAGTGGTTTCCCCCTGGTTTGAAGCTCACTTCCTGACTGCGGCGCAGTGGATGAAATGCATCCTGACTGCGGCGCAGTCATGAGGCCCTGTTTCGCGCGTCAGTTTTCAAACGTTAATAACTTTTGAACCGTAAGTCCGTTTTAGCCGTATGACCTATCGTTGGAATCGTGAGAGAGTCTACTTTATCATGGTATAACCCTTATAGCTTAAATCCATCATCATTTCCGAAAATGTCGTGTTAAAGTGTCCTTGTTAAAATCGGTTGAACCATTTAGATGCTTGAGAGTTGTGACGAGACCGAATTGAGTCCCAATTACCATCCAAAGTTGATTTAATCTTTTAAAACCTAGATAGGGCTTGACTCGTGATTTGTAATGTGTATGTTAATGTGTATGTATATGATCGATATTTAGGTTTTGGACGCGAAGCGAACATCGAACGACTGTAACGCGACCTTATATCAAACTTTACTTCTTTGCCGATCAGGTGAGTTCCGTAGCTCACTACTCAATTGAGATTCAGGCTGAAAAGTGTACACATACGTGTTTGTTTGATTGTTTGGTTGATTTGATTGATGGTTTAATGATTGTTGATTGATAGATGGTTTTAATTGATTCCACGATTGTTTGATGGATTTACGCATATGATTGTGATATTGTGATTATTTAGGATAGTCGTACATACATGGAAGTCGGTTATGCCTTCAAAGGGTTTTAGATGTGGTGGGAAGGCTGCGGGTGACCCTATATATAAGCATCTAGGACTCGTTGAAAGTTGAATCCTTATAAGTGTATGTACGTATAGTTTGGTTGGATTGATGGTTTTGATGACTGATGGACTCGTGATTGAGACAACACGCATGCATAATGATATGGTTATTGATGAGACGCACGCACCCCCAATCTATGGGAAACGTGAGCGGGAACGTACGCACCCCTTTTGTATGGGAAACGTGTGCGAGGCCGTTCGCTCCCCGGGGAACTTAAACACGCATATGTATTGATGAGACGCACGCACCCCCAAGCTATGGGAAACGTGAGCGGGAACGTACGCACCCCTTTTGTATGGGAAACGTGTGCGAGGCCGTTCGCTCCCCGGGGAACTGGTGTACTTTTGATGATTGTTGAGAGACACATGATATACACTCATGCATTGCTTGATCATGCCGCATGCACATATACTTTACGCATCCTTATTGCTTCTCATACTCATTGATGTTGGTATTACTTATGCATAATCGTGACACGCATCCCTCATTCTTGTTGATACACTATTGGCTTGTTATGTGACGAGGTTTACTATCGGTTTACCTATTTGCTTGACTTTGTGACTTATAAAGGCTACTTGTAAGACAGTAGTTACTCTTCCTTATACATATTGGGATTGCTGACGATGGTTCCTTATGATCCATTACTACGAACTCACCAACCTTGTGTTAACTATGCTTAGTACACTTTTCAGGTAACCAGGTTAATCCAGGGCGTGGAGTTTGATTGTTAGCTTGCTGTTGAACCCGGACTTGGACTTATATGGATCAAGGATCCATTTGCCTTCTTTTGCATTACTTAGAACCGTTAGCCATCTTATGATGTTCTGTTGTAATCTTTGATGATGACATGCTCTTTATGTATTTTGATGATTGTTTATCTTACTGTATGGATTCACTGAATCCTTTATTTGTATTTAGTTCATGTTCTACATTAATCCCACCCTGTGCTATATGATTTCCGTGATATTCTGAGCCTTGGCTTGGGGTGTTACATTAAGAAAAAAGAAAAATGTGAAAAGTGTTTGATAATAGGAATTAGGGGTATTTTGGGGATAACAAAAAAATGCTTAATTTCTTAAATTCACTTTGTTTTATAAGGGATTATAGATTATGCATTTTTTATATTTAACTCTCCTTTGAATTTGAGTTACAATATATTCCATTTTTGATAGATAGAAAATACCGACAGTATTTGAAAGCAGTTTTCTTTTTTCGGGTTTTGTTAGTTGTACCCTTACCATAAAATTGAGATAGTAGAACTTTTGATATGGAAAGATACAATCTTTTTATACACATTAAGTGAAGCCTTAATGACTTTGTTTAGCATTTTCCTTTTCTTTAATTATATATATATGATCTCCAATGTCTATTTACTTCTTCCAAGTTTAAACATTAATCATGTATTTATTTAGTCAACAATGCGTTACAAAATGTAAATTAATACAAGATTAAAAAATATGGGCGATCAAGAAAAGTTTCAAAAAAAGGGGCGGCTCGTGAAGAAGGATGGGATTTGGCAGTGGATCGTCTTGGAGAATAGTCAGAAACAATCATCGTCCGTCATGCATGGAAAGAAACCTAAACGAGTTTGTAATCGATCATCATGATCAAAATATGTTTATATGTGTCAAAAACATGTTTTGGGTAAAGCCCAAGTCGATTAATTTCTGGAAAAATTGAAGAACAAGTCGTTTTAGAAATTCTGGACGAAATTAGAGTTTTCTGGTGCTAAGTTCGTTCTGCTGCTTCCCAACGAACTTCAAGTTCGTTTGATGCTTTCTAAGTTCGTTTATTGTGGCCTAAAATCGTTTGACACAAAGCTTAAGTTCGTTTGATGCTTTCTAAGTTCGTTTATTGTGGCCTAAAATCGTTTGACACAAAGCTTAAGTTCGTTTGATCTTCGTTTGCTTTCTAAGTTCGTTTATTGTGGCCTAAAATCGTTTGACATAAAGCTTAAGTTCGTTTGATGCTTTCTAAGTTCGTTTATTGTGGCCTAAAATCGTTTGACACAAAGCTTAAGTTCGTTTGATGCTTTCTAAGTTCGTTTATTGTGGCCTAAAATCGTTTGACACAAAGCTTAAGTTCGTTTGATGCTTTCTAAGTTCGTTTATTGTGGCCTAAAATCGTTTGACACAAAGCTTAAATTCGTTTATGCCTAAATCGTTTGACACAAAGCTTAAGTTCGTTTATTGTGGCCTAAATCGTTTGACACAAAGCTTAAGTTCGTTTATTGTGGCCTAAATCGTTTGACACAAAGCTTAAGTTCGTTTATTTGCCTAAATCGTTTGACCAAGCTTAAGTTCGTTTATTGTGGCCTAAAATCGTTTGACATAAAGCTTAAGTTCGTTTGATGCTTTCTAAGTTCGTTTATTGTGGCCTAAAATCGTTTGACACAAAGCTTAAATTCGTTTATGCCTAAATCGTTTGACACAAAGCTTAAGTTCGTTTGATTGCCAAAGTTCGTTTGATGCTTTCTAAGTTCGTTTATTGTGGCCTAAAATCGTTTGACATAAAGCTTAAGTTCGTTTGATGCTTTCTAAGTTCGTTTATTGTGGCCTAAAATCGTTTGACACAAAGCTTAAATTCGTTTATGCCTAAATCGTTTGACACAAAGCTTAAGTTCGTTTATTGTGGCCTAAATCGTTTGACACAAAGCTTAAGTTCGTTTATTGTGGCCTAAATCGTTTGACACAAAGCTTAAGTTCGTTTATTGCCAAATCGTTTGACGCTCTAAGTTCGTTTATTGTGGCCTAAAATCGTTTGACATAAAGCTTAAGTTCGTTTGATGCTTTCTAAGTTCGTTTATTGTGGCCTAAAATCGTTTGACACAAAGCTTAAGTTCGTTTGATGCTTTCTAAGTTCGTTTATTGTGGCCTAAAATCGTTTGACATAAAGCTTAAGTTCGTTTGATGCTTTCTAAGTTCGTTTATTGTGGCCTAAAATCGTTTGACACAAAGCTTAAATTCGTTTATTGTGGCCTAAAATCGTTTGACATAAAGCTTAAGTTCGTTTGATGCTTTCTAAGTTCGTTTATTGTGGCCTAAAATCGTTTGACACAAAGCTTAAGTTCGTTTGATGCTTTCTAAGTTCGTTTATTGTGGCCTAAAATCGTTTGACACAAAGCTTAAATTCGTTTAGCCTAATCGTTGTCATTTAACCGTGATATGTTTACGATATGATATGTAATGATTACGGTGGTTAATGATATGTTTACGATATGATATGTAATGATTACGGTGGTTAATGATATGTTTACGATATGATATGTAATGATTACGGTGGTTAATGATATGTTTACGATATGATATGTAATGATTACGGTGGTTAATGATATGTTTACGATATGATATGTAATGATTACGGTGGTTAATGATATGTTTACGATATGATATGTAATGATTACGGTGGTTAATGATATGTTTACGATATGATATGTAATGATTACGGTGGTTAATGATATGTTTACGATATGATATGTAATGATTACGGTGGTTAATGATATGTTTACGATATGATATGTAATGATTACGGTGGTTAATGATATGTTTACGATATGATATGTAATGATTACGGTGGTTAATGATATGTTTACGATATGATATGTAATGATTACGGTGGTTAATGATATGTTTACGATATGATATGTAATGATTACGGTGGTTAATGATATGTTTACGATATGATATGTAATGATTACGGTGGTTAATGATATGTTTACGATATGATATGTAATGATTACGGTGGTTAATGATATGTTTACGATATGATATGTAATGATTACGGTGGTTAATGATATGTTTACGATATGATATGTAATGATTACGGTGGTTAATGATATGTTTACGATATGATATGTAATGATTACGGTGGTTAATGATATGTTTACGATATGATATGTAATGATTACGGTGGTTAATGATATGTTTACGATATGATATGTAATGATTACGGTGGTTAATGATATGTTTACGATATGATATGTAATGATTACGGTGGTTAATGATATGTTTACGATATGATATGTAATGATTACGGTGGTTAATGATATGTTTACGATATGATATGTAATGATTACGGTGGTTAATGATATGTTTACGATATGATATGTAATGATTACGGTGGTTAATGATATGTTTACGATATGATATGTAATGATTACGGTGGTTAATGATATGTTTACGATATGATATGTAATGATTACGGTGGTTAATGATATGTTTACGATATGATATGTAATGATTACGGTGGTTAATGATATGTTTACGATATGATATGTAATGATTACGGTGGTTAATGATATGTTTACGATATGATATGTAATGATTACGGTGGTTAATGATATGTTTACGATATGATATGTAATGATTACGGTGGTTAATGATATGTTTACGATATGATATGTAATGATTACGGTGGTTAATGATATGTTTACGATATGATATGTAATGATTACGGTGGTTAATGATATGTTTACGATATGATATGTAATGATTACGGTGGTTAATGATATGTTTACGATATGATATGTAATGATTACGGTGGTTAATGATATGTTTACGATATGATATGTAATGATTACGGTGGTTAATGATATGTTTACGATATGATATGTAATGATTACGGTGGTTAATGATATGTTTACGATATGATATGTAATGATTACGGTGGTTAATGATATGTTTACGATATGATATGTAATGATTACGGTGGTTAATGATATGTTTACGATATGATATGTAATGATTACGGTGGTTAATGATATGTTTACGATATGATATGTAATGATTACGGTGGTTAATGATATGTTTACGATATGATATGTAATGATTACGGTGGTTAATGATATGTTTACGATATGATATGTAATGATTACGGTGGTTAATGATATGTTTACGATATGATATGTAATGATTACGGTGGTTAATGATATGTTTACGATATGATATGTAATGATTACGGTGGTTAATGATATGTTTACGATATGATATGTAATGATTACGGTGGTTAATGATATGTTTACGATATGATATGTAATGATTACGGTGGTTAATGATATGTTTACGATATGATATGTAATGATTACGGTGGTTAATGATATGTTTACGATATGATATGTAATGATTACGGTGGTTAATGATATGTTTACGATATGATATGTAATGATTACGGTGGTTAATGATATGTTTACGATATGATATGTAATGATTACGGTGGTTAATGATATGTTTACGATATGATATGTAATGATTACGGTGGTTAATGATATGTTTACGATATGATATGTAATGATTACGGTGGTTAATGATATGTTTACGATATGATATGTAATGATTACGGTGGTTAATGATATGTTTACGATATGATATGTAATGATTACGGTGGTTAATGATATGTTTACGATATGATATGTAATGATTACGGTGGTTAATGATATGTTTACGATATGATATGTAATGATTACGGTGGTTAATGATATGTTTACGATATGATATGTAATGATTACGGTGGTTAATGATATGTTTACGATATGATATGTAATGATTACGGTGGTTAATGATATGTTTACGATATGATATGTAATGATTACGGTGGTTAATGATATGTTTACGATATGATATGTAATGATTACGGTGGTAATAGGTACATCGTGCCTTACGGTGGTAATAGGTACATCGTGCCTTACGGTGGTAATAGGTACGTATAAATCGTGCCTTACGGTGGTAATAGTACGGTGGTAATAGGTACGTATAAATGGTGCCTGACGGTGGTAATAGGTACGGCATGCCTGACGGTGGTTATAGGTATGTAAAATGAGATGAAACGGTGGTAACGGTAACTTCGGTTACAACTTAACGGTGACTTAGTCACAACTTAATGAGATGAGATGAGATGAGATGACGAAATTGATTAGGCACGCTTAGGGTCATGAACTCTATGCTTATATGTGATGTGGATATGTGATGTGGATATGTTTATACGGTGGTATGAATGCCTAATTAAAATGACGTAATGTTTTAAAGTGACGATTTAAATGGATGAAATGTTTGCTTAAACCTGGTGTTATCTTACTTAGCTTTATAGCTAACACTTGTTTCTTTTAATGTGTTGACACCCCTCAGGTTAGGCATTGAGATGACGTGTGAAGCTTTGGCGAGAGATGGGTAGATGATCAAGCTGGCTTTAGTTTACCCAATAGCTTCGCATAAACCTTATGTTATTGATTTCCTTTATGGAACTTATGTAATGACTATGTTATGATTGCTTTATGTTGGGCAATCTTATGGATTTCTTTTATTACTGATTTGATGCTATTAGTAACACCACTTATGTTTCTCAACTGTTTTCCTTAGTTGAGTATTTTCCTAAATCGTTTCCGCATGATTTAACGCCGTTAGGCGAAAATTTTTGGAAATCCATATTTTTACAAAACGGGTGTTACAAGTTGGTATCAGAGAAGTAGTTTAAGTGAACCAAGGCCTATTGACCATAGGATTTGGACTTAAACTTAAGATGCGTATGCTAGGTATTCGTAGGATGCCTTAGCTAGTGATGACATGTGATGTAGGATGGGTTGGGACGAGTGCGAGTGTGATAGGGCTTATGAGATGTTTACGATACGAAGTATGTTATAGCCTTATCTTTGCGCTTATCGACTCTATCTTTCAGTGAAGGAAAGATGGTTAACACTCGTCAAGGCAACTTACGACGCGATGGAGTTACTGCTAGCGTTACTCCACCTGTCCATCCGGGTGCAGGTGCTTCTAATGCTGCTACTGCTACTGCAGCTAACGTGAATAGAAATCAAGTGAATCCTCAGCAGGTCAATCGACAAGGCTCGTTAGGCCCTATGCCTCCACCTCCTGGTAATCAACCTATAGTTAACGAAGCAGTGGTGGAGCAAATCCCAAATGCAGCTGAATTGTACAATCTTGTGCTGACTCTCCAAGCCCAGTTAGCACAGACTCAAGAGCAACTGAACAACGCTCTTGCTGAGAATGCTGAAGGAACTGATGGCAACTACTCAGTGCCGTCTCACCACATTGAGCCACCAGTGGATAATGTTGTCGTTCCCCCTGTTAATGTTGATGTGGCTCCTCCTAATGTAGTTCAAGCTCCTCGATTTAAGTTCGAAAGTTTCCAGAAGTGTGGAGCTCAGAAATTCAATGGAACACTTAACGCAGTAGGCTGTATGGAATGGCTTGATGATACTGAGATGGTCTTTGAAGCTTGTGACTGTCCAGAGGATAAAAAGGTGTTGTGTGCGAGTAGAATGTTGAAAGAAGGTGCTCGAGACTGGTGGAAGAGCATTACTATTTCAATGACTCCGGCTATGGTAACTGCTATTACGTGGGCTGACTTTAAGCAGAAATTCATTGAGGAGTATATCGGGACTCATGAACAGCGCAAAATGGAAAAAGAGTTCCGTGCTTTGACAGCTGAAGTTGGCAAAATTAATGACTATGCTCGTTCCTTTATGGAACTTATGTAATGACTATGTTATGATTGCTTTATGTTGGGCAATCTTATGGATTTCTTTTATTACTGATTTGATGCTATTAGTAACACCACTTATGTTTCTCAACTGTTTTCCTTAGTTGAGTATTTTCCTAAATCGTTTCCGCATGATTTAACGCCGTTAGGCGAAAATTTTTGGAAATCCATATTTTTACAAAACGGGTGTTACAAGTTGGTATCAGAGAAGTAGTTTAAGTGAACCAAGGCCTATTGACCATAGGATTTGGACTTAAACTTAAGATGCGTATGCTAGGTATTCGTAGGATGCCTTAGCTAGTGATGACATGTGATGTAGGATGGGTTGGGACGAGTGCGAGTGTGATAGGGCTTATGAGATGTTTACGATACGAAGTATGTTATAGCCTTATCTTTGCGCTTATCGACTCTATCTTTCAGTGAAGGAAAGATGGTTAACACTCGTCAAGGCAACTTACGACGCGATGGAGTTACTGCTAGCGTTACTCCACCTGTCCATCCGGGTGCAGGTGCTTCTAATGCTGCTACTGCTACTGCAGCTAACGTGAATAGAAATCAAGTGAATCCTCAGCAGGTCAATCGACAAGGCTCGTTAGGCCCTATGCCTCCACCTCCTGGTAATCAACCTATAGTTAACGAAGCAGTGGTGGAGCAAATCCCAAATGCAGCTGAATTGTACAATCTTGTGCTGACTCTCCAAGCCCAGTTAGCACAGACTCAAGAGCAACTGAACAATGCTCTGGCTGAGAATGCTGAAGGAACTGATGGCAACTACTCAGTGCCGTCTCACCACATTGAGCCACCAGTGGATAATGTTGTCGTTCCCCCTGTTAATGTTGATGTGGCTCCTCCTAATGTAGTTCAAGCTCCTCGATTTAAGTTCGAAAGTTTCCAGAAGTGTGGAGCTCAGAAATTCAATGGAACACTTAACGCAGTAGGCTGTATGGAATGGCTTGATGATACTGAGATGGTCTTTGAAGCTTGTGACTGTCCAGAGGATAAAAAGGTGTTGTGTGCGAGTAGAATGTTGAAAGAAGGTGCTCGAGACTGGTGGAAGAGCATTACTATTTCAATGACTCCGGCTATGGTAACTGCTATTACGTGGGCTGACTTTAAGCAGAAATTCATTGAGGAGTATATCGGGACTCATGAACAGCGCAAAATGGAAAAAGAGTTCCGTGCTTTGACAGCTGAAGTTGGCAAAATTAATGACTATGCTCGTTCCTTTATGGAAAAGATGAAATTTGTGGGTCATCTATTCAGAACTGATGCAGATCAAGTCGCCTGCTATGTCGATGGTTTACCTCCAAGTTATCGAGGTATTTGTAGGCAGCATAAGACCCTAACGGAAGCCATCAAGGAATCCAAAAAGCTTGATGATGATTTTGCTGCGGATAAGAAAATTGAAAAGAAAGAAGATGAGAAGAAGACTGGCAATAAACGGAGGTTTGGTGGGTCAAGTCGTTTTGGTAAGAAATTTAAGGGATCTTCATCGTCCTCTGACAAGGGAAGGGCAGACAAGGATGGAAAATGGTGCCCTGGCTGCAAATCTATCCATTCTGGTCAGTGTTCTACAAAGACCCGCAGGTGCAATAAGTGTGGAACTCAGGGTCATACCATTGATCAATGCACTGACAAGGCTAGATGTTATAAATGTGGAGACACCAAGCACCGTATCGCAGACTGCCCACAGATGAAGAAAGATGAGGGAAAGAAGGCAGAAGCTTCCAAAGCCAAGGCCCGTGCTTTTCAGATGACGGCTGAGGAGGCAAAAGACGATGATCAGGTAGTTACTGCTATCCTTATTGTTAACTCCAAACCTGCTAATGTGTTATTTGATTCTGGTGCGAACAAATCTTTTGTGTCTACTCTGTTTGCTCCTAAGTTAGACATGACTACTAGTTCTTTACGGTGTCCTATAGAAGTAGAAGTGGCTAATGGTGCAACGTCTATTATTCGGGAAGGTTATTCTGATTGTCCGATAGAAATAGAGGGTCGGTCATTTACTGCTAACCTGTTACCCGCTACTATTCCTAGTTTCGATGTTGTTCTCGGTATGGATTGGATGTCTAAGAATGATGCTGTCGTCCTATGTTCGAAAAAGATAGTCCGTATCGCTACTCCCGACGGTAAAGGTGTCTGTGTTTATGGCGACAAGAAGCCGGGAAATGTTAAGGTGATCTCAATGATGAAAGCGCTTCGTTGTATACGGCAAACTAAGTCACATTTTCTAGCTTATGTCATCGATTCTCGTATCGCGAAGCCTACAGTTTCTGATGTCGAAGTTGTTTCCGAGTTTCCAGACGTTTTCCCTGAAGATCTTCCAGGTCTTCCTCCTGATCGTGAGGTTGAGTTTTCTATCGACCTTATTCCTGGTGCTACTCCTGTAGCCAAAGCTCCGTATCGATTAGCTCCGACAGAGATGAAGGAGCTGATGACTCAAATTCAGGAACTTTTAGATAAAGGTTTCATTCGTCCGAGTTCCTCTCCTTGGGGTGCTCCTATCCTTTTCGTAAAGAAGAAAGATGGATCCATGCGCATGTGTATCGATTATCGCGAGCTGAATAAAAGAACGGTGAAGAATAAGTATCCACTCCCTCGCATTGATGATTTGTTCGATCAACTTCAAGGTGCTTCTTATTTTTCAAAGATTGACTTACGGTCTGGCTATCATCAATTAAAGGTTGAAGAAGAGAGTGTAGCCAAAACAGCGTTCCGAACTCGTTATGGTCATTATGAGTTCCTTGTCATGCCATTCGGTTTGACAAATGCTCCAGCGAAGTTTATGGATTTGATGAACCGTGTCTGTCGACCATTTTTGGATCATTTCGTTATTGTTTTTATCGACGACATACTTGTGTATTCAAAGTCGGAAGAGGAACATAGAGAGCATTTGAGAGCTGTCCTTCAAGTCCTCAGAGAGAAAAAGCTATATGCTAAGTTCTCCAAGTGCGAGTTCTGGCTAAAGGAAGTTCATTTCCTCGGCCATGTCGTCTCCTCTGATGGTATAAAAGTAGATCCTTCGAAGATAGAAGCGGTGTCGAAGTGGGAGCAGCCTAAGTCTCCTACTGAAATTAAGAGTTTTCTCGGTTTGGCTGGCTATTATCGACGTTTTATTCAGGATTTCTCGCGCATTGCCAAGCCAATGACTGAATTAACGAAGAAAGGTGTGAAGTTTGTGTGGACCGATGCTCAAGAGAAAGCCTTCACAACGTTGAAAAAGAAGTTGTGTGAAGCTCCAGTCTTAGCTTTACCCGAAGGAACAGATGATCTAGTGGTTTATAGTGACGCATCCATCACGGGGTTAGGGTGTGTACTAATGCAACGAGACAAAGTTATCGCTTACGCCTCTCGACAGCTGAAGCCTCATGAGCGGAACTATCCTACTCATGACCTTGAGCTGGCTGCGGTTGTTTTTGCTCTGAAGTTGTGGCGACATTATCTGTATGGTACAAACCTATCCGATTAGCTCAAATCGAAGCGTTAAAGGATGTTAATGTGAAAGCGGAGTCTATTGGGAAAAAGAAGAAGAACAGACTCCAAATGGAAGAAAATAGTCGTGGCCTTCGAACCTACAAAGGTAGAATATGGGTTCCTCTCTATGGAGGCAATCGTGAGTTAGTAATGGATGAAGCTCACAAAACTAAGTATTCTGTACACCCTGGTGCCACAAAGATGCATGCAGATTTGAAGCCTATTTATTGGTGGCCCAGTATTAAGAACGATGTGATGATGTATGTGCAGAAATGTTTGACGTGTGCGAAGGTGAAAGCTGAACATCAAAAGCCTTACGGGAAGTTTCAGCAACTTGAGATCCCTGAGTGGAAATGGGATCACATTACGATGGATTTTGTGACCAAACTTCCGAGGACGCCTCGTGGTCACGATATGATATGGGTTATTGTCGATCGATTAACGAAGAGTGCTCACTTTCTCCCAGTTCGTGAGACTGCTCCTATGGAGAACTTCGCTACGTTGTATATTGATGAAGTGGTTTCTAAACATGGTGTTCCGATATCGATTGTGTCAGATCGTGATGCTCGATTCGTTTCCAACTTTTGGAAGAGTTTTCAACGGGAAGTTGGTACGCAAGTTCGTTTGAGCACAGCCTACCATCCGCAAACCGATGGGCAAAGTGAAAGGACTATTCAAACGCTCGAAGATATGCTCAGAGCTTGTGTAATGGATTATGGTGGTTCGTGGGATAAACACCTACCTCTTATTGAGTTTGCGTATAACAATAGTTATCATGCGAGCATTGGAATGCCACCTTATGAGATGTTATATGGTAGAAAGTGTCGGACTCCTAGTTGTTGGTTGGAGCCCGGGGAAAAGCAATTTGCTGGACCCGAATTAGTACAACTTACGGCCGATAAAGTTAACGTAGCAAAGAAAGCCTTACGTGTTGCTCGTGAAAGGCAAAAGTCATATGCTGATAAGAAAAGGAGGCCGTTCGATTTTAAAGAAGGCGAGATGGTTTTACTCAAATTCAGGAACTTTTAGATAAAGGTTTCATTCGTCCGAGTTCCTCTCCTTGGGGTGCTCCTATCCTTTTCGTAAAGAAGAAAGATGGATCCATGCGCATGTGTATCGATTATCGCGAGCTGAATAAAAGAACGGTGAAGAATAAGTATCCACTCCCTCGCATTGATGATTTGTTCGATCAACTTCAAGGTGCTTCTTATTTTTCAAAGATTGACTTACGGTCTGGCTATCATCAATTAAAGGTTGAAGAAGAGAGTGTAGCCAAAACAGCGTTCCGAACTCGTTATGGTCATTATGAGTTCCTTGTCATGCCATTCGGTTTGACAAATGCTCCAGCGAAGTTTATGGATTTGATGAACCGTGTCTGTCGACCATTTTTGGATCATTTCGTTATTGTTTTTATCGACGACATACTTGTGTATTCAAAGTCGGAAGAGGAACATAGAGAGCATTTGAGAGCTGTCCTTCAAGTCCTCAGAGAGAAAAAGCTATATGCTAAGTTCTCCAAGTGCGAGTTCTGGCTAAAGGAAGTTCATTTCCTCGGCCATGTCGTCTCCTCTGATGGTATAAAAGTAGATCCTTCGAAGATAGAAGCGGTGTCGAAGTGGGAGCAGCCTAAGTCTCCTACTGAAATTAAGAGTTTTCTCGGTTTGGCTGGCTATTATCGACGTTTTATTCAGGATTTCTCGCGCATTGCCAAGCCAATGACTGAATTAACGAAGAGTGCTCACTTTCTCCCAGTTCGTGAGACTGCTCCTATGGAGAACTTCGCTACGTTGTATATTGATGAAGTGGTTTCTAAACATGGTGTTCCGATATCGATTGTGTCAGATCGTGATGCTCGATTCGTTTCCAACTTTTGGAAGAGTTTTCAACGGGAAGTTGGTACGCAAGTTCGTTTGAGCACAGCCTACCATCCGCAAACCGATGGGCAAAGTGAAAGGACTATTCAAACGCTCGAAGATATGCTCAGAGCTTGTGTAATGGATTATGGTGGTTCGTGGGATAAACACCTACCTCTTATTGAGTTTGCGTATAACAATAGTTATCATGCGAGCATTGGAATGCCACCTTATGAGATGTTATATGGTAGAAAGTGTCGGACTCCTAGTTGTTGGTTGGAGCCCGGGGAAAAGCAATTTGCTGGACCCGAATTAGTACAAATTACGGCCGATAAAGTTAACGTAGCAAAGAAAGCCTTACGTGTTGCTCGTGAAAGGCAAAAGTCATATGCTGATAAGAAAAGGAGGCCGTTCGATTTTAAAGAAGGCGAAATGGTTTTACTCAAAGTGTCGCCTTGGAAAGGTGTATTACGGTTTGGAAAACGTGGAAAGTTAAGCCCCAGATTCATTGGACCTTTTAAGATCATTAAGAAGGTTAATGAACAGGCATTTAAGCTGGACTTACCTCCAGAACTTAATGGAATTCACAACACATTTCATGTGTGTTATCTACGTAAGTGCTATGCGAATGAAACGGATGTCATTCCACTCGAGGACGTAAGTATTAATCCCAACAAGCAGATTGTCGATGAACCTGTTGCTATATTGGGAAGGAAACAAAAGAAGCTACGACGAAAGACTATCGATCTAGTTCTCATAAAGTGGAAACACAATCACGGCGAAAGTATGACTTGGGAGACCGAGTCCGTAATGCGGGAGACCTATCCCCACCTTTTTGATGCTGAAGTGATTCCGGGGACGGAATCCTCTTAAGGGGGAGGTAATTGTAACATCCCAAAACTTAAACGTATATGTTGACTAACGTCGTTAGGTCAAATTATAAGTCCGTGATATGTTTACGTGGAAATACGTGTTTATATGTTTATGTGCCCTATATGTAAGATTTAATTATCTTTAATGAGTGACAATAAAGTGGATTAAATGATGTGTAAAAGGCCTATGTAGTGTACGAATGTGCTTTAGTGTGTTGTATGTATCCCCAATAGGTGTTTGAAGGTGAAATAAAGTTAATATGAAGTCCAGGGACTAGTTTTGTCATTGGTGAAAAGTTAAAAACGGGATTAGGTTAAGCTTAACCTAATCTGGGATCTTTTGGCAGCAATTAACATAATTAACAACATAAACACAGCCTCTTCAATTTCTTAACCAATTTCTAAAGCAATTATTCAAGGTTTTTGTAATTGGATTGGATAGGTCATTGTATAATCAGGTAACTAACGATTCATCGATGTATTTACAGATTTAAAGGTCCTAATTGATGTTCCAAATCTGATTTTAAAAAGGGTTTTGGTTAATTAAGGTTTATATTATGTTTAAGCCGATTTATGTTCAAAATGATGTCAAACGAGTTTGTAATCGATCATCATGATCAAAATATGTTTATATGTGTCAAAAACATGTTTTGGGTAAAGCCCAAGTCGATTAATTTCTGGAAAAATTGAAGAACAAGTCGTTTTAGAAATTCTGGACGAAATTAGAGTTTTCTGGTGCTAAGTTCGTTTATTGTGGCCTAAAATCGTTTGACACAAAGCTTAAGTTCGTTTGAGCACCATCTAAGTTCGTTTCAAGCTTTCAAAATCGTTTGAACCTAAATGTGATTAAATTCGTTTGAAGTGAACATCTAAATTCGATTATGGTCTATCTTCGTTCAACCAACGAAGTTAAACTTCGTTTGGTTAGTTTTAAATTCGTTTGAAGTGAACATCTAAATTCGATTATGGTCTATCTTCGTTCAACCAACGAAGTTAAACTTCGTTTGGTTAGTTTTAAATTCGTTTGAAGTGAACATCTAAATTCGATTATGGTCTATCTTCGTTCAACCAACGAAGTTAAACTTCGTTTGGTTAGTTTTAAATTCGTTTGAAGTGAACATCTAAATTCGATTATGGTCTATCTTCGTTCAACCAACGAAGTTAAACTTCGTTTGGTTAGTTTTAAATTCGTTTGAAGTGAACATCTAAATTCGATTATGGTCTATCTTCGTTCAACCAACGAAGTTAAACTTCGTTTGGTTAGTTTTAAATTCGTTTGAAGTGAACATCTAAATTCGATTATGGTCTATCTTCGTTCAACCAACGAAGTTAAACTTCGTTTGGTTAGTTTTAAATTCGTTTGAAGTGAACATCTAAATTCGATTATGGTCTATCTTCGTTCAACCAACGAAGTTAAACTTCGTTTGGTTAGTTTTAAATTCGTTTGAAGTGAACATCTAAATTCGATTATGGTCTATCTTCGTTCAACCAACGAAGTTAAACTTCGTTTGGTTAGTTTTAAATTCGTTTGAAGTGAACATCTAAATTCGATTATGGTCTATCTTCGTTCAACCAACGAAGTTAAACTTCGTTTGGTTAGTTTTAAATTCGTTTGAAGTGAACATCTAAATTCGATTATGGTCTATCTTCGTTCAACCAACGAAGTTAAACTTCGTTTGGTTAGTTTTAAATTCGTTTGAAGTGAACATCTAAATTCGATTATGGTCTATCTTCGTTCAACCAACGAAGTTAAACTTCGTTTGGTTAGTTTTAAATTCGTTTGAAGTGAACATCTAAATTCGATTATGGTCTATCTTCGTTCAACCAACGAAGTTAAACTTCGTTTGGTTAGTTTTAAATTCGTTTGAAGTGAACATCTAAATTCGATTATGGTCTATCTTCGTTCAACCAACGAAGTTAAACTTCGTTTGGTTAGTTTTAAATTCGTTTGAAGTGAACATCTAAATTCGATTATGGTCTATCTTCGTTCAACCAACGAAGTTAAACTTCGTTTGGTTAGTTTTAAATTCGTTTGAAGTGAACATCTAAATTCGATTATGGTCTATCTTCGTTCAACCAACGAAGTTAAACTTCGTTTGGTTAGTTTTAAATTCGTTTGAAGTGAACATCTAAATTCGATTATGGTCTATCTTCGTTCAACCAACGAAGTTAAACTTCGTTTGGTTAGTTTTAAATTCGTTTGAAGTGAACATCTAAATTCGATTATGGTCTATCTTCGTTCAACCAACGAAGTTAAACTTCGTTTGGTTAGTTTTAAATTCGTTTGAAGTGAACATCTAAATTCGATTATGGTCTATCTTCGTTCAACCAACGAAGTTAAACTTCGTTTGGTTAGTTTTAAATTCGTTTGAAGGCATTAAGTTCGTTCAGTGAGCCTAAGTTCGTAAGAACAAACCTAAATTCGTTTTAAGGTTCGTTTGGGTCCCAAATGACTTACATTTTGTATGTTAATGTACGATAGGTGTCGGGGATTACTATTAAGCACTACTAGCTGTTGTTTACGCGCATACACTACCACGAGGTAAGATACACTACTTTTGTCACGCTGAGGGTGCAACAAAAATGGTTTCATAAACTATAACCTCAATAACGGTAATGTATAACCTATAATGTGGTTGGGTTGATATGGGAGGTACTCGGGGAATAATGATGACGATGCCTATGATGCTTCCCCGTAGTTATGTTTATGATATGTTATGATGACGGTGGTTAATGATATGTTTATGATATGTTATGATGACGGTGGTTAATGATATGTTTATGATATGTTATGATGACGGTGGTTAATGATATGTTTATGATATGTTGTAATGTTGTTATGTGCATGTATATGTGGCTTGTTCATCTAGAACACTAGACCTTTTTAGGTTGCCATGACACGTGCACGTTTTAAGGGCCCTAACGTGAAAAGATGATAGTATGGATTAGTTTAGGTTAAAGGTGGAAATCTAAACTAAATACGATAAATGCTCGAGCTAATTAGATGTTAAGTGTTATGCATAACCTGTGCCTTACGGTGGTAATAGGTACATCGTGCCTTACGGTGGTAATAGGTACGTATAAATCGTGCCTTACGGTGGTAATAGGTACGTATAAATCGTGCCTTACGGTGGTAATAGGTACGTATAAATGGTGCCTGACGGTGGTTATAGGTATGTAAAATGAGATGAAACGGTGGTAACGGTAACTTCGGTTACAACTTAACGGTGACTTAGTCACAACTTAATGAGATGAGATGAGATGAGATGACGAAATTGATTAGGCACGCTTAGGGTCATGAACTCTATGCTTATATGTGATGTGGATATGTGATGTGGATATGTATACGGTGGTATGAATGCCTAATTAAAATGACGTATGTTGTGACGATATGTGATTGGAATGTGATGTGGATATGTGATGTGGATATGTGATGTGGATATGTGATGTGGATATGTGATGTGGATATGTGATGTGGATATGTGATGTGGATATGTGATGTGGATATGTGATGTGGATATGTGATGTGGATATGTGATGTGGATATGTGATGTGGATATGTGATGTGGATATGTGATGTGGATATGTGATGTGGATATGTGATGTGGATATGTGATGTGGATATGTGATGTGGATATGTGATGTGGATATGTGATGTGGATATGTGATGTGGATATGTGATGTGGATATGTGATGTGGATATGTGATGTGGATATGTGATGTGGATATGTGATGTGGATATGTGATGTGGATATGTGATGTGGATATGTGATGTGGATATGTGATGTGGATATGTGATGTGGATATGTGATGTGGATATGTGATGTGGATATGTGATGTGGATATGTGATGTGGATATGTGATGTGGATATGTGATGTGGATATGTGATGTGGATATGTGATGTGGATATGTGATGTGGATATGTGATGTGGATATGATATGATATGATGAACGGTGGTTTATGATATGATATGATATGATGAACGGTGGTTAATGATATGTTTACGATATGTTATGTTATGATGAACGGTGGTTAATGATATGTTTATGATATGACTATGTTATGATTGCTTTATGTTGGGCAATCTTATGGATTTCTTTTATTACTGATTTGATGCTATTAGTAACACCACTTATGTTTCTCAACTGTTTCCCTTAGTTGAGTATTTTCCTAAATCGTTTCCGCATGATTTAACGCCGTTAGGCGAAAATTTTTGGAAATCCATATTTTTACAAAACGGGTGTTACATTACACGTGGCTGTTGAAGTCCTTAAAAGTTCGGGTGCTATCCGAGGTTTAAAGGTTGGTAATCTATCTTTATCTCATCTTATTTACGCTGATGATGTGTTATTCTTGGCAGATTGGTCGGAAGAAAATGTAGTTAATATTAAAACTACATTTGATTGTTTTTACCTTGCATCGGGCCTTCGTATCAACTTAAATAAATCAAGACTATACGGAGTGGGGGTAAGCACCCCTGATGTTGAGAACTTTGCAAGAATTATGGGTTGTGGTCGGGGCTCTTTTCCGTTTAACTATTTGGGTGTTCCTATTGGCGCTAATATGAAAAGGAAAGAAGCTTGGCAACCTATTGTTGATAAATTCAAGTCGAAACTGTCTAAATGGAAGGCCAATTTGTTATCGATTGGCGATCGTTCTATTTTGGTTACCTCTGTCCTTGGGGCGGTTGGTAATTATTTTATGTCCTTGTATCGCTTGTCGGTTAATGTTCGAAAAAAACTTGAAAGTCTTAGAGCAAATTTTTTCTATGGTGCAACTGAAGACCATTCTAAGCTACACTGGGTTAAATGGGAAAGTATATTAGCTAGTAGAAAGATGGGAGGTCTCGGGTTTGGTTCTTTAGATGCATTAAATCGTGCTTTGTTGTTGAAGTGGATATGGTAGTATGTCTCAAATCCTTCTTCTCTTTGGGTGGCTGTTATTAATAATATCTATAACCCGACATCTTTTAGCGAATGGTCACGACCTGGTGTGACATCCTCTGGTATATGGCACAATGTCTTAAAGGTTGCTTACGGTTTGGACGAGGAAGGTATTATACCTCGGAGTGCTTTCTCTATTAAAGTGGGTAATGGGTCGTCCGCTCTTTTTTGGCATGATGTCTGGCTTGGCAGCGATCCATTAGTGGTTAAGTTCCCTCATCTTTTTAGTCTTGAATGTGATAAAAAGGTGTTTGTTAGTGATAGATGGCGAGATAAGATGCTGATGCAAAATTGGAGACGTAATATTAGGGGTGGAGCGGAGGCAACTGAATTCAACGATCTCATTTTCTTGCTGAATTCGGTCACCTTAACCAACGAGCTGGACAAATGGGTGTTCTCGGTCTTTTATGTTCAAGAGTTCTTGGTTAAAGAGGTGCGGCTGTTAATTGATCAGAAGACGTTACCTGTTAACCTGCTTGCGACGAGATGGAACAGTACGGTTCCTAGAAAAGCCAATATCCACGCGTGGCGAGTTCTCATGGACAGAATCCCGACTCGTAACAATCTAGCTAATAAAGGTCTGGACATCCCTTCTCTACTTTGTCCGATTTGTGAGTCATCATTGGAAACTTGTGATCATGTTTTTGGCAATTGCAATGGCGCTTCTCGTGTTTGGAGGGCTATCTCAAGTTGGACTCAAATTCATATTCCTCCTATTGGTCCGATTGAATTGATGAATGAATTAGATAATATGCAACTGTCGTTGGAAAAGAAACATGTTATTCAAGTGATTGTGTTTTGTACGTGGTGGTCAATTTGGAGATTTCGGAATGACAAATTGTTTAGAAACGGGGCGCAACGTAGTGATTATCTCGTAGACTCAATTATCACTCATTCTTTTTCTTGGTATTCAAGCAGATTCAAGAAAAGGAAGCTATCTTGGGTGGATTGGCTTTCTAACCCACTTCTTGTCATTTAAGCGGTTCGTTCCTTGAGGTTTATTTGAGAATGCATAAAAAACAACACAGAGTGAAAACCGGTGGCTTGGCCTCTATTGGTTGAGGATTTTTCTCGTGTCTTGGGCAACTGTAATTGGCACGAGTTTTTTTCATCCTTTTTGCATTCTTCGCAGTTCAAACCTTAAGATATGCTTAGGATTTGGTGTTTTGTTTCAATCCTAAGTATTGGCTTTTTGCCTTGTAATTGTAACCTTATTGGGAACATCTAGTATTTTGCTAGATGCTCTATTGTATTTTAATATATTACTTTTGCCGTTCAAAAAAAAATTAATACAAGCATCATAAAAAAAAAAAAAAAAAAAAAAACAACCATAATCTTGTACGAAAATGGCAGAAGACGGTGACCCACGGTCACCTCCAGGTTTCGAAACCTCAAGAACAACACCAGTGGCTCCTCCGACTGCAAGGCAGTTAGAGGAGCTCACACCACTCTTAAGAGAATATCTCAGGCAAATCGATATGCAAAGCGTACGGACAAGACTCACATACTCAGACGAAACGGATGCGACGGAAGAAGATTTTGAAGCAGAAACACCCGTTCACAGAGCCTCCGGAAATGGACCAAGAGCAAAAGTCCATTTTGATGAAGCCCCAAGAAGAAATTTCAATTACCAAAGTGAAGAATATCAAGGAGGTCCGAACCTTCCGCCCATGGCAGGAGAATATATTCGTACAACGGGTCAAACATACAACCATAATTATCATGCTTATAACAATCCACCTCCACAATATAATCACTACCCAAATACAAACTCTCAGCAATACTTTACACCGCAGTTTACCAGAGGGTCGCGGAACATGCATACGCATTTTTCCACCCCGCAGCCTGGTAGGAGACAAACACAAAATACTCCTCACCAAAACACAAATACTTTACTATCAACCACATACCCCCAACAATAAAAGGCAGGCTCCGCCCCCTCCGGGTTGGTTCCCAAGCGAAGAAGATATGATTATTCGGACAGAGCCAGGACCCTTTGTGCAGTGAATAGAAGACTATCCACTGCCAGAGGGAGGCTTGCCAAAGGGGATAGAAATGTATGACGGAAAAGACGATCCGGACAACCATTTGAAGCATTTCAATGGGATGATCCGGATGCAGAGGTGGAATGTCCCGATTGCTTGTCACATGTTTGCTCTTACGCTGAAGGATTTGGCGCGTGTATGGTTAGACGCACATCCAGAAGGAAGTATAGCCAATTTTGAAGATTTAAAAACAAAATTTCGCTCCCATTTCAGCCAGCAAAGAAAATACAAGAAAATGCATCTGGAAGCCCACAATATCAAAAGGAGAGAGAATGAGAGCGTCCGACAATTTATTACTCGCTACACAGACGAAACAGCGCTAATGAAGGGCCTCAGTGAGAATCAAAAGATCTCAGGATTTGTCCATGGGCTACGCTTCCAGTCCCTTGTGGAGTTTCTCTCCACAGATCTACCGCAAGAATACACGGTATTATGAACAAACCAGTACAATTCAGAACGTGCACTAGTACGTACGACCCGTACTTGTACCTTCGAGTCAGAGGTTGTTACATGTTTGTCCAACGATAACGGCTACTTAAAGACGTTATTGTTGCCGTTAACCCTCCAGCTTCTGGATCCTTCATTGAGGGCCTATAAATACCCCTCAAAGGATTCACCTAAAGCCCAATGAAAAACACACTCATACTCTCATATCTTACACTTGGTGGTGTGAAGCTATATGCTTCTTCACACCATTAGGGAACCGCCAGCAAGTACAAGATCGTCCATTTATACTCTCTTGATCATCTATTACCGTTTTCTTACACAAGATTAAACCCCCCTAATTTAAGAGTAACTTTACCCTTAAACAAGTGGCGCCATCCGCACTAAAACAAACCATAATCTTGTACGAAAATGGCAGAAGACGGTGACCCACGGTCACCTCCAGGTTTCGAAACCTCAAGAACAACACCAGTGGCTCCTCCGACTGCAAGGCAGTTAGAGGAGCTCACACCACTCTTAAGAGAATATCTCAGGCAAATCGATATGCAAAGCGTACGGACAAGACTCACATACTCAGACGAAACGGATGCGACGGAAGAAGATTTTGAAGCAGAAACACCCGTTCACAGAGCCTCCGGAAATGGACCAAGAGCAAAAGTCCATTTTGATGAAGCCCCAAGAAGAAATTTCAATTACCAAAGTGAAGAATATCAAGGAGGTCCGAACCTTCCGCCCATGGCAGGAGAATATATTCGTACAACGGGTCAAACATACAACCATAATTATCATGCTTATAACAATCCACCTCCACAATATAATCACTACCCAAATACAAACTCTCAGCAATACTTTACACCGCAGTTTACCAGAGGGTCGCGGAACATGCATACGCATTTTTCCACCCCGCAGCCTGGTAGGAGACAAACACAAAATACTCCTCACCAAAACACAAATTACTATCAACCACATACCCCAACAATAAAAGGCAGGCTCCGCCCCCTCCGGGTTGGTTCCCAAGCGAAGAAGATATGATTATTCGGACAGAGCCAGGACCCTTTGTGCAGTGAATAGAAGACTATCCACTGCCAGAGGGAGGCTTGCCAAAGGGGATAGAAATGTATGACGGAAAAGACGATCCGGACAACCATTTGAAGCATTTCAATGGGATGATCCGGATGCAGAGGTGGAATGTCCCGATTGCTTGTCACATGTTTGCTCTTACGCTGAAGGATTTGGCGCGTGTATGGTTAGACGCACATCCAGAAGGAAGTATAGCCAATTTTGAAGATTTAAAAACAAAATTTCGCTCCCATTTCAGCCAGCAAAGAAAATACAAGAAAATGCATCTGGAAGCCCACAATATCAAAAGGAGAGAGAATGAGAGCGTCCGACAATTTATTACTCGCTACACAGACGAAACAGCGCTAATGAAGGGCCTCAGTGAGAATCAAAAGATCTCAGGATTTGTCCATGGGCTACGCTTCCAGTCCCTTGTGGAGTTTCTCTCCACAGATCTACCGCAAGAATACACGGTATTAATGGACAAGACTTATACATTTCTCGTGGGAAAAGAAACAGCAGGCAGGGTCACTAGCCCAGGCTACGGCAAAGATCTGGACAGAAATAGAAGAAACAGGAACTTTCGAAACGAAAGGTTCCGAACTGCTCCATTCAACAGACCACAAGGAGGAGCCTCCGGAAGTCACTCTACTTTCCAGCATCCCCCAAAAAATGCTCGTGATATTTTAGCAACAGAGAAGGCTCCGATGAAGGGTAACCTCCGAAACAAAGATATGTCTAAGTTTTGTGAATTTCACAACCGTTATGGTCACGAGACAAATGAATGCAAAGTTTTCAAGAACAAGGTAGAAGAAGCAATGAAATCAGGAAAATACTCAATGTTACTGAAAGGCATCAAAGAGCCAGGGCCAAGACAAAACCATGGTAAAAATCCAATGATTGAGGCTCCGGAAGCAAAAGCAGAGCCACTGGAGGAGATAATTGCAGCTGTGTTTCCGGAACGTCCGACATCAGAAAGACCAGTTACCAGAACTGAAGCCTGGAAGAAAGTGTCCATAAGCTTCCCTCCAGTAGAGGATGAAGAAGCATCTGAAGCACCAATCATAATCGGAGCCATTGTGGGAAATCACCCAGTGAAAAGAATCCATCTAGACACCGGAAGTGGGTGTGAGATAATGTACGAACATTGTTTTTTGAAGCTGAAAGCTGCATTAAGAAAGAAAATGAAAGACACCATAAGCCCTTTGGTAGGCTTTTCGAACGAAAGAACGTGGTCGCTGGGAGAAGTCACACTGAATGTTACCGTCGGAGAGGCTCCGCGGACAAGATCCGAATCTTTAACTTTTGTAATAGTGCGGGCAAAATCACCATACAACATCATACTTGGCCGACCAGCAATGAGAAAGCTGGGTATGGTACCATCTCCAATCCATGCAATAGTAAAATTCCCAACCCCAAAGGGGATAGGTTTTGTCAAAACTGAGCCCCGGCCGGAGGTGCAATGTTCCCAGATAAGGGCTCCGGATGCCGGAGAATGCTCAAAGAAGAACGAAAATCTTGAAGTAGAAACAGAGAAGTTGTTCATCAACAACAAGTATCCAGATCAATACATAATGATTGGCAAACAATTACCAACTGAATACAAAAGGAAGTTAAAAGAGGTGCTAGAAAAGAACAAAGATGTTTTTTGCCTGGACACCCGCGGACATGACGGGTGTCCCTAGAGAATTGAAGATAAACGGTGAAGTTTTCGATACACAACACCGCCTGAATGCAAGGCCACATCTGGAGCCCATCAAGCAAAAGCGACGGAGCCTAGCTTCAGACCGAAGCAAGGCTGCGAAGGAGCAAGTGGAAGATTTGGTAAAAGCTGGCATTCTCAGAGAAGTAAAGTACCAAAGCTGGGTAGCCAACCCAGTAATGGTAAAAAAGCATGACGGAGGGTGGAGAATGTGCGTCGACTTCACTGACATCAATAAAGCGTGCCCTAAAGACTGTTATTCCTTTCCGAAAATTGACTGGAAAATCGAATCACTTGTAGGCTTCCGGCTAAAATGTTTTCTAGATGCTTACAAAGGCTACCACAGATACAGATGCATCCGGATGACGAAGACAAAACAACCTTCTACACATCCGAAGGAATTTATTGCTACAAGAAAATGCCTTTTGGCTTAAAGAATGCTGGAGCAACATATCAAAGATTGGTGGATAAAGCCTTTGGAAGGCAGATTGGAAGAAATTTGGAGGCTTATGTAGATGACATGGTCATTAAGAGCCGAAGTGAAGAAGATATGCTCCTCGACATCGAAGAAACCTTCAAGACCCTCCGGACTATAAATATGAAGCTGAACCCGAAGAAGTGTTCTTTTGGGGTAGAGGAAGGACAATTTTTGGGGCACATCATTACAAAAGAAGGGTTCAAAGCAGATCCAGAAAAAATGAAAGATATTCAAAACATGAAGGCTCCGCAGGCTCTCAAAGAAGTTCAAAGCCTCAATGGCAAACTCGCAGCTCTTCATCGTTTTTTATCAAAATCAGCAGATAGATCCTTGCCCTTTTTTCAGACATTAAAGGGTTGTTTGGAAAAGCAACATTTTAGATGGACAGAAGAAGCTCAGAAAGCTTTTACCGAGCTAAAAAATTACTTGTGCCAATTGCCGACAATGACGGCTCCAGCATCAGGCGAGACCCTCCAGATGTATCTAGCAGCCTCCGGCGAGACCATAAGTGCAGTACTGATATCAAGTAGAAAAGGAGTCCAACAACCGATATACTATGTTAGCAGAATCCTACAGGCTCCGGAGACGAGGTATCAAGAAATTGAAAAACTAACCCTCGCTCTAGTTCATGCAGCTAGAAGGCTCCGACGATATTTCCAGGCGCACCCTATCCAGGTCTTAACAGACAAGCCGATCAAGCAAGTCTTAACCAGACCGGAGGTTTCTGGAAGATTAGCAAAATGGGCCATAGAGCTTGGGGAACATGAAATTGAGTTCAAGCCAAGAAATTCAATCAAGGGGCAGATTTTAGAAGATTTTCTTGCGGAGGTTCCGACCATGGAGTCAAAAAACAAAAGAAAAGCGGAGAGTATTGTAAAGTTGGAAGAGTTGGAAGAAAAGGAAAGTCCGGAGACGTGGAAACTTTTTACTAATGGAGCCTCCAGTGCAGATGGTTCCAGCGCAGGCCTCATCTTGACAAGCCCAGAAGGCCAAGAATTTACTTATGCTCTGCGGTTTGACTTCAAAGCATCGAACAATGCCGCAGAGTACGAAGCACTACTAGCAGGCCTGCGAATTGCAAATCAAATGAAAGTAGACCATATCCATGTTTGTGTAGACTCCCAAATAGTAGCCTTTCAAGTAGATGGAACATATGAGGCAAAAGAGCCAGCAATGAATAAGTACTTGGAAAAAGTTAGGCAGATAAGGCAAAAATTTAAGAGCTTCCGCATACAGAATGTTAGTCGGAGCCGTAACAAGATAACAGATGCTCTGAGCAAGCTGGCCTCCACCTCTTTCGCCCATCTCACTAAAGAAGTTCTCGTGGAAACATTGCAAAAAAGCTCTATTGAAGAAGAGATCGTTGTGGCACCTATAGAAGAAGAGGGGCAAACTTGGATGACACCAATCATAGAATATCTGACAAGTGGACTGTTGCCCGCAAACAAAGAAGAAGCAAGAAAAATCAGAATCAAGGCTCCACAATATACCCTCCGGGATGAAGGCCTCTACAAAAAATCTTACTTGGGACCATTGTTAAGATGCATTGGTCGAAATCAAGCAAAAGCAGTAATTCAAGAAATACATCAAGGATGTTGCGGAGCCCACGCCGGACCCAGAATGGTAGTAGCTAAAATTACCAAAATGGGGTACTACTGGCCATCCATGCATAATGATACTTTGAAAGAAATTCAAGCTTGTGATTCTTGCCAAATCCATGCAACGGTTCCGAAGGCTCCGAAGAATGAACTCATCCCAGTCATATCAGCTTGGCCTTTCTCAAAGTGGGGCATCGACATCGTCGAACCTTTTCCACAGGCTCTGGGACGTGTCAAATTTCTGGTCGTAGTTGTTGACTATTTAACAAAGTGGGTCGAAGCCAAACCTTTGGCCACCATCTCAGGAAAACAGATGGAAAAGTTCGTATGGGAGCAAGTAGTGACAAGATTCGGAATCCCACAAATCATAGTCAGTGACAATGGAAAACAGTTTAGTCAAGGAATTTTCCCTCAATTTTGCAACAACTTGGAAATACAACAGCGATTCACGTCCGTAGCCCATCCGCAGGCTAATGGACAAGTAGAAGCAATGAACAAGCAAATTGTGCATGGAATTAAAAATAGGTTGGGAAGATGCAAGAGTGGATGGCTAGATGAACTTCACCAAGTACTATGGGCTTTACGAACAACTCCAAAAACAAGTAATGGAGAAACGCCATTTAGCCTGGTGTATGGCTCCGAAGCCATGATCCCAGCCGAAGCTTGTGTGCCAACTATCCGTAGATTCAATGATGAAAGTGAAAATGAAGAACAGCTCCGACAGAATTTAGAATTGCTTGAAGAAAGAAGAGAAGTAGCCTCCATCAGAGAAGGAGCTTATAAAGCACAAATCAAGAAATATTACGACCAAAGGGTCAAGAAAGAAACTTTCATGCCTGGAGATTACGTATTCAGAAACAATGATGCAAACAAGGCCGAAAGGTTGGAAAGTTGGGACCCCAATGGGAAGGCCCATACCAAGTGACAGAAGCTTGTGGCAATGGATCTTACAAACTGGCCACACTCCAAAGAGAAGACTTTCTACGAACATGGAATGGCTCGCAGCTAAAAAAGTGTTACTTGTAATTTTCATTTTGTTAAAAAAGGCTACGGCCTCCCCACATGTACAAAGGTTACGGCCAATTGAATCAATCAAATCACAGCCTACGGCCATAGAGAGCCTAAGCAACGTGACGCTTTTGGAAAAATATCCCTAAGTACAAGTGATAAATATCACAAAGTAGCTATAGCTTACGTCCAACCGGGGCCTAAGTAGCAAAACACTTATGAAAATTGTGCAAACAAACCTTAGAAAATTTTTCTAAGTAACGAAAGCAATATACGCTACGGCTAACCAAAGCCTACGCAATGCAATACTTATAAAAAGTTTTGCAAATGAACCTTAGAAATTTTTTTCTAAGTAACGAAAGCAATATACGCTACGGCTAATCAGAGCCTACGCAATGCAACATTTGTAAAAAGTTTTGCAAATAAACCTTAGAATATTTTTTCTAAGTAATCTGAACAAGATACGCCACGGCTGGCTTTCGCCTCCAAAAGCAGACGTACAGGCTCGCAACCTTGCGTCGCAAGACCCCAATAGTCTTGCAAGTAATGAAGGAAAGTATACTCCCTAAACATAAGGCCCAAGACCCCTAGGCAATTACGTAAGCCCAAGGCTTGGTAAATAAGTTTTTTCTTCAAAAAGCAAAACATAAAACCTGCATACACAACAACCTACGCTAGCAGTCATAAATAACCTCCGAAAGGGAATATATCAAAAACACTTAGAGCACGCAGCAACAAAATCATATAAGTAAAAAAGAAAGTACGTATTTTTTGGCTACGGCTCGTCACCATAGAGCGCGTAACCCACAGAATATATGGAGGAAAAGAGGAAAGAAATATTGTGCTAGCCAACACAGGCCTTACAAACCAAATTACTTAAATTGTTCAAAGAAACAACAATCAAGGATTTTGGATAATGGAACCGGAAGGAGCTGCGGAAGATGCAGTAGCCTGAGCATAAGCGGAAGCACCGGAGCTTGTAGGAGGAATGGCAAGGATTTCCGGAGCAGTGAGATCAGCATCGGAGGCAATCACGTTCAAATACTCGTACCTCTTCTCAGCGAACTTTTGTGCTGCCTCTTTCAAAGCTGCGACGGTACCCTTTTGGTACCCCGGAATCTGTGTGATATCCAAGTTCGGAGCCTGCGCTTTGGCTTTCACCAAACCTTTATTAAAGCCCACGGCCAACGCGCAACTTTGCACCGCCCCCATCTCCCGCGCGAACTCCGAGCTCGAGCGGAGCTTATCAAAAATATAAGGGATACCCCTAATAAGCTCCGCCCTGTCCGCTACCACCTTCTCTATATCCTGGTCATCTCCTGAAGCTTGTCACACAAATTTTTCTCAACATCCTTGCACTCATTCACCTCCATTGTCAACTGTTCCACTTTAGCTTTTTCCTCATGTAAATCATCATTCAACTTGTTTTTCTCCTGCATAAGATCCTCAATCCTTTTCCGATGAGCGGACACTTCCTGTTCCGCCATCTCCACCTGCTGTTTTAAGATCACATTATTCGCCTCCATGTCCTCCACTTTCTGCGTTTGGAGTTCCGGATCCTCCAACTCAAACTTTCGGAGCCTCCGGCGCAATTCCTTATTCTTGTCCTTCAGTTCATCTTTCTCCGCCTCCAGCAAATCATACCGACGCCAAAAATCATTCTAGTAACCAAGTTAAAATAATAAGCAATGCATAACCTCCAGCAATGCGTAGTAACAGTTAACATATAAATTGAAATAAGGAAGTACAAGGTTTACCTGCTCCGATAGTTGACGAATAGATGTTTCATTAGTTGAGCTCCGGAACTCCTCGATGGAAAGTAGAGCCACCTCTTGAAGACGGGCCGAAAGCATTATTCGGGTCACATAGTCCTCCTTCTCCTCATCTTTAACTATCACATGGAATCCTTGGAAAAACAACCTTGAAAAGAGCCTTGGATTTCGGAATCTCCAGAATGCGTAGGGACGGAGGATTACCACTCCTGAGAGGCTCCACACTATGGTCGCCAGTACCGGAGGCTTCATCTTCAGAATCATCAATCTCGTGGATGTTTTCCGGCATGTCATTCTTCATTTTTCTAATAGCCATGGGGCTTTTGCCCGCCCCACGCCTCGGAGGGGCCGCAACAAATTCCCCCTCCTCCACATCTCGATCATCCTCACCTTCTTCCAACACCATGTCACTTAGTGGTTTGGTTTTCTTATGAGACTTGGCCGCACCCTTTTTCTCAGACTTTCTCTTCTTACTAGCTTCCCTCCCGGAAGCCACACTGGTCACGACCTCTTCCTTATTAACCTTTTTATTCACCAACAATTGCCTGGCAAAATCATCTTCAATTTCTCTACGACGAGCAATAGTTTCCTGTGTGTCTTTCAAAACTACAACATTTTTATCATGAGATATGCGCGGAACTTCAGGAACAGTTTGTCCCTCCGGAAGATCCGGAACAGCGTCAATGTCCTCCAGGTCACTACCCATGTACGATAAAAAGTCCATGACTGAAAAGAAGTAAGCAAAGTTTAAAAAAAAGAAAAACAAAAACAAAAGAAAATATACAAGTACAAAAATTTAGGCTACAACAAATACATAATAAAAATCAATTTAAAAAACTTGGAAGGAAGGGTCGGAGGCTCCGTACCCTCCCCCTCTTTATTCACAAGTCTGGGAACAGCCGGATGGTACGACCAAACTGAACTTAATTTGGCCAGGTACAAGACAGATTCCGGAAGTGTCCGGCTCAACATCGGAGGCTTGCATAACTGTGCTACCAAATTTTTGTCAAATTCAATCTCAGTTGAAGTATCCGCAAGAGTACCACGAGCGTTGCCTTTCATAATAAGTAAGGAAGGATAGGCGGAGGGTACGACGGAGGCATCTGCATAAAAAAATCTTCTCTTCCAACCTTTAATGGAAGCAGTCACACCAAATATGCACTCCGGCAGCTTCGAACCGGGTCTCTTTTGTATAGTGAACCAATCTCCGTCGGCTCCCAAGCAATAAAACTTCTGAAAATTACCTACTGTAGGCTCCGCTTGGAGAGCACGACAAATGGCTTCGAACATGGTTATACGGAGAGCTCCAAAGGGGGTCAGTTGGGAGATATGGCATCTAAAGTGTTTTAAGACTTCGAGGAAAAAAGTACTGAATGGCAGACGGACGTTTGCTATCTCAAACATAGCCATATATAGTACTACTTTACCTACCGGAACCATCCTCGCATTGTCGGAGGGGCGCGGAAGAGTATAATGGTATCCTACGGGAAATCTATATTCAGATAAAAGCTGTACTAACTCATCCCTCGTGACGGAACAAAAACTAATGCATAAATCCTTTCTATTACCCATAACAAAATTATAACTTTGAAAGCAAAAACACACACCTGCGGATGATCCCAATAAAAAAGAAGATGCTAAAGAGGCTACGAAAGCTACGGACTCGGGAAAAAAGAGGGCAAAAGGTGTTTTTGAGATTGGAGAAAGTGAGAAATGAAAGGAAAAGAAGAGTATTTATAGACACGGAGGTAAACTACTGTTCACATGATGGGACGTGTCGAAGAGGCGCAGCGCAACAGCTGAACATGGGTTTCCCACTAACACTTTAAATGGATGGCATTTATTGCAAGGATTCCGGGCGCAACACGTGGACCCCACTAACACTATCATAACGGGAATAAAAACAAAACGAAACGACGCATCCATTTATATTTAATTTTCTTATTTTTATTCTTATTTTTTGGGGGGAAGGGTATAAGATAATATACGGAAAGGCTACGGACTCTAGTCTCCGGATCTCCTAATACCATCCTGAAGGGTAAATAAAAATAACACAAATTTTCAAAGCAATTTTGGCCTTTCCCCACCATTATAAAAGGATATAATGCTAGGCTGGGGGGCTTGATGATGTACCATCCCTAAACCTCCGGACTAGGCATATTAACACTGGGTCGGAGCCTTCATTGAGGCAAAGGCCGGAGCTTAATCCACAATAAGCCAAGCCGTAGCCTCCGACATCCCGCTGGGAAGGCTACGGCCAGATTATGAACAAACCAGTACAATTCAGAACGTGCACTAGTACGTACGACCCGTACTTGTACCTTCGAGTCAGAGGTTGTTACATGTTTGTCCAACGATAACGGCTACTTAAAGACGTTATTGTTGCCGTTAACCCTCCAGCTTCTGGATCCTTCATTGAGGGCCTATAAATACCCCTCAAAGGATTCACATAAAGCCAATGAAAAACACACTCATACTCTCATATCTTACACTTGGTGGCGTGAAGCTATATGCTTCTTCACACCATTAGGGAACCGCCAACAAGTACAAGATCGTCCATTTATACTCTCTTGATCATCTATAACCGTTTTCTTACACAAGATTAAACCCCCCTTAATTTAAGAGTAACTTTACCCTTAAACAACCGTGATCCATACGTTTGGACAATATACTCCTAGTAAACTTTTTTCCAAACACTCTATAAGTGTCTTGAAATATTTTGCTAAAACATTAATGATATTAAAAATTAACTTAGAAGTTAGGTACGAACCTTCAACTACCACTTATTTAAAAAATCGGTTAGGTTTGGATCAATCCATACGCCTTTTGGAATTCCTTGGTGAACAAGGAAATAAATTAAAAAACCAATATAATTTATCAGTAAAATGAAAATTCACTTCACATTTGAATCTTAGAAACAGTTTCCGAGGTACATTTTCTGATAAGTTAATGCCAATATCGATCACAGTAAAACTTTATTTTAAAGAAAAAGCCTAACAATTAAGCTTTAAAAACATAACTAGTTATATATAGATACGGAGTAATTAATTAGAGAGATCATGATTAGCACCCGTTAAAAATGTTATACGTGATACGAGTAATTAATTACTATTTTCATGTGAACGATGATTTTAAAATATTTTATACGTATTACCCATGAACTACTTTTAGCAAATTTCTTATGTATTATTTAAATTTAAAATGCACAATATACGATATCATAAACTCTTACGTACAACCATCATCAATTTGAAGTTAAAAGGTTCGAATATTTATATAAATATCGATCGTATCATATCATAAAAAGTAGCCGACTAAATCAAATATCTTCCCTTTGATTTCTCCAATTTAAACTCATTCAAATATATTAAATCTCTCCATCTATATCACTCCCCACACTTTTAGCTACCCCCTCGACCGTTTCATATTTCTTCTCCACTCCACTCCATCATTAATCAATAAATAATATTTTCTTTAAACATCTTTCAATTCGATCATCGTGAAAAAATGGTACATTTTTTGTCTTCTTCTTCTTCTTCAAAATTGATCAGAGTAAATCGTGTAATCACTACTACCAAGGAACAACCAATAATCGGTTCACCGAGAATGTTAACAATGTCTATGACTGATCGAGATGCTACCGATTCTTCGAGTGATGATGAACAAGAAGAAAACAACAACAATAAGCAGTTATTGGGTCATGTCGTCAAGAAAGTTAAAAGGTATGTAAGTGTCATCAAATTTGAAACAAGTACTACTAGGAATATTAATAATGATCATATGATTGGAGAAAACAATGGTGGCAAGAAAAAACCCAAACGTGGTAGGATCCGAAAAAAACAAGGATCATCATCAATGGAGAAGGTTTTAGAAAAGGAGGCAGAGGGTCGTTTAGGGATGAATCATGAACGAAAGTATCGCGGTGTAAGGAGACGACAATGGGGGAGATGGGCTGCAGAGATTCGTGACCCTATAAGTCGTACAAGGATTTGGTTGGGTACTTATGATACTGCAGAGGAAGCCGCTTTGGTTTATGACCAAAGAGCTATTGAGTTACGTGGCTCCCAAGCCCAAACAAACTTTTTGCCCCCACCACCACCAATGTCAGCAGAGGTGGTGGTGGCCCCAGATATTGATCGGGTGTCAATAATGCCCGATCAATATTCTGATCATTCTCCTAGTACTGTTCTTTCCTCACCAACCTCAGTTTTGCGTTTTGATGAGAAGGGCACAAAAAGCCCCTTATCCTTTATAGAACCACTCGATCATAAAATGAGTAACCCGTTTTTATATGATAATTATTCGGATTATGATATGAATTTTGAATACGATTTCTTTGATTTTCGGGTACACTCTCCAGTTATCCTCGAAGAATTAGTTAACTTTCCGGACAAAATTGATGATGTGGATGTTGAATCAAGCGAAGTGCTATTAAAATTGGACGATGATATCAGTTCATGGAAATGGGATATGGATAGTTTCTTTCAAGATCCTCTTGGTGCGTTGAAATAGTATTTGGGCTTACAACCAATTGAGGATATTATTCATCAATCAACACAATTCTAGTTTTGATATTCAGTTTTCTAGAAATAAGATATGTTTGATGATGATGTTAGTAATAAATAGTAGTAGCAGTGGACATATGCGATGGAATATTAGATTATCTTTATGTTAAGTTGGTTCGTTTGTATATGATGCAGAGTACATTAAATTAACTTTATATTTTTGAGAAACTTGGAGATATATCGTGGCCAATATATCACTTGTGTTTAATTTAGTTATTATTATTAGAACGAAATGCATTTTTGGTCCCTGTAATATCACACTAATTGCAATCTCAGTCCAAACATTTGCAAAGTGGCAATTCTGGTGCCACGAGTGGAACTTTTTTGCAAATTTGGTCCATTTTTAACTTTCCATCCATTTGACTCCGTTATTGGCCCCAGGTGTACATCACGTGGGGGTAGATTCGTCCATCTAATTATTCTTTTATCTCTGAAAGTGTGCAATTGCATCTTGAGGGGTTATTATTATACTTTATCTTTTGTTTATATTTTAATTCCTCATATCATTCCAATCACTTACCAGATCTAATCAAAAGTAAAAAAAATCTCATACCTATTTTCATATATACATTACATACATATCACATTCATTGTAAGATCTGTACTCATATAATCAAACAAACTTTATCCAAACTCCAAAAAATTACAAAATCAAATGATAAAGAGAATAAAACTCAAAAACCAAAAATAACCAATCAATGGTCAGCACCACCGAAATTCTAGATCTCTAAACAATTTTTGGTGGTTTATGATTTTTGTGGTGATGGTGATAATGTGTAACAGATACGAGGGCGGATGAGGAAGACCGACTGAATCCCCAAACACATCATTGTTCAAAGTCACTTCATAGCCAACCTCCACCTGACCGGCGGCGGTGGTTCGTGGCGGCTCAGTAATGGTTTAGATCTAATGAACATGTATAGGATTGAAGATGGATTAGCATCCTTATTACTCTCCTTTCTCCTCTCCACCGTCGCACACTTTTTTCTCTCTATATATATAGATCTATAAATCTATATATATTTTTTAGATCTGGTATATAAGAGGATGGAGTGAAAAGGGAATTAACAATAAAGCTAAGCTAACTGTTTTTTTCTTCCTTTTTTGTATCAAAAAGGTTAGCTTTTTAATTAATATATTCCAGTCTATTTGTACAATTAGAATAATAATAGTTGGTTGTTGATTTTTTCTGTCAGATAGTTTTTTTGGAGTATTGATTACGTTTGTATTTATATTTTGTTTTAGATGAAGTTTTGAATTTTTGTTTACGATGAAGATGGTTGTTATTTAGATTATTGGGTTTTATTTTTTAATCTGTTAGTATTGAAGATGATGAATTTTTTTCATATTTTGGTTGGAGCTTTGGAAAAAAGTTTGCGGGATGATGATGATGATACACATACAAATAAAAAATGAAAAAAAGGCTTGCTTTAGTTTGCAAGAATGGTCTCTTTGTACGAAAAGACAATATTGTCCACTGCACATGGACGAATTTACCTGCACGTGACACGCACATGAAGCCAATAACGGAGGCAAGTGGACGGAAAGTTAAAAATGGACCAAGTTTGCAAAAAAGTTCCACTTGTGGCACCAGAATCGCTACTTTGTAAATGTTTGAACCGAGATTGCAATTAGTGTGATATCACAGGGACCAAAAATGCATTTCGTTCTTATTATTATTATTTTGAACAACGATTTATTAGTTATTAGTTAGTATTCGAGATACATAGTAACATTTAATTAGACAGTATGCGAAGCTTGAACCACGCATGTCTAGAATGAAACCAAGACTCTCGAAAACCCCCCAATAATCTATTCCTACAAATGTCGAAAGTAAGATTCAAACCCTGATAGATTTTCTCAAGGTAACAACATAAAAAATAAAAAAAGGTTTTCATGTTTAATAACGGGTCGGGTCGGATCTTTACCAAATATCAATTATTCACAACAAAATTTCATGAATGATATCAATATCAACACCATATATAATGTAGAACAAACATTCATCAATTGGTCAAATACCCCTAAATCAATACGTGTATAGAATATGTAAAAGGATTAGAATGGATTAGAAAAATTTTTGTGGACGAAAAAACAAGTTGATTTGATTAGCATTATATTGCGTTCTTGAGTTTGAAATAACAAGAAATGAAAGGATTTGAAAAGAAAGGAAAGGAAAAAAAAGAGAAAAGAATAGGAAAAAAAGAACATAAAGAGCATATTTGATAAAAAATAAATAAAAAAAAATAAAAAAAAAAAAAAAAAAAAACAAAAAAAAAAAAAAAAAAAAAATGAAATAAGTCTAAAATGAAAAAAAAAAAGAATTTGACAATTAAGTCGGTTGAAATACGAAATATAGAAAAACATATATGGTAACTTTTGTTGTGGTAAGGGGTTTCCTTGGTAATGAAGAAAATTTACACAACGGCCAGTAATTAAAAAAAAAAAAATACAAAAAAAAAAAAAAAAAAAAAAAAAAAAAAAAAAAAAAAAAAAAAAAAAAAAAAAAAAAAAAAAAAAAAAAAAAAAAAAAAAAAAAAAAAAAAAAAAAAAAAAAAAAAAAAAAAAAAAAAAAAAAAAAAAAAAAAAAAAAAAAAAAAAAAAAAAAAAAAAAAAAAAAAAAAAAAAAAAAAAAAAAAAAAAAAAAAAAAAAAAAAAAAAAAAAAAAAAAAAAAAAAAAAAAAAAAAAAAAAAAAAAAAAAAAAAAAAAAAAAAAAAAAAAAAAAAAAAAAAAAAAAAAAAAAAAAAAAAAAAAAAAAAAAAAAAAAAAAAAAAAAAAAAAAAAAAAAAAAAAAAAAAAAAAAAAAAAAAAAAAAAAAAAAAAAAAAAAAAAAAAAAAAAAAAAAAAAAAAAAAAAAAAAAAAAAAAAAAAAAAAAAAAAAAAAAAAAAAAAAAAAAAAAAAAAAAAAAAAAAAAAAAAAAAAAAAAAAAAAAAAAAAAAAAAAAAAAAAAAAAAAAAAAAAAAAAAAAAAAAAAAAAAAAAAAAAAAAAAAAAAAAAAAAAAAAAAAAAAAAAAAAAAAAAAAAAAAAAAAAAAAAAAAAAAAAAAAAAAAAAAAAAAAAAAAAAAAAAAAAAAAAAAAAAAAAAAAAAAAAAAAAAAAAAAAAAAAAAAAAAAAAAAAAAAAAAAAAAAAAAAAAAAAAAAAAAAAAAAAAAAAAAAAAAAAAAAAAAAAAAAAAAAAAAAAAAAAAAAAAAAAAAAAAAAAAAAAAAAAAAAAAAAAAAAAAAAAAAAAAAAAAAAAAAAAAAAAAAAAAAAAAAAAAAAAAAAAAAAAAAAAAAAAAAAAAAAAAAAAAAAAAAAAAAAAAAAAAAAAAAAAAAAAAAAAAAAAAAAAAAAAAAAAAAAAAAAAAAAAAAAAAAAAAAAAAAAAAAAAAAAAAAAAAAAAAAAAAAAAAAAAAAAAAAAAAAAAAAAAAAAAAAAAAAAAAAAAAAAAAAAAAAAAAAAAAAAAAAAAAAAAAAAAAAAAAAAAAAAAAAAAAAAAAAAAAAAAAAAAAAAAAAAAAAAAAAAAAAAAAAAAAAAAAAAAAAAAAAAAAAAAAAAAAAAAAAAAAAAAAAAAAAAAAAAAAAAAAAAAAAAAAAAAAAAAAAAAAAAAAAAAAAAAAAAAAAAAAAAAAAAAAAAAAAAAAAAAAAAAAAAAAAAAAAAAAAAAAAAAAAAAAAAAAAAAAAAAAAAAAAAAAAAAAAAAAAAAAAAAAAAAAAAAAAAAAAAAAAAAAAAAAAAAAAAAAAAAAAAAAAAAAAAAAAAAAAAAAAAAAAAAAAAAAAAAAAAAAAAAAAAAAAAAAAAAAAAAAAAAAAAAAAAAAAAAAAAAAAAAAAAAAAAAAAAAAAAAAAAAAAAAAAAAAAAAAAAAAAAAAAAAAAAAAAAAAAAAAAAAAAAAAAAAAAAAAAAAAAAAAAAAAAAAAAAAAAAAAAAAAAAAAAAAAAAAAAAAAAAAAAAAAAAAAAAAAAAAAAAAAAAAAAAAAAAAAAAAAAAAAAAAAAAAAAAAAAAAAAAAAAAAAAAAAAAAAAAAAAAAAAAAAAAAAAAAAAAAAAAAAAAAAAAAAAAAAAAAAAAAAAAAAAAAAAAAAAAAAAAAAAAAAAAAAAAAAAAAAAAAAAAAAAAAAAAAAAAAAAAAAAAAAAAAAAAAAAAAAAAAAAAAAAAAAAAAAAAAAAAAAAAAAAAAAAAAAAAAAAAAAAAAAAAAAAAAAAAAAAAAAAAAAAAAAAAAAAAAAAAAAAAAAAAAAAAAAAAAAAAAAAAAAAAAAAAAAAAAAAAAGGCACAACATTTTCAAAGAACAAGTGTTAGCTAATAAAATTAGCTAAGTAAGATAACATAACTTGAAAACGTTTGCCCATTTCATATATTAACAAAATCCGCATTTTAAATTAATATCACACACATACATAACATCATAAGATACACATTAGGTTCAACATGTCCTAAAGTGTGCCTATACTTTCTTTCTTCATCTTTCTTTCTTTATTTCTTTGCCAAGACGTAGGCTAAGTGACTTATGCCACTTACATAGGGATGTGGGGTTGTGTGTAGGTGGTCATAGACCATACATGGAGTCCTCACACCCGACATGATGGGTAAACCATAAGGTGGTCCATCGGCGTCGTTAAGGAATGACAAAGTCAATCCAACTGAATAAACCGTTTATGCCTTTACGCATTGGTGATTAGTTACTCCACCCGGAATACTCAAACGTAACTATGCCACAAGGAGCAACTCAAGTGACCACGTACGCACCAGCCCCGAAGAGCTAGCACGGGTTAAGCTTAACACAAGACTTTACATAATGCTCGAGACTTTAATCGCTTAATTAGTTTAGGCTACTCTTTCACCTAAGCTAATCACATATCATCTTTTACTTTAGGGCCCTTAACGTGCACGTGAACATGGCAATCCTAATCAAGGACTAGTGACTAGGTGATCAAGCCACACATGCAAGCATATATCATATCATTTCATCATTTCATACATACATAATCATTTCATCATTTCATACATACATAATCATTTCATCATTTCATACATACATAATCATTTCATCATTTCATACATCATAATCATTTCATCATTTCATACATACATAATCATTTCATCATTTCATACATACATAATCATTTCATCATTTCATACATACATAATCATTTCATCATTTCATACATACATAATCATTTCATCATTTCATACATACATAATCATTTCATCATTTCATACATCATAATCATTTCATCATTTCATACATACATAATCATTTCATCATTTCATACATCATAATCATTTCATCATTTCATACATACATAATCATTTCATCATTTCATACATACATAATCATTTCATCATTTCATACATACATAATTATTTCATCATTTCATACATACATAATTATTTCATCATTTCATACATACATAATCATTTCATCATTTCATACATACATAATCATTTCATCATTTCATACATACATAATCATTTCATCATTTCATACATACATAATCATTTCATCATTTCATACATACATAATCATTTCATCATTTCATACATACATAATCATTTCATCATTCATACATACATAATCATTTCATCATTTCATACATACATAATCATTTCATCATTTCATACATACATAATCATTTCATCATTTCATACATACATAATCATTTCATCATTTCATACATACATAATCATTTCATCATTTCATACATACATAATCATTTCATCATTTCATACATACATAATCATTTCATCATTTCATACATCATAATCATTTCATCATTCATACATCATAATCATTTCATCATTTCATACATACATAATCATTTCATCATTTCATACATCATAATCATTTCATCATTTCATAGCATACATAATCATTTCATCATTTCATACATACATAATCATTTCATCATTTCATACATACATAATCATTTCATCATTTCATACATACATAATCATTTCATCATTTCATACATACATAATCATTTCATCATTTCATACATACATAATCATTTCATCATTTCATACATACATAATCATTTCATCATTTCATACATACATAATCATTTCATCATTTCATACATACATAATCATTTCATCATTTCATACATCATAATCATTTCATCATCTCATACATACATAATCATCATCATTTCATACATACATAATCATTTCATCATTTCATACATACATAATCATTTCATCATTTCATACATACATAATCATTTCATCATTTCATACATCATAATTATTTCATCATTTCATACATACATAATCATTTCATCATTTCATACATACATAATCATTTCATCATTTCATACATACATAATCATTTCATCATTTCATACATACATAATCATTTCATCATTTCATACATCATAATTATTTCATCATTTCATACATACATAATCATTTCATCATTTCATACATACATAATCATTTCATCATTTCATACATACATAATCATTTCATCATTTCACACACACAAGAGCAGGTGTTTTATGACAATTAGGGCTGCCTAGTTGCTCCCTAACCCCTGGCCACCAAACTCAAACTTACACTTAAGACCCCTCAACTCTTCAACTTAACGTTCTTAGCTTAACTTTCTACCGGGAGTCTTAACATACTAACAAGCACTTTATAACTTAACTTTACTTTCATTAATCAACATATTTGTCATTTCATATTAAACGTCTAAGCATTTAATCACATAATCCCATATAGGGCACATAAACATAATAGACTTAACGTTAACTAACGGAAAGTCAAATAGTCAAACATAAAACGTTTGGGATGTTACAATTACCTCCCCCTTAAGAGGATTCCGTCCTTGGAATCGCCTCAGAAGCAAACAAATCTGGATATTTCTCTTTCATCACCGCCTCGGTCTCCCAAGTTAAACTTTCACCGTGGTTATGCTTCCATTTAATCAACACGAGATCAATCAACTTTCGGCGAAGTTTCTTTTGCTTTCTTTCGAGTATCGCTACTGGTTCATCCACTATTCTTTTCTGAGGATTAATGCTCACATCCTCAATTGGAATAACACTCGACTCATTGGCCAAACACTTCCTCAAATACGAAACGTGAAATGTGTGGTGAATTCCATCCAATTCTGGGGGTAGTTCCAATTGATAAGCTACATCCTTGATACGTTTCAGAATTTTGAAAGGTCCTATGAAACGTGGGCTTAGCTTTCCCTTCTTTCCAAAACGAATTACTCCTTTCCATGGGGAAACTTTCAGCATTACCAAATCACCAACTTGGAACTCAATTGGCTTCCTTTTCTTGTCGGCATAAGTCTTTTGTCGTTCTCTAGCCACACGAAGTGCTTCCTTTGCCACATTAACTTTTTCAGCTGAGATTTCAATGATTTCAGGACCCGTAAACTGCTTTTCACCGGGTTCCATCCAACAACTCGGAGTCCTACATCTCCTACCATAAAGCATTTCAAATGGTGGCATTCCAATACTTGCATGGTGGCTGTTATTATAAGTGAATTCGATCAATTTCAAGTGTTCATCCCATGCTCCACCATACTCTAATACACAAGCTCTCAACATGTCTTCCAACGTTTGTATGGTCCTTTCACTTTGCCCATCAGTTTGAGGGTGATAGGCGGTGCTCAAATTAATTCTAGTACCTAACTCTCGCTGAAGACCCTTCCAAAAGTTAGACACAAATCTCGTGTCTCGGTCTGAAACAATGGATAAAGGAACACCATGCTTTGCTACGATCTCATCCACATACATCTTTGCCATCTTAGTTAGTGGTACATCTTGTCTTGTTGCCAAGAAATGAGCACTCTTTGTCAATCTATCCACAATAACCCATACCATGTCATTTCCTTTCGGTGTTCTTGGTAGTTTGGTCACAAAATCCATAGTAATATGGTCCCATTTCCATTCCGGAATCTCCAATTGATGCAACATTCCATATGGCTTTTTGTGATCAGCTTTCACACGTGCACAAGTCAAACATCTTTCAACAAAATGAGCAACTTCTCCCTTAATGTTTGGCCACCAATAGATGGGCTTCAAATCTGCATACATCTTGGTAATACCGGGATGGACTGAATATCTTGACCTATGAGCTTCTTCAAAGATCAACTCTCGATTACCACCAAGTAATGGTACCCAAATTCGACCCTTATATGTCTTAAATCCACGGCTGTTCGTCTCCATCACAAGTCTTTTCTTCTTTCCAATGCTTTCATTATCGATATTATCCTTCATTAAAGCCTTAACTTGGGCTTCCTTGATGCGGTCGAGTAACCCCGACTTTGCTTGAACAACCATGCTCATCAATTTACAAGAAAAATTCTGCACTTTCCTACTTAGTGCATCCGCCACCACATTGGCTTTACCGGGATGATATTTAATCTCACAATCATAATCTTTCAGAAGTTCCATCCATCTCCTTTGCCTTACATTCATTTCCTTTTGTGAGAACACATATTGCAAACTCTTATGATCCGTATACAAGGTACATTTGGTGCCATATAAGTAATGCCTCCACAACTTCAAAGCAAACACCACTGCAGCCAATTCAAGATCATGGGTCGGGTAATTCTTTTCATGAGGCTTCAACTGACGTGAAGCATATGCAATAACTTTGTCCCTTTGCATAAGGACACAACCCAAACCTGAAATAGAAGCATCACTATACACAACAAGATCATCAGTACCTTCGGGTAAGGCTAGGACAGGAGCTTCACATAACTTTGTCTTAAGCGTTTGAAAGGCCTTTTCTTGAGCTTTCGTCCATACAAACTTTACTCCTTTCTTTGTCAATTCAGTCATTGGCTTAGCTATTCGGGAGAAATCTTGAATAAACCTTCTATAATAGCCAGCTAACCCGAGAAAACTCTTAATCTCCGTGGGTGTCTTTGGCTGTTCCCATTTAGATACAGCTTCAATCTTGGCGGGATCAACTTTAATACCTTCAGAAGAGATAACATGCCCGAGAAATTGAACTTCTCGGAGCCAGAATTCACACTTGGAGAACTTTGCATATAACTTTTTCTCCCTAAGAACCTCAAGAACAGCTCTTAAGTGCTCACGGTGCTCGGCTTCAGACTTTGAATAAATTAGAATATCGTCAATGAAGACAATCACAAAATGATCTAAGAATGGGCGACATACCCGATTCATTAAATCCATAAAAGCGGCTGGAGCATTTGTCAACCCAAAAGGCATGACAAGAAACTCATAGTGCCCATAACGTGTACGAAAAGCTGTCTTGGCCACATCTTCCTTTTTGACTTTTAATTGATGGTAGCCAGACCGCAAATCAATCTTAGAGAAGTAAGAAGCACCATGGAGCTGATCAAAAAGATCATCAATACGCGGGAGAGGATACTTATTCTTAACCGTTCGCTTATTCAGCTCACGGTAGTCTATGCACATGCGCATAGAACCGTCTTTCTTTTTGACAAAAAGAACCGGAGCTCCCCAAGGCGAGGAACTTGGTTGTATGAAACCTTTGTCAAGTAGCTCTTGAAGCTGGGACATTAACTCTTTCATTTCTGTAGGAGCTAAACGATATGGTGCTTTTGCAACAGGAGTAGCACCGGGTACGAGATCAATCTGAAAGATGACCTCTCGGTCGGGAGGAATACCGGGAAGATCATCCGGAAAGACATCAGAAAATTCAGAAACTACATCAACATTAGGGATCGGAGACTTCTCTTTTCGTGTATCGATAACATAGGCAAGAAAGTGATTCTTGTTATGCCGAATGCAATTGAGAGCCTTCATCAAATTAATAATCTTTATGCTCCCCTTCTTCTTATCTCCATAAACGGAAATGACCTCACCATCCGGAGTAGCGAATCGTACGACCTTTTGAGAACATATAATGGTAGCATCATTTTGAGACAACCAGTCCATACCTATCACTATATCAAAACCGGCTAGAGTGGTAGGCAATAATTGAACCGGAAAAGAGCGACCTTCAATCTCAATAGAACAATCATCATAACCTACTTGAATGTCACTAATGGTACCGTTAGCAATTTCAACCTCTATAGAGCAATCAAGAGGAGTAGTGACCCTATCAAGCTTAGGAGCAAATAAAGTGGACACAAAAGATCTATTTGCACCCGAATCAAAAAGTACAGAAGCAGGTTTTGAGTTAACAAGAAATGTACCGCTTACTACCTCGTCGTTATCCTTGGCAGCTTCGACTGTCAGCTGAAAGGCTCGAGCTTTAGGCTTTTGGACAGCCGTCTTCTTTCCATCATCTCTTCCTTGTGGGCAATCCTTGATGAAATGACCGGTTTGTTGACACCGATAACACTTTGGCTTGTCCTTGCATCCTGAAGTAGGATGACCCGTACCACCACAAGTATCACACCTTCGGGTCTTATCTGAACATGGACCCGAGTGAGGCGCCTTACAAGTACCACACCAATTCTTTGGCTTTGCATAGCTGCTGCCCCCACCTCTTGAAGATGGACTTTTCTTGAACTTCCTATTAGATCCATTTGACCCATCATGCTTCCTTTTTGAACCTGATTGCTTATCATCATTAGCTTTCCCTACAACCTTTTCACCCTTGAAATCATCATCCAACCTCTTGGACTCCTTAATCGCAGCAGACAATGTAATATGTTGTCTACAAAGGCCACGATAGCTAGCGGGAAGACCATCACAGTAAGCTTCAACCTGATCCACATCTCTACGAACCAAGTGACCAACAAACTTAAGCTTTTCCATAAATGAGTGGGCATACTCAGTTATGGCACCCGGCTTAGCTGTTAAAGCTCTGAATTCTTTCTCAATCAACCTCAGTTCACGAGTACCCACGTATTCTTCCAAGAACTTCTCCTTAAAGGTACCCCAAGGCATAATAGCTAGCACCTCGGGGGTCAAAGAAATAGTAGCAACCCTCCACCAATTACGAGCATTCTTCTTCAACATATGGGAAGCACACAATACCTTCATATCCTCAGGGCAATAACATGAAGCAAACACAACCTCGATATCATCCAACCATTCCATGGCACCTACAGCATCTAGAGTACCATCAAATGCCTTTGCTCCACATTTCTGAAAGCTCTCATACTTAAAGTTACTAGTACGAGGAGCGACTACAACACGAGGCTCCACCACATTATTAACACCATTCACATTAGCAACAACATTTTCAGGAGCAACTTGTGACCTTACCATTGATGGCTCGGTACGGTTTGAGCGGTTGGAGTAATTCCCATCCGTATGCTCATCCCGTTGCAAGCTAGCTTTTCTTTCAGCCCTAAGTTGATTCAACTCCTCTTCATTTCTCAACAAAAGAGCTCGAATAGCCCTCAACTCTTCATGCATTTCAGCTTGAGTAGGAACTTGCTCAATCACGGGGTTAGCTCTATCAATTTCAGACCTTGTAGGTTGTGCACCCGAAAGTGGTCTTCGAGGAGGCCTTAGGTTAACACCATTTCCAGTCCCGTTTGGATTAGCCGGAGCATCGCTAGCATTAGCTCCATCTCTTTGACTACTAGCACGGGTATTAACCATCTTTCTACAATTTTAGTGACGAATGTTAGAGATGAATCGAATGAGAACAATGTAAGGTTAGGCCTACTTAATTACACAAGCATACCATAATCGTATATAAGCCATAAACCTACACTCACTCTCATCCCAACCCGTCCTAAACGTATTTTCATCATAAAGCTAAAGCATTACTACTTAAGCCAATCATTTCTCGTACGGTTTAAGTCCAAAATCCTAAGGTCTTGGTCGAATTTTGGTTCACTTAAACCATTTCTCTGATACCAACTTGTAACACCCGTCGTTTAAAAACTTGGATTTTTTTCAAAACTTTGCCAAACGGCGTTTAAAATAAGCGGAAAGGATCACTTTCAAAATCTGCCCCATTCGTAACGGATGGTACCTTTAAAATTTGGTGTTACTACTAGCATCATCAAAACAATAAAAGTAAATCCAAGCTTTGGCACCAACATGAATGCCACATTATTACAAGTCTTTAATCATAAATGAAATAGCCAAACATAAGGCTAAAGGAAGTCTAAGCGTTTAATGTCTTTGCTAAGCTTCTTTATTCGTCTACCCAAGTCTCACCAAGCTAATCCTTGCCTATCTCAAACTTGATTATCCTGAAGGCACAACATTTTCAAAGTACAAGTGTTAGCTAATAAAATTAGCTAAGTAAGATAACATAACTTGAAAACGTTTGCCCATTTCATATATTAACAAAATCCGCATTTTAAATTAATATCACACACATACATAACATCATAAGATACACATTAGGTTCAACATGTCCTAAAGTGTGCCTATACTTTCTTTCTTCATCTTTCTTTCTTTATTTCTTTGCCAAGACGTAGGCTAAGTGACTTATGCCACTTACATAGGGATGTGGGGTTGTGTGTAGGTGGTCATAGACCATACATGGAGTCCTCACACCCGACATGATGGGTAAACCATAAGGTGGTCCATCGGCGTCGTTAAGGAATGACAAAGTCAATCCAACTGAATAAACCGTTTATGCCTTTACGCATTGGTGATTAGTTACTCCACCCGGAATACTCAAACGTAACTATGCCACAAGGAGCAACTCAAGTGACCACGTACGCACCAGCCCCGAAGAGCTAGCACGGGTTAAGCTTAACACAAGACTTTACATAATGCTCGAGACTTTAATCGCTTAATTAGTTTAGGCTACTCTTTCACCTAAGCTAATCACATATCATCTTTTACTTTAGGGCCCTTAACGTGCACGTGAACATGGCAATCCTAATCAAGGACTAGTGACTAGGTGATCAAGCCACACATGCAAGCATATATCATATCATTTCATCATTTCATACATACATAATCATTTCATCATTTCATACATACATAATCATTTCATCATTTCATACATACATAATCATTTCATCATCTCATGCATATATACTTACCACATACCATTGCAACCTGCATATGAATGTTAATCATCATAAACGGTAAGTAATATATCCCTTTGCAACCTCCCATAGTCACCCATGAACATAAAATGTACATACATATTCAATTGGAAGGTTTAACTTAAGAAAACGTGATTTGTTGTACCAACAGGTGACAAAAGATGTTATCTTACCTCGGTACAGCTTACCAACAAGTTAAAAGTATCTTATAGTGCTTGCTAAGTGCTCCCGACAACCTAGAACGAGTATAAGATCGAAATATAAGCTAAACGAAATGTTTTGTGAAAACTGGACAAGAGGTGCGTCGCACCTCCCACATGGTGCGTCGCATAAATCGATCAGAAAATTCTGAACATAAGTAGGTGCGCCGCACCTACTCCTTGGTGCGTCGCACAAATCCATCAGAAAATTCTGAACATAAGTAGGTGCGCCGCACCTACTCCTTGGTGCGTCGCACAAATCCATCAGAAAATTCTGAACATAAGTAGGTGCGCCGCACCTACTCCTTGGTGCGTTGCACAAATCCATCAGAAAATTCTGAACATAAGTAGGTGCGCCGCACCTACTCCTTGGTGCGTCGCACCACCCTCCTGGTGCGTCGCACCACCCTCCTGGTGCGTCGCACCTGGAGTGTCGACCAGAAACCTAATTTTTGTTCTTTGATCAAACGAATTCCATACGAACCCATACCCCAAATCCAACCTGGGGACTTAAAATTAATCCTTTTAATTGCACTTTCATCAACTTAAACCATCCTATTAATCCCTTAATCCTTTACATCATAAATCAATCATTAAAACACCCGAATAACATGAATTCGATAAACGTTTGATCAAATAACCCAACCCAAACCCTATGGACTAGATTATAACTCATCTATGACTCATAAAATCAGAATTCAAAGATAATATTACCTATATTACCTGTAGATGACTTAGAGGATCCAAGATCTAATCAAAACTTGATCAATACGGCACGAATCGATTGAATCTTGAGGAAAACTTGTCTTGGGGATTGAGGGGATCGGTTGAGAGGTTTCACACACACAAGAGCAGGTGTTTTATGACAATTAGGGCTGCCTAGTTGCTCCCTAACCCCTGGCCACCAAACTCAAACTTACACTTAAGACCCCTCAACTCTTCAACTTAACGTTCTTAGCTTAACTTTCTACCGGGAGTCTTAACATACTAACAAGCACTTTATAACTTAACTTTACTTTCATTAATCAACATATTTGTCATTTCATATTAAACGTCTAAGCATTTGATCACATAATCCCATATAGGGCACATAAACATAATAGACTTAACGTTAACTAACGGAAAGTCAAATAGTCAAACATAAAACGTTTGGGATGTTACAGTTGGCGCGGATCGCCAACACCAGCCGCTTTTCGAATACACGACAATTCATGTACTTGAGTGTTTTTTAGAAGTCAAGAAAGTTGTTGCTCGTGTGCGCGAAAGCAATAATAATAACAATAATACGGTGGTCTTTTTTATTATTGATCATGTAACACCCAACATTTAAAAATACGGATTTCCAAAAACTTTTCACCTAACGGTGTTAAAGAATGCGGAATAACGTTTTAAAAGTCCAAACCATAAAATCAGAATTCAAAGATAATATTACCTATATTACCTGTAGATGACTTAGAGGATCCAAGATCTAATCAAAACTTGATCAATACGGCACGAATCGATTGAATCTTGAGGAAAACTTGTCTTGGGGATTGAGGGGATCGGTTGAGAGGTTTCACACACACAAGAGCAGGTGTTTTATGACAATTAGGGCTGCCTAGTTGCTCCCTAACCCCTGGCCACCAAACTCAAACTTACACTTAAGACCCCTCAACTCTTCAACTTAACGTTCTTAGCTTAACTTTCTACCGGGAGTCTTAACATACTAACAAGCACTTTATAACTTAACTTTACTTTCATTAATCAACATATTTGTCATTTCATATTAAACGTCTAAGCATTTGATCACATAATCCCATATAGGGCACATAAACATAATAGACTTAACGTTAACTAACGGAAAGTCAAATAGTCAAACATAAAACGTTTGGGATGTTACAGTTGGCGCGGATCGCCAACACCAGCCGCTTTTCGAATACACGACAATTCATGTACTTGAGTGTTTTTTAGAAGTCAAGAAAGTTGTTGCTCGTGTGCGCGAAAGCAATAATAATAACAATAATACGGTGGTCTTTTTTATTATTGATCATGTAACACCCAACATTTAAAAATACGGATTTCCAAAAACTTTTCACCTAACGGTGTTAAAGAATGCGGAATAACGTTTTAAAAGTCCAAACCATAAAATCAGAATTCAAAGATAATATTACCTATATTACCTGTAGATGACTTAGAGGATCCAAGATCTAATCAAAACTTGATCAATACGGCACGAATCGATTGAATCTTGAGGAAAACTTGTCTTGGGGATTGAGGGGATCGGTTGAGAGGTTTCACACACACAAGAGCAGGTGTTTTATGACAATTAGGGCTGCCTAGTTGCTCCCTAACCCCTGGCCACCAAACTCAAACTTACACTTAAGACCCCTCAACTCTTCAACTTAACGTTCTTAGCTTAACTTTCTACCGGGAGTCTTAACATACTAACAAGCACTTTATAACTTAACTTTACTTTCATTAATCAACATATTTGTCATTTCATATTAAAGCATTCACATATCATCACATTAGGTGTGACATAAGTCACGCATATCATATAAGGTGTAAGTTTGTGTGTAGGCGGTCATAAGACCTAACGGGAACCTCACACCCGACTAGATGGATGAGCCATACGGCGGTCCATCAAGTGTCGTTAAGGAATGTCAAGCCACTCCAGGAGTAGTCCGTATGTTCAAGACATTGGTGGGTAATCACTCCACCCGGAGATACTCTAACCACGTAATTACGTTGCAAGGAGCCACCCAAGCAACAACATATACGCACCCACCCGGCTAAGGTGAATACGGGTTAAGCTTAACACTTCATCATATATACGAGCTCGATTTCATCACATATAGTTTAGGTGACAAAGTTACCTAAACATAACATATAATCATCTTTTACGTTTGGGCCCTTAAACGTGCACGTGTCATGGCAACTTAATAAATCTAGTGAACTAGATGAACAAGCCATGTAATCATGCACATTTCACATATCAACACATATATCGCATTTCAGATCATCTCGAGACATTACATAGCATTTCATAGCATATCATTACATCTCATATCATTGCATAACATTTCATAGCATATCATTACATCTCATATCATTGCATAACATTTCATAGCATATCATTACATCTCATATCATTGCATAACATTTCATAGCATATCATTACATCTCATATCATTGCATAACATTTCATAGCATATCATTACATCTCATATCATTGCATAACATTTCATAGCATATCATTACATCTCATATCATTGCATAACATTTCATAGCATATCATTACATCTCATATCATTGCATAACATTTCATAGCATAGGGTCTGCATTTCAGGCCTCGATAGTCATGTACATAGCCCATATCACCTCCCGTGTAACCCCGAATACCCATAAGCAATCAAGATATCAATTGGGAAGTTATTATATGAAAACAATGTTTTTGTTGAACCCTCAGCATGTCAAAGTAGTGTATCTTACCTCAAAGAAGCGCACGACAAATGATAACTACGTTACCGTGCAAAGCAAGTATTCCTGACCTCCTATAATCATTAAGCGATCATTAGACAAGCTAATACCCACATCATTAAGGTCATAACTCAGACCTAAACACCTATAAACATGACCCATGACATTGCTTTATGCATTGGAGGTTTGAGTAATACAATAGGACTCATAGAATCCGACAAAACTCGACCTTCACTCACTAATTCTACCTTTCAGGAAACTTGACATCAAAATCATATTTTAAAAGCTTTACCATTAGAAACTAGACTCTCTCACGGTTCCAGGGATAGTTTATTTGTCAAAAACGTAGTTACGGTTCAAAAGTTATGGTCGTTTCAAAATCCAGTCTCTGTTGCGCCGCAATGACTTCATTGCGCCGCAACTTAACTCACTGACATCCCATTGCACCGCAACTAAGTAGTTGCGCCGCAACTGGGTACGAATCAGCACAGCAACCATCATTAAACCTCCAAAACTTAACCAAACTCAACCCAAACGACCCCAACCCTTATGAACAACCTTTGAACCTTAAAATCCACCATATTAAGACCATTTTGATGCAATAAAATCTTTGATTAACCCATACATGTTTTGCATCATAAAAACAATCGTTAATTCGACATCAATTGATCCTCTAAGACCTAGATCTGATTTCAAACGACTCATATGATTGAAAAGATCTAAAATTAATGATAATATACCTTTCCTACCTGTAGATCTCAAAGAGGATGCAATAAACTTGATCAAACACACTTGAATCACACGTTTTGAAGGATTTTCGGCTTGCAAATTGATGGAGGATGGCTAGAGGGCGGTTAGGGCTTAATTAGGAAGAAGAAAATCTGCAAATGACTCTCTAATGACAGCCCCTAAGTCCCTAAACCCGTTTTTCATTTTCCTCCTATGTCAAAACTAGTCCTTAAGCTTCCTAATCCTTCATTACTAGCCACAAACTACCTTAGGGACTATATATAACATGATTACTTATTTAAATACCACTACATAGGCATTTAACTACATTTTACACACATATATACTTCATTATACATTTAGGCTTTCAAGCCTCACACATATCACACAATAACTACATATAAGCATTAAATCAAAAATAGACTTAACGACACATTATGTTGACTTAACGACACTAGTCAACTGTTAAATAAAAAGTTTGGGATGTTACAAATCATTTGGAGTATTTCCGGAATAAGAAGCGTAAGGAGAAAAAGCTGTTGAAACAAATGTTGAGGCACTGGTGGCCTACGCTTGGCGAATGTGGCGTGAGTATGATTTATATCGGGAAGAAGCCCCTTGCTGATCAGGTGGGTAGTTTCTTAGGGGTAAACTTTGATGAACAAGCAGCAACACCAGGCATGGCAGCAGCAAATGACGAATCACGAGCACGCGCCTCAAGACTGCATACCAATTTGGTTCGGTAATTAATCTTACTTACCCTAAATCAATACGTGTATAGAATATGTAAAAGGACTATAATGGATTAGAAAAATTTTATTGATGGAAAAACATGTTGATTTGATTAGAATTACATAGCATTATCGAGTCTAAAATAGAAAGAAAAGAAATGAATTGAAAAGAAATGAAAGAAAAAAAAATAACATAAAGAGCATATTTGATATAAAAAAAATTAAATTGTATTTTCGAGTCTAAAATAAAAAGAAAAAAAGATTTTGATGGAAAGGAAAGGAAAATAAGAAAGGAATAAAAAACATTGTTGAGTTAAAACAAAAACAAAGGGAAAAGATAAAAAGTAAACCCTAAAGATAGTGAAACCGTCTGACTATTAATTTGGATATTGTTATTTATTTTTTATTTATATTTATATTATCTTAATGTTTTTGTTGTTAACATAAACTAGCAAAACTATCACTGAGCTATTAAGACCCCAAGAATATATCGTTCAACTTATATTTACTGAGCAAATCTAAGTTCAAGTGATAATCACTAAGCGACATTAGTTCAAGTAAAGATTACCGAGCTAAAAATCAAGTAGGATGAAATTTTCATTCACACATTGGATAAAACACTTTGTGTGCATTCAATAAATATACAGACAAACATACTTTTCTACCAGCCAACAGTATCATATTCAGCTTAGCAATCCGCTTTAATAACAAGCAATCTAGCAGTTGTTTTGCAACTTAATAATCAAATAAATTGACATAAAAAACCCGCACCATGTCGTAACAATACGTAGCAATTAAGCAATTTAAATCAAAACTAAGCAATGGAGTTTGTATATTAAAAACATCAAAAAACTTTAAATAAACATTGCAATACGAATCAGAAAAGATAACTCACCAGAAAATGATCTATTTTTTCCTTGTTTTCTTCTTGTTCTTCTGGCTGTCAGGCTTCTCAGACTTGCTATTACTCTTTTTCAATGTATGCTGCGCCTTAACAGCTTCCTTCCTCTTACGACCCTTCATAGTTTATATAAGAAAATATGTTAATTAGGTTTTATATAAAACGATAATAACCTTTCAAAAAAAAATAAAAAATAAAACGATAATAGAAGAATGGACTTGCATCGCAGGTTCTGAGATGATTTGCGAATGTAGACGACCCCACCTCATCAGTGAAGCCACAACCAATACCATCACATGTTTCAAATTCCCTTTGAAGTTTTTTTATCCCAAGATTTTGGGAGCCCTTTTGTGATTTTGTTAAACTCTTTGTCTAGATCAATTGCGGCTTGATTTGCGCTAACGGATGCCATGAAGGAATTTAGGGTTTGGGCGGTTGGTGGTAGGTCAGGTGAGTTGAAAATGAGAGATAGCGAGTATATAAAGCCACAAATTAGGGTTCTATGTTATGACATGGGCTTAGACTTGGGTTGGTCAGTCTTTTCAAAAAGAATGTCAAATTAGTTTATATGTAATTGTTATTAATGATTCAAAAATTTTTGTTTAGAAAATCTTGAAAATGAGTTTGAACTTTGAAGGGGCAAAAAGTAAAGAATAAAAAATAAAAATGGAAAAGTTGGGGCCAAAGTTGCTAAACTAGAAGTTTGGGGGCCAAAGTTGTAAAGTCCTAAAGTTTGGTGGTAAATGTCAAAGGCTTTAAAAGTTTACTGTCCCTAAGGGGACTTGCAATGTAATATATATAATGTATTTATGTTAGCTGCACGTAAAGCAAAAATAAGCTTAGTACATTTTATATTTTATAAGCTTTTAGTTAATTTTTGAAGCAAAAAATAAATTTAGTACATTTTATATTTTATAAGCTTTTAGTTACTTTTTGAAGCACAAAAATAAGTTTAGTACATTTGATATTTTATAAGCTTTTAGTTAATTATATATTTTAAATGCAGAGTATAGATAAATTTAATATTTTAAGTAATATAGTTTATTTTTTCCCATAAATAATGGTAAATTTTTTGAAAATAAGATTTAAAAGAATAACAAAGACGTAAAAACTAAAATACGACCCACTCGCACCCGACCCGCCCGAACCAATTTGACCCGTTTTCTACACAACTCGTATTGACCTGAACCCATTATGACCCAAACCCGTTTTGACCCGGTACCCAAACTAATCCAACCCAACCTTTTTGCCACCTCTACATAGATCTTTTAATATTTAAAATAACTACACTACCCTTTTAACATCAGTTATTTTACATTACAATACACACCACCATCGCCCCCACCACCCATCGAGCCACCTGCCGCCGTCATTACCGCCATCATCACACCACCTTCGCTACCATCATCAATGTTGTTTAGCTGGAAATGCACCTAGTAAGTTAGAGCATCTCCAATCATAATAAGCTTTAATAGCTTTTTTTGTTTGCCACATCATTTTGAGTTAAAAAATTTTACAAAAGCTTTTTGCATTAAACAAATATATATCTATGTGAAAAATGTTAGTAGGGATGAAATTGTAAAATATATGTAAATAACCACTTAAAAGCAAGCTTAGAAGGGGATAAAAAGAAAATTTAAAGGACTTAAATTGAAAATTAATGTAAAAAAGCTATTGGTGTAAGAGGTTGAGGTTCATCAACCTTTAGGAAAAAAAGCTTTACTTTACAATGGTAAAAAGCTTTTGAATAACTTTTTTATAAAAAATAAGTCTTTGATAAACCTCCCATTGGAGGTGCCCTTAGTAAGTAGGAGTAGTAACTATTTGGTGTAGGGATGGGCGTGGGACTGGTACCGTCCCGTACCGGTCCCGGTACCGACGGTACCGATCCCGAATTTTACCAAAATATGGTACCGATCTCGGTCCCATATAAAACGGTACCGGTACCGGTACCGAACGGGACGGAACCGGGATAACGGTACCAAATCCCGATGAGTCCCGACTAAAACCAATAGCAATCTCATTTAAACCCGAGCTAAACTTGTATATATTGGCAACTTTATTTTTAGACATAAATGATGTTATAACTTTTGATTCGTTTGAAATCTAAACACTACCATCACATATTGATATACATATACTGATGTATATCTTAATGAGAATTAAGGAGGATAAAGGTAGTGGACAATTGTAATTTCAAGAGATCAGATTTATCCAATGTGTGCAAATGGTGTGAGAATGTGAGCTATGTTTTTATAAATGACGCCATGTAGTAGCTATTTATACAATAACAGTGTTTTGTTTTCACCTTAATTACCAACTTCAAAATTACATATCTGCAAGCTTGAACCTTTCTTCTGGTACACTGATATACATATAACATAAGTATACAATACATACATATTTAGTCATAGATATGGATATACATAGTACCTTACAAACATATATAAAATGCTACTTTCCTTGCAAGTCGGGACCAAATGGGACCATCGGGATTTGCTCGGTATTTCCCAGTACCGATCCCGATTGGTACCGATCCCGCAAACTTATAAAAGTGGGTACCGGTCCCGATCCCACTTGGGACTCGGTACCACTTTTCGGTACCGGGATCGAGACGGTATCGGGACGGGATCGGGATTTGGGAATTTTTGCTCATCCCTAATTTGGTGTAGTTGGCTTACACATTATGTGGGCAGTTTGTAAATTTGGAAAGGTGTGGAATTTTGATTTTGATATTTATGGCAAAGGTAAAGGGTCTTCGGTTCGACGCTACGAAGTACTACTTTTACTAGTCGTATTATGTTACTCCACCGCCTCCTGATACCACCATGCAATTCTGAAAATTCAACCCAACCGCCACCACCAACACGTGGCATCTTTTAATCTAATCAAACGTCAAACGCTACAATTCTTCAACAATAAGATGACGTCATCCTCGTCGTCGTCTGATTTCAATTTGAATTTACCGGAGAGAGCTTTCTCTGCCGGTTCCGCCGCGTTTCTGTCTGCAATCATTGTTAACCCACTTGATGTCGCCAAGGTGTATATTTTCTTTCATTTCTATTTTCCGTTATTATTATTAAGGATATGTTATTGCAATTTCAGAAAAATTATATATTATTAATTAATTAATACGACTGTTTGAATTATTGTACAAATAACAAAAATTTGTGTAGTGAAATGTATACAAAAAGAAAGAAGAAATGTTGAGAGTAGGGAGGGAGTGATCATTAATAATTTAACAAATAATATAATATGGATAATATCTTTGGATTCGTGTGGTGGCGCTTTTCGGATTGTAGCATTTCGCTTGTCACGAGGTTGTAACTTTTAAGGAATCTATAAATGGATATATTTGTAAGACTAATGTTTAACATCGGCGATATCTCATTCTGTTATGAGCAGGGTATGGGGCAGACAGGTAAGTTGTAGACAGTCTTAGAGAGGGTACAGTCCCAAATCGTTGCCGTTTGTGATGTCTGGAATCAAATTATCTTATATGAGTGTGCATCTGACACCTCTAAGGCTCCTGAATCGTATCATAGGTTAACCTGAAATTTCTTCGGTCGTTAGATAATCTTAACTAACTAAGGTGATTGATGACACTAAAATCATGAATGTAGTAAAGGTAAACATCTTTGGACTTAAAAAACCAGATAAATGTTGCTGGTAGTTTGTTAATTGTGTACTAGTAATGTACTAATGTGAAACTTGAGTGCAATCCTCCTGGACAAGAAAGTCTTGTCTGCCATAAGACCGTGATTGATCATGTTGGTCGTCTTGCATTTTGTGTTGCTTGCTTGTCGTTGATCCTTATTCAATAAGACTTGACTAATTGACTATTGCCCATTTTGACCCATGTATGGACTTCATGTAAAAAAACTAAATATACCATTTGTTAAAATAGCAACCATCTTAAATTTTGAAAAGCGGAACTAACTATTGTCTTTGTTGTTATATGAATTTGCAGATTAGGTTGCAAGCTCAGGCTGCTGGTGTTCCCTATCAGAATGTTGACTCCACGTGTAACTTTGTAACAAAGACAGTATGTTAAACCTTTTTCATCTTCTCATGTAACTGATTTCTTAAGACTACACATACAACATAACTTTACTTGTTGTTCAGCGTGCCTTTGTGTTTGACTAATTAGGACATATGCTGTTATCAACTTTTTTGCATAAATGAAGTATAGTATAGCTTAAGGATATGGTTTACAGCGTACTAGTTGTTGATTTGTTTATCAGATGCTAGAAGATGCAAGATGCTTCCCATCATGCAATCGTTCATTACTTAGCGAGCCAGCTTGCACTCCACAGTCTTCTCAGTATAAGGGCACTTTTGATGTCTTCCAGAAAATTATCCGTCAGGTTTGTTATATTACCGGACCTGGTAAATACTACACATACGACATGGATTTCTGGTCTAATAGTGGAGCTTATATGCACAGGAAGGATTTGCCCGGTTGTGGAGAGGCACAAATGCAAGTTTGGCATTAGCAGTGCCCACGGTAAGTCTTTAGGTCATTATTCAAGTTCTTCAACAGTGAGTAGAAAATAGTCAAAAGAAAAACTACTATCTGCATAATTTAGTGAAGTAATATTGTTTTTACAGTTGCAGTATATACTTGTTACCAGGTGGGTATCTACATGCCCTGTTATGACATTTTCCGAAACTATATGGAAGAGTATTCATCTCAAAATGCTCCAACAATGACACCTTATGTCCCGCTAGTTGCAGGTTCTGTTGCCCGTTCACTGGCTTGTATATCCTGTTACCCTGTTGAACTTGCAAGAACTCGTATGCAGGTAAATCTTATTTTTCTGTATTTTGAATCTCATGGTCCGCAATAAGGAATTGTCATAATTCCTCCCCTTTTTTATGTGATAGGTATATAAAGAACAACATGGTACAAAGCTCCCTGGAGTTTGGAAAACATTAGTTGGTGTTGTGAATGCAGATACAAGCACAAAGAAGCTTCAAAGCCGTAAGTTACTCATGTTTAATGTTCCAATGCCCATAACATAAAGGATGCACATTGTTCTCTAGAAGTTATTTGTATAGTTGGTAAAACAGGCAGGAAAGGCGGGTTGGATAACGGGTCAGAATGGGTAACTTCTTACTGTTGTCAAACTGTCAAAGTGTGTGGGTTGACGACCTTTTTTTTTTTATCTTTCCATTTTTCCATGTTCATAAACAATTGATATATTAACTATGCTTACAATAACTATGACTATTATATCATCAACTCTTTTGAATGAAGGCACTTAGAAGGTTGTAAGCACTTGATTATACTTTCAGTGACTTCTCAATCGTTTCATCCCTTTTTTAGCTATATTTTGAAGTTTTGCCCCTTAGACATGTTATCGGCTATGTACAACCCAAATTGACCTATTTATACACAAATGGACTGAACATGCGAACTCTAGATATCTGTAATAAATTTCGAGTCATAATAATCTTGTGCAGCCTATCGTAGCTTTCGGTTTTTGTGGACTGGCCTTGGTACACAGCTATCTCGCGATGTCCCATTCTCTGCAGTTTGTTGGGCTACCCTTGAACCAGTAAGATTTGTAAACTAAAGGTTCTGCTATTAGCTCTTTATGAGCACCTTAAGATGCAAAATAATGTCAAAACTGTAAGCATGGTGATCTTTCTTGCAGGTCAGAAGAAGCCTCCTAGGCATGTCTGGCAATGAAAGAAGCCTTATTAGCGTTCTTGGTGCAAACTTCACAGCTGGTGTTGTTGCAGGAAGCCTTGCGGGTGCCTTTACGTGTCCTTTAGATGTTGCAAAGACACGGCGTCAAATAGAGGTACTTCTTTCTTTGTCCCACGACCATTATACTGAATTAAACACATATTTCATTTTAGCACTCGGTTTCATTTGATTGATGAAAAAGAACCGGGGAGAAATATGTTGATACTGAATGATAAATGGAAGAAACTAATAATAAAAGCACTCAACTAATGCCGCCATATTCAAGAGATAGACCAGCTCTCTCCGGTGATCAAACTCTTACAAATAGTAATAATGCTCGAATGCTATTGCCCGCCCTAGGCTTAGCTTATATGAAACAGGTGTGAAACAATCTTTAATTACTAATCTAGGCCTAACAGGACTGCTTGATTTTTAATAAAAAAATATTTATTGTCTTTGAAATTTCTAGTTTCTTGCTTGACATAGCCTACAAAGGGATCTTCACCCTTCAGTTTCCTTCCTAGGCTTCACGTTTAACTATATTAAGGATAGACTGAATGGTGTAGGGATACTTGGAAAGTGTTGGCGATAGAAGGCCAAAAGCAGTGTATATAAAAAACAGGTGTGAAACAACTGAACCTATAAACAGTTCGGGTCATCAAGTAATCCAATTTAATTGCTATGGGATTCTCAAACTTGAATTTGGGCTCTCAACTAGTCGGTTTTCTTGCTGTGTGGTTCAGTTAAATTTTGTTCTTAAACATGCCTGAAGCATCATTAAATACTCATTTTGTTCAATTCACATTTACAGAAAGATCGTGCCCGAGCATTGACAATGACAACCAGACAAACATTGGTCGAGATATGGAGGTATGTACATGGCCATTTTAGTTGTTTCGTTTTGATTATCATTAGAAGTTTGACTTGTGGGTTGTAATCATGGAGCAGGGATGGAGGAATAAAGGGACTCTTCACCGGAGTTGGTCCTCGTGTTGCACGTGCTGGTCCATCAGTTGGTATTGTAGTTTCCTTTTATGAAGTTGTTAAGTATGTCCTTCACAAGAGAAGACGTTCATCTGGTGATAAAGATGATATGGTTTAAACACCCGAGTGCAAACTAGAACATTGTGATCTTTATTATTTTTGAAGACTATGATTCCCCATTAAAATTGCACCATGCTGTGAAGCCTACCCCCATAGGAAATGTAACAAATTATGTTGAACTGGGATGCAAATCGAACCTGCAATTCTTTTGTTTGATTCAATGTAAAATCCATGATCACCAATCAGCAAAAATATTTCAATTCTATATTATAGATGAAATAAATAAGGTCCAATATTTTTAGCATGTCTAGTGCCAACATTTCACGCATGGATTAAGATGATTTATTTATGATAATGACACGAATTTGTAGATATTTGATGACAGATATCTCTAGCCCTGAAGAACGCCCCGCTCCTTCAGATTTAAACTCCTTTGATTCATGAGATTCGTTTCTACTTCACTTTTACTATTGTTTTGGTTAAGTACATTAAAAATAGGAGCATGGGAAATCTGCATCGAGTTTATGAATCTAACTAACTTTTATGGCCACTCAAACCAATGAATCGATTTGACTACTTAAAGATGGAAAAATATTAGCAAAATCATTTTGCCACAGTTGGTTGGATAGTAGGGGTGATGATCCACTTGGCTCGGGTGGATATAGCTCAGTTGCTAGAGCTATGCATTTGCAATTTGGTGGATGGTGATGTGTTGGGTTATATAACAAATTATCTAATTAAATCACAAAGCACGCAGCGGAAAATTAATCTATGTAATTAATTAATTAACCAAGGATAGAAAACATGTACCTTTATTTGTAGATGATAAAGTAAGAAACTTTATAATAAGGTTTAAAATAAAACCTCTCTACGATCGCACACACGACACGTCGAACAATATCCGAAGATTGCTAGATCTTGAATCACCAAAACCTTTAACCGTTTCTTCTTACCCAGTTCAACAATAACCAAAACAATATATAATCATTGTTCTGTTCGAATTGTAAGTAAGTAACTCAAAGTTCCTTTTGATTGGCTGCTACGAATAACCAAACTAATGTTATATTATTTGTTTGGTGTTTCACAAATTTCGTATATCTTCAAAAGAGAGAAAAACGAGAGTATGAGTTATATTATATGTTAGGGTTTTATTATTAGGATATATATAGGGTATAAATATATTCCTAATAACTTAACCTTCAAGCTAACACATTTTGACTTGGACTAGGGTTTAATTAATAATTACATTAATTATTAATTAATATTTAATAATTAATAATTCATATTTATTAATTAATAAATAATTCTAATTAACATATCTAGTTAATAATGTCCAATTATCATTTCTCTCAACTTGGTGATTATAAATACGTAGATACAATATATACATATTACCGGATATCTAAGTGTCAACGCGTGTGACCCCGTAGGCTTAAATACTTTCCGGACATACGTTCATTTTTACGTGATCATATACTAACAGCTCCCACTTGAGCTCGTAACAAATGAAGGTAATAACATTGGTTAACGTCTAGCAACACGCCAATGCTCCCAGAAAAATTTAAGTATAGTTTCTTAAAGTATATTTAAATGGTTGAGGCATTTATTATCCCTTTGTTCAGATACCGTGTTAAACATGAATATGGATCAATGTCATTTCATGATTTAACGATTCTGTTTCTCATTCCATAACTAATTAATGATTACCAAATATAATCGAGAACCATCTGGATTTATTTGGGCACGACCATGCAAACATCTTAATTAGTCCTAATGAGGGCGCCAATGGTATCATTCTGCAACTATTAGTTGGAGGAACAAATCCTGTATTGACTACACGTGTCAGTCATCATACTTCACTACACTTTCTGAAAATAGCCCTTTATTTACTCCCTTATTCAGGAGAGTTAGAACTATATCAAGTAAGTGCAATCCATACATGCTGACCTGCTTGTATCTCAAGTCAAAGGATCAATAAAGTAACCATTTACGAATTTTTACTTAATGACACCGATCCATAAAGTAATAATCCGTTTGTGGGGTAGTCCGATATGCATCAACTATGGATATCATGTGAGTTTGGTGGGACCATCCATTATATATTCCAAGAATATAACCAATCGCTCAGATTTGTCTTAGTTTAATTATATTCCCATATAATTAATCGACAATGGACAATTTAGAATATTTAATAAAATATTCAAGGATTAAACATGCAAATATAGGATACAATTAATATTAAATGAAATCAAACATATCAAGTACTTTATTTCATTATGAAAAATATAAATTGTTTAACATCCCTTATCCAAATACCGAAACAACAGATTTACATGAAATAACTAGCTAATTAAGTCCTATGCCCTCGGCATGCCTTTCAAGCTTGGGCCTAGCCAAAGCTTTTGTGAAAGGATCAGCTAAGTTAAAATCTGTGTGAACTTTGAGTAATTTGATCTCCCCTAGTTCGATTTGCTCACGAACATAGTGATATCGTCTAGCATAATGTCTGGCACCTTTCTGAACTCCGGGTTCGTTGGCAATGATTAATGCACCAGTATTATCATAGTACATATCAGTGGGTAAGTCACTTGATGGGATCACGTCAAGCCCGCTAATGTAGTTCCTTATCCAGACTGCTTCCATTGCGGCTTCTGAGGCGGCAATGTACTCAGACTCTGTTGCAGACATGGCAACTGTGGTTTGCTTTTAGCTCATAGCATTCCACCGTGCCTTCATTTAAATAATGAAGACGTATCCCGACTGATATTTTGAATCATCTTTATCAGTCTGAAATCCAACATCACAGTATCTATTCACTTTGAATTCTGGATCAGAATTTCTTCCATACACCAAGAATAATTCTTTAGTAGCACACATGTACTTAAGAATATTCTTTACAGCAATCCAATGATCCTCTCCAGGATTTTGCTGATAATGGTTAACTATATTTTGCGCGAACGCAATATTAGGTCTAGTGCATCTTATCGCATACATGATAGATCCCACCGTCGAAGCATAAGGAACTCTTTGCATACGCTCCACCTCATTAGGTGTAGAAGCACCATTCTTGCTAGATAAATTAAGTTCTTGCATGAGTGACCTTATCAATATAAGCACTTTGACTTAGTCCAATTAACCGCTTTGATCTATCTCGGTAGATCTTGATTCCAAGAATAAATGTCGCTTCTCCTAAATCTTTCATGGCAAAACACTTTCCAAGATGGGATTTAACATCTTGCAACATTGGAATGGGTTTTCCTATGATCAATATGTCATCAACATATAAGACAAGGAAAGTAACATTACTCCCACTAGCTTTGCGATATACACATGGCTCATCGGGATTTTGAATGAAACCAAACTTTTTGATTTCTTCATCAAACCTCTTGTTCCAACTTCTTGATGCTTGCTTTAGTCCATAAATGGACCTTTAAAGCTTGCATGGCAAAACACTTTCCAAGATGGGATTTAACATCTTGCAACATTGGAATGGGTTTTCCTATGATCAATATGTCATCAACATATAAGACAAGGAAAGTAACATTACTCCCACTAGCTTTGCGATATACACATGGCTCATCGGGATTTTGAATGAAACCAAACTTTTTGATTTCTTCATCAAACCTCTTGTTCCAACTTCTTGATGCTTGCTTTAGTCCATAAATGGACCTTTAAAGCTTGCATACTTTGTTGGGATGTTTTGGATCAATAAAACCTTCAGGTTGATCCATATAGACTTCTTCATCCAAGTAACCATTTAAGAAGGCAGTTTTAACATGCATTTGCCATATCTCAAAGTCATAGTACGCAGCTATGGCTAAGAGAATCCTAATAGCTCTAATGTCCGTAACTGGAGAAAAGGTCTCATCATAGTCAACACCGAAACGTTGAGTATAACCTTTCGCCACGAGACGAGCTTTATAGGTGTGTACATTTCCATCCATGTCCGTCTTCTTCTTGAAGATCCACTTACACCCAACAGTTTGAGCATTTGGTGGAAGATCAACTAAGCTCCAGACTTGATTGTCTTTCATGGATTTCATTTCCACCTTCGTAGCTTCAAGCCATTTTTCAGATTCCGGATCTGATAATGCAGCTTTGAAATTTGGAGGCTCATCGAGATCTCCTAAAACGTTTTCTTCTACCATCAGACATAATCTGTCAGTAGGATGTCTTGTCCTTTCGGACCTACGAAGTGGAATCGCTTCATCATCATCGACTTGAGGTTCATCACTTTGAACATTTCCCCCCCCCAAGTTGATGATTGCTAGGAGCTTCAGAAGGTGACACATCTTCCTCTTGAGTCTCATCAAGTTCTACAACCCTCCCACTGTTCTCTGGAACTAATTTCTTTTCAAAGAATTCAGCATATCGAGCAACGCGAATAGTGTTTTTGACGGGATCATAGAAGTCGTAACCCATCGTTTCCTTAGGGTATCCGACAAAGATGCACTTAGTAGTTCTGGGTTCAAGTTTGTCAGGCGTATCGCGCTTCACAAGTGCCTCACATCCCCAGACTCTTAAGAAAGACAGATTAGGAACATTTCCATGCCATAATTCATATGGTGTCTTATCAACCTTCTTAGTTGGAACCATATTGAGAATGCGTACAGCAGTCTCAAGAGCATAATCCCAAAACGAAAATGGGAGAGTCGTAAGGCTCATCATAGATCTCACCATGTCTAGCAAGGTTCGATTTCTCCTTTCAGACACTCCATTATGTTGAGAAGTGTATGGAGGAGTAAGCTGTTGGACAATTCCACATGCTTTCAGATAATCCTTAAACTCTTGGCTTAAGTATTCACCACCTCGATCCGAACGAAGAATCTTGATGGTTTTGCCGAGTTGATTTTCTACTTCATTTTTAAACTCTTTGAATGTTTCAAACACTTCATGTTTATGTTTAAGCAAGTAAACATAACCATAACGACTGAAATCATCCGTAAACGTTATGAAGTAGCTAGCTCCTTTTCTTGACACATGTCTAAATGGGCCACATACATCCAAATGTATTAGTCAAAGTAGTTCCTTAGCCTTTTCTGATTTTATGCGAAAAAGGTATTCTTGTCATCTTGCCGAAAACACAAGGTATGCATTTTTCAAATGATTCATCATTTGATTGTAAGATCCCTTTACGTTGAAGTCTTTCAATGCTTTTCTTGCTAACGACAATTCAAAAGACACGCATTTATTAAATGATTCATCATTTGATTTGTAAGAATTCTTCACATTTAAGACTTTTAATGCGTTTCTTGTCAAAATTAAACAAGATGACAATGTCAAAGATAGATAGAGTCCAAGTTAACTTGACTCTTTTGCTATTGAATTATCATTTGAATCTCATCAACACTTATAATTCAGTTAAGAAGATACTTGAAGAACTGGTTAAACCAACTTGCTTCTTCTTCTTGTTCAACTCAGCTAGATACTTAGGACAATTCCTTTTCCAGTGTCTCACTTTAGCATAGTGATGACAAGACTGGTCTTTAGCCGTATGCTCCTTTTTCCAAGGGGTCTTTTAAGGTTTTGAGACTAAATACTTTGTTTTCTCTTACCAAAGTTCTTGCCCTTAGCTTTACGGTTGTTTTGCTTTCTAAACCATTCCCCCCTTGATCATAAGAACTTGGGGTATCTCAGATTTCTTAGGAAGGTTTTCCTCATACTCAATCAACTTGATTATGAAGTCCAACTTATGCTATGCAAATTGTAATTGTGCACAAACTTCTCAAAATCTCTTATGCCAATAACAATCGGCAGAAGATACGCATAGTTTAACCTTTCCAAAATGCTCAAAGTAACTCTTCATCTTGAGTACACGAGCATTCACCGGTTTCCCATACTCGTGTTCAAGTTATGGAGTGACTCAATTAGCTCAAGTAATTTCAACTCCAACTTGTTTTCTCTACATAGACTTGAGTTATTTGATCATATCACACGGATTTTGCAATCCGAATTGCTTTTTGAAGCTCGGGAGACATGCTTCTAGCATCAAATAAGCAACCTCAATATGTCTATAGTACTGAGTATTTTATGCTTCCAACTGCAAAGCAGTGGCATTCGCATTAGGAATAACGATATCTGAGTTTCAATGACACGGGTTTTCTTTTCAACTTTTAGAACAATTCTCTATTGACAAAACAGCCATTGAAATTGGTTTTAGAAAGTTTTCCCTTTCTAGCATCGACCTAAAAGCCGATTGGTGTATGTTTTGTGAAGGATTTGTTGCCTTTTACAAAACAGATTCAAGTTCAATTATCGGTATTTTTGATAATTAATCCTTAAGAAATCAATTACCCAATGTTTATAAAATAAACAATTAATTTCATTAAGGCTAGGATCCAATTGACATACACTCATTTCATCAGTTGATCTGCTAGAAATGATTGTACTCAAAAGGTAAGTGACGAGCAGTAATTGCATTACATGTGCAATTCCTAGTAAGAATGGGACCTACAAATTACATTTGATTCATCAAGTGATTTGTAGTCATGTTTTGTCCCATCTTTTGCCACGGGTTAAGGTCTCACCGCTTAACTCGCTTTAAGTCGTCCAACCAAGAATGCGCAAATTTGTCCACCACTGTGTACCAGTGAGTGGGATTTACCATGCAACTGCCATTTCACCACTGTGTACCAGTGAGTAAAACAACAGCCACAAGTGTCCTTTACGAGTTGGATGACAATGACTTAAGTTTATTGGGTCAATCAATTTGATGTGTGATCAAAAGGTTATGTTTTGAAGATTCATGCATATCTTCTAAACATAATATGTTTATAAAACTCATTTTTATTGCCTTTAAATACAAAAGAGCTCGGTAGCTCCATTTGAACGCACAAAGAAGCGCAAGGGCAAAGGTTTGCGATGAACGCAATTAAAAACTCGCCCTTTTAGGAGGCTAACGCACTCCGACTTATACCTCTCTTAGAGTTTGTTCAAATGGGTGAGCCGGTGTATCTATTGATTTTTAGGGCACAAATTTTATAAACAAAATCTTATTTCGATAGTTATTAGTCAAGTTTATTTTTCCATAAACAATTTTGCACACAATTTTCATAAAAGGCAAAATTAAACTTACTAAATTTACAACTTAACAATTAAGGTAATCAACCTAATTTTGGTCACTATGGTATAAGATTGGCTCCTCTTTCATATGGAAAAAGACCACATTCATCAAGTTGCCTTGATTGCGTAAGCCAAAATTTCTATAACAAATTATCTACCATAAATAACAGGATGCTGATCTGGAAAATCCAGCAGCTTCACGACCAAATCTGGCACTGAAGAAGGCCGAACTGGGCTTAGCACAAAACACAAAAGTTGTAGCCCTACGAGTCAAGCACCTACTGTAAAGAATTCGGCTTCCAACTCCTTACGGTTGATAAGTTATGATTTTTTTAGTGAACTGGTGTCAAACAGGAACTTTCACAAAACATAATCACATTGTCACACAATTATTTATTCAATTATCTAGCATAATTAACCCTAATGATCAAGATTTCATATCAATATATCTAAGTAATAGTCATGAATAATTTGCATGAAAGATTCATGATTTTTACTTCTTTTTAACAATTAAATAATTAAAAGGTACATCATAAACGCATGCAATTATCACATAATAATGCTTAAAGATCAAAACTTGGAAATAGGGTTTAAAAAAAACTTTTTTTTTTATTTTAGATCTGATTTTCGAAACATATATAAATAAATAAAATTAATTTTGTTTCCATTTAATTTAATATTAACCATTATAAACTAACAAAAATTAATCTAAAATTTATACATATATTTCGATCCACATGAACCCTAACCCCCCTTCAAATTTTGATCTTTTTGGTAATTAATCATCACATAGTAGGCTCGTGATACCACTGTTGGGTTATATAACAAATTATCTAATTAAATCACAAAGCACGCAGCGGAAAATTAATCTATGTAATTAATTAATTAACCAAGGATAGAAAACATGTACCTTTATTTGTAGATGATAAAGTAAGAAACTTTATAATAAGGTTTAAAATAAAACCTCTCTACGATCGCACACACGACACGTCGAACAATATCCGAAGATTGCTAGATCTTGAATCACCAAAACCTTTAACCGTTTCTTCTTACTCAGTTCAACAATAACCAAAACAATATATAATCATTGTTCTGTTCGAATTGTAAGTAAGTAACTCAAAGTTCCTTTTGATTGGCTGCTACGAATAACCAAACTAATGTTATATTATTTGTTTGGTGTTTCACAAATTTCGTATATCTTCAAAAGAGAGAAAAACGAGAGTATGAGTTATATTATATGTTAGGGTTTTATTATTAGGATATATATAGGGTATAAATATATTCCTAATAACTTAACCTTCAAGCTAACACATTTTGACTTGGACTAGGGTTTAATTAATAATTACATTAATTATTAATTAATATTTAATAATTAATAATTCATATTTATTAATTAATATTTAATAATTAATAATTCATATTTATTAATTAATAAATAATTCTAATTAACATATCTAGTTAATAATGTCCAATTATCATTTCTCTCAACTTGGTGATTATAAATACGTAGATACAATATATACATATTACCGGATATCTAAGTGTCAACGCGTGTGACCCCGTAGGCTTAAATACTTTCCGGACATACGTTCATTTTTACGTGATCATATAATAGCAGGATGTTTAGTTGTCCGGACCTCTCCTTAAGTCCTTGGTACAAGCATGATTAACTGATTAAACAAAATGTATCCATGTGCACAAGAATACCGGACAAATGCATTTGCATTGCCTAATTAGATAACACAGTAGGTTTATTGATGCTTCTGAGGGAGCAAAATAATGGTCGATAATACAACAAACTGATTGTCACAATAATGCTAATTGATATTAAAAACACCTATTAATACACTATGTAATTAGGGAACTTTTTCAAAACAGGCCACATGGAAAGGCATCCAACGGATGGATGAGGTTGGTTAGAAGTAACAGACTAACAGGCCAATAATCAGTTGTATAATCTTTGTAGTCAGTCACCCTATCTAAAATTTAGGTACTTTATAAACTAGTACCGAAAACCTACAAAGTTCGCCAATAGGTTGTGCTTAATACTTGTGCTTGTGTGTGCACTTTTAGGGCGCGTTTGGTTCACAGAATATTTTGAAGGAATGGAATTTGACGGAATGTTTTTGATTCTTTGAAGATTCAAGTGAGGGACGGAATGAAATTCCTTCCCCCATCCCCAAGGAATGGAGATTCCATCAAATGAAGGAATGTTTACATTCCAATGGAATGTGATTCCTCCATCTTTAACCAACCAAACACGCTAAGGAATGGAATTTGACGGAATGTTTTTGATTCTTTGAAGATTCAAGTGAGGGACGGAATGAAATTCCTTCCCCCATCCCCAAGGAATGGAGATTCCATCAAATGAAGGAATGTTTACATTCCAATGGAATGTGATTCCTCCATCTTTAACCAACCAAACACGCTAAGGAATGGAATTTGACGGAATGTTTTTGATTCTTTGAAGATTCAAGTGAGGGACGGAATGAAATTCCTTCCCCCATCCCCAAGGAATGGAGATTCCATCAAATGAAGGAATGTTTACATTCCAATGGAATGTGATTCCTCCATCTTTAACCAACCAAACACGCTAAGGAATGGAATTTGACGGAATGTTTTTGATTCTTTGAAGATTCAAGTGAGGGACGGAATGAAATTCCTTCCCCCATCCCCAAGGAATGGAGATTCCATCAAATGAAGGAATGTTTACATTCCAATGGAATGTGATTCCTCCATCTTTAACCAACCAAACACGCTAAGGAATGGAATTTGACGGAATGTTTTTGATTCTTTGAAGATTCAAGTGAGGGACGGAATGAAATTCCTTCCCCCATCCCCAAGGAATGGAGATTCCATCAAATGAAGGAATGTTTACATTCCAATGGAATGTGATTCCTCCATCTTTAACCAACCAAACACGCTAAGGAATGGAATTTGACGGAATGTTTTTGATTCTTTGAAGATTCAAGTGAGGGACGGAATGAAATTCCTTCCCCCATCCCCAAGGAATGGAGATTCCATCAAATGAAGGAATGTTTACATTCCAATGGAATGTGATTCCTCCATCTTTAACCAACCAAACACGCTAAGGAATGGAATTTGACGGAATGTTTTTGATTCTTTGAAGATTCAAGTGAGGGACGGAATGAAATTCCTTCCCCCATCCCCAAGGAATGGAGATTCCATCAAATGAAGGAATGTTTACATTCCAATGGAATGTGATTCCTCCATCTTTAACCAACCAAACACGCTAAGGAATGGAATTTGACGGAATGTTTTTGATTCTTTGAAGATTCAAGTGAGGGACGGAATGAAATTCCTTCCCCCATCCCCAAGGAATGGAGATTCCATCAAATGAAGGAATGTTTACATTCCAATGGAATGTGATTCCTCCATCTTTAACCAACCAAACACGCTAAGGAATGGAATCTGTCAAAGGAATTGGAATCTGAAGGAATGGAATTTGACGGAATGTTTTTGATTCTTTGAAGATTCAAGTGAGGGACGGAATGAAATTCCTTCCCCCATCCCCAAGGAATGGAGATTCCATCAAATGAAGGAATGTTTACATTCCAATGGAATGTGATTCCTCCATCTTTAACCAACCAAACACGCTAAGGAATGGAATTCAATTCCAATTCCATCAGATTCCATCAAATTCTGTGAACCAAACGCGACCTTACTTTCCATATAAAGATTGCTGCTCTCTTATGGCCTCCTAACGCCGTACGACAAAAGATTAAATACTATATCCTACTGAATTATGGCCTAACTACATTAATCACATCAACGGCTGTTCTAAATGCAAAAGAATGTCTCATTGTAAGCATCAATCTTCCAAATTCTATTGTATCTATCTGACCACTTCTTATAACATGTAAAGTGTAACCTAATATCTCTATTGTATGTATCTGACTCCCAATAACATGTAAACTGGATGATATGGCAGTGTATATGTCTGCCCCTACATTATTTGGGTCATCAGTTTAAACAATATTATTTCAGAAATCTAAGTGGGTCATCTGGTTAAGCATTTCTGGATAATCCAAAATGTTTTTTTTTTTAATTCAAACTCGCACATTCAGAAAGATCATACCCAAGCATTGACGATGACAAGAAGACAAACACTAATCGAAATACGGAGGTATGTATTTCATTTCTGTTTTTATAAGAATTTAGACTAGATGGATATAAATATAATCATGGAACATAGATGTAGGAATGAAGGGACATTGGTTTGATCACACACAGCTGAACTAGAAGACTGGGAACTTTCTTCTATTTGAAGACACTAGATCGCCATTAAAGACTGGGGCAGTGCTATGTTGGGTGTTGGATCCCTTCATAATTTTAACAGTAGTATAGCATATAATAACATGATTCATTCATTCTTTATGATGACAAAAAGTTGTTGATATCTGATATATATGTTGGGTACTGTTAATCAAGTTAATATTGACTGATGATGATAATTTGAGCTGTGAAGAAACCCACCTCCCCTACAGAATCCATCTCTTCTGATCCATGAGATTAGGTGCCTTGGGTTGGTTCGATTCGGTAAAAAAAAAGTACAAGCAAGGAAATCTGTATCAAGTTTATGATTTGGACCAATTTTTATAAATCATAGTAGAACAGAATGACTTTTACCAAATATTACAGATCCATTTATTAATATTTTAAGTTAACAAAAGCATCAAAACACAAACTTGATCTGTTCCTTGGAGGCTTGGACTGGTACAGGCATGATCAACCAATTAAAATACATCAGGCAACTGAGTGCCTAACTTGATACAAATGAAAATTAGATAACAAATTAGGTCTATTAATGCTTCTCAGGGAGCACAATAATCATCCATAATACAAATATGTCACCATGACAACAATGCTAACTAATATCATAGCCACCTATTAATCTACTACATAAGTACGTACCGAACTTTTTCAAAAGAGGCCAAATGGAAAGGCATCCAACGGATGGATGAGGTAAGTTAGAAGTAACGCGCCAATCATCAATGCATAAGCAATGCCCTGGTCAATTGAAGTTCCTGCAGTTTAACTCAAAATATTACTCACCGTATCCAACATCAAAACTTTTAAGTGCTTTAAAAACTAGTAGCAATAACCTACAAATGTTCAGCAATAGGGTGTGCTTGTTAGATGTGTTTGTGTGTGGGATTAAATGTAGTTCTTTTCCATATAAACATTGATTCTCTCTTATGCCCTAAGTCCCTAATAAATAAATTTTCCATATAAAGATTGTTGCTTTCTTAAGGCCTACCGAAAAAGATATGATAACATCTCATTCTGTATCATGGCGCAACTACATTAATTGCGTCAAAGATGCAAAACATTTAGAGCAAATTTATTAGAACACAATTAAAGTAAAAAAGTACTTTAATTAGAACACAATTGACTTCACATATTTTGTTATTGTATGTATTCAACACAAAAATTGTTCTATTGTATGTATCAAAGTTTCATATATCCTTGTTACAAGTATATGATCTCTTATAATATGTATACAGACAATGTGGGCAGTGTATACCAACAAGTGTAGTCAAATTTTCAAGAAATTGTTCAAAATTAAGAAAGACAAAAACTTTTTTGCTGATTCTTTGTGAAGGAAATGCAACAATGAAGAATGCAACAAAGGGTGTTGAATCTTGATAACATGGTAAGGTATCCCACAGTATAAATTGTTGAACTATTTAATTTTATCTTATATTTTGTATCTTTCTGAAACAATGCAAACAATTATTTTATTTTATTTGTTTGTAAATATCATCGAAACTTAAAGCAAATAAATTAGTTTGTTAGAAAGAAAGAAAAAACAATCAAACATAAGTTTAGATATATAGATAGATATAGATACCATCGCTAGAAGGGGCAGGGGCAGGGGCAGGGGGGAAGGATTGAGCATCGACAACAGTAACAGCAGCAGAGATCATCAGCATCACTGCTAAGGCAGTCACAACGACACCCCTCAACGCTGCCATAATTTAATTAATGCGTGTGAATGAAGAAGGGAATGCAGTTAGACCAATTTCCTTCTCCTTTAGAAAGAAATCAGAGGAGGAGAGAGACACACACAAGTAATACTAAGAAATATATGTGTGTGTTTGTTTCTCAAGGACTGTGGAGATTGTTTGTTTGTTTATGGCACAGGTAACCCGACCAAGGCATTAGCGGCGACGTCACCGCTAATACTCTGACACTGACAGGGGGCCCGCTAATTTCTCTGCCAGATTTACCATCACATACATGGGGGCCCGCAGTATTAGCGGCGACGTCGCCGCTAATACCCTCCCTGGTGGTGTTACACTTTTTGACCTGGTGGTGTTACACTCCTCGTTGTTTATATATGGACACACTACAATGGTCCTCAAATATGGACTATCCGAATACCAACGGATACTTATTGACGGGTTAAGAAATTTGCCAATGGGGTTGGTGGCCCATTGGTAATGTCTTTGACCCTGGGGGATCCACCTGGGTCCCACTTCCCACTTACCACATTTGTAGGGTGGATTAATAGAAGTTTTTCGAGAGTCCTGAGTTTCATCTCAGACATGCGTCTAATTTAAAAGTATGAGTAGATTCGAATGTCGTTCTAAAAAAAAAGAAAATTAACATAGAAAATATGAATTTTTTCATAAAAATGATTTATCCTCCCAAAGATTAACCTAAAAATCCTCCTAAAATTATTAGATGGTGACATGTGGATTTCACTAATTCTCTTTCCTAATCTTATTCTTTAACTTTTCCATATGTTTTCATGAGGATTTTTAGACTATTATTTTAAAAAGATTTATCATTTTTCTTTTTTTCATACTTACTTTGATAGATAAATTCTTGGTTCAGATTTTATTGATTAGATTATACTTTTACCTTTCTAATCAGAAGGTAAATTTACATTGAAAATAAGAAATTATATTTATACAAAAACTACTTAATATTTACTGCCTATTTTCAACCACTTGTTACAACTGCAAAGTTTAAAGGTTTGGAAAACTAAAAGGCTTTTCTTTTGTTTGCTGAAGACATAGCACCAATTGTTGTGAAGATAACAAGCTCCGGGCTCGGTTCCTCAATTTAACTCCCAAAAATATGTGTCTCACTCTTTTGAGTGTCAAATGCCCTTTTCCAAACATTTAACTTTGAAAAGAATTGAAATAATAATGTGAAAATCAATTAAGTAAATGATGAAATAGAAACAATAAAGTAAATGATGAAATAAAAAATGTTTTAAATTGATTAAACATGTTTTGATCTTTTAAAAACATCACAATTAAATTACGTTTTGATGCTATAACAAAGAATACAAGACAATTTGCTTTAGAGAGGTCAAAAATCAAAATGACACTTGCACAAAAGATGTGTGTCATGTCATGTTGTGAAAAACGTTTTATAAATATCATTATATATGATTAATTTGTTATACCTCTTTAAAGGTGGACAGAACATCCTTCATTTTATCTCTTACCTTTTTTTTTTCATTCACATCATTCATCTCTCACAATCTTATTTTATTAAGACTAACCATCTTTTATCATTTTTCATTTTTCATTTCTTACCCTATACAAGTTAGAAAACAAAAGGTAAAGCATATGTGTGAGAGAGACTTTCAAGATCATATAAGAGGGGATGGTATAGCAAATAATAACGCATGGTATCACACCCTCATCCCATACTATTCCTTTCACTCTAAAGTATCGGATTGAGAGTCTCTAAATTACTATCAATTTTATACGTAAAGTTGGAACAACTTCCAATTTTAACCCTTAAATTAAAATCAAGGATCAGGATTAAAAATTAAATTTTAATTTTTACTTTTAATTTTAATCTAAGGATTAAAGATGGTCTAAGTTTACAATAAAATTAGATCAAGTTTAAAGGATTTTTATCTCTAAATATCTAAAGCTGATATATGAATTCAACTTATATTTTGTTTCTTAAACTAAACAGTTGATTAACCATTTTTCAGCACTTAATTTATGAGAATTGATAATAGTATCATAAAACTTTATTGATCTATCACATTTATGCAATATATGCTTGTACAGTCTGTTATAAACGTTGTACTGTGTGATAACTTTATTAAATTTGATGGTACTAATATCACTTCCCTTAATTTATGGGTATATACTTCTTTTTAATCATTTTTGTTTTTGATTTACCAAACAAAGAACAAGTCGACGATATGGGTGATGCCAAAGGACCAAAGGACAATGGCACATGAGTAACATGTGCATAACAGTCTTGTACATTTTGAAACCACTAACAGAAGAGGACCCACCGGTCCTGACTTTGAGCCTGACCCTAACCCTCACTCACATGGGCTCGTACCCAACCCCTTACCAACTCCAGCACGTTAAGGACCCACAGATTCAGCAATGCTGATCCCCGACCAATCAAACCGTTGTCAAGCTATCCAGTTGAAATTTAGTTGACCACACTATAACAAGGATGGTTTTGAAAGATAGGAATCATCCATGTTCAGATATGAGTATATGACATGATTTAAAATAACATTGTTTTTAGAATATGTGCGAAAGGACTAGTTTATCCTCGTATTCGAGGGTAACAGCTTCCATTTCGAAGACGAAAACCATGATAAATTCTAAAAGCAGGAACAATCAATGTAATACTTCAAAATTGGGACAGAACAATATTATCGTGTTGTAAACTGCACGAACCATCCCTATAGTTTAAACTGGTTTTTATGTTAATCAAAACAAAAATAACGGTCTTTTTAAATCATGAATGACATTGTGAAGTCTCTAGGAGGGCAAAAGATGTGGTGTATGTATCGAATCAGTCTGTCTTAATAAGATCATACTTTTAGTTACAAACAAGTGCGTGTCCAAGTCACAAATTCTATTAAAAGATACAGCAACTAAATAGATTTTTTTTTTCCCGAACATTCAGTCGGTATACGACATCAGGGAAACCTCACCGTATAATGGTGAAGCCTTGCACGTACCCTAGACAACGAGATGTTGACCATGAGCCGTTACAAGTATTCAGAGGGAAAAACCCCAAAGTTTTGTCATCCCTAAGGATCGAACTCAAGACCTTGGGTAAAACCGGGAGTGCCTCTGACCAGTTGGACTGACCTTCATTGGCAGCAACTAAATAGATATAAAAATATATATAGTAGAGTAACTAAATATTCTTTCCCAATGTCATAATCAGGGGGTATTGATTTATTGTGTATTTGGATAATTGCCAAACATTCTATTAAACTAGTTAGATATTTTCAACACACATAATAACATAAAGATTCAAGTATTTTCCCTCATCAGATCCAGAAAAATAAGAAATAAACTTCTTATATATTTATACATATATAATCATGCCCACATGCTATTTCATCAGATTAGAATCCCACCAACAGGGAATCTGAGTTCATACAGCCTGGGTGATGCTAAACATTTCCTCAGAGTAATGCATGAAGATTAAAACGATTTCACTAATCAGCAAAATAATCAGAGTGTCTAATATTAAACATAACCAATTAAACAATATTCCCTCATGAATCAAGAAACACACCACACAGCCATGCAAACCAGAAAACCAAAAACCATTCTTGCGCACACCCTTTTCTACATAATCAGCGCATACCTGTACAAAACGGGAGGCAAGTGAAGATATTTAGCTGTTAGAGACTGACATGTCTGAGAGTAACAAAAACACGTAGATGCATATAGAGTTATACATTCATCATCAAACAATCTCATGATCATTTGCAATTTAGTAATGTCATAGAACATAATGAACATGAATAGGCTATGTAAATTTTGGTGTTCCTTAGTTGCAAAAGGCCCAATCATGATAATTGTATTAACCCAACATTCTCATATTCCACTTAAGGACTAGTTAATGCATGGTTTCTGTCAAAAGCCCAGATAAGGTTGTTATCCGGATAATTCTCACACCATTTATCTTAATATTCTCTAGATATCATTTCTCTAGCATTCACAACTTTTATTTTAAAGTTGTAATTTGTAATCATCTTGAGACAAAATTGCTAGATGTATTTTTTTAGAGATTACTTTAATTGTTAAAAGTTAAATAGACTATTAGAAATGATATAATAAATTGTAAATCGGTAATTAAAACCTAGTATAGCTTTATATGACTCGGTATAATACACAATGGTTGTTACAACTTACAAGAGAAATATCACTTTGCAGCAAGCACATCTGTTCCAAGTATTTCTTCTATTCTAATATCGATCAGATTTAATATAGACAAAAAAACTTTAACATTGATCAACAAACCAGCAACCTAACATTACAAAAGTTGATAGCAATGCAGCCATTAAAGAGCAGCTACCAGATTAACTAAGCAACTAAACTTCCAAAAACAACATTACATATGAATTTCTAAAGCAAAGGCGTCTAGTGATGATGCAGGAAGAACTGGTATCTAAGAAGAAAAATTAGCTTGGCAGTACAAGCAAGACACATCTATTTAAAGTTAACAGCATTGTATGTTTGTATAGTTAAGATATTAGAAACGTACTTGGCCTGTTTACATTGCTACCCTAGGATCCACTGTCCCAGTGGCACTTCCTTCCCCTGTTAGGACGTGATCAGGATCCTGAAGAACAGATGAGCTTCTTAGCAAATAATTACAGAATCCATGGAGTTGAATGATTAGAGCATACCTCCATTCCCCATTTTATATAATCAGGAGATTCGCATGCCTTATATTCATCAACCAAACTCTCAATTATGTCCCTGGACTCGTCAAATTCCGAAAGATCATTATCCTATACAAGGTTCACAATAAGCAAAGTTGATATACTTAAGAATATCTCATGAAGCATATGTGAATTTGAATACAGCAAATGTCTAAAATCACCATTTGTTCACATGCAAGATATAATGTTAGAAATGTAAAGTGCATTGTACTCATAAGTAATAACTTCTAAAAAATCCATTGTCAATGTTCACAAATCTTCGATTTATTTTTTGGCACTAATACTTGAGAGCAGAAACATTTTAGGGGATCTTTTGTAACTCAATATAGATTATTCGTATAGAATCAACTAAGCAGAACGAACAGTGATAACAACCAGTAGCAGCTTACATCAAACAGTGGAAAGCCCCTGTACTTGTCAAGAAAGGCTTGTCTCTTCCTTAGGAGAGAATATTGACTCAAACATTTAGAGAACAGATGTCGGATACCAGTATAACTTGCTAGCATAAGCCCGCTGACCTAAAAAGTATACAAGCACATGAAGTTCATCAGCTATCATTAACAAACAAATTTCATAATGTTGCAAAGATTAATAGAAGACTCACCCTGTGGGCTGTTTGGACATATGGAGACTTTCTTGAGAGAGCAACCTGTCTCGTATATTAAGGCCAAAAAATAAATACATAAATAGACGAAATATGATGGTTGCAATACCTGAAGAACCATTATAAGACATACCTGAATGCTAGCAGGGCCCCACTCAATGAAATTCACAAGCTTTCTTTCACGTATTCGCTGCAAACTATCATGAACCTAATGAAAGCACCAATAAAACATCAAAAACCATATATGGAGTTTAGAACTAGACAATGACACTTTCGACAAACCCTAAAATAACACTGTTGGTAAATAATGATTGTTCTAGTACAGTAAAACTAAGTTAATTTTTTAGCAGATCCTTTTTAAACTATAAACATCAACATCAACATAGAGCCACACAAATGTTGGTACATGCGGCCCAATTAGCCATACTACTCTGCCCCTTAAATAGATAACAAAGTACAAGGGGAATATGCACAAATTTTAGGCTAGTTTGTCCTATGCTAGGTTCTATGAATTTAGCCACTTTGATGAACAATGAGGAATGTCGTGACTTTGTTCGTGCGTGTGTGTTATACACACCAATATGTTTGTAAACTATGCAGGATTTGAGATCTGACTCACCTGAGTAGGATCAACTTCTCCTTGAATAATGTTCAATATTGAAATATATTTAGCCTGACTAGCTTCTTTTGTCTTAGCATGTGAAGAAACCATGATATTCTTTGACTGCAAATAATCTAACAGTTAGAACATATAACGATACATGTTTCATGGAAAAAAAAGCTATACTAATCTAATTACCTGAAGAAGTCTTCTCATCACATCCAGTACGGTGGTTTTGCGAATCATATTAGCCTGCAAAAGAAAATGCAGAACATCAGATTGCTTAGTGTTATATAGCGTGACAAAAACTAAATGATAACTTGAAGAGCCATTAAAATGTTGAAATCGGACCTGGCGCTCTACTGTCAGTGGAGTATATCCTGTCATAAGAAAGTGGCATCTTGGTGTCGGGATCAAAGAGGCAAGAAGGCCAACCAAATCATTGTTCATGTACCCAGGGTAGCGCAGGGTAGTTGTACTGGCTGACATTACAGTAGAGACTAAAGAATTCGTCTGGGAAACAGAAGGATTTTGTATATGTAGGCGTTCCACGGCAATCCTATTAAGTGCAGTGTTGTCAAGAACGACAACACAATCAGCATTTAGTGTAAGTCGTTTGAGAGTCAAAAGGGAGTTGTACGGCTGGACCACCACATCACTAATCTCATTCTGGTTAGGAAAAACACTGTATGTCTGAATAAGCTTTTTGCTGTAGCGGTCATTTAATGTCTCCAGAAGGTATGAACCCATTCCTACAAAATCAATCAAACAAATTATACATGTCCCCGCTGAATGAGAAATAGATACGGATATTAAAAAATGAGAAGCTACAAAGTAAAAACCTGAGCCAGTTCCTCCAGCAATGGAATGACACAAAACGAACCCTTCAAGACTGTCACTTCCATCTGCCTCTCTGTCTATCATGTCCATTAAATCCTCCTCAAAACTCTTACCCTGCAGAAACATTATTGTTCTTTAACAAAATCACGAAACACCCATAAAACTTGGGCTTTGAGTAGAAGAAAGAAATCCCAACTCAGACAAGAAGGTCAAGTGTTTTACACAAATCCAGTATTAGGGTAAGAGATGGATTCATGATACAAAATCGCATATCTGTTTAATATTATGTATGCCAAATAATTTCAAATTTGATTTTTTTTAATCTAGTTCCAAGTGAAACTTAAATTAACTTGATGAAGCCCAGCCTATCCTAATTCCTAATTCACTACTTGAAGAAATTTGAAAAATCATGTGGAACAGAAAGTGGTAGTTTTTCTAACCTGGTGATATCCACTAGCCCAATTGTTTCCTGCACCACCTCCTTCTTTTGATGTAAAAATATTCTCGTGATTATAAAGATTTCTGTATTCACCAGTTTGAATTCCATTAATGACTCTGGGCTCCAAATCCATAAGCAATGCTCGTGGTATGTAGTGTTGATCATCAGCTTGATAGAAAAACACATCTTTCCTGTCACCGCCCTGCAGCAAATTTTTAGAAAGAATATTAAAAATGAAGCAGAGGATCAAACATGTTAAGAAATGTAATTTGGTATTAAGAAATAAATTCATGTAGCAAAAGAACAAGGTAAAACCAGATACAGATTTCATATGAACAGCTCTGATTTGGAGTCAGATCAAATCAAAGTAAACGATATATAAGGTTTGATTATAACTGTTATACCACATTCTCAATTCCTCATGTTCTTATACACCAGAAACTATATTTATATGTCCGGAGACACTACTGCAATCAGTGCACATTACTTGTAACTCTTAAGACTTACACAATAAGGTTGCCCACATAACATCTAGGTCAACAAAAACCATGGTAAGAATTTACGGGGTCTATGTATTTAACTTATTTTCAGGGCTTATTGAAACTTTTAATCGTCAAAATGTTATATTGTATGATGTAGCACTGATCAACTTCTACTAATAAGATTATAAGAAGATATATATATATATCTGTACAGGATATCGCCCATAAAGACAATAACACAATCATCATCAAAAAAAAAAAAAATGATTAAAACATGGTTATTCCTGTCCAAATATAAACCATTTGCATTATCACAGAATACATACATATAATATCGGCAAAACACAGTTTCTAAAAATGTGTGTAAAAATCAGTCATCCAATATCAACGGACCTAACATTATGTAAGAAATAAATTAACTTTATAAATAAACCCTAAAAAATAATGATATATATATATATATATATATAATAAATACATTCTTGTGTCAACTATATTATATAGATGATGAATATAAGAGTAATAGGTAAATGAGGGGTAAAAAGAGGGATGCCTGAGTAGCGAAATCTTCAAGGATACCGTCTTTAGAGATACCGTGTTCCAAACAAAGCTGTTTCCAGAATTCCATTCCGATCTGGTTTCCGCATTGTCCTACTTGTAGTGTTATTATTTCACGAGGCATGATTTTTTGATACTGATTTCCTTGTTCTTCTTCTTTTTTAGGGTTTTGGAACTTCTTTTGTTATTTCAATCAAACTAGTGTAAGTATGTGTGTCTGGCGGGGACGGCAGTGCTTTTTATAGTTTAAAAAATAAAATATATTTAGAAAAAGCGAATTGAGTGCCAAAATTTATGCTGTTGCTTGTAAAAGAAAATCTACAAATTGAAAAATGCTACAATGACAAACAAATTACAAACACATTTATACAAACTCATGAGTGACCAATAATATGAAGAGAAAAAATGAAGAAAGAAAAAATAATTTTGCATTTGATTGGTTCACTTAATTTGCCACAGATATTTGTTTATAATTGGTTTGTGTATTTAGCATTTCTCAAACAAATAATCTTTTCAAATCATCTTATAAATGGAATGATTCATTTTATTTATTGCATTTTTCAATCATTTCTTCTTCTTTTCTAGAAGAAAAATTCAAAATGACAATATAATTTATGATAATGAACCTAAAGATTGACTAGATAAAGATTAGAAAAGACAAAACTTATGATATATATGTCAAATATATGAGACATATCTTTAGGTCTATATTTTAGATTAATCAATCATTTTAGCAGAAAGGACATGGTTTTATCCCAATTAAATGTCGTACCTTCGGACGGTTTAGTTGAGAGTTTCTCCTCCTACTAGGTTTTGAGGGTGAGGGGACTCTCTAGCACGGACCCGATTAAGACAACGTAAGCTAGATCTCGTGTTGCGAGCAAATGATGCATGCCTTTAAAAAAAAATCAATCATTTTCTATAATTTATGATTTAAACTCGAAAAAACAATGAAACTTATAAACGTAGTATTTAATATTTATACATCAAACTTTGCTTGTATAAATTTTATTAAAAAATAAAAAAACTTGTATAATTTCTTTGAACTATGACTAAGTTACTCATTTTTTTATATATCATATATCAAATAGAAAACAGACCAACCTTAAAAAATTTTATCTAACAAAAACAAATATATAAAATAGAAAATCAACCTAACAAGAAAAAAACGACCATTAAAAACGCACAATCAGAAAAATAAAAAGGTTAGTCCGGTCGTGTTGCCCACACATGATTCATCTAAAGCCATCATTAAGCCCATATACAATACTAATTGGCCCATGTAGTAAGGATAAATTATTCAGGAATGATTAATACTCTGATAAAATATTTATTTATAGACACATTAAACATACATAGTTGAGTGCTTTCAACATATGTTAATTGTTTCTAGCTCGATTACTCAATAGTTTACGACCTACATTTCATATTGTTACATCATGACAAAAGTTATGTTACCGACATGCTTATCAAACAAGAACGCGGATTTACAAATAGAGAATTTTAACTAACTAGTAACAGAAAACAATCGACATACATGATGAAAACATTTTCAGCTTAATCTATAAAAGTAACTCCCAATGCCGTCTTTCACGGGTTTTGGGTCCCAATACCGTCTTCGACGGTGTATGAGGGAGGTTGATATGTAGACAGCCTTACCCCTACCAAAGATAGAGAGACTGCTTCCAGGTTCTACTAAAGGTAGAAAAGGACCTCCAGCCTTGCTGGGCATGAGGATCGAACCCATGACCTCTGTTTCCAGAGGCAAGAGCTCCAACCACTGATCCAACCCAGTTGGTTTTTTAAAAAGTAAAGTAAAGTAACTCCCAATGCCGTCTTCCACGGGTTTTGGGTCCCAATACCGTCTTCGACGGTGTATGAGGGAGGTTGATATGTAGACAGCCTTACCCCTACCAAAGATAGAGAGACTGCTTCCAGGTTCTACCAAAGGTAGAAAAGGACCTCCAGCCTTGCTGGGCATGAGGATCGAACCCATGACCTCTGTTTCCAGAGGCAAGAGCTCCAACCACTGATCCAACCCAGTTGGTTTTTTAAAAAGTAAAGTAAAGTAACTCCCAATGCCGTCTTCCACGGGTTTTGGGTCCCAATACCGTCTTCGACGGTGTATGAGGGAGGTTGATATGTAGACAGCCTTACCCCTACCAAAGATAGAGAGACTGCTTCCAGGTTCTACCAAAGGTAGAAAAGGACCTCCAGCCTTGCTGGGCATGAGGATCGAACCCATGACCTTTGTTACCAAAGGCAAGGGCTCCAACCACTGATCCAACCCAGTTGGTTTTCTTTCAGCTTAATCTATAAGTATACCTAATTCAACGTTACATTAATTTGAAAACAAATAGTTACATCAACACCTAAACAAAAAATGCGCCCATGGCAAACTTCCTCTTCTAGTTCACGTCCCCAGTTATCGGTAGGCCATAAGATTTGTGTTGGTATGTGATCACGTTATAATAAACGCATGTCCGGAAATTATTTAAGTCTGCGGGGTCACACAAAATGACACGTAAACTCTATGTTATTAATTAATATATTAGGTGTAGTATATTGATTAATATGATCACGAAATGATTAATAAACAATAATTAAAGGGTTAAATATGTGTTTATTAATTAATAGAGAGGACTAAAGTGTAAATTAGGAATTGTAATTGTTTCTTAATTCCTATAGGGGGCCGAAAATTTGAGGGTTTCCTTAATATCCTCAAACTTGATCACCAAGTAATAAAACCCTTGTGATTAATCCATATATAAAGGGCTTAAGGGTTAAAGTGTTTTAATATATAATGTAAGACAATTAGAATTGTAAAAATCCCTAAATATTAATCTCTTTCTCTCTTGGGTTTTGGTCCGATGTTGATTCGTACAAACAAACCCATAGAATATAAATCCTTTTGTTATTTGAAGTTGTCATATACATCGAATGGAAAAGATTATGCCTTTTCTTCCGAAGTCAACATCAAAAGTAATATCTCTTCTTTTGGTTTTGGGTTTCGACTTCATCAAAAGGAAAGCACAATCGGGTTGTGAGATTCGTGATCAGGTACTAGCATACATCATAGGGGTGTCAAGTGTGCGATCGTAGAGGGGTTTTACTTTAAACCCTATAATAATAATAATCTTATTATTATTTATTTTATTGGAAGCTTTGCATAAGGTACACGTTTCGATTCTCTCTTTGTTAATTAATGTGATTACATATTCGATTCTTCCGTTGCGCTTATGTGAATATTTATGTGATATTTGTTCATACATTCTAACAGTGGTATCAGAGCCACATATGTGATCTATTAATTACAAAGATCAAAACTTGAAGGGGGTTAAGGGTTGGTTGATTTTTAATTAATTGTTAAATAATTAAAAGTTGTTTTCTTATTATTTTTTTTAATTAAAAATCGGATTTAATTAAATAAAAATTAGGGTTTTTTTGTTTAATTAATTTAACCTAATTCAATGGAAGATTGAAACCCTCATGGCAAGTTTTGAGTTTGTGAATTGACATGATTTATTTGATATAAATTGCATGTTTGTGTATCTTGATTATTTAAGGTTGTTAAATAAAGGTAAAATCACAAGGAATTCATGCAAAATTAGTTGTGATTATTACTGATATATAGAGATATATTTAGCAAAGCATGATGATCCAATAATTAGGGTTAATTATTAGATAATTGTGTGACTATGTGAATTTTTCGTGTGATTTTTCTGCTTTGCGACAGTTCACTAAAAAATTCATATATTTTAATCTGTAATGAGTTAGAAGTCGTGCTTTGGACAGTAGGTACTCAACACAAAGGGCTACAACTTTGTAATTTTGGTCGAAGCTTGATTCTGACCAGAAACAGGGTTAAACAGGTCGTGAAGCTACTGGAAATTTCCAGTCAGCATGTTTATGTGAATTACTTGTTAATTAAGTTGTTTAAAGGCTTACGCAATCAAGGTAACTTGATGTATGTGGTCTCTTCTTCGGAAGGGGGAGCCGACTTTAGACATATGCATGAACCATAGTGACCATGTTTAGGTGGCCCACCTTAACTTGTTGCATGATTAATTAGTTCGGTAATTAGTAAGTTTATTAATTTTTGCGTGTTTATAAAGAGGTATAAAGGTGATGCAAAAATTGTTTCATTGGAAAATATAAACTTGACTAAGAACTAATCGAAATAGAGATTTCTTAATAAATTTGGAGTCTTACAACCTTAAGATACACCGGCTCACCCATTTGAACAAACTCTAAGAGAGATATAAGTCGGAGTGCGTTAGCCTCCTAAAAGGGCGGGTTTTTAATTGCGTTCATCGCAAACCTTTGCTCTTGCGCTTCTTTGTGCGTTCAAATGGAGCTACCGAGCTCTCTTGTGTTGTTAAGACTATAAAAATGATTTTATTAAATATTATGTTATGAAAATTTGCATGAGTCTTCATACATAAACTTTTGATTCACATCAAATGCATTACCCATTCAAAGTTAAGTCATTGCCACCCACTTTGCTAAGAACACTTGCCAGTGCTTTTCGCTCCTACGTGAGACCGTAGGCGAATTGTATCTCTTCAAGGTAGATTACCACTCCACCGTGAGACCGGTGGTGGACTATTTACATGTTCTTAATTGGGCGACTTAAAACGAGTTAAGAGGTGAGATCCTTGACCCGTGGCATAAGATGGGACAAAACATGTTTACAAAATACTTAATACCTCTTTAAAGTGTTGTTGTAAGTCCCATAACTCTAGGAATTGCATGAATGCAATTATTGATCGTCGATTACCTTTTGAGTATTATCATTTCTAGCAGATCAGCTGATGAAATGATTGTATGTCAATTGGATCCTAGTCTTAATGAAATTAATTGTTAAATGAATTTAACAAGGGTAAATTACATTTCTTAAGGATTAATTATCGAAAATACCGATAATTGAACTTGAATCTGTTTTGTAAAAGGCAACAAATCCTTCACAAAACATACACCAATCGACTTTCACGTCGATGCTAGAAAGGAAAAACTTTTTGGAACCAATTTCAATGACTGGTTTTGTCAGAAGAGAATAGTTCTAAGAGCTGAAAAGAAACTAGATGTCCTTGAAAAGCAGATGCCCGATGTTCCGGGTGCCAGTGGTACTGCTGCACAATTGGCGGAATACAATACTCAGTATGATAGACATAATGAGGTTGCTTGTTTGATGCTAGGGAGTATGGTTCCCGAGCTTTAAAAGCAATTCGAGAATTATGCTAATCCGTGTGATATGATCAAAGAGTTGAAATAAATCTACGAAAAACAAGCTGGAGTGAAAATGTTTGAACACTTCATGACTTGATAAATGAGTATGGAACACCGGTTAATCCTCATGTACTCAAGATGAAGAGGTACTTTGAGCAATTGGAAGGGTTGAACTATGCTTATCATTCGCCTATTGCTATTGGCAAGATTCTCAAATTTCTTTCATGGGATTTTGAGGAATTTGTGCGCAATTACAATATGCATAGCATGAGTAAAACCATAGCTGAACTTCATACCATGTTGATGAGTATGATAAAAAGCTACCATAGAAATCTGATACACCCCAAGTTCTCATGATCAAGGGGGAAAAGCAAGTTGTCCTAAGTATCTAGCCGAGTTGAATAAGAAGAAGAAGCAAGCTGGTTTAACCAGTTCTTCAAGTATCTTCTTAATTGAATTATAAGTGTTGATGGGAATCAAATCATAATTCAATAGCAAAAGAGTCAAGTTTAACTTGGACTCTACCTATCTTTGACATAGTCATCTTGTTTATTTTGTCAAGAAACGCATTGAAAGACTTCAAAGTGTAGAGATCTTACAATCAAATGATGAATCCTTTGATAAATGTGTGTCTTTGACATTGGCAAGAAACGCATTGAAAGTCTTCAAAGTAAAGGAGTCTTACAATCAAATGATGAATTATTTGACAAATGCGTTTCTTGTGTTTAAGGCAAGATGAAAAGAAAACCTTTTCCGCATAAAACCGGGGAGGACTAATGAACTACTCGGACTTATACATAGTGATGTATGCAGCCCATTTAGACATGTGTCAAGGAAAGGTGCTAGCTATTTCATCATTTTTATGAATGATTTCAATCATTATGGTTATGTTTACTTGCTTAAACATGAACATGAAGTCTTTGAAACATTCAAAGAGGCTAACAATGAAATAGGAAATCAACTCGGAAAAACCATCAAGATTTTTTGTTCGAATCGAGGTGGAAAATACTTAAGCCAAAAGTTTAAGGATTATCTAAAAGCTTGAGGATTTATTCAACAAGTTTACTCCTATATAATGGTATATTTGAGAGGAGAAATCGAACCTTGTTGAACATGGTTAGATTAAATGATAAACCTTAAGATTCTCCCATTTCATTTTGGGATTATGCTCTAGAGAATGCTGCATGCGTTCAATATGGTTCCAACCAAGAAGGTTGACAAGACACCGCATGAATTGTGGCATGAGAGTGTTCCCAAATTGTCTTACTTAAAGGTCTGGGGTTGTGAGGCACTCGTGAAACGAGATACGCCTGACAAACTCGAATCTAGATCTGTTAAGTGCATCTTTGTAGGATACCCAAAGGAAACAATGGGTTACTACTTCTACTTTCCTAACGAAAACACTGTTAAGGTATCTCGATTTGCTGAGTTCCTTGAAAGGAAACTCATATCTCAAGAAGACAGTGGGAGGATTGTTGAGCTTGATGAGGTTCAAGATAGAAGATGCGTCAACTTCTGAAAATACTAGCAATCATCAACTTGGGGGGGGGGGATGTTCAAAGAGATGAATCTCAAGATGAACTTCAAGTTGAAGATGAAGCGATTCCAATTCGTAGGTCCTCAAGGACAATACGTACTCGTGAAAGATTAAATCTTATGGTTGAGTCTGAAGAACACGTATTAGGAGACTTAAATGAACCTCCTAATTTCAAAGTTGCATTATCAGATCCGGAATCTGATAAATGGCTTGAAGCTGCGAATGTGGAAATGAAATCCATGAAAGATAATCAAGTATGGAGCTTGGTTGATCTTCCACCAAATGGTAGAACCGTTGGGTGTAAATGGATCTTCAAGAAGAAGACCGACATGGATGGAAATGTACACACCTATAAAGCTCGTCTTGTGGCGAAAGGCTATACTCAACTTTATGGAGTTGACTATGAGGACACCTTTTCTCCCGTTGCGGACATTAGAGCTATTAGTATCATCTTAGCCATAGCGGCGTACTATGACTATGAGATATGGCAAATGGATGTCAAAACCGCATTCTTAAATGGTTTTCTAGACGAGGAAGTCTATATGGTACAACCAGTATGTTTTGTCGATCCAAAACATCCCAACAAAGTGTGCAAACTTCAAAGTTTCATTTATGGATTGAAGCAAGCATCAAGGAGTTGGAATAAAAGGTTTGATGAGGAGATCAAAAAGTTTGGTTTTGCTCAAAATCCTGATGAGCCATGTGTATATCGCAAAGCTAGTGGGAGTAATGTTACTTGGGAGAACGACATTTATTCTTGGAATCAAGATCTATAGAGATAGAAGTAAACGGTTGATTGGATTAAGTCAAAGTTCTTATGTAGATAAAATCTTGAAGAGATTCAAGATGGAAAATTCTAAGCGTGGTTTTATATCGATGCAAGAAGAACTTAATTTATCTAGCAAGAACGGTGCCTCTACACCTGAAGAGGTGGAGCGTATGCAAAGAATCCCTTATGCTCCGGCTGTGGGATCTATTATGTATGCGGAGAGATGCACAAGACCTGACATTGCGTTCGCGCAAAATATTGTTAGTCGATATCAATAGAATCCGAGTAAGGATCACTGAATTGCTATAAAGAATATTCTTAAGTACATGTGTGCTACTAAAGATTTTCTGGTGTATGGTTGAAATCCCGATCCAGAATTCAAAGTGAATAGATACCGTGATGTTGGATTTCAGACTGATAGAGATGATTAAAAAAATATCAGCCGGGATAAGTCTTCGTTTTAAATGAAGACATGGTGGAATGCAAGAGCTAGAAGCAAACCACGGTTGTCATGTATGTGACAGAGTCTGAGTATATTGTCGCCTCAGATAATTCGCCATGAAAGTTGTCTGGATTAGGAAGTTTATTTTGGATTTTAACGTGATAATCCTCAAATAACACACCTATGGATTTGTACTGTGATAATACGGGAGCTATTATCATTGCCAATGAACTCGGAGTTCAGAAAGGTGTCAGACATTATCCTAGACGATATCACTTTGCACGTGAACAAATCGAACTAGGAGAAATTTAAAATATTCAAAGTTCACACAGATTATAACTTAGCTGATCTTTTTGCAAAGGCTTTGCTAAAAGGAAAGCTCAATAAGCGTGCCAAGGACATAGGTCTTAAACTAGCTAGTTATATCATGTAAATCTGTGATTGGTATTTGGATAAGGGACGATTAAACAATTATTATTTCAATAAATGAATTCATATACTTGGTATGAGTGTTTTCATTTCATAATGATTGTGTCCTATATTTGCATGTTTAAATCCATGAATATTTTAAAATATTCTAAACGTCCATTGTCGATTAACTATATGAGAATATAGTTAAACTAAGGCAAATGTGAGAGATTGGTTGAAATATTTAATGGAATATTTTGAAGATGGTCTTGCCAAACTCACATGGTATTCAAAGAGGTGAATATCGGACTTACCCCACTTAACGAATTTTCATTTTATGGATCGACGTCATTAAGTGAAATTCGTGAAATGGTTACTTTATTTATCCTTAGACTTGAGATACAAGCAGGTTATGCATGTGTGGATTGCATTTTCTTGATATAGTTCTAACTGTCCTGAACAAGGTAGTAATAAAGGGCTATTTTCAGAAATGTAGTGAAACGACATGACTAACACGTGTAGTCAATATAGGATTTGTTCCTTCAATTTGCAACTGAAGTATGATACCATTTGGGCCCCTCATTGATTAATTAAGATGTTTGTATGCGAAAACCCAAATGAACTCAAGAGGATGTCTTGATTAATTTGGTAATCTTGATTAATTATGGAAATGAGAAACAAAATCGTTAAATTATGAAATGACATTGATCCATATTCATAATTAACAAGGGTATCTGAAACAAAGGGATATTAAAGACTAAATCATTTCAAATGATATTTTAAGAAACTATCCTTAAATATTTTCGGGAGCATTGGCGTGTTGCTAGACGCTAACCAATGTTATTGCCTTTATATAACATGCTCAAGTGGGAGCTGTTGGTATGTGATCACGTTATAATAAACGCATGTCCGAAAATTATTTAAGCCTACGGGGTCACACAAAATGACACGTAAACTCTATGTCATTAATTAATATATTAGGTGTAGTATATTGATTAATATGATCACGAAATGATTAATAAACAATAATTAAAGGGTTAAATATGTGTTTATTATATAATAGAGAGGACTAAAGTGTAAATTAGGAATTGAAATTGGAATTGTTTCTTAATTCCTATAGGGGGCCGAAAATTTGAGGGTTTCCTTAATATCCTCAAACTTGATCACCAAGTAATAAAACCCTTGTGATTAATCCATATATAAAGGGCTTAAGGGTTAAAGTGTTTTAATATACAATGTAAGAAAATTAGAATTGTAAAAACCCTAAATATTAATCTCTTTCTCTCTTGGGTTTTGGTCCGATGTTGATTCGTACAAACAAACCCATAGAATATAAATCCTTTTGTTATTTGAAGTTGTCATATACATCGAATGGAAAAGATTCTGCCTTTTCTTCCGAAGTCAACATCAAAAGTAATATCTCTTCTTTTGGTTTTGGGTTTCGACTTCATCAAAAGGAAAGCACAATCGGGTTGTGAGATTCGTGATCAGGTACTAGCATACATCATAGGGGTGTCAAGTGTGCGATCGTAGAGGGGTTTTGCTTTAAACCCTATAATAATAATAATCTTATTATTATTTATTTTATTGGAAGCTTTGCATAAGGTACACGTTTTGATTCTCTCTTTGTTAATTAATGTGATTACATATTCGATTCTTCCGTTGCGCTTATGTGAATATTTATGTGATATTTGTTCATACATTCTAACAATTTGAACAAGCAATCAAGCTTCCACTCGGGCATAGTCTCGTATTCTGCTCGTGTGTATCGTGGGTAGTGCAATGGCATCTCAAAATACCCACATCGATCTTTTACTTGATGGTCATTAGGGATCGGGTGTGCCAAAGACCCCATTAATTAAGTCCTTGTGATTTGCTGCTTTGTTTTGTTAATATTCTTTGTCTACTAACGAAAGTTCTCCAATGTTGGTATTTATAGGCCGGAAAACGGGCTAGAATGTGACGAGTTGTTAGAAGTAGGTTGTAAAAATAAATACGGAGAAAACAATAGATGGCGATGGGCTAAATAATATTCATTGTTTTATTGTCTTTGCCTCTTTGGTGTTGTAAAGTTTTTATTTTTATTTTTGAAAGGCAGAGAGATGATTTTTATTTATAAACAACAAGCTACTAGCGAATTGCTAGGTAGTTACATACGTACAAGCATGAAGAAATATACAGGAACAAATAAACACATATCAATAAGCATGGCATCTATGTTAACTTTGGTGTTGTAAAGTTAACAAGAAGCATTGTATACTATTATTATATTAAATGCTTTTAAGAAAATGGTATAATGTATATCAACACAAGATAAACACATATGAATAAGCATGGCATCTATATTTTTGTTTCTTTGTTCAAATATAAATGGACGATCAATCCATTATCATATTTTATCAATCAGTTTTATGGTCGACATGACAAAATATAAATACTTATGTACTTATACTTTCGTGCCTAGACCGATTGACATAAAGATGCATATACTCGACAGAATTTCATTTTATTATATATACAAAGCTCATTGATATCAACGAATACTAAAACTACATATTTAACAAATTAATTAAGCTGTGACTTGGCCCATTTATTTATCATTTCTAGAATTCTAGTAATTATATAGTAATTAAAGTATGTGCGTATTATACTATTGGGTGTGGTGATCAAAAGGTGTCCCTAAAATGATTGGTGAGGGGAAGACTAGAGTATGGTATGGACATCAACTTTTTTAGACCAAACACAATGTCATAGAAGAGAGGTAAATAGTGAAGTGTCTGGCGAGTGGTTGGTTGTTAGTAGTAGTGTAATAAATATAGAGGGTTCTTGCATGAATGTGCTTACTAAACAGGCCAGATTAACCACTTACTACAAGTCTATGATCGATTTACTAAAAACTTGTCTTAAAATTTGAGTACGATCCAGCGAGCGCTTCCAAAGGCAACCAACTTTCAATACTAGTTCTTAAACCGGGGGATAAATCTTTGTAGCCGATTCTAATCAAAACTTGATTGGGCTCATCGAAGGCAAAATTGGCTACTCATTCTAGAATAACAGGTGACACTTTTCATACAATTATATGACTTGTTGTGATCGAATGAAGTGGTCGTTATTTTATATGGGCTTTTTTTTGGTAGAATATGGTGAACTAATCCATCAACCCAGACTTCACAATTTCACATACCAACTCGAACATCATGAAGTTTGTTGACTTTGCTCAAAATCCAAAGGCCAAATACATCCGGTATAGAACTATTTAATGCTTTAGAGTTTAGCCCACACTTAGCCCAACTGAGAACTAAGGCTATGACTTCAACCCAATGGGCCCGAACCACTCATCTCTGTCTCTATATCTATATCTATACTTCTTTATAATAATTAGGGGTGTTCATCGAACCGTCAAACCGGTTAATCCGGACCAAACCGCGACATTTGGATTGGTTTGGGCGGATTGAATTGTTAAAGTCTGGTTCGGTAGTTTTAGTTTTGAAAAACCGGGTTATTTGGTCCGGTTACGGTTTGAGCAAAGAAAAAACCGCGAAAAACCGGACCGGACCGTACTTCATACTTTCACAACTCGAGAAGAAAATTACTTTATCTAAAGTCATAAAGCTTAAATATTTTACGAAAATAAACGTTTTACGAAAATAAACATTTTTACGCTCCAAAATCCTCATAGTTTCATTATAAATAACAAACTTACATCTCAAATTTATAATTAATTATTTATTTCTAATATAAACAAAAACTTTCTTAATATGTGGTTGTTATACCTGTTATTAACATATGGATAAAGTTTTTATCTAAAGTTCGAATACATTAAAACAAATAGTTTGACCCGCTGGTAACTCTTTTAATATGTAAACTTTTAATTTTAAGTGTTTGTTATAGATCTTAACACAAATCTTGACAATTATATACAAGATTATATGAAAATAAAAGAAAGAGAAAAAAACTTGAAAAAAAGTTAAACCGTCCAAACCGACCGTCTCACATGGTTTGGTCTGGTTCGGTCAGACAATATATTTGGTTTGGTTTGGTTTGATATATGTTAAAACCGGAATTACCGGTTTAGTTTGAGATTTAGTCAAAACCGGACCAAACTGGTCCATGAACACCCCTAATAATAATTATCAACCCCCTACTTTTAGAAAGTGTTAGAAAAAAATTGTTAGATGCAAAAGTACTAAATTACCCTTAATAAACACCTCCTATGGAAAGGGTTATTAGAGATTACCAAATTTGCCCTTAATAATTAATTTACACTTTAAACCCTTATCTTGTTAATTTACACTCTAAGTCCTTATCTTATAAAATATTTTCACTATCACCATTACATCAACTACCATTACATCAACTTACACGGTTACACCACTCGACACTAATTCTCGATGTCATAACCACCCGTCACCGACACCACTATCACCATTACATCAACTTACATGGTTACACCACTCGACACCAATTTTCGATGTCATCACCATCCGTCACTGACACTACTAAACCACCGTCACCGCCGCCACATTGCGCGGGTACAATGCTAGTCTCCAATAATTATAAAAGAGCATTTTCAATTCATTTATGAAAAAACCATACCCCCTGGATGGAAAACAATCTTAATTTATGACCTTTAGATTTCTTGCTGACCTCATTTTCCTAATTTAAATTGTATATTATTATATTGAATGAAATTTACTTTCTTTTTACATTAAAATTATATAACCTACTTCCCTTATTATAGATGTGCAATCTCCCAACATTAACAATTTACGTTCCTTTTCATGTTACAACTAGATTAATTCATGTTAATAAATGGCATAGGGTAACACGACCAGGAAAAGGTCAACCCGACCAGGGGCATTAGCGGCGACGTCGCCGCTAATACTCTGTTACTGACGGGGGGCCCGCTAATATTCTGCCAGATTAGCCGTTACTGACATGGGGGCCCGCAGTATTAGCGGCGACGTCGCCGCTAATGCTGCCTGGTCGGGTTTGACTTTTTTGGCCTGGTGGGCTTACGCTCCTCGTAAATATATATAGGTTGATTATGACATTTTTGAATAATTAATTATTAATTTAACTTTAAATGCTAAAATGTAGGTAAAATAAGCTTGAAAAATATAATTCTAAAACATTATATGAATATATTTTATTTCATCTTTTGTAATATTTCTTTTAGACAATATTTGTTTATATTTTTGATTTGACATTTGTTGTTTATCATAACCTTAAGATATTTTCGATTTAACTCGAGATATTAAAATGTACGATTGTTAATAGCAATTACATGAGCACTACACCATTTATTTTAGAGTTAATTACATTTTTCGTCCCTGTGGTTTGTACCAACTTTCACAAATCATCCCTGAGTACACGAAATTACGTGTTTCATCCCTAAGTATAGAATTCCGTTAACACTTTTAGTCCACGACCCAAACGGACGTTAAAAAAAGATTAATAACACTTTTGGTCCAAGGGTATATTTGTCATTTTATTATTACTTTTTATTTAACTAATAATAAATAGATATATCATCATCTTCTTCTTCACAAGAATACACCTATTAACAAGAACATATATACATTTAGACTATCTGTATCTATATCACTATATCTATATATACATACATTAAATCAAATCCACAGGAACGAAATTTATATACATACATCTATATCTATATCACTGTATCTACATCTATATCTATATCACTGTATCTACATCTATATCTATATCACATACATACATATACAAATATAGATTCATACATATACTAAACCTAATCACAAAACCAAAATCACTAATCTCTCCCGCCGGCCACCACACCCAACACCCCCACCCCGTCTGCCACCATTGTGGCAGCCCCCCTCTCCCATCGGCCGCCTCCCTTTCTCTCCGCCTCAACCACGGCCAGCCACTGCCGTCGTCACCCCACTTCACCGCCACGCTAGGCGTTGTCGCCCCTCTCTTTCTCTCTCTTCTCAGATCCGACGGTTGGTGGTGGCTAGTTTATATATTCGTTTATAGATCCGTCTAGTGGTGGCTAGCTTGGGTCTTATTATCCAGAAAGTATGATGGGTTTGCGGTTTGTGGTTGGTAGTGGTTGGGGGGTTTATTTGCGGTTTGGGTTTGTGGTGATTGATTTGGGTTAGTTGTGATGGTGGTGATGGTGGCGGAGTTGGCGGGTCAGGGTGGGTGGTGATGGTGGCCGGAGATGGCGGCTGGTGGTCAACAAAATAAGAAGATCCATGAAGATACCTGGTGTTGGCAAATGATTCCGGCGGTTTCAAGCAACAAGGGATTCCATTTCCGATCAGTGGAAGAGAGTGGGGTGACCTGAGAAGCACCACCGGAGAAAAAGAGGACGGCCTGAGTAGGAGTGGAGTGAATAGCTTCGTCTAATGTTCGTATCTTCATCATCATCGGATTCTCCATCATCCCTCTTTCCAATTCAATCCAATCAAATCCCGTCTTCACTTTTCCTTTTTTTTTCTTTTACTTTTGGATCTATCTGTTTATATACAGAGATTTATTTATTTTTTATTTAGAATGCTTTTTTAAAGGTGAAATTTAAGTTGATGATGATGAAATTTGATTTGTTGTTGATGATGATGGTTGTTACCCAGATTTTAGGGTTGTGTTTTTTAAGATCTGTTGAAGATGAACTTTTGATTTTTTGTTGATGATAATGGTTGTACCATACTTTGGAAAAATAAAATATTATAAAGAAAATAATTTTTTCATTAACAAATCAAAAAAATACAAGTTTTACACTTTTGATCCCTGAAAAAGCGAACTGACCATTTTGCTCATGGTGTGCCTCTCACGTGACCCGCTACTTAACGGACGTTTTGGTCGTGGACCAAATATGTTAACGGAGTTCCATACTTAGGGATGAAAGACGTAATTTCGTATACTCAGGATGATCCTTGAAAGTGGGGCAAACCACAGGGACGAAAAATGTAATTAACTCTTTATTTTATTTTCAAAACAATGTATCAACATGTTGGAAAAATAAATGAATTCTTTACCTCAAAGTTAAAAACTAAATATATAGATTGAAAAATAACATTTGAAATTCATGATCGAACTAAAATATAGAGTTTGAGATACAAATAAATGAAAACCGATATTAATTAGTGAATTATCAGCTAATAAAAACAAAACAAAAGAATTATTAATCTAAAAACTATAGAATTATTTAAAAATCGTCGTTGACTTTTGCTAATTATGTTTTTCTTTCCCGAACATTCAATCGGTATGCGACATCAGGAAAACATCACCGTATAATGGTGAAGCCTTTAAAGATTGGGTTTAGGATAAGAATTATTTAGTACAATCAAAATAATCGTTAATTAAGTATTTCGTGAGACTAAAAAGTGTAAATTATTGATTGAAAAACAAAAAAATGTAAATAAGTAAGACTTTTTCTACAAATATAAAAACTAATATACTAATACATTTGGATAATGATTATTAGGATTTTTAAATTTTAATTAGATTAATAATGACATCAACAATGTTCAATTTTGAGAATTGAAAGTTTTAATTGGTCATTAGGCCAATTGTCTTTTAGTATATTAAAATATTGGCCTAATGAATTTTTGTAGATATTTCTCACAACTTGACCAAATGGAAAAAAAAGAAACAAGGCTATGGACACATTGCAGTTCCCAGATAAAAGAAAAACTTTTAGGATCATACTATTTCTTTCAACTGAAGTTGAACATTAAAAAATCCAACCCATCTGGGCCAATCCGATCCTACCCATTTTCAGTCGCAACCTCACCCTCATCCTTACCCATTTTCGCACTCTTTCTAAAATTTGCAATTTCTAACTTCCTGTTCTCAGAAAGCAGTCCCATTTTCTCTCTTCCGGTTTCACAGGCACATTATTTGGGTTTCAAGAATCTAACAGGGGCTTTGGATTGTAAACACCCATAAATCATAACTTCGAGCTGACTTTTGCGTTGACCTTTGGTTTATGGGTCTGAGGTTTGTTGCTGTTGCCCACCCTTTTTGATGGTGACCTTGGATCTTTTTAATGCTTGGCTTTCCTTAACCTTGAAACTATACAAACTGAAGTTGAACATTAAAGAATGCATGTCACGTTTGTTCTTATATCACAAATAATGTCAAGAAGAGCTCTAAACTAGTGCATAAGATAATGTGTATTCATTTGGTGGTCCGAGCCCTACGAAGCATTGGAATAGGGACATGTATCAGGTGCTTGGGAGCAGAATACACACAAATACATATAGTAGGCAAACGAAATAGGCATTTAACTCATACTAATTCACCGAAGCACTTATTTTACAACCTATACATTACAAGGGAAACTACACATAAAGGCCTAGAACAAGATCAACCCTTTCAAAGTTGTAAAACAAATGGATAATTAAGGATTACTCATCATCATGATCAACCTAATACTTGATTTAAAAAGGCACGCCTAGGGTGGTAGAAGCTTTGAGGCGATCTCCAAAAAGCCTCAACCAACTCTAGGCTGTAACCTTACGTGAAGGCAGCTAAAAGGCACGCCTCAGTAACACCTTAAGTGAGGTAGCCTTGTAAGCCTCATGAAGACTTCAAAAAATTAGTGAGGCTTTAGAAGGTTCTTTTGAAAACCTTTTGTCGAAAATCATCTAACTTTCGGTTTCTTATCCTCTCCTGACACCTCTAAAATACTGTTGTGGTATATAAGCACTTTGTTTAACTGGTCGAAAATCATCTAACTTTCGGTTTCTTATCCTCTCCTGACACCTCTAAAATACTGTTGTGGTATATAAGCACTTTGTTTAACTGGTCGAAAATGTTATGAAGAAGTGACTCTATTTATAAGTATTTTGCAAAAGAACAGGGTACCCTTTACTGAATTGGTTGCCTAGAAGCACCTATTGCACCTACTAAACCCTCATCAATCATCTACCATCATTAGTGAAAATTGGTTTCTAATTTAGTCCAAAAATGTAAAAAATTTCCAGATATTAACACTGTGCCAAATCATGTATCGGGGTGTCATAACATGAGACTATCCTAATTCCTAAGTTATTTCATCCACTTAACCATCAACATCTCAAACAAGGATTTCCATCAGCAATACATATGAAACACAAACGAATAAACACAAAAAAAACATATAACAACAACAATGATCAGCAAAACAAAAATCTAAAGATCCTAACCTTATTCCCACCTCATCATCTGAGTTTCCCCTTAACCGTCTCCTGCCTTTTTGCAACCTCTTTAACCTTCTGAATATACCCTTCAATAGGTGGTGTATACGTCACCATAAACCTATTAACCGGAAGAGGCTCCAAATCCGGAACCAACGCCTTCTCCTTCAACTTCTCCCGCAACGCCTCAATCGCTTCCTTCTTACATTTCAAAAACCCGGTTTCCGCAGCCTGTCTAGCCCTATGTTTCCTCATAAAAATCCTACTATACTCCTTAGCCAACTTCATCCCATCCTCAACAGTCAACTCATATTTCAGAATCCTTTCGCCATCCACAACCCCCAATGTGATCAAATCCAACCCATCTGGGCCAATCCGACCCGACCCATTTTCAGTCACAACCTCACCCTCATCCTTACCAATTTTCACACTCTTTCTAAAATTAGCAATTTCTAACTTCCTGTTCTCAGAAAGAGCCCTATTTTCTCTCTTCCGGCTTCACGGGCACGTTATTTGGGTTTCAAGAATATAACAGGGTGTTGAGTCAAGGATTCGCTGACCAGACTTGGTCGCTGACGTGGGTCGTCAGCGAGTCATCAGCGAGTCAATGACTCTTGTCAGCGGGCGGTTTAATTTCCCAAGTTGTATGTCAAGGCGGGAAGATTTCAAACCAACAAGAAGACAAGAAGTCACATGGTGGTTCAGCCAACTGAATGTTACCTTATATGGCAAAGGTACAGTTGGGACCAAAACAAGGGTTTCCCTCTTTCATACCCGTTTTGGTATAGAAGACAAAGGCTCCTGGATCAAGTACAAAGAGCCTATTAGAAGTCGACAACCACCATTCTATCTCTATCACTGTAAGGCTGTGTTGCCCTAATTCATCCCCTATAAAAGGAAACACAGCCGCATCATTATAGTCGTTCTTGTTAACCAAAAAGTGTGTATCACTTTATTTGTAATTGTTTAAGTTTTCCTTCTTTCCTAGACTTAGCAATTACATAGTTCATTTGTAGTCTTGTAAGACAAGTTGTAATCTCGACCATGTATTCATCGTTTAATCAATGAGACATATGACTAGACTTGCTTAGACATTTACACTTGAACTTATTCTTGTTCTTTACTTTCTGTTCTTTACTGTATTGTCTTGTTAAAACTAATTTAAGTGTGCAAATCCTGGACTGTCAATTGGTATTGAGAGATTTTAGAAGTGAGTGAGAAAAGAAATGAACGTGAAAGATGATATGGGAGAAGGTTTACATATATATGGTATGGATATGGGACCCATGACTATACATACGAATCGTCATGGAGTCTCTTTCATACGTAATATATATAAAGAAAATTATTTTGTACTAATGATAGTACGAGAAAAATAATTTTATATAAAGAAAAATACGTTTAATTATACATGTGAGTAACGTATAAAAAGGTTTTGATGTGACAACTTGTAACACAATTTCAAATGTACTCAAGTAGTTACGGCGCGTACAGTGTACAAGTTGCCCATTAGGGGGAAAATCGAGGTAACCGTTTGGTATACTAAATAAAATATTGTTGTTAGCGGATATGCTCAAGTGAAAGAAAGGTTGAGATCTAAGTATATCCGCTGACGAGTTTAGACAATCTGGTTACCTTTTTAAGAAAGCAAATTTTTGATCAGCGACTTTTCGACAATTGATGGTCGCTGATGAAATAAGAACAATTTTTAGCAAATTGTCAGCTATGAACGGATTTGATATGTCTTTACCATACTCTAAATCTTTTCCATATTCCTTCAACCTTCTCATACTCTTTCAATCTTTTCATCTTCTCCTCGTATCTCAATACCTCCAAAGTTGAAAATGGCTTCTCAATCTGAACAATCTCCACAACAATCTCCAGAAAACCCCAAAAATATTTCCTCCTATCTCATTTCTAAAGTCTTTGATAATGAAGGCATTAGTCCTTCTGACAAAGTTTCCTTTCAAGCCCAGAAACTTGTGGTCAAAGCAAACAATTACTTGGGATCTGAAGAAATCCCTTCCAAAGTTAAGGGATATTTTTCTATGCTGGACTTCATCAAAGGATGTCCAGTTAGAAGGGCAATATATAAAAATCCCCATGAGATGTGTCTTCATCTCTTAAGGGAATTCTGGTGGACGTGTAACTATGATGTGTCAAGCAGTACCATTAAAGGCACAGTCATGAAAGGTAAACACACCATCACCATCTCTGCTGATCTTCTAAGAGATGTACTCAGGCTTCCTCAACAATCTAATGACAAGCCCTTTGTTGATTTGGTCCCTACCTCTGTATGGAAAGAATGGTTGTTAACCATTGGGTATGGGACAAACATGGTACCAGCCCTTCCTGTTCACAGCAATCCTCAAAAGAAGTATATTCCAGGTGTATGGAGGTTGCTGTTCACACATGTTATTCAGTGCCTTGGTGGGAACAGTGGATCCTTTGATCAAGCCACTGCTGCCCAAATGCAAATGATATATGCACTGGCAAATGGTCAAAACATTGACTTTGCCAATGTTATATTTGAAGACTTGAAGTCCAAGGTCACTATCAGAAATCGCTCGAGCTCAGTGCCCTTTACACGCTTTCTATCATTGGTTTTCAGGCATGTGCTGAAAGAAAAGTACATGCCAGAGGGCGCTCAATTCATTCTCTCTCCAAGGGTTGCAAGCTCTGTCTATAAAGTTCCTGCTTGTGACCCTGAGCATTTTGATTTAAAGTATGCTGCGCTTACTCCAGCAATGAAGCAGGTACTCTTCACTATGTACCCTGATGTCTATAAGCAAAATCCTGCTGGAGCTGGTATGCTGATAACCCCTCCAACATCTTCAAAAACTCCCAAAATGGCCAATAAAAGACAAGCTCTTCCTAAAAGGAAGAAAATAGTAAAAAGAGTGGAACCTGAATCTTCCCCCAATCCAATCAGCTTCTCTATTGCTGAAAGGACCGCAACTGCTGCTGATGTTCCTGAAGTGCAGGTTGCTGGGGGAGAGGTTATTGAAGAAGCGGTTGTTATTGTTGATGCTGAAAAAGAGGTTATTGATGTTGATAAAGTTGTCACTGAAGAAGCTAGTGATGATGAAAGTGACTATGAGTTGGGTGGCATTGTGGCAGAAGATTTTCAACTTGATCTTGATAGTCACGCTGAAGAAGATGCCAGTGACATGGATGTAAATGCAAATGATGATGGTGCTGCTGGTGAAAATGCAGCAGCCATAAATGAAAATGTTGTTGAGGCAGTGACTTTTTGTACAAGACCTCCTACTCCTCCTACTCGACCAGTGAACACCATGCTCTCTATGGGTATGCCCTCCTCCTTTCAAGCTGTTCCTGGTTATTCTTCTCACAAGACAGCAGAGGCCAAGTCTCTCACTGCCAAGGATTTGGGCATTTCTTACTCCACCAACTCTGCTGATAGGTTGGAAAGAGTAGAACACCAATTAAATGATCTTACCAAGGCTGCCAAACTCATGGTAGATATTAAAGATAAAGCTGATGATCAATTGGTGAAAACACTACAAAGCTGGTATGTTAAACAATCTGAGAACAGTGCCAGCATCGAGGAAATCAAAGAGAAATGTGTCTCTATGGTTGCTGATCAAGAAAAACTTCGCACCTCCACCAATATCATCAAAAAGGATCAGCAGGCCATCAAAAACTCTACTCGTTCGCTGTGCAAAATTGAAAACTCTACTCGATACTCAGCTAAAAAGGCAGCATCCTCTAGTCAATCTGCTGCTGCTGATGTGAAAAAGTTGAGTGATCTCATTCCCTTACTGACCACTCAAGTTGAAAGCAACACCAAGGCTATTCAAGCCTTGGAAAAACAAGTGGCTGATCTTCCAACTCCTCCTTCATCCTTCACTGAGGAAGATCGCCAGAGGCATGTTCATCTGGAAAAAGAAGTGGATGAGATCAAGACCCTGCTGTCTCAACTTGTTAAACAGCAATCAGAAAAACCGGCCACTGTGGAAGTTGTTATTAACAATACAACTTCCAAGGGGGAGAAGGTTGATAATGCTGTTTTAGATCTGGTTACTGAAGCAGTGAACAAGGCAGTCGCCCAAATCTATGAAGACACTGCTGAAGAAACCTTGGATAAAAATGATGATGAAATGGTGGTGGTTAGTGAAGTTCCCCCTGCTGGTGCTGAGGGGGAGACCGAAAAAGAAGCAAGTATGGAAGTTCCCCCTGCTGGTGCTGAGGGGGAGACTGAAAAAGAAGCAAGTATGGAAGTTCCCCCTGCTGGTGTTGAGGGGGAGACTGAAAAAGAAACAAGTATTGAAGCTCCCCCAGCTGATACTGAGGGGGAGCAACAAATTGTAGACGCTGCTGAAGAGCGTATTGACCAAGAGATGGTCAGAGCTTCATGGGAAGCTGGATTTGCTGAGAGAATGGCCGAAGATAGGTCAAGGGAAATGCTGCCAATCTTTCACAGCATATATCTGGGCAATGCTGAAATAACCCCTCTCTCTGACACTCGCCGAAGACAGCTTATTGATTCTGGTTTCTTCAAACCTCCCACTGCTGATCAACTCTCTGTACAATCCTCAGCAGGCCATCAGCATCAACTGATTGATGTATTGGCACTAACTGCTGATGGAAGAACTCAAGATGATGCTATCAAAGAGCTGGATAGAATCAAGCAAAATGAAGAGAATGAGAAGAAGAATCTTGAGTTTATAAGACAGCTACCTTTACTTGAAAAGGATCAGCTTGATGATGAGCAAAGAATGTTGCTAAAATCAAGTGGTGCTGAAGCTCTTTACAGGCAGAAACACAAGGATGTTGAGAAGCAGCTTACTGAAAAAAGAGCCAAGTTTGAGGGGGAGAAGGCTAAATGGCTTAAGTTGATGGAGGATAGAAAGAGGCCTCAAAGAATCATAGCTGCTGAGGCCTTCAGAGCTGAAATGGGTCTTAAGACTAACTTAAAGATCTTAAGAGAAGGTGCTGACAAGCCAACCAAGTTGGAAGGAGTCAAACCAACCAACTTGGGTGCTTCAGAGTGGGCTGAGGTGTACATGCTGATAAAAGACAAAAAGGCAGCCAGCTACCAGCAACTCCAGAACATGCTGAAGGACTATTTCGAGAAAGCACTGGAGTATGAGACCAAGTTTAAAGCAGATCTGCCTATGCTGAGGCAAGTATTTGGTACTCCTGCTGCTATCTCCTCAGCAGGTCAAAGGGCTCAAAGAAAAAGAAAGGAAGAGCAGCGAACTCTTAGACTCGATCTTCCACCTGTCTCTGGTGATGCATCTTTAAACACCAGACTACCTCCCAGAAGTGTTTTTGAAGAAGGGAGAGTACTTGAGACACCTGCTGGCATCTTCTTCACAAACTTCCAGAACACCCAATTGTTCTTCCGCCTGGACGAAATTGAGAAAGCTTCAACCGGGTTTCTCATAAATATAAGAAGAAGATGTGCTGAAACCTCTAACAATAGATGGTTCATCAGCAAGGTGGATGAGGAGCTGGCTAAACCTCATCGATTTAATGACCCAGCAGTTCAAACTGCCAAGCAAGAACACGCTTGGGAGTTTGAAGCTGAAAGTTTGTAGATGTCTAATGTAAATGTTGATTGAATCAACTTGTAACTTTTGAAAGTTGATATAAAAAGACATCTTTCCTTCATATCTTCTATTCTTTACAAATATAATCTACTCAGCAAGTCTTCTCAGCGAATAGGGGGAGATTGTTGAGTCAAGGATTCGCTGACCAGACTTGGTCGCTGACGTGGGTCGTCAGCGAGTCATCAGCGAGTCAATGACTCTTGTCAGCGGGCGGTCTAATTTCCCAAGTTGTATGTCAAGGCGGGAAGATTTCAAACCAACAAGAAGACAAGAAGTCACATGGTGGTTCAGCCAACTGAATGTTACCTTATATGGCAAAGGTACAGTTGGGACCAAAACAAGGGTTTCCCTCTTTCATACCCGTTTTGGTATAGAAGACAAAGGCTCCTGGATCAAGTACAAAGAGCCTATTAGAAGTCGACAACCACCATTCTATCTCTATCACTGTAAGGCTGTGTTGCCCTAATTCATCCCCTATAAAAGGAAACACAGCCGCATCATTATAGTTGTTCTTGTTAACCAAAAAGTGTGTATCACTTTATTTGTAATTGTTTAAGTTTTCCTTCTTTCCTAGACTTAGCAATTACATAGTTCATTTGTAGTCTTGTAAGACAAGTTGTAATCTCGACCATGTATTCATCGTTTAATCAATGAGACATATGACTAGACTTGCTTAGACATTTACACTTGAACTTATTCTTGTTCTTTACTTTCTGTTCTTTACCTTATTGTCTTGTTAAAACTAATTTAAGTGTGCAAATCCTGGACTGTAACAGGGGCTTTTAATTGTAAACACCCATCAACCATAACTTCGAGCTGACTTTTGCGTTGACCTTTGGTTTATGGGTCTGAGGTTTGTTACTGTTGCCCGCCCTTTTTGATGGTGATCTTGGATCTTTTTAATGCTTGGCTTTCCTTAACCTTGCCTTTTCTTTTTGCTGTTCCGCTGACAAAACATGTTTGTTGGAATTGGTGCGTTAAGATTTGTGTCTGGTTTGATGATGATGTAAGCTTTTTGATGTTTGTGATTTGCAACATTTTTTATTTTGTCACAGAAATATGAGGGAAAGTGAAACTAGGGTTTAGTGATGGAACATAGGCTTTTAGAAATGCTAAAATGACAATGGGGGGTTGAATATGAAACTATACAAAGTTTAAGGTTTATAATGTAACAATTCGACCACAACGACGTCAACCACCTATCTCCAATTTCTAATTTTTATTAATTAAATTTATGGATATTATCTAATTTAACAAAGTGTGAAATACATTTGGTAAGAGTCATTGGGGTGTTAGCCCAGTGGTCAGCGGGTTTTCCACAATGTGGTTTCCTCTTGGGGGGTCTCAGGTACGAATTCTGCCACATGCAAATGTGGTGAGGGGGCCTTAGCAATGTTATACCCATCTAACATATGGGGAGCAAACCCTTTAGGGCATTGCCAAGAGTCGAACCGGCGTGGGCGCATCCGCGTGGGGGGTGTTAGCCATTTATACGTTGCTGAGAAAGGTTACTGGCTACGATCAATCTCAGTAAATATGTTGTGAATCCGGATTAAATCTTCGAAAAACAAAAGAAAAAGATGTATTTTCATGGATAAGCTAATCTAGAAAGTTCTGAATCTTTTGTTGGGCAAGTGAGTAGTATATTTTAGCTAAAACACAACCAGACTCCTTAGCTCTCAGCATTAAATAATTGGACAAAAGATACAAATAGCTTGATCTATGAACCACCTATAGTTTCAATAAGCTAAGTGTGAACAAGTAAAAAGTTCATCTCAACTTGCTTTTGTTCCATTTTACATGATTTGGATGGTTTCGCAAGAAATATGGTTATTGATAACCTGGTGTAACCACTGATGAATTTTTGTAGATATTTCTCACAACTTGACCAAATGAAAAAAAAGGAAACAAGGCTCTGGACACATTGCAATTCCCAGATAAAAAAAAATACCTTTTAGGATCATACTATTTCTTTCAACTGAAGTTGAACATTAAAGAATGCATGTCACGTTTGTTCTTATATCACAAATAATGGTAAGAAGAGCTCTAAACTAGTGCATAAGATAATGTATATTCATTTGGTGGTCCGAGCCCTACGAAGCATTGGAATAGGGACATGTATCAGGTGCTTGGGAGCAGAATACACACAAATACATATAGTAGGCAAACGAAATAGGCATTTAACTCATACTAATTCACCGAAGCACTTATTTTACAACCTATACATTACAAGGGAAACTACACATAAAGGCCTAGAACAAGATCAACCCTTTCAAAGTTGTAAAACAAATGGATAATTAAGGATTACTCATCATCATGATCAACCTAATACTTGATTTAAAAAGGCACGCCTAGGGTGGTAGAAGCTTTGAGGCGATCTCCAAAAAGCCTCAACCAACTCTAGGCTGTAACCTTACGTGAAGGCAGCTAAAAGGCACGCCTCAGTAACACCTTAAGTGAGGTAGCCTTGTAAGCCTCATGAAGACTTCAAAAAATTAGTGAGGCTTTAGAAGGTTCTTTTGAAAACCTTTTGTCGAAAATCATCTAACTTTCGGTTTCTTATCCTCTCCTGACACCTCTAAAATACTGTTGTGGTATATAAGCACTTTGTTTAACTGGTCGAAAATGTTATGAAGAAGTGACTCTATTTATAAGTATTTTGCAAAAGAACAGGGTACCCTTTACTGAATTGGTTGCCTAGAAGCACCTATTGCACCTACTAAACCCTCATCAATCATCTACCATCATTAGTGAAAATTGGTTTCTAATTTAGTCCAAAAATGTAAAAAATTTCCAGATATTAACACTGTGCCAAATCATGTATCAGAGTGTCATAACATGAGACTATCCTAATTCCTAAGTTATTTCATCCACCTAACCAGCAACATCACAAACAAGGATTTCCATCAGCAAAACATATGAAACACAAACGAATAAACAAAAAAAAACATATAACAACAACAATGATCTGCAAAACAAAAATTCAAAGATCTTAACCTTATTCCCACCTCATCATCTGAGTTTCCTGATCGTTGTCGTTGGACCGATCAAAAATATAAACTAATTACCAATAACTAGTATGGATAAGTCGAGTATCGTATCCTCAGGGAATCATGGGAAAGTGTTGAACAATTTACAAACTTGATTAAACTAGGCATAAACTTAAAATTGATTGTTGGATTGATTTGATTAAAACTAAAAATGATTTAAACTTAACAATAGAATTCAAAAGGGTAGACCATTCTCACGATCCCAATTATGCTTTCAAAAGTATAACCTAACTTATATTCGTTGGAAATCACATAGACATGATTCGTTATAAAACTTGGAATGAATGAACGTTAAGGACTAATTGATTAGGTGGTGATGATTCATGATAATGAAAACCGAGTAATTGACACAACTAAATTATTTATCCATTAACAAGATTACAATTTCATAAGAGATTATTCCAATAATTAATGATTAACAAGAAATTGAAATCAAAAGATAGATGGAATTCATTCAAAGTTATAAACAAATAATCATTCATTCAAACCAAATAACATTAGATGCAAAACACTAATGAAGAATTAAACATCTAATCCAACTTGAATATAAGAAAGGTTGAATACAATTGTCTTACATAATTGTTCACATGAGAATGATCTAAAGAGAACTAGCCTTCCATATTCATCAATGAATCTTCAATTTGGATTGTCATCTCCATGGATTTGTGATTGAATGATGATTTGATGATGATTTTGGGGCTTGGGAGAAGTGGTTTGCTGCTCTAGATCTCAGAGATTAGGGTGTGTTTTTGTCTCTAATCGTCTATGAAAAGTATAACTCAAGTTTACAATTAAAACCCTTAAAATTCGAATTCTGCACAGAGCCTGGCGTAACCTACGGTCAAACTGGGCGTAACCTACGCCCATTGAATTTCTTCCCAGCGTAACCTACGCCCAGTTTAGGCGTAAGATACGCCCCTTGTATCTTCAATCTGCTTCTACACTTCAACTGGCGTAAGCTACGTCTGAGACCAGCGTAAGCTACGCTCATGCATATTTCACCTGGCGTAAGGTACGACCAAGACTGGCGTAACCTACGCCCTTTATAAGTTCCAGATTTCCAGATTTTGGTTCTTGAATCACTTGACTTGTATAGCTAATATAACTCGAATATTTTACAAATCCAATCACCAGAAAATCTCCTTTTACAAACATGTATAGCTAATATAACTCGAATATTTTGTCCCTAAGGGTCAATTTCATATCACAAGAAAGTAAATCAACATCTAAACTAGAAACATTATTGAAATTAACAAACAAATTAAATCTACCTATGAAATTGAAAATGCCAAAACACCAAATAAACACACAGTCACACAATAAGAACAGAAAGATAAATGGAAGGTACCAATCACCGCCGTCCAAAGATCGACTCCATTAGGCCCCGATATAGAGATTGGGCCTCAAATGGATCAGAGGCTGCTGGTGGTGGATCATTCGAGCTCCCCTCAACCCGTCCAACACAAGAATGTCTCGGGAACCACTCAGAATCGTGGCTCTGAGGATAATATGGATGGGCAGTGGAAACATAAGGCTGCCTGTAATCATATGCAGGAGGAGTCTCCACATAATCAAGTCCTGCAATGTGGTCCTGGTGGTGGCGCACTTGCTCGAAATACTCAAACTGCTGTCTCCTATCCTGTTCATGAGCATATGCCATACCTAACTCATAGCTCCTCCGCTGCACACCCTGCTGAGCAGTCATATCCCACATGCTCCTCTCATAGGATGTCCACTGATTATAATCACTAGGCTGCTCATAACCAAAACTCGGCCCAGAACCTCCTATCCCAGCTCCTAACAAACCATCTCTTCTTCCTTCAAAACCCCCTCTAGCTGCACTAGACTCAGCCCTCTCATTAGCACGCATTTCTTCCATCTGTGCTATCGCCTCCTCCCTAGTAACCCCAGCCTTAGGAGCTATCAAATACCCATTGGTTTTCAAATCCTTAAGGAAGTTTAAACTGCGGATAATCCTGAAACTCCCACTCATTCCCTTTCAACAACCTCTTCATGGAATAAGGAGCATTACTCAAATACTCCATATTGGTCTCCTTTGGGACTACCTTGTGAATTTGGAGGAGACGGGCAATGAGTTTCGGGTGAGGAATGACAAGTTTGTTTCTTTTGTTTCTTGCATCCCAAATGTTAGACATTACAATTTGTCTAAACGATAAGGCTAGATTTCCCGTGACCAAGGCATATAACACAATAACATCATGGTGCCTAACCATGCTCTTGTCACTAGTTCGGGGGCACACATTCCAACTCAAAATTGACATAATTAACCGGGGCAGTGGTTTCAACAATGCACGCTCCATCCTAAAGGTTGTACTCAAATTGTCTCTTGTAACATCAAAAACCTCAACAAGCATATCAATCCAATTATTAGGTGTTTCTACCCCTGTTAAATACTTCTCAGCCACATAATCAAAAGCCCTCCCCGAAGTAGCACCCGTGTCAACTTTGGCTATCTTATCCAAGGTAGCAAAAGACATTGTTACCTTTTTCCCATTAACCGTGCCTACTAACTTAGAAGTCACCGGGGGGTTATTACCGGGAGTCAATTCTAAAGTACCCAACCAATTAATGATGCTATCTAAATAAATCTCAGCATGATCACCATTACTCCAAGTTAACACTTGTTTCCATCCCATTTGTTCAAATGCTTCAACCATCCCAAACCCCCTAAATTCCGACAAGACAAGTGTTCTTTCACCCAACAATTGATCCATCAAATTCTTGGCCTCAGCCATCTTTTCTTTAAACAAAATTAATTGTCATTCATCGGGTAAAGTATGTAAAGGTATACCTTGTCTCCATTCGGGTTTTTCGACGTCAACCTCCATCTCTTCACTTGCCTGTGGTGAGTTTTCTTCTTCTGATGATGATTCCTCTTGAACCATTGGCCTTTTCTTCTTGCTTGGTTGTTGACTTGATGAAGAATCACCTTTCTTGCCTAGACTCTTTATAAATTTCCCTGCTGCTTTCTTCATCTTATCAACAAAACTAACAACAAGTAACAAACTTTAGCAAAGATTAGTGAATTAAAGCAAAATTAAGAAGAAAATTTAAAAAATTCGAAATTAAACTCACTTATATCTTGAGAAATAGGATGAAATTAAACAAACAATTATGGGGGTTTTGTAGCCCTTGAAAAGTTATGCAATTTAGCCTAAAAAATTATTGAATTTGGTGGAGAATTGAAGGAGATATGGTTGATTGAAAGTTAGGGTTTTGAAAGAAAATAAATTGGGGGTGAAGAAGATAGAGAGAAAGTCGACTGAGATAAGTGGGAATGAAAAACAATTCAGTTTTTGTGGTTATAATTAAAAGGATTTTCAATTTTTGGATTTTATTAAAAAAAAAAAAAACGATCCTGGGCCTGCCGTACCTTACGCTGAAATCCAGCGTAACCTACGCCTCCTTATGTTTGACCTACCGTAACCTACGCCTGAAGTGACCGTACCCTACGCCCGATCAGAATCCTATGCTGCCTTTATTTGAGTTGCCGTAAGTTACGCTGAATATGACCGTAACCTACGCCTCCTTATGTTTGACCTACCGTAACCTACGCCTGAAGTGACCGTACCCTACGCCCGATCAGAATCCTATGCTGCCTTTATTTGAGTTGCCGTAAGTTACGCTGAATATGACCGTAACCTACGCCTTCCTGAATACAACAGGCGTAACCTACGCCTAGGTTAGCCGTACCTTACGCCTCTCTAGAAATAGCAATTTTGGCGTCTGGTGGGCCGTAAACAGTAAGATTTTGGCGTAATGTCCATTTGACACTTCCAGATGACCGTAAGGTACGCCCAAGGGGCCGTAACCTACGCCCAGGTTGACTTTTGTTGACTTTTTTTTTTTTAACTACAGCCACAAAACAATTTTTAAGAACTTGCAATTATATCAAAATTAAACTCCCTTCCCCAACTTAGAGGTACATTGTCCCCAATGTACACCCGAAATTAGAAATGAGTTAATCGGCTCGAAAAAATTGCAAAAACGACTCACTTTTTCACCCAAACCGACCTTCCCCAACTTAATTCTCAAGCATAGGTGCTGAGAATTAAGTTCCTTGTGTGATTATGTAATAAAAAACTACCAAAACAACTAAACAAAAGTACACGAAAAGAAAACATACCAAAATTGAAGCTATAAACAAACAAACAAACAACGGGTTGCCTCCCGTTTAGCGCTAAGTTTATTGTCCTCAGCCCGACATTACCTCAATTGATGTTCAAGCAACCTCATAGGATGGTGGACTTGAGATGAAGTTCACCATTTCCTTTGTAGCCCCATTGATGTCGGTTACATCCAAATACGGCTTCAAACGGTGTCCATTGACCATTTGCTTCACTCCATCCTTCGGATCTTCAATCTCAATCTCTCCAAACTTTCCAACTCTTGTGACAACATATGGACCCATCCACTTGCTCTTGAGTTTTCCCGGAAAGAATTTGAGTCTTGAATTGTAAAGCCAAACCTTTTGGCCAACTTCGAACACCTTCTTCTTAAATTTGGCATCATGAACCGCTTTCATCTTGTCTTTGTAAGTTGATGCACATTCATAAGCCTCATTCCTTAACTCTTCCAATTCACATAGTTGCAACTTCCTTTCTTTGCCTGCATTCTCAAAATCCATGTTAACGGTCTTAACGGCCCATAATGCCCTATGTGCTAGTTCCATTGGAAGATGACAACCCTTCCCATAAACCAATCGATAAGGAGTAGTGCCAATAGGTGTCTTAAAAGCGGTTCGGTAAGCCCATAAAGCATCATTGAGTTTGGTTGACCAATCTTTTCTATCGGGTCTTACCGTCTTTTGCAAAATTTCTTTAATTTGCCTATTGGACACTTCAACTTGCCCACTTGTTTGTGGGTGATATGGAGTGGCAATCCGGTGGTTTATGCCATACCGTTTGAGAAGTTTTCCAAACTGAAATTTTTGAAATGAGACCCCCCATCGCTTATGATCACACGAGGGATTCCAAATCTTGAGAAAATGTTGCTTTGGACAAACTTGCACACAACGGTATGGTCATTGGTCTTGGTGGCTATGGCTTCTATCCATTTCGACACATAATCTACCGCCACCAAAATATAGTAATTACCAAAAGAATTAGGGAAAGGACCCATAAAATCAATGCCCCAAACATCAAATATATTAACAACTAAAATGGGTTGCATGGGCATTTCGTTTCTCTTAGTAATACTACCTAGTTGTTGACACCTAACACATTTTTTAACAAATTCAACGGCATCCTTAAAAATGCTAGGCCAAAACAAACCACACATAAGAACCTTATAACCTGTCTTTTGGCCGCTGAAATGACCTCCACATGCAAATGAGTGTGCATGAGTCAACACCTCTTGAATCTCCTCATCCGGAACACATCTTCTCACCAATTGATCCGGGCCAACTTTGAACAAATCCGGTTCATCCCAAATGTATTGCTTGGCTTGTGCAAGGAATTGTTGCTTCTTTCTCTTGGCCCAATGCTCCGGTAGCTGACCTGCGGACATAAAATTCACAATATTTGCATACCAAGGAACAACAGAAACGGTTAGTAAATATTCATCCGGAAATGTCTCGTTGATCTCCTTGGTTGAATCATCATCCATAACTTGAATTCTTGACAAGTGGTCCGCCACCACATTCTCACTTCCTTTCTTATCTCGGATCTCCAAATCAAACACTTGTAGTAGCAAGACCCATCTAATTAGCCTTGGCTTTGCATCCTTCTTTTCCATCAAATGCTTAACCGCGCTATGATCTGTGTACACTATAACTTTGCTACCACAAATATAAGAACGAAACTTGTCAAGAGCATAGACAACCGCAAGCAATTCCTTTTCGATGGTGGTATAATTCAATTGGGCATCCGATAAAGTCTTGCTTGCATAATAAATCACAACGGGTTTCTTGTCCACCCGTTGTCCCAAAACAGCCCCAATGGCAAAGTCACTTGCATCACACATGATTTCAAATGGCATGGACCAATTAGGTGATTGCAAAATGGGGGCTTCAACCAATTTATCTTTCAAGGTTTCAAAAGCTTTTAAACATTCATTATCAAACACAAATGGCACATCTTTCAACAACAAATTACACAATGGTTTGGTAATGACACTAAATCCTTTTATAAACCTTCTATAAAATCCGGCATGTCCAAGAAAAGAACGGACACCCTTGACATTGGTTGGAGGGGGTAAAGTAGAAATGACTCTGATTTTGGCCCGGTCAACTTCCATGCCTTTACTTGAAATCACATGACCCAAAACCGTCCCCTCTTGAACCATGAAGTGGCTCTTTTCCCAACTTAAGACCAAGTTTATTTCAACACATCTTTTCAAAACTTTGGTTAGCTCATTAAGACAATTATCAAAGCTTTGGCCAAAAATTGAAAAATCATCCATAAAGATCTCTAAAGAATCACTGACCATATCTGAAAAGATACTCATCATGCACCTTTGGAAGGTGGCTGGAGCATTACATAACCTGAATGGCATTCGCCTAAAGGCAAAAGTTCCATAGGGACATGTAAATGTGGTCTTATGTTGGTCATCGGGATGAATAGCAATTTGGTTGTAACCTGAATAACCATCTAGAAAACAATAAAATTGCTGACCTGCAAGCTTTTCAATGATTTGATCAATGAATGGCAATGGGAAATGATCTTTTGAAGTAGCGGTGTTCAACTTTCGATAGTCAATGCATACCCTCCACCCGGTGATGGGTCGGGTCGCAATTTGCTCACCACTATCTCCTTTAACCACTTGAATTCCCGCTTTCTTAGGTACCGTTTGTGTTGGACTTACCCATGTACTATCCGAAATTGGGTAAATAATTCCAGCATCCAACCACTTTAGCACCTCTTTCTTCACCACTTCACGCATATGAGGATTCAATCTCCTTTGAGCATCACGTGAAGGCTTTGCTTCAGAATCAGTGATTATCTTATGCATCACAATTGATGGACTAATGCCTTTCAAATCGGCAATTGTCCATCCAATGGCCGCCTTATATTCCTTGAGCACCTTAAGTAATGCTCTTTCTTGCATTTCTTCCAAATTTGATGCAATGATCACCGGCAAAGTTTGTTTATCTCCCAAAAATGCATACTTCAAATGAGATGGGAGCTCTTTCAACTCAACTTGTGGTGGACTTTCAATGGATGGCTTGAGATGGGTGTCAATATGGTCCGGTAGACTCTCCACCAAATGAGTCCATGGTGGTCTACCTTCTTGAATTGCCATAATCTCCCAATCCTTTTCCTCCTTCTTCAATGTTTCACTATGCTCCAAGATTAACCTGTCAACCAAAGCACAATTCTCCCGTGTGTCTTCCTCATTTTCATGAGGAATGCACTCATCAATGACGTCCGCCATAAAGCATTCGTCACTAACTACGGGGTAGGAACACTAGCAAAAACATTCAATCTTATCTTACGGTTGCCAAAAGTCATTTCAACCGTACCCCTTCTACAATCAATTAATGCATTAGCGGTGGCCAAAAAGGGTCTACCCATGATGACATTGGGTTGCCTAACATTACCGCTTGGTGCAAAATCAAGTACCAAAAAGTCTACGGGGTAATAGAAGTCCTCCACTTTAACAATCACATCTCGGACAATTCCTCTAGGAAGTTTAAGGGACAAATCAGCCATCACCAAGGTGGTGTCGACTTTTTCCAACGGTCCAAAGTCATATTGGTCATACAAACTTCCCGGAAGAATGCTCACACCCGCCCCCATATCCAAAAGTGCCTTGTTCATTTTGAAATCACCAACTTGAATAGTAATTAAAGGCGCTCCCGGATCTTGGAGTTTAGGTGGGAGTATACCCATCATAACGGCACTAACTTCCTCATTTAAAACAATTTTCTTTGGAAGCTTATGATGCCGTTTTTGGGTACACAAATCCTTAAGATACTTAGCATAAGCGGAACTTGCTTGATTATGTCAATAAGAGGTATATTGATTTTCACTTGTTTAAAAATTTCCCACATTTCTTCCTCATGGGGACCTCTTTTCTTAAGTGTAGGCCTAAGTTTTGGATCAATCAAAGCCAAAGGAAAAGGAATGGTATTATCCTCCATATCCCTTCCTTGTTTTTCAGAAAATTTACCACTAGACCTATTATTTTCTACCTCTTTAAAAGACACTTTTTTATTTGATTTAGGTAGAACAAGTTCCGGTTCATGCTCACTATCTTCATTCTCATCAACATCCTCCACCACACCATCAACAAGTGATGATGGAGGCACAACTTTATTATCATAAACTTTACCACTACGAAGAAGACTTACATTGTTTATCTCCACATTCTTGACATTCTTTGAGCCGCCACTTTGATGTTGTGGATTGATCTTCGTATCACTTGGTAGCTTCCCCGGATTCTTCCTCAATTCTGATACATCCTCCGCCAATTGCCCAACTTGCTTTTGCAAACTCTCAACCATTTTATCCCGAATCTCATTCTTTCTATCCATCTCTTTCAAGTAATCCATAATCTCCCGGGTTGACACATCATTACCTCCCGAAGGCCCACCTTGGTTAGTACCTTGTTGATAGTTCCTTGGGTAGCCTCTATTGAATCCTCCTGATTTTGACCACCTTGGTAATTCCCTTGGTTGTAATTTTGGCCTTGAAATGGTTGAGATGGTGCCCCACTATTTTGGTTATTTCCTTGAAAGTTCGGGTTGAGTTGGTTTGAAGAATTGCCATATCTAAAGTTTGGATGATTTCTCATCCCCGGATGATAAGTGTTGGAGTTCATGTCATATTGCTTCTTCTCTCCAAACACTTGATTCACTTCTTCAATTTGATCCAAGTCTAATGGGCATTGCAAAGCCGAATGTCCCAACTCATCACACCTTTCACAAATCAGATAGTCTTGAGATACTTGATAAACACCCCGATTTTCAGCCTTCCCCAACTTAGCAAACTTTTGCTCCAAGGCTTCAAGTCTATCTTTTGTAGCTTGATCACTAGTTGATGAAGAGGCTATTGGACGTCTTGCTCTCCTATTCGATTGAGCTTGCCCTTTTGAGTTCACACTCATCTTCTCCAAGAATTCCCAATCAACATCTTCGGGATTTGTCAAAAAAGTACCATTGCTAATGGAATTCACATCTCTTTTCTCTTCCGATAACAAACCATCATAGAAAGCCGTGATCAATTCCCATTTAGCAATTCCATGATGAGGACATACTCTCAACAACTCATTAAACCTCTTAAAAGCTTCATAAAATGTTTCACCCGATTGTTGCTGAAAAGTTCTTATCGAATTCCTTGCATCACTAGTCTTTTGCATGGTGTAATACTCATCCAAAAATTGTTGTTGCATTTCAGCCCATGAAAAGATACTACCCAATGGCAATGTCAAGAACCATTGCTTTGCTTTATCCTTCAAAGTAAACTGAAAAAGAACTAGCTTAACCTCATCCGGTGAAAATCCTTGGCCTCCTATAGTACCACAAATCGCCTCAAACTCCGACAAGTGCAAATAAGGCTCTTCCGCCGCCATCCCATGAAAACTTGGCAAAATACTCAAACATTGAGGTCTAACTTCAAATGCTCTACCTCTCAAAACCGGTGGAACTATAGGTGAAGCATTAACGGCTATGGCGGGTCGAAAATGACTATCAACTCCTTGTGGTGGAGGTTGATAGTTCATATTTGGCATGGCCCGGTTATGTGGTTGGTAATTTGGCTGGGCTACACGATGGTTAAAGCGAGGTGGTGGACCTTGAGGAAGAACTCTTGGTCCGTGGTTTATGTATTGAGGTTGGTTATATTGGGGTTGGTTGTATTGAGGTTGAGGATATCGAAGGTTTTGTGGTTGCTCATAATCTCCCCCATGGTTCCAATAATACCCATCCGAATTATTATCAAACCTCCCGTCATCCCAATGATTCACCCTATCATGAAGCCTATCATAAAGCGACCCATCCGCATCCCGTGATGCATCTCCAATATGAGTTGGTGTTCTAGGTCGGCTTGGAGTTGTGTAAGCACTCCTTATTGATGGGTGTGAGTTTCGTGGTGGAGTTCGATTTTGGTTATTTGGTTCAGGGTTGGTTTCTGGTGGAGTTATGGTGGGTTGGATGGTTGGTTGTGGATCTGGTTGATCATTCATGTTTACACGATGAAGTATCCGATTCCTTCTAGCTGCTTTCTCAATTTCCGGATCAAACAACAAAGGTGATGTATTCTTGGAATACCTCGTATGCATATACTACTTGAAATCTGCACAATCAACACACCTCGTGTAATACTGAACTACAAAAATGAAAAATGAAACAAACAAGAACTAAAACAAAACAAAACAAAACTAAATATTTTTGGATTTTTCTGAAAATTTTAAGTAAACTAATTGAAAACAAAATTTCAACACTTTGCACACCGATTCCCCGGCAGCGGCGCCAAAATTTGATCGTTGTCGTTGGACCGATCAAAAATATAAACTAATTACCAATAACTAGTATGGATAAGTCGAGTATCGTATCCTCAGGGAATCATGGGAAAGTGTTGAACAATTTACAAACTTGATTAAACTAGGCATAAACTTAAAATTGATTGTTGGATTGATTTGATTAAAACTAAAAATGATTTAAACTTAACAATAGAATTCAATAATAAAAAGGGTAGACCATTCTCACGATCCCAATTATGCTTTCAAAAGTATAACCTAACTTATATTCGTTGGAAATCACATAGACATGATTCGTTATAAAACTTGGAATGAATGAACGTTAAGGACTATATGATTAGGTGGTGATGATTCACGATAATGAAAACCGAGTAATTGACACAACTAAATTATTTATCCATTAACAAGATTACAATTTCATAAGAGATTATTCCAATAATTAATGATTAACAATAAATTGAAATCAAAAGATAGATGGAATTCATTCAAAGTTATAAACAAATAATCATTCATTCAAACCAAATAACATTAGATGCAAAACACTAATGAAGAATTAAACATCTAATCCAACTTGAATATAAGAAAGGTTGAATACAATTGTTTACATAATTGTTCACATGAGAATGATCTAAAGAGAATTAGCCTTCCATATTCATCAATGAATCTTCAATTTGGATTGTCATCTCCATGGATTTGTGATTGAATGATGATTTGATGATGATTTTGGGGCTTGGGAGAAGTGGTTTGCTGCTCTAGATCTCAGAGATTAGGGTGTGTTTTTGTCTCTAATCGTCTATGAAAAGTATAACTCAAGTTTACAATTAAAACCCTTAAAATTCGAATTCTGCACAGAGCCTGGCGTAACCTACGGTCAAACTGGGCGTAACCTACGCCCATTGAATTTCTTCCCAGCGTAACCTACGCCCAGTTTAGGCGTAAGATACGCCCCTTGTATCTTCAATCTGCTTCTACACTTCAACTGGCGTAAGCTACGTCTGAGACCAGCGTAAGCTACGCTCATGCATATTTCACCTGGCGTAAGGTACGGCCAAGACTGGCGTAACCTACGCCCTTTATAAGTTCCAGATTTCCAGATTTTGGTTCTTGAATCACTTGACTTGTTTCTTGACTTTGCTTGACCCGTTTATGCTCCATTTAACGCCAAATTATCACCAAAGACCTGAAACACTTAAACAAACATAAAAACGCCCTACTCGTCTATTAACAAGCACAAAGTGATCCAATTTTATCCATTAAGATCATGCGTTTTAGGCGTTTATCATTTCCCCTTAACCGTCTCCTGCCTTTTCGCAACCTCTTTAACCTTCTGAATATACCCTTCAATAGGTGGTGTCTACGTCGCCATAAACCTATTAACTAGAAAAGGCTCCAAATCCGGAACCAACGCCTTCTCCTTCAACTTCTCCGGCAACGCCTCAATCGCTTCCTTCTTACATTTCAAAAACCCGGTTTCCGCAGCCTGTCTAGCCCTATGTTTCCTCATAAAAATCCTACTATACTCCTTAGCTAACTTCATCCCATCCTCAACAGTCAACTCATATTTCAGAATCTTTTCGCCATCTACGACCCCCAATGTGATCAAATCCAACCCATCTGGGCCAATCCGACCCGACCCATTTTCAGTCACAACCTCACCCTCATCCTTACCCATTTTCGCATTCTTTCTAAAATTAGCAATTTCTAACTTCCTGTTCACAGAAAGCAGCCCCATTTTCTATTTTTCGGCTTCACGGGCATGTTTTTTGGGTTTCAAGAATCTAACAGGGGCTTTGGATTGTAAACACCCATCAACCATAACTTCGAGCTGACTTTTGCGTTGACCTTTGGTTTATGGGTCTGAGGTTTGTTGCTGTTGCCCACCCTTTTTTATAGTGATCTTGGATCTTTTTAATGCTTGGCTTTCCTTAACCTTGCCTTTTCCTTTTGCTGTTCCGCTGACAAAACATGTTTGTTGGAATTGGTGCGTTAAGATTTGTGTCTGGTTTGATGATGATGTGAGCTTTTTGATGTTTGTGATTCGCAACATTTTTTATTTTGTCACAAAAATATGAGGGAAAGCGAAACTAGGGTTTAGTGATGGAACATAGGCTTTTAGAAATGCTAAAATGACAATGGGGGGTTGAATATGAAACTATACAAAGTTTAAGGTTTATAATGTAACAATTCGACCACAACGACGTCAACCACCTATCTCCAATTTCTAATTTTTATTAATTAAATTTATGGATATTATCTAATTTAACAAAGTGTGAAATATATTTAGTAAGAGTCATTGGGGTGTTAGCCCAGTGGTCAGCGGGTTTTCCACAATGTGGTTTCCTCTTGGGGGTCTGAGGTTCGAATTATGCCACATGCAAATGTGGTGAGGGGGCCTTAGCAATGCTATACCATCTAACATATGGGGAGCAAACCCTTTAGGGCATTGCCAAGAGTTGAACCGGCGTGGGCGCATCCGCATGGGGGGTGTTAGCCATTTATCCGTTGCTGCCTTTCAAAAAAAGAATAAATACATTTGGTAAGTTGTATCAACACTACTCAAAAATTGGTGTTGGAAAAGTTTATTTGTGGCGTTATGTTGGAAGAATGTTAGAACCACGTTAAATGTGACCGTCACTGATCGTTTATCATTCGTGATATGATAATTGACGATAATTGAAATCCCTATGTCTAGTAAATATACGATGGGCGTATTTACTCTTAAAGACATATTATAGGGTTTCCCATTAGATGATTGAAACTACGGGGACTTGTATTGCACATACTAAACACCAGGAACTAAAGTGTAAATGCTCTCTCTATAAATAGAGAGCCATTTACACGTATTTCTAACCCTAATCTTCCACCCATATTGTGTGTTTTTGGGACCCGACATAACTAGCAATTATGTTTAAGGGGGGAGGGAGTCATCACTCTCATCTCCCTCTAATTATCCAATCAAATTACTCCACCTCATTTCAACCCTCCAACCTTTTTTCCAACCTTTTTTAGTGACAACAATCACTCCCAACCTTTTCTTCACATTTTAATAATTTATCCATTACATTTATAAACTTTACATAATTAACCCAATATATAAAGAAAAACACATACATTTCATTAGCGATTAAAAATTTAAAGATACAAAACATAAAATAAAATAAAACCACATACATTTTATTAGGAATAAAATAAAAACTACATAAATAAATCGGCAATCGATGTTGGTTGAGCCGCCGGGTCGTCGAGATGGGCTAAATTTTGTCTCCCAACGTGCTCTGTATGATCATATCGAAGACGATGATGAACATCTTCATCTTCTATCTCATCCACTGCATCGTGGTTATAAACCACTTGAATTCCCGTATCCACAATACGAACCGGTGATATTGCCCTTCCATCATCCTTTATAATCATGTTGTGCAATATAATACACGCATGCACGATGTTAGTAATCTTGTCGACCGTCATCGCTCGCATTGGCCGACCCAAAATCCCCCATTTTCCTTTCAGAACACCAAAAGCTCGCTCTACATCCTTTCTTGCCGATTCTTGAACTTTCTTGAACTTCTTGTCATTTGTTTCAGTCGGATATGGCATTGCCTTGACATGAGTCGCCCACCTAGGATAGATTCCATCGGTAAGATAGTATCCCCGTTTGTAACGACGGTCGTTTACGGTAAAAGACGAGTCAGGAGCCGTCGAATTTCGCTCCCTCATATACAATGTCGATTGATTCAAAACGTTGATATCGTTGAGCGACCCTGGAGGACCAAAAAAAGCATGCCAAATCCACAAGTCTTGTGAAGCAACGACTTCAAGCGTAACCGTGGGGTATGGATGATCACCTCTCTTGTATTGTCCCTTCAACGCTTTAGGACAATTTCTCCAAACAAAATGCGTACAATCAAGACTTCCTAGCATTCCCGGAATCTTGTGTCTCCGTTCATGCGCTTCGTACAAGCGTGCAACGTCATGACTAGTTGGCCTACGTAAGTACTCGTCACGATATAACTCGATGACCGCGGTGCAAAAATGATCAAGGCTTTCGCGAGAAGTTCTCGCTGCCATGCACAAGTAGTCATCAAAGTTATCTGGAGGGTTGCCCGTTCCGAGTTGTTCCACCGCGGATGTGCATTTTTGTATGGCAGTAAAACTCTTTTTCCCCGACCGATCTACACGCTCTTGAAAGTAAACGTAACGTTGCTCAATATCACTAACAATCTTTAATGACAACCTTTGACTCATTCGAAATCTTTCACGAAACCAAACCGGGCCAAACTTTGGGTTTTCAACAAAGTAGTCACGCATAAGCGTTTCGTGAGCTCGTACACGAAACCGCTCGATGTAGGCGCGGGTTTCAGTTGAGCTTGCCGTGTCGTCTTCAACCGCGTCAAGAACACTTTGCAAAAAAGGTAGGCTACTACCCGTGGATAAATTCGGAAACGACAAAGGAATTGAAAATTCTGAAGCCGAAGAAATCTCTTCGGACGACGATGATGATGAAGATGATGAGGATAATGGATCCATATGATGAAAATATGTTAATAGTTGTGTTTGAATTGAGAAATATAGAGTAAAAATGGGGTTTGGTTGTGTTTTTGGTAGTATACATTCGGCCATATATATTGATATTCAAAAAAAAAACTTTGCCAGACTTGTCACTTTTAGTCCCTGGAGCGTCCCGTTTTACACCCTTGGTCCTCCCAACGGTCACATGACCGTTTGAAAAGTTTCACTTTCGGTCCCTTTCTCCTTCAACCCTCCGCGAGCTAAGAGCTCGCCCCCCACAGCTCGCTGCGATCTCGCTTCCATGGCACCCGAATCCCTCTCCAGCTCGGGAGCCCTCCTCCAACCTTTCCCCCATCTCGCCCTCCACTCCTTGCCCCATAATCATCTTACAGGTTCCTCAGGATTAACGCTTCTGTTTTCTATCATGTTTTCGTTATATTTACAATACGAATCATATTAATTCCAACATGTGGTATCATGAGCCAAATGGTTCTTAACAGATCTAATGATTTGTATTGTTTTTTTTTAAAGAAAAAAAAATCTGGAAATATGATCTTTTAAATGAATAGCCGCCGCAAACTATGACAATTGTGTTTTGGTTTTGATCATCACTTTTGATCAAACTTATAATGCCACATACAATTGGTTTTTATATTTGCTTGTTGCTGCCGCCCCAAAACATTTGTTTTGGTGTTTTTTGATTTTGTCAGCCGCCAAAATAAAAGGAACAATATACAATTCTCTTTGTTGTTTTTGTTTCTCTCGACCGACGTAAAAGAAACAAAAAAACAAAGTCGGCCGTAAAGATTGAATTCGACTAAATCATTCTTACTTTACTTTCAATGATTTATTATTTATCGTTAGAATTTTGATTTAGTCTTTATTGAATTCGGTCTTATTTTAAGTCGATTTTGATTTAGTCTTTATTGAATTCGACCTTATTTTAAGTCGATTTTGATTTAGTCTTTATTGAATTCGACCTTATTTTAAGTCGATTTTGATTTAGTCTTTATTGAATTCGACCTTATTTTAAGTCGATTTTGATTTAGTTATTGAATTCGACCTTATTTTAAGTCGATTTTGATTTAGTCTTTATTGAATTCGACCTTATTTTAAGTCGATTTTGATTTAGTCTTTATTGAATTCGACCTTATTTTAAGTCGATTTTGATTTAGTCTTTATTGAATTCGACCTTATTTTAAGTCGATTTTGATTTAGTCTTTATTGAATTCGACCTTATTTTAAATAGATTTTGATTTAGTCTTTACTGGATTCGACCTTATTTAGTTGATTTTGATTTAGTCTTTATTAAATTCGACGTTATTTCAAGTCGAACTTGATATAGTTTTTATTAAATTCGACCTTATTTCATTATTGAATTCAACCTCATCTTAAGATTTTGATTTAATCTTTATTGAATTCGGCCTTATTTTAAGTTGATTTTGATTTAGTCTTTATTGAATTCGACCTTATTTTAAGTGAATTGATTTAGTCTTTATTGAATTCGACCTTATTTTAAGTCGATTTTGATTTAGTCTTTATTGAATTCGAGTCGATTTTGATTTAGTCATCATTGAATTCGACCTTATTTAGTTGATTTTTATTTAGTCTTTATTGAATTCGAGTCGAATTTGATTTAGTTTTTATTGAATTCGACCTTATTTCTTTATTGAATTCAATCTCATATTAAGATTTTGTTTTAGCCTTTATTGAATTTCAACCTTATTTTAAATTGAATTTGATTTAGTCTTTATTGATTTCGAGTTACTTATGAACCTCTTATATTGAATTCAACTCAATGCTAAAAAGTAATACAAATGATACTATTGTTGAATTTGTTTTGGTACTTTATTGATTTAGTCATATCTAGACGTAATACAAAGGTATTGGCTATAAATACAAAAGAATCAATGCTACAACTTTGGGAAATGTAAATAATAGATGTTAGTTTATAAAAGAGTGCAAGTTTGACTCTTAAAATGGCAACTAATGGAAAATGATCTGTAACAGGTTGGAGCCAGTTATGATCGAGCTAGAAAGGCAACGCGCACCCGTGGTGGTCACCAGGTCAACCACAAAGTTGTAGTGTGGTCCACAAAACATTTTAGGCATGGTCCTCAAAACTTTGTTTTCTTTTTCAAACAAAAAGTAATATGCCTCTAATGGCCGTTTTGAGAGCATGCATACTTTGCTGATAGGCCGTTGACAGAAATTCCACACATAGAGGTATCATTCATTAGATTGATCAATGTTTGGGTTAGCTTATTGTTAGGGCTTTATCGGCTTAATTGAAATTCAAAAAGCTGGTAAACTCATTTTGACCGGTTTATCCACTTGAGTTTATTGCTTAATTAAGCACATAATGAAGCTCCGGAAAGCATGTTAATAATCCAAGCAGCTCCTCAATCTTTAATAAAAACATACACGCATAACTAGTTTCAAATTTCAGATGCCGCTTCATACCATAATAATCGAGATTCAGATGGGAGTGAAGAGAAACGGTACAAACTCATGGACTGACAGTTGGTTGCAATAGATGATAATACCGAATTGAATTTCTTGATTTTGTTATTGACAGGGTTCAAAAAAATATTCTATAAGCTTTCAAAGAAGAAACATCTGCGGCGATACGTTATAAAAGGAAATGCTAGTTTAAATGGAATCGAACTTCAAACAGCATTAATGGCTTTATCTATAAAGCTCGTGTTTATTATATGGAAACGACGATATTTTGCGTAGACACAATGTCTTGGTAGAACTTGTTTTTAGTTTCCTGATGGAAATGATATTATGTTTTCAGATTGAATAGTTAGATGATATTTTGATTTCTACTCATCCTTGAAATTGATAGATTAAGAAAGGGTACAAATTTTTTACTATTGAATTGCGAGTATATTATATAAGAGCGCCCATCTTTATGGAGTAATTTGGCTGCCTACATGAAATCTACATACAGAAGCCAAGATATAAACAAATAGGTTAGGATTCCTGAAATCTAAGACTGATACTCCCTTATATTTGTTTTCTAGACTCTAATAATATATAGGTAAAGCCATGCATTACTTACGAAAAATCGACCACCTTTCATTCTTTTCATGAATTTTCATCAACCTTGATAAGTGTAAATTTTGCTAGTCTTGAAAACAAATCTTGATAGTGTTCATTATGTTTTATTTATAAAAAAGATCAGAACTGGATTACAATATTCGGAAAGTTGGAAGTATGCAAAGGTCTAAAGCAATAGGTCCATCGAAGTGAACAAAACTAAAGTATATAATTAACGGTTTTCCAACTCTAAGTAATATCAATAGGAAGCATTACGTTTTATGATGCTGGTTAAAGGTTTTCACGTAATTATTCCTATTGTTCAACCATTATAGCTACATGAAATATAATGTGTTATGATGCTGGTTAATACAAGAGATTCTAAAGCGCAGGCATGATAGAAGCATATATGATTGAGTTTTATGCCAATCTGTTATGTGCATTTACTACCAGGTTTATTTGCCACTTATTAGTCAAATTTGTTCTTTAACCGGCTTTTGTGTTGGTTTTCTCAAATCAGGCCATCAATTTGTTTTCCTCCCATGGAGACTACTTCAATGGAAAGTAATGCACTGGTTAAAATGCATCCCGGGTTTTTTGACACATCAATGAATGATGTAAAGACACCTCCAACCAAACGTAGAAAGAAGAAGTCTTTGGTTTGGGAATATTTTACTATAGAAACCATTGGTGGAGGAGTTAGAAGAGCTTGATGTGAACAATGCAAGCAATCATTTGCGTACAACACGGGTTCAAAAGTTGCAGGCACCCGTTATCTCAAACGTCACATCCTCAAGGGAGGTTGGAGGTATGGCTTAGTGTTTTTTTGCTATCTCTTTTTATAGGCTTTTCTCTAACTTACATGCTATCCACCTATTTCTATACAATTGTACACGGAAATTATAGTAGTTGATTGTGGATAAATGTCCATTATGTTACAGGAACATGTAAAAAAGTAAACGGGTAATTAACTAATTATATCATACAAGGGTAAAATATATGTGAATGTATATGTGGACAAAATTTGGAGTTCTTAAGATATATATGATCGATAAGCCATTGCTCTTCTCTTCGTTGAGATTGTTTGATCCAACAAAACAATTTTGGATCAAAACATGCTTCCTATCAAGGCTGACTTATTTCTTGGCTTAGTCAGACTTGATTCCGTACTGACTTTTATGTTGGGAGGAGCTTCAGGCTTTTGGTTGCTAGGAGTTTTGAATTTGTATTTTGGACGGTTGTTTTTGTCTACGACGTTGCACGAAATACAACATGGTTATATATGAACGTAAACCAAGGGTCCAAGGCGCTAAGGCATATGCTTAGGAAAAACCAATTTTTATATACATACAAATATGTTGGTATTTAGGGGTTGAATATAGGTCTTGTGGAGATATGAATGATAAAACACAGAGAGAACATTGAAGGGAAACAGTAGGTACTAACGTCACCTGAAAACTTGGCCTATGGAGGTTAAATTTTGGTTCCCGTCTTTCCATTCTGTAAACCCATACCACTTTAGTTCTTTATGACATACTCGAAGGTTAAGCTACTGCCTTTGACAAAGTGTTACTTTTGTATTGTACACTCTTTTAAAGTTGTAAACCTACCCAGGTTTTACTACTATCTCAGCTTTATATGGTTTGACCAGGTCCGGTTTTGGGTTTTTTCCCGGGTTCGGGTTTTTTGCCCACCTCTACTTACCTATAATATGAACCATAACACTGCTAATACTTCATAAGTATCTCCTATTATATTCGTCTATGTTTTATCTAACCATTACTCTTTCTCTGGATACATAATATGTTGCGGTTAATGGTTTTTTTGGTCACAACACCAATGCCTGTACAAGATCTGTTTATTTTTTGATGGTTCATGTTGGTTACTTTCCTCATTTGTTATTTTTACGTTACAAGCTTTCTTACTTTGTGTATAGGTGTACCCTCCCATGAGGATGACACACCACACATGTGTTGAACTTTAAGAAACATAACAAAATCTTATCTCATACCGTTACACTAACGACGCCATACTTTATTCAATCTTTGTTTTGCAGATCCATTAACATTATAAATGTGAAACACAACCTCCAGATATGATTGACAAAACCAGCCATAATAAACTTTGAATAATTCAAAGCATCCACGCATGGAAATCATTTGGATATTCTGATATATCAAATTTGTTGCTTTACTTTCATGTTTTCGTGGTTTCAAAATTTCCTTACATGCTTATTTTTTAGATATTTTTAAAACCTTTGATGGTACAATATGATATACTTACGATAACCAAGTCAACAATATATCTGGAACCTTCAAAAATGAAAAAACTATTTTATTACCGGATGTTGTCCAGACTGCAGCAGCAAACATAGCAGCAGAAAAAAAAAGGAGAAAAGAAAAGAAGAAATTGGGTTCGCTTCAAAAAGTAGCATACTGCTAGCAAGAAGAAGATGAGTAACTTATTGTCCATGTGGAAGCAAAGGAGTCATGAGAGTCAAGCACCATGAGTAGCTCTTGATGACAACCAGCCATCTGCTTCATTAGAAGAAAAATCTAACCCTGTTATACCATTGAAAAGGGCAAAGTGGTAAAAGACAACATAGGTCCGCCAATTTCTGCAAACACCTCTGTTCAAACGGTTAGCCTAGATTCACAATATATTCCGAGGCTTGCAGCTAACATATCTGGAGGAACTTGAAGAGGCGTAATAAGGGGATTTGGTAGAGGAGTGGTGAAATCAGATACTGCTTATATGGGATCATCGTGCTACAGGCTCATCAATGGTCACAAAAGCACGCAATTCTGCAGTATCCTACTATCCTTCAGGACAGATGCATCTGCTCTAGGTTGTTACACACCACCAGTACCTTTCATAAGTGAGCAGGCGCTTTCTGAGTTGCCTGCACAGTCAGAATCTTCAATCAAAGAGCAACCTCATACCACCTATCGGGATGGAGCCGCAGAATGGAGGATTTTGTATGGTTCATCTTCTTTTAGGGACGATCTATCTCATTTAGGGGTTGGGGCAATAACTCATGGGAAATTTCATCATTGGTGTCATCATCACCCCGAACCTCCATTTTCATTTTCTCCAAAATTAAACTAAAATATACGGTATGCGTATCTTATTACACCATCCGGTAATCGCGTACACGCATGTATGTGCATTCAGGACGTATACAACAGTGTTAGCAACCGAAGCATGGGAGAATACTAAACGAACACAAATAGAAGCAAACCTCAGAAATATTGAGGTACACGTTTGCCTTTCTGTCCTACAAGATTAATACATTCAAAAAACAGTAACTTACACACAACTATGTGAATGGAACAGGAACATATTGAGGTTGAGAAAGGAAAACAGGAAAGACGAAGAACAAAATGGCGGCCGTTCATAACAAAGCGGAAGAAAAACAGCTGCCGTTATAGCCAAAAGAGCCCAAGATATCATTAAGGCGGTAAAGGAAGCTTCGAAGTTCCACGCTAGATGAAGTTTGCCAAGCAAACTGGTTAAATGCTTGGCAGCTTCATAAGGAATGGTAACGGTCTCAAACATACCACATTACAAACATGTTTCTTCATAAATGTTTTGCCATACGAATTATAGCAAGAAACATAGGGAATTAAGTTATGTTTTTTGTAACACCAAGAACTCTGATTTATAAAACAGAATGATTATGAAAATGTGTTTTGGTGGAAAACCATAGTAGAGCTTTACTCAAAATCCCTTTGAATGCCAATTGAGTAAAATGATTGATTGTGCTAAGTAGTTTCGAAAATGAGAGCATAGTTGGTGATGCATGCAGTTTTCTTTGTTTTAATTGTTTGGTAGGGAGGGGCTGGCCGTGCAACACTTGATCAATGGAAATGATGCCAATTTACTATTTCGATATCTTATTTCCTTTTGTTTGGTTGACTCAGATAATACTATGGGCGGGCTTAGTTAAAATGCATTAGATCGAGCAGCTATCTATTGAAAGAGATAATGAGGATAAATTACTTAGTTAATTTGTACTTGTAGCCTGTAAAGACATTGTGGTACTTAGTTTAAATTGGTATCCTTTGCTTGAGGTAATTCTTCATTTTTATTACATAAATAAATAAGTTATATGTTGCACTTAGCATTAAAAGTTACTTGAGTAGAGTTCAGTTGTACTTAACTACCTTGGGCTATTTAGATATACGTTAAAACAAATTGGTCAAACGTGCTAAACGGGTCTAAATGCACCAAAAGTGTATGCAAATGCTTACAAAATACATCAACTTACTATAAAAATGTATTAGTGTGATGTTTAAAACCACTTATAGTGTCTTTACCTTAGATTTGGGCCAAATTTTTGGTTGATGGGCTCTTAGACTGTTAAGGGGGGTTGTAGGTTTGTCGAGCTGATTCAGTTTGTGGGGTTGGCTAACAGAACTTGTAAATTTGGAAGTAGAATAATCCTCAATTATGCATCTTAATTACATCATCTTCTTTAACAACCCAATACAAAACATGCTAACAGACATTTCCCTCACTGCCAACATCATTGACAACACATCAGAAGTCTAGACTGTATCCGCAAAGTCACTACAAGCTGATTGTGAAACAATGATCAGCCAACATGGCTTCAATGATTCACATATACTACCTACACCATTGATGAATCTAAAAGGCATCTTTCGGGGATTGTCAAACACTTTGATTGATGAAATTTTGATTGCATGTTCCACCTTTTTTGGCATACAAATACTAGAATCTTAGAGCTTTTGTAACTCAATGTGTAACTTTTAAAGCTTTTGTAAGTCTACATTGTAGAACCTTTATAACTTTTGTAAAGTAATGTATGTATGCAGTATGTTTGTTAATGCAATGATCAAACTGAAAGAGTTTGACAAAGACCCAGGACCAGACTGGAAGCAATGGCTTGGGTCGAGATTCACCATGTACAAAGAAAGTATAGGAACCCAAAAGCAATATAGATACCGATGATCTGACTAATCGGGCTGCTGATTTAACCAAACCCATCAAGTATATTAGTCCATCGGAAGAGGACGTGACGGTGACGTCGTGACCAATTTAACTCCCATCAATCATGAGAGTAATGGTATGAAGGATTTGCATAGAATCTCAGTAAGGGGATGATGACATGGACTATTAAAAAGAGAAGATTATCCTAAACGATAGTGGTTTCACACACATAAAGTATTAAGATTTCAACTCCAACAAGAGAAGTCCATCTATGGCAACTCGGTTCACTTTGATATCTATTAAATCGCAGTTTCGTATCTATCTACTATGTCTCGGTAAAGAGATCCACAAAGCTTCCTGTTCGTTAGGATGGAATCTCAAAACTGTGCATCGCATAGGCTTATCCATGGTCGTGCATCGCACGGGGCTACACTTTAGTACTCTACTAAAGTAATTAACCCTATTAAGTACCCTAATTAAACCTATTAAGTACACATCGATAAATCGTCAAGGAAGCGCTAATTTTGTTCCTACTATGATTCAACTCTTTTAGATATATATAGATTCAATTTTTTTCCACTTTGTGGTACAATTAAATGCGAGTAATTATAGGTATCCATTTAAAAACAATAAATAATGTAGATAATGTAAGTAGTTGCATTATTATTTGCTTGAGTTATCGACATAAACCGTCCCTGTGGTTTACCTAAAAAATCACGTTTCATCCCTGTGATTCAATAACCTCATTGGCAGTCCTTTATAGGAGGATAAGGTTCGTATTTCGTCCTTTATGTTCACGACCGTTATCTACCTTCCGTCAAAATCCTCACATGCCTCCCACGTGAGGGCATTTTGGTACTTTTCAGAATATAAAGGACCAAATTTGAGCTTTTTGCTGGAAATCTAAAGATTTGGAAATATATATGTACAAATATACATATTCAAAATCTGAAAATTTCATTTATCTTCAAATTTTAATCTTTAAATCCAACAATATATTCATCTTTCATATCTAACATTACTTCAAGTCTACAATTTTTTTCTTATGCATGCATTCACTTCTCTGTCTATAATCTTTAATCTATAACTCAATTACTAGAAAAATATATATGTATAATATATATAGTAAAAAAAAACAATTAATCTATACACCACCACCACCAACTATCTATCCATCCATCCATCCATCCATGTGATGTGTATATATATATGAAATAATCGTCTAGGATAAAACAATAATTGGTTGGAAGGAATAGAGTGTACCAATTCACAAGAACTATTCTGTATCATTTCACACGAAGTAAAAACAAAAACAATTTTTGCATTCTTGGCATCATAAATGGAATTTCGATTTACCACTGAATGTAGTATTTCTTCCAGATCTCAGTTATTGAAGCCAACATAAATTCAATTGAAATCCATCTATATATATGATATATCCAATTCCGTTTTTACCCCTTCAAGATTATACATATACCCATCTCAATCTATGTATATGGAGATAGATGCAAGTGGTGGTGGCCAGAAGTAGCGGTGGTTTGAAGACAACAACAGACCGAATCACCAACATCACGCCGCCCAACAGATCTGACAAGTAACAACGAGTTTGATGGAAGTATAGTTATCGATTTTGATGACGAAGGTGATGATGTTGGGGAGTGGTGGCGGCGGCGAGGTGGGGGCCTGGTGATGGCATAACAACGACGACGACAACCTGGTGGAGGTGGTGAATTAGAACAGAGAGAGGGAGAGAGATGTGAGATGGAGTGAGTTTGAATTCACATATCTATACATATTCATATACATGAGTATTTTTATATTAAATTTTGATTAGGGTTCTTTGATGGTGATTTGATGATGATGAAGATTGTGGGGTTTTCTTTTACAAATTGTAGTAATTTATTATTATTTTTTTCCACAAATTTAACTGATGATGATTTTGATGGGAATCGAAAAATGTGTAGTGATATACAAAGAGATGGATATAAAAGGTGTTATTGAAAAGACTCAAATTTGGTCTTTATCCTTTGAAAGTACCAAATTACCCTCACATGGGATGCACATGGGGTTTTAACAGAGGGAAGATAACGACTGTGAACTAAAAGGACGAAATACGAACCTTATCCTCCTATAAAGGACTATTAATGAGGTTATTGAACCACAGGGATGAAACGTGACTTTTTGAGTAAACCACAGGGACGATTTGTGTCGATAACTCTTATTTGCTTGTATCATTATTCTTTATCTGGAGATAGTAAATGAAATCAACTTTGCTTTAAAATTCGAAAACAAAGCCACGTACAAATTCAAAATGCAATTTACTTCTCGATTAAAGTTACCAAATGAAACATTGTTACCTTGAATAAATTTTACAAATAATTATTTTCTAACAGAAAATAAATGAAACATTATAACCTCGAAACAAACACTATCATAAGAAGTATAATATGTTTCTTGGAAGTATGACATGTCTTTGGTATCTAAGTTATGAAAGTCAACTTGCAACGAAATCTACAAAATATCATTCACCTAACCTAAATGCTCAAAGAACTACAAAGTTGCATGAGGAAAGTGTTCAAGGTAGGGATGGCATCGGGCCGGGTATGAGCCAGGTTTAGGTAATCCCGGACCCGGACACGGTTAAAAGTTACCGTCCCGGACCCGGACCCGACGGGTCCCCATTTATTTACTAACCATCGGGTAACGGGTTTCTCCGTGGGAAATCGGGTATCCGTTATTAGTATCATTACTTTTTAAAATTTTAGTCATAACATTTGTACTAATGACATGATTTGCCGCTAAGATAAATTGCGAATACCAACTGATTAGTGTTGATATTTATTAGTAACTAAGCTTTATTTTAACTGGTTTTTGCTCCACATTACTAGATTTTGAAATATATATAGAGCACAAAAGAAATGCTAACTGGATGTGTCGATTAACTAATTGCATGTAATTTCAATTCTTTGCTAACAGTAAATAAATGAAACATTATAACCTCTAAACAAAATACTACCTTAAGAAGTATAATATGTTTTTTTGGTAACAAAGTTTTGACAGTCAACTTGCAACGAAGTCTACAAAATATCATTCACCTTACCTAAATGCTCAACTAACTACAAAGTTGCGAGAGGAAAGTGTTCAAGGATGTAAATGCTCATGATCATGACAGATGCAATTGTATAAACCAATTGGCAGTCAGCCAAGTTTTCATGCGGAAAGCTGAATAAGGTCTTTCATTAATTGATTTATTCAGTAAGAATCCTACCCAAAACAAGAAATAACCGAATAGAGCTGGATCAATTGATGCTAAATGGACGAAGCTGACAGAGACATTTAAGTTCATCATATATGCCTCAATTTGACAAGCATTCACAGGTCTAATCTATTCAATGATCCACTCAACAGCAAAAATCAGCTACCATAGTAGATATGATCAATCTGCATCAATTAAGCAAACGGTTTAAAACATAAACAAAAACTTGATAGGCTATATGAAAGAATATAGTTCAAATTGTATAAGAGGGCTGTGGATCATTTGCAGTTAAATTGATAACTAATTAAAAGCTATAACCATGTTGCCCATGAAATGATTATATGGACCATGGAGATTATGATCAACATTTCTCATACAGCTTGTATCAAGAAACAAACATCTGCAATATTTGTATTCCTAAATAAGATCATTGTCAGCAAAAAATACAGGTATGGATGAGGGAAAAGGGTTAGTAACGGCATTTGATTGTTTGGACTCTTTTGGGAGCGAAAACAAGCTCATGGCAACATAACAATCTCTAAATGTGCATTATCAATCGTACCAAATTAGTGTAGCCATAGATAAATCATCATGGAGACTTATGAATAGCTCCATAGATTTGCTAGAACCACCCATGCATTACAAGAATCCAGCTAGCAGAATCCGCAAAATTTCATAATTTTGCACGTGCATACATTAAAAAAATAAAAAGTTGAAAGGTGTGAATTACTCGCAATATCAGGAGTGCTCCCCAATTTAAACCCCTCGATATGAAACCCCTATCATCCAGAGAACTGGAAGGGAAAACTCACCCAGGTCCCAGGCCCACCATAGATGGAAATTATATTTCAACGTGGCCATCCCAAATAATCAAATATGCCTAGGGTAGGACTCGAACCTAAGACCATTTGGTGATGGTTAAGGCCTGACATGCATACATAGTTAAGAGGAAGTCAATAGCTTTATGCTTAAGGTCGCCCATGCATATTACTTGCATTATGTGTCCAACTGAGTTAACTTATCATACAACCAGGTGGCAAACGATTGATGCTCTATTTTTTTCAACCACACGATCCATGACACTTCCGAATTCCAATTTACTATCGAATTAAAACCTGCAAATATAACCCTAGTTGAAATGAAAATTAGTTTTTTTAATTAAAAGTCCAATTTCAGATGGTTAGAAAAACCCAAGAATATAACTGAAACGTACACAATGAAAATACATGGAAGGTTAGGGTTAGGCTCAACACATTTTGCTGACTCCAGTCTCATCAGCTTGTGGATAACTTAGTGGTAAAGCTCAAACATAATACAACAGTCATATTACTTGAAGTCATAGCAACACTATGTTTTATACCTGCTGTCAAAATCATGTAGCATAAAACTCAGTTTGCATGAGCATATAAATTTGTCGGATTTACATATCAAAGAATGTCAGAAGCCTCTGGCCAGGGTATCTATGATAAATATAATATTAAACTCATTGTTGTGTTTGTCGTATTTGATTAACCAAACTCATAAGCATCCGGATAATATAAGTTTTTTTTGTTAGTGAATGGTGAAGTCGAAAATAACTACTAAATCAAGACTACGTCACGAGAAGAAATGGAACACTTTATAAGGCACCCTTTATAAGGCAAACTGAATGGTGAAAATTCTTTTGACTAATTATCCTTAGTTAAGACACCCTTTATAAGGCAAACTGAGAAAGGCTTTATAAGGCAAACTGAATGGTGAAAATTCTTTTGACTAATTATCCTTAGTTAAGGCACCCTTTATAAGGCAAACTGAATGGTGAAAATTCTTTTGACTAATTATCCTTAGTTAAGACACCCTTTATAAGGCAAACTGAATGGTGAAAATTCTTTTGACTAATTATCCTTAGTTAAGACACCCTTTATAAGGCAAACTGAATGGTGAAAATTCTTTTGACTAATTATCCTTAGTTAAGACACCCTTTATAAGGCAAACTGATGTGAATTACTCGCAATATCAGGAGTGCTCCCCAATTTAAACCCCTCGATATGAAACCCCTATCATCCAGAGAACTGGAAGGGAAAACTCACCCAGGTCCCAGGCCCACCATAGATGGAAATTATATTTCAACGTGGCCATCCCAAATAATCAAATATGCCTAGGGTAGGACTCGAACCTAAGACCATTTGGTGATGGTTAAGGCCTGACATGCATACATAGTTAAGAGGAAGTCAATAGCTTTATGCTTAAGGTCGCCCATGCATATTACTTGCATTATGTGTCCAACTGAGTTAACTTATCATACAACCAGGTGGCAAACGATTGATGCTCTATTTTTTTCAACCACACGATCCATGACACTTCCGAATTCCAATTTACTATCGAATTAAAACCTGCAAATATAACCCTAGTTGAAATGAAAATTAGTTTTTTTAATTAAAAGTCCAATTTCAGATGGTTAGAAAAACCCAAGAATATAACTGAAACGTACACAATGAAAATACATGGAAGGTTAGGGTTAGGCTCAACACATTTTGCTGACTCCAGTCTCATCAGCTTGTGGATAACTTAGTGGTAAAGCTCAAACATAATACAACAGTCATATTACTTGAAGTCATAGCAACACTATGTTTTATACCTGCTGTCAAAATCATGTAGCATAAAACTCAGTTTGCATGAGCATATAAATTTGTCGGATTTACATATCAAAGAATGTCAGAAGCCTCTGGCCAGGGTATCTATGATAAATATAATATTAAACTCATTGTTGTGTTTGTCGTATTTGATTAACCAAACTCATAAGCATCCGGATAATATAAGTTTTTTTTGTTAGTGAATGGTGAAGTCGAAAATAACTACTAAATCAAGACTACGTCACGAGAAGAAATGGAACACTTTATAAGGCACCCTTTATAAGGCAAACTGAATGGTGAAAATTCTTTTGACTAATTATCCTTAGTTAAGACACCCTTTATAAGGCAAACTGAGAAAGGTTACTGGCTACAATCAATCTACAATCAATCTTAGTCAATATGTTGTGATGAAAACTACTATGTGAACCACCTACAGTTTCAATAAGCTGAGTGCGAACAAGTATAAAGTTCATCTCAACTTGCTTTTGTGCCATTTTACATGATTTGGAGGGATGGTTTTGCAAGAAATGTGGTCAGCAATAAACTGGTGTAACCACTGTATGAACTTATTGTAGATAATTTCTCACAAATTGACCAAATGAAAAAAGGAAACAAGGCTCTGGACACATTGCAGTTCCCCAGATAAAAAAAACTTTTAGAATCATACTATTTCTTTCAACTGAAGTTGAACATCAAAGAATGCATGTCTCGTTTGTTCTTATATCACAGATAGTGTCAAGAAGAGCTCTAAACAAGTGCATAAGCGATTGTGTATTGCTTTTGGTGGTCCGAGCCCTATGAAGCATTAGAACAAGGGCATGTATCAGGTGCCCGGGAGCAGAATACACATAAATACATATAATAGGCAAACAACATAAGCATTTAACTCATACTAATTTGCCGAAGTACTTATTTTACAACCAATACATTACAATGGAAACTACACATAAAGCCTTAAACAAAATCAACCGTTTCAAAGTTGTAAAACAAATGCATAATTATGGATTACTCATCATCATGATCAACCTAATACTTGGTTTAAAAAGGCGCGTCTAGGGTGCTAGGAGTTTTGAGGCGATCTCCAGAAAGCCTCATCCAGCTCTAGGCTGTAACATTACCTGAAGGCGGCTAAAAGGCACGCCTCAGTAACACCTTAAGTGAGGCAGCCTTGTACGCCTCATGTTTACTTCAAAAAAAAAAGTGAGGCTTTAGTAGGTCCTTTATAAAGCCTTTTGTCGAAAGTCATCTAACTTTCGGTTTCTTATCCTCTCCTAACACCTCTAAAATACTGTTGCGGTATATAAGCACTTTATTAAACTGGTCAAAAATGTTATGGAGAAGTGACTCTCTTTATAAGTATTCTGCAAAAGAACAGGGTACCCTTTACTGAATTGGTTGCCTAGGAGCACCTATTGCACCTACTTAACCCTCATCAATCATCTACCATCTACCATCATTAGTGAAAATTGGTTTCTAATTTAGTCCAAAAATGTAAAATAAAATTCTGGATATTAACACTACGCCAAATCATGTATCGGAGTGTCATAACATGAGACTAGCCTAATTCCTAACTTATTTCATCCACCTAATCATCAACATCACAAACAAGGATTTCCATCAACAAAACATATGAAACACAAAAAAACATATAACAATGATCAGCAAAACACAAAACCAAAGATCCTAACCTTATTCCCACCTCATCATCTGAGTTTCCCCTTAACCGTCTCCTGCCTTTTCGCAGCCTCTTTAACCTTCTGAACATACCCTTCAATAGGCGGTGTCAACGTCGCCATAAACCTATTAACCGGAAAAGGCTCCAAATCCGGAACCAACGCCTTCTCCTTCAACTTCTCGGGCAACGCCTCAATCGCTTCCTTCTTACACTTCAACAACCCGGTTTCCGCAGCCTGTCTAGCCCTATGTTTCCTCATCAAAATCCTACTATACTCCTTAGCCAACTTCATCCCATCCTCAACAGTCAACTCATATTTCGGAATCTTTTCGCCATCCACAACCCCCAATGTGATCAAATCCAACCCATCTGGTCCAATCCGACCCGACCCATTTGCAGCCACAACCTCACCCTCATCCTTACCCGTTTTCGCAGTCTTTCTAAAATTAGCAATTTCTAACTTCCTGTTCTCAGAAAGCAACCCCATTTTCTCTCGTTCGGCTTCGCGGGCACGTTCTTTGGGTTTCAAGAATCTAACAGGGGCTTTGGATTGTAAACACCCATCAACCATAACTTCCAGTTGACTTTTGCGTTGACCTTTGGTTTCTGGGTCTGAGGTTGGTTGCTGTGGCCCACCCTTTTTGATGGTGATTTTGGATCTTTTTAATGCTTGGCCTTCTTTAACCTTGCCTTTGCCTTTTGCTGTCCCGCTGACAAAACATGTTTGTTGGAATTGGTGCGTTAAGGTTTGTGTTTGGATTGATGATGTTGTGAGCTTTTTGATGTTTGTGATTCGCAGCATTTTTTTATTTTGTCACAGGAATCTGAGGGAAAATGAAACTAGGGTTTAGCGATGGAACAGAGGCTTTTAGAAATTTATACCCAAAACCTTTTAGTTGGGTTTGTTTGGGTAAATTATTTTTCTTGTTGGGTGCAATTGGGCTATTGAAAATCAAACAAACGGGTTTAATTGGGTGATTGAAAGATAACTAAATTGATGAAGCGGGTTTCATATTTAATTGAGCGGGTTTGATAGTAATTAAATTTGATTAAATAGAGAGTGGAGCAACATCAGCCAAGCAACCACCGCCCACCGCAACACCTAACAGGCGAACATGAAGAATTGAGTTATTGGAAAAGTCAAATTTAAAGATTTTGATGGTTCAATCGGCAGCGATGGTTTTCTTTTTCTTTTTTTCCCGTCTTTCTTTTACTACTAAAGAAGATTTGATTCATCTTTAATCTTCGATTCAATATTACGCCTGGCCTACAAAGTTATTTTCATTTGTTTTGTTTACTTTATTTTTAATTAAATTATATAGATCAAAGGGAATGAATTATAAATATAATTTTATAATCTTATTTTTTATATTTATATATATCACAAGTAAAATTAAGTCTCCTGTATATAATCTTATATTTAATTTAATTAAGTTATATGATTTCTAAATATTTTTCAGCTCTTTAGTGTATCAAGTTGAAGTTCAGTTTTTATGTTTTTGGTGATCGGATAACAAGTATTCTTGGGTATGGTCAGTGAACTTATGAAAAAAGCGGGTCGACCCGCACCCAACCCGCGACCCGCACCCGTTATACCCGCATTGATGAAATGACCCGCATAGACCCGCACCCGTTTTGACCCGTTACCCAAACCTGCCCGACCCGTCCATTTTGCCAGGCCTAAGAAATGCTAAAATAACAATGAGGGTTGAATATGAAATTATACAAAGTTTAGGGGTTATACTGTGACAATTCGACCATAACGACGTCATGTCTAATTTTTAAGTTTAATAAATTTTATGGAAAATGATAAATCCTCCTAAAGATTAGCCTAAAAATCCTCCTAATACTATAAGAAGGTGACATGTGGTATCCACTAATTCTCTTTCTAATCTTGCCCCCTGATTTTTACACATGTCATCATCCAATAGTTAGGAGGATTTTTAGGCCATTTTGTTAGGAGGATTAATCATTTCCCAAATTTTATTTATGGATAGGGAATATGGAATTATTTACTACCGAGTATTATCTAATTTAACACAGTGTCAAATACATTTGGTTAAGTAGTAGTAACATGGTACTCAAAAAACGATGTTTGACAAGTTTATGGTGGTGGCGATGATGTTGTAAGAAGTAAAAACATATATAATGTATTCAATAACATAAATACGATGTTATTACGAGTGCCAGGCATGGATGTGAAGAATGAAGAGAACTTGCAACATCAACTATTAGGTCATTTTTATTCGTCACTAGACTATGACTGTCACGAGAACTAGTATTACATCAAATGGTAACTTGAAAGTAAAACCACACTGAGCTAAACTATCCGTTACACTATGGTGCCTAACCTTTGGATCGTATGCAGAGTCGCATATTGTGGTCTCGTCATGTTTAAATTTATAACGGTGTCATTGCAGGTTTTAAAATATAAAACAGATTCTTCCATTCTTACCAAACCCTCAACCCACCGTGTCCTACAAACTACCGTTCCAAACCAACAACTAGTTTTAGCCATCTTTTCTGATATCTACTAAGATCCTTAGTTTACAGTTTGTGAAATAAAGAAAGAAGACTGAAGAAGAAAAAGAGAAATGGCCGGTTCAAAAAATATAAAACAGATAACCAGGTTTTAGAATTATCAAGCACTGAAAACGGCACCATATATAGTTGATTCGTGTCTAGTGTAACACCCAACAAGGCGGAAACATGGGGCATTAAAAGAAAAGCTCAGCATGACATGGAAATTAAGTAGAGACTACTAAATGCATTCAAGGATTAAAGTAATCCAACATAATTCAAGTACAAATACAATATCGGATCAAATAATGCACAAGGAGCACAACGCCATCAATAGTTTACAAAAGAATAATTCAAATGATGGCTAACGATCCTAGGCATAACCCATAAACGGGTGCAATGAATCACGGATCCACAAAAGTCCAAGCTCAATCCTATCACATGCAATGCAATCATCCATCGCGTCTTTGATTCACTTGATTACCTGAAAAGTGTACTAAAATGCGTCAACATAAAGTTGGTGAGTTCGTAGGTTTTGACTATAAAAAGAACAAGTGTCGGGATAACAACCGGTTAACCTTGAAACCTTGATTTGGATCGATAAACGATCACACAACCTTGAAACCTTGATTGGTTCATTAAATGATCTCATAATTGGGATCATTAAACGATCACCAAGCCTTGACACCTTAATTGGATCATCTAATGAACCTCATAACTGTTAGGACCAGTTCACCTGGAACTGGCCAGTCACCAGTTCACACTGACCAGTTCACCAGTTGCATCTGGTGACCAGTAAACTGGTGACCAAGAAGATTTGTCGAGAAATATATTGAAGCCCAGTTGCACCGTACAGTTAACGCAACTGAAGACTTCCTCCAGTTGAGAACTGACCAAGTTGAAGAAACATTCCAGTTGAAGTCGAAGACAACAAATGGAAGAAAGAGAATGGCAATGGCAGCGAAGCCCAGTTGGCATTCTAGTCAGTTACAAACTGGAGACCATCAGTGGAAAGCCCTTACAAAGCTTTACACTGATTACGAGGAATTGACTTGTATACTTTATGTACCTTTACCCGGATAATAAGCCTTATCTTATTATTTAAGTATTAAAAGGTACATAAAGGTGGTTGTGTAAAGTCACTGTAACATGCGACTTTACATAGCTTTTTAAGGAATTAAATGCTATTCCTTAAATGCTCCCAACCACATTTGTATGGCTAAAGTTAACATCCCAATGTTAACTTTGCCTATAAATACAAGTCATTGCACAACCAAGAATCACAAGTTACTTCACACACAAACGAATAACTTCATACTTTGCAAACCTGCAATATTCTTGGTGAACTTGTGCAATATTCTCTCAATCGCTAAAAGGAACATTTCACTACTTTAAGTGTTTCGATTGTTGAAGAGAAATTCCGAGTATAGATCAATTGTATTTCATAGGTTGTTAGGATATTTACATTCGTGTATTATCTTGGTTCCGCATCAACCTTGTAATTTGTTTAATATCAATAAATAAATTACACTTTGAAAACTACATATTGTCTCATCAAGATTGTTTACAAGTTATTTGTATTATTGCATTGTTCTTTACTTATTGTCTTTATATAAGTAATCTATCTAGAACTTGGTATATACCACTGCAACTGGTCGTCTCCAGTTCAGTAAGTATATTGCAAAGTAACTCCACCATCGACATAGAGGTGTCTTCAGTAGTACCATCTAACAAGTTGGGACTTACAAGTGGTATCAGAGCAGAAGGCTAATAAACTTGCCTAGATCTGCAAAGATGAACACTACTGAAGGTGGAGATGGTTCTGGTTCAGGTGAAAACCCGTCGAACACTAATGCACCACCTTTTCAAAACGTTAACACCAACCCTCCTCCTCCTTCTGCCCCAAACCACGTCCATGTACATTACTCAAACACTCCTGTTCCAAAATTTGATGGAAACAGTGAGACTTTTGGTACATGGAAAGCTAGAATGCTGTTGCATTTTGGTGGTATTGAGAGGTATATGTTGAAAATCCTTAAGGATGGACCATATATACCTATGTCTATTGGGGTGAGTCCTCTTCTTGATCCAACTGGAAGAAGAGGCTCAAGGGAAAAGCCAGAAGACCATTGGTCTGATGAGGATCGCAGACTGGTGGACTTGGACACCAGACTGAAAAACATGATCCTTGGGGCTGTCCCTGAAGACCTAATTCCAACACTTGTGTTGTTTCCCAGTGCCAAGTCTATGTGGGATGAATTAGTGATTCAATTTGAAGGAGGTGATGACACAATCGTCACCAGAAAAGTTGCCTTGAACAAGAAGTATGAATCCTTCTTTGCCTTGCCCAATGAAAGTTTAACTGGTACATATACCAGATTTTCTAGCCTCATCAATCAATTGAGAGGTTTGGGTGTAGAGAAGGATAAGGATATTCTTCTTGAGAAGTTTTGTGATATTCTTCCTTCCAAATGGGAAAACATGGTTCTTGTCTTGAGACAAGGTAAAACCTTGCACACTCACACTCTTGCATCGCTCTATGGAGCCTTCAGATTCACTGAAGATAATAATGCTGCAAGACTTGTGGCTGAGCAAGATGCCATGAACCATGCTCAGAGTCCCAAGGTTACTAATGCAATTGAGCGACCTTGTGCTGCTTTAATGTCTGCTGAGAGTGTCCAGGCACACTCGATGAAGGAGATGTTGAACAGTTTCTTAACTCTGGGCTGACCACTGAAAACAGTGAAGGTTATGATGAAACTGACGATGATGATCTGGTCGCCATGATTGCTAAAACCTTTAATAGGTTTAAGCATAAATCTAAAAGATTTAATGGCCCCAACAATGCTTCCAGCTCCAGCTCTCTGGATAAGACCAATCTTACATGCTATAAGTGTGGCAAGAAAGGTCATTTTATGAAGGAATGCAGATCTAGTCAGTTGAATAACCAAACTGGCCCCTCTGTCCCTAATTACAATCGGCCTGATGATAGCTACAAAGCTAAATACAAGCAGCTTAAGGCCCAGATTGCCCTCCTGTCCATGCAAAAGGAAAAGGATCAGTGCTTAATAGCACAACTGAGGGAAAATGGGAGTACTCTGATGACTCATCTGATGATGAAGAAGAGGAAAGGGACATGTGTTTCATGGCCTTGGAAGATCAACAACAGCAGCATGTGGTGAAAGATGATGTCATCTCTGGAAGATGGGTGGACATCATACTGAAAAAGGTATGTGATTATGATCACCAGGTTGACCCTGAATTAAAACTGGACCTGGCTGAATCATTAAGTGGTGATTTGGCATTTGTAGAAACTGTTAGAGCTGATAGTGAAAGATATTTAGACACTATCTTAATTGAACTGAACAATGTCAAACCACAACTGAATGATTTGCAAAGTGTCCAGTTGGCTCTCAAGGAGTCAGTTTTAAAGATTGAGGCTTTAGAACTTGATAATCAAAAACTGTCTTGTGATTTTGAAAAAGCTCAAAAGATTATCAAGTCCTGGGTAAAAGCATCTGGCAAAAACTATGATGCATTTTCAAGAACTATCGATGCCCAGAAAAATGCATGGAAATCTGAAGATCTGGAGATGGCAGCTCTTATACCAGATCTTCATGCATTGCCTCCAGCTCTCCAGGTTGAAACACCTTATGATCAACCTGAAGCTGTTGAAACTGAAACCAATGAGACCACCCCCATTGAGGTTAAAACTGGAGCCAAACAGGCTAAAGCTCCAGTCAAAAAGGCCACTGTTAACAAGCCTTTACCTCATAAGTCTAAGGAGCCCAAGACCCGACAGACTAAATCTCCAGTTGAACCAATGTCCAAGGTTCAACTGCCTGAACAAAACAATGTTTTGGTTAATCTGGAAAGGCAACTCCAACTTTTGTCTCGGCAGGTTCAGAGTTGCACTGCCCGGATTAACAATCTGGAAGGAGGTTCACCACCTCCAGTTTTAAAACAAAATATTAAATCACTCCCTTCTGTACCTAAACAAAAGAATGTTCCATCTGGAACAAAATCTGGTAAACTTAAGGTGAGTAAGTATCAAATACCAATCGTTTTTACTTCTGCACCTGGAGCTGGTGATAATGCTCCAGATGTAGCCTCCAGTTCAACACCTCAACAATCAACTGTGGCTTCTGTAGAGAAGTCCAGTGGACCCATCAAGAAAAGATGGGTTCACAAAAATAACTAATGATTTTTGTGTGTGTGTAGGGCGATCGAAAGAAAAATATCTGGTATCTGGACAGCGCTGCTGGCCGGACTATGACCGGATGTAAGCCCCTACTGGAAGAGTTCACTGTCCAAGATGGACCGACAGTGACGTTTGGTAACGATCAATCTGGAAAGACTGAAGGATATGGTGTGCTCAATAATGGACAAGTCGAATTCAAAAGAGTTGCATTTGTGAATGGTTTGAAATATAACTTGATCAGTGTAAGCCAACTTTGCGATGATGGCTTCAGAGTATTGTTCGATATTGCACAAGGCACCATATTTAACAAGGATTGGAAAGTGGTGATGATTGCACCAAGAAAAGGGAATGTGTACATCATGGATATGGAACCAGCTCCAAAAGAGCAATGTTTCTATACCAAAGCTGATGAGGACACCAACTGGCTATGGCATAAAAGGTTATCCCACCTTAATTTCAAGAACATTAACAAGTTGTCTCGCAAACAACTGGTTGATGGGATACCCCAGATTTCCTTCAATAAGGAAAAGCCATGTCCAGGGTGTGAGATGGGTAAGCAGAAGAGAGCCAGTTTCAAAACTAGGCAAAATTTTAGCATCACTGAACCTCTTCACATGCTTCATATGGATCTTTTTGGTCCAGTGAATGTTCAAACTAGAGCTGGAAAGAAATACACTCTAGTTGTGGTTGATGAATTCACCAGATATTGCTGGGTGGTATTCATCAGATCCAAAAGTGATGCACCTGCTGAAATCATCTCGCTTATCAAAAGAATTGAGCTCAAGTACACTCGAAAAGTTTGTCAGTTGCGAAGTGATAATGGTACTGAATTCCAAAATAAGGTACTTGAAACATTTTGCACTGACACTGGCATTTCTCAAAACTTCTCATCAGTTCACTCTCCAGAGCAAAATGGAGTTGTGGAAAGAAAGAATCGTACACTGATAGAAGCGGCCAGAAGCATGCTATCTGAATCTGGTCTTCCCACCAGTTTTTGGGCTGAGGCAGTTGCAACTGCTTGTCACACCCAAAACCGGTCAGTCTACATCAAGAGACATAAGAAGACTGCCTACGAAGTACTCAGGAATCGTAAACCAAATATTGGATATTTCCATGTATTTGGTTGTCCAGTTTATATACTGAACGATTCCAGTCAGCTTGGAAAGTTTGATGCAAAAGCTGATGAAGGGGTATTTTTAGGCTATTCAGATATTCGAAAGGCCTTTAGAGTTTATAATTATAGACTCCAAAAGGTGCATGAGACAATTCATGTCACATTCGATGAATCAACTGAAGCAATCAACAAGAGACCAAGCCTTGATATTTCTCCAGTCATTCCAATCAACTTTGGTGAAACTGACCAAGTTCATCGGTCAGTTGTTTCACCAGAAGATGCTTCCAGTTACAACAAACTGGAACCAGTCAAGAAGAAGAAAAGCACCAGTGACACATCATTTTATCCCTCCATCAATTTTAACTTACCACAAGAATTGGTGATTGGATCAGATGTACGTGCCACTCCAATATCAGCACCAGTTCAAGCACCTACTTCTCCAGTTACTCATGAAATACCTTCAACTGAGGAATTTCATGATGCCAATCGAGACCTCATTGACTCTGATGAGGATGTAGAAGTTGTTTGGACTGATCCTTCTCCAGATGCTGCTGCAACTGAAGAAGATCTCCAGGTGACTTGCACTGATATTGTAGTTCACCAGCCTAGTCAGTACACTAGATGGACTAAAGCCCACCCAATTGAACAAATTGTGGGTAATCCAACTAGTGGGGTTCAGACTAGAAGAGCCACCAGTGAGCAATGCTTAAACGTCACCTTCTTATCTTTAATTGAACCAAAGAAGATTGACGAGGCTATGGCAGACCCAAGCTGGGTGGAAGCTATGCAAGAAGAGCTCCTCCAGTTTGAAAGGAACAATGTTTGGGAGCTTGTTCCTTGTCCACCAGGGTTAAAGAAAGAACCTATTGGTACCAGATGGGTCTACCGAAATAAAATGGATGAAGATGGCCATGTTGTAAGAAACAAGGCCAGACTAGTTGCCCAGGGTTATTGTCAAGCAGAGGGCGTTGACTTTGATGAGACTTTTGCTCCAGTTGCAAGACTTGAAGCCATTAGAATATTCTTGGCTTATGCAGCCCATCTGCAGTTCAAGGTCTTCCAGATGGATGTCAAAAGTGCGTTCCTTAATGGAACATTGGAAGAAGAAGTTTATGTTAAGCAGACTCCAGGTTTCATCGATGAGAAGCATCCTCATTGGGTTTATAGACTGAACAAAGCATTGTATGGTCTAAGACAAGCCCCAAGAGCCTGGTATGATACTTTAACTAAACATCTTCTTAAAAATGGCTTTCAAAGAGGTGCAATAGATAATACCTTGTTTATCTTGAAAGAAAGAGGTAATATCTTATTGGTACAAATTTATGTTGATGACATTATTTTTGGTTCAACTGATGATGCAATGTGTAAAAAGTTTTCTAAAATCATGTCATCTGAATATGAGATGAGTTTAATGGGTGAATTAACATTTTTCTTAGGTCTTCAGATTAAGCAAACTGAAAATGGAATTTTCATAAACCAAGGAAAATATGTCAGAGATTTGTTAAGAAAATACAAATATGATTCAATCCCATCGAAAAACACACCTATTGCAGCACCATTGAATTTGGACTCTGACCCAACTGGCAAACCAGTTAACATAACTGACTATAGAGGTATGGTTGGTTCACTGATGTACTTAACTGCCAGTCGACCAGATATAATGTTTGCAACATGTTTATGTGCCAGGTTTCAGGCTAACCCTAAAGAATCACATTTGCACGCTGTAAAGCGTATCTTTAGATACCTGAAAGGGTGTCCTAATCTTGGTCTTTGGTACCCCAAAGGCTCAGGATTAGATCTAATGGGTTATTCAGATTCTGATCATGCAGGTTGTAAGATTGATAGAAAATCCACAACTGGTGGTTGTCATTTCCTTGGAGGAAAACTGGTGAGTTGGACCAGCAAGAAGCAGACTTCAGTCTCTATGTCCACTGCTGAGGCAGAGTACATTTCTGCGGCCAGTTGTTGTGCCCAGATTCTCTGGATCAAAAACCAGTTACTAGATTATGGTCAGAAGTACACCAAGACCCCAATCTTTTGTGACAACACCAGTGCAATTGCTATCTCTCACAATCCAGTGATGCACTCAAAAACAAAGCATATTGACATCAGGTATCATTTTATTCGTGATCATGTTATGAAAGGTGATATTGAAATTCATTTCATCCCCACTGACAAACAGTTAGCTGATGTTTTTACTAAACCTCTCGATGAGAAAACTTTTAAACATCTCATCAGCGAACTGGGAATGCTAAACCCTTAACTGGAGCTTTCTTTGTTATTGAACGCGTCAGTGACACTGATGAAGTTCTCCAGTTGAGGAGGTCCAGATTATCTTTGCTCGCCAGGCTATCGAACGCCTTTGTGATACTATCTTGGCACTAATTGATATCTGGATCATCATTTTAGGGGGAAAGACTCAAAACAATTTTCTGACTAAAATCTGATTTTTGGGTTTACATTGGGATCTTGAATTCCCTTATAAATACCCTTATTTACTTCATAACACATTTACTTTCTTTTTCATTCTCTTCATTTACTCTCTTCATTTACTTCCAATCATAAAACACTGCTTCATTCTTCTCTTTGCTTCTCAAATCAAAACCCTAATTCCTAAATTTCAATTTCATTCAATGGCTCCTAAATCATCCCGTTCAAGAGATGTAAATCTCTTGACTGTTCCATACAATCCCTCACCAGATGTCTCCCAGGCACCTGGTGCTCCTTATAGTGCAGCCCTAAAATTAAACCCTAATAATCCTTTGGCTAGCCTACAAGTCAAGGTTCTCAAGGGTCTAATTCCCTTATTGGTAGAATCAGAAAGTTTTTGAAGGATTCTCCAATAGGACCCTTATTCACTAGGAACCCACGCAAGATGTATCATGATTACTTGTGTGAGTTCTGGTTCACTGCCACACTTTCTTCCGATTGTTCCTCCATCAGTTTCACGTTAAAGGATGGAACAATCAAATGTACTTTGGATGTAGAAGTATTGAGGGATGCTCTTCACCTCAATTACTGGAGAGAGGGTGAGTCTCCAGTTGTTTTAGCCTCGAATATTAATTTTCGTCAAGTACTCCTTGAGATGGGTCATAAGGAGTGCTTGGACAATGATGGTGTGTTGAAAACCAAGGGGGCTATGACCATGAAGGGTCTTACACCTTCATGGAGGTATTTCTTTGTACATTTGGTTGAAAGTCTAGGTGGGAGTTCAGGTGGTCTTGACCAGATCAACTCTTCACAAGCAGAGATGGCTTACTGTTTATGGAAGGGGTTGAGGGTGGATTTTGCTGATATATTGTATAGGAGTCTAGTGCAAAAGCTAAAAGGCTCCAGGGGTGTGTGTATCCCCTTTTCCAGATTTCTCTCTTTATGTTTCAAGCAAATTCTGGGTGAAGAAGAGTATAGAAATACAGACTCTCCGTTCACAAGGCCAGATTTAATGAGGAATTTAGACTCTCTTGTTTCTGAAGCTGGAGAGGTCGAGATTCCAGAGCAGATGCGGCTGGCATTTGCTAAAACTGATGCACCTTTGGAAAGTGAATCAGAAAGACAACTGGGCGGGCCTCAAAATAATGAGGGACCCTCCAGTTCATCTCAAGTTGTGGTTGAGGATAGAACAACCATAACTGAAGCCATTCCTATCACGTCTATCCCTGGTGAAGATGCTTCGGCATCTGATCCTCAAACTGATGAAACCATCCAGGTAACTGGAACTGGTCATCAGGAGCCTGAACTTGATGTTCAGCCATCCCTATCATTTATGAATCTAGGCATAAATGAGGATGAGTTCCATCTTGAATCTTCGGATTCAGAAGGAACACAAGATGATCAAGAAATGGTTGATGCATCTATACATGCTCAACTCCCTTCTTTCTTTGATCAACCCCTAGAACACCAAGTTTCAGTTTCCCATCTAGATACTCCTACAAATATTTCCCCACAAAGAACTCAATCAACACCGTCGCCGTTGGTCATACCTGAGCATTCTCAGCCTGACCAACACATTGAATCTCCTCAGCGTTCTTTTTCACCCCCAATTTTTCCTTCTTCTGCCACTGGAACAACTGGAGAGGCTTCCTTTGTTTTACCTTCTCCAGTTGAACTAGTGCAGCCTGCTACTGGTCCAGTGACAACTGCTCCTTTGTCACTGGAAGCTCAATTTGTCTCCTTCTCAACCGATATCCAAAACCTGATCAAACGGGTGGAGGGTGTTCATAAGACAATCGAGCAAAATGCCAAGTCCATTTCCAAATTCAACAAGGACACAATCATAAATTCTAAGGTTGTTGATTTGGGAATTAATAAGTTTGCTGCCAATGAGGACTTGGTATTTCAGAAGTTGAATGAGTTAGTCTCAAGCTGTAACAATTTGTCCACATCTTTGAAGGAAGCTTTTGACTTAACCCATTCCAATGTCAATACATCTATCTCCAACCTCTTGAGTAACACTGTTCGATCATCAGAGGTGGATCTGAAGGAGATAGAAAGGCAGGTCAAAGAGTTGTTTGAAAGACCTGGCCTTGATGTAGTTGAAATTGGACAGCAGGTGGCCACTTCTGTTGGTCAGATGATTGATGAAAAACTGGCCAGTCGAGAAGATGAACTGGTCAAGAAGGTTATGGCTGAATTTGCCAAGCTCCCACCTCCTCAGATTAATCTGGAGCCTCTGGCACTTGAAGTTAGGCAGTTAAGGGGAGCAGTTAATGCTATAAACACTCAGTTGGCTTCCCACACTTCTTCAATTAATAATCTGGTAACTGAAGTGGACAACTTGAAAAAGAAGGATGCTGCAGTAAAGGAACAAGTGGTTAAGGGTTTAGATGAAGACTCAAAGCTATTGAAAGACTTGAAGACTGGACAGGACCAAACTGCTGCCAATGTATTGGTCCAGTCTCAAGAGATTAACCACTTGTGGAGATCCTTTAGAATGATTTGCACTGTGTTTAGAGAGTGCAAGGATATGCAATCGTGGCAGCCTCTAGCCCGTTTGCCCTCCAGTAATGAAGACTGGGCAGCCATTCGTGCAGGTCTCGATGCTGCCAAGGGGGAAAGGGATAGAAGGAATATCCTTGCACCTGGACCAAGACTGCCAGGTCCAGTTAGTGCAAGACAACTGGTAGAAAGGACTGTTGTTGGGTCAGATGAAGGTGATGAGCAGGTTATTGAACAGTTTGAAGATGTGGTTGATAGGGGGAATAAAGGTAAAGGAAAGGAAGTTGTGCCGGCCACTGGTGAACAAGCAAAAACAACTGGTACTGAAGCCAGTGTGTTAGAAACTGGCAACATTGATCAGCTTCCTCCAGTTTCAGAAGATGTTAGTAGGCAGCTGGCAAGGCTTGGAGATGCAATCAAGGAGAGAAAGAAACAAATGAGGGTTAATCAAACAAAAGATAGAAATACTTTAGCCCCAACTCTTCTTGATATAAGTGATGGTCGTCTCTGGGCATGACACTTGCAGAATATGCCAAAGTCAAGGCTGATCCCAGAATTATTAATGCACTGAAAGAACAACTGGAGATTGAGCTTGACAAACACTATAGGAGGATGAGGCTGAATATGATGCCAGGTGTTTAAATATCACAGTGGATAAGGCAAAAGAAGTAAGAACTGAAGGAATTCTCAAGAGGGCTGAACAGGTTAAGAAGGTGGTCAAACAGGTGCTGAATCCACCCAAGTCCAAAGGTAAACCTAAGATGTTGCCAAGAGATGCTGACCTTAGAACCTGGGTGGAAACAACTGAACCTTCAAGTGAAGATATCAAAGCTGCAGTGCATAGTATGAGCACTGGCCAGATCAAACTGGCCAATGAATCTGAAGCTAGAGAGTACTTATCTGAAGTGCAACAGCGGAGATATCACCCTGGTAAGATTGTTGATATGAAAGTTTTTATCAAACCAGGTACCAAACACTTCACAGTTGGGGTTCAACATCTTGATGGACCCTTAAGGCAAACTGAGAATCCTGACGTACTTTCTTATGGTTACTCGGAACTGGTGGAAATGGCAAAACTGTTGGAGGCCAAGCAACAAAGGAACAAGGTTGAAAGAGGATGGATGTTTGTTCTTCAAAGTCTGCTCAAGTTTAAAGAAAATATTGAAGAGAGACTAAATGTTGATCCAGAAGACAAACAACCCATTTCTACAGTTGCCAAAAGAAGAAGAACTGGCGAAGGGCCATCTGTTTAAGTTCTTTCTTCATTTTATCTTCTTGTAATTTGTTTTACATTCTGTTGTAACTTGTGTAAATTTCATTCCTTGTATAAATGAAGTTACCAGTTTGTAACCACAAGGTAGATAATAGATTAAAATGAAGAAAGAACTTAAACAGATGGCCCTTCGCCAGTTCTTCTTCTTTTGGCAACTGTAGAAATGGGCTGTTTGTCTTCTGGATCAACATTTAGTCTCTCTTCAATATTTTCTTTAAACTTGAGCAGACTTTGAAGAACAAACATCCATCCTCTTTCTGTTGTAACTTGTGTAAATTTCATTCCTTGTATAAATGAAGTTACCAGTTTGTAACCACAAGGTAGATAATAGATTAAAATCTAACAAACATAAAAGAAAAACCTAAGGCATTTATTGATCTATAAAAATGCCTTAGATATCTTAGATAGATTTAAATCAAACAAGTCTCTATAGTTCACACTTGTATAGATACAAAAAAAAAAAACTAGAAAAGACTTAGACTATATTTCTAGACAAATAGGGGGAATTTGTTAGGACCAGTTCACCTGGAACTGGCCAGTCACCAGTTCACACTGACCAGTTCCCCAGTTGCATCTGGTGACCAGTAAACTGGTGACCAAGAAGATTTGTCGAGAAATATATTGAAGTCCAGTTGCACCGTACAGTTAACGCAGCTGAAGACTTCCTCCAGTTGAGAACTGACCAAGTTGAAGAAACATTCCAGTTGAAGTCGAAGACAACAAATGGAAGAAAGAGAATGGCAATGGCAGCGAAGCCCAGTTGGCATTCTAGTCAGTTACAAACTGGAGACCATCAGTGGAAATCCCTTACAAAGCTTTACACTGATTACGAGGAATTGACTTGTATACTTTATGTACCTTTACCCGAATAATAAGCCTTATCTTATTATTTAAGTATTAAAAGGTACATAAAGGTGGTTGTGTAAAGTCACTGTAACATGCGACTTTACATAGCTTTTTAAGGAATTAAATGCTATTCCTTAAATGCTCCCAACCACATTTGTACGGCTAAAGTTAAACATCCCAATGTTAACTTTGCCTATAAATACAAGTCATTGCACAACCAAGAATCACAAGTTACTTCACACACAAACGAATAACTTCATACTTTGCAAACCTGCAATATCCTTGGTGAACTTGTGCAATATTCTCTCAATCGCTAAAAGGAACATTTCACTACTTTAAGTGTTTCGATTGTTGAAGAGAAATTCCGAGTATAGATCAATTGTATTTCATAGGTTGTTAGGATATTTACATTCGTGTATTATCTTGGTTCCGCATCAACCTTGTAATTTGTTTAATATCAATAAATAAATTACACTTTGAAAACTACATATTGTCTCATCAAGATTGTTTACAAGTTATTTGTATTATTGCATTGTTCTTTACTTATTGTCTTTATATAAGTAATCTATCTAGAACTTGGTATATACCACTACAACTGGTCGTCTCCAGTTCAGTAAGTATATTGCAAAGTAACTCCACCATCGACATAGAGGTGTCTTCAGTAGTACCATCTAACAAGTTGGGACTTACAATAACCTTGATACGAGCATATACGATCACACAACCTTGATTCACAATTCAAACGAGCACATAATCTGGATAGACTAGCCAAACAATCATACAACCTTGATTCACAATTCAATCAAACATTTAACCTTGATAAACTAGCCAAACAATCATATAACCTTGATTACTTACATACACGAACACATAACGATCAACAAACCACGAAACTATATTGTACACTTTTCACCCCAAAATCACATAAAGTAGAAGGGGCTACGAACTCACCTTGGCCTTAGATGTTCTTATGAGCCGATTAGACGAGTAAGCGAGGAGCACAACGATCACAACCTATTATATCAACATCAAATCATCACGTTATAGCCTACATTACGTTACAATCTCAAGTTTGGTTCTAAAAGTGACCCTCAACCTTGAACGAATGGTTTGGCTTGTGTAGTGCACCAAAAAGGTCATAAGAGGACATTCTAGAAAGGTCGGGACGATCCTAGGGGATTAGAATCGAAGCTAGGAAACGAAAACGAGCATCAGGGCCTGAACTGCGCCGCAGTCAGGATGCAGTTCATTGACTGCGCCGCAGTCAGATGCAAAAGTTTCGTTCCAGACGTTTTCCACTGCGCCGCAGTCAAGGACAGGTACTTGCCACTGCGCCGCAGTCAAGATACTGAAGGTTCATTCTAGCCCTTTTACACTGCGCCGCAGTCAAGACCAGGGCTGCACCAGCAGCAGCAGTTCGTGCAGGAAAAAGCAACCCAAAACCTATTTCCTTCAAAACCTACGACCCTAAATCGACCCATAAGGCTATGGACTAGTTTTTGAAGCAATATTTGACATTCCAAAGCCTAAATACACTTACCCAAACCAAGATTTCATTCCAAAACATCATCAAATCTTCCAAATCAATCAACCCAAATCAATACCCTAATTAACCCAAATTTCATTTTAAATCCGATTTAAGACTTGTAAGTTCTTGAAATGACTAGAAACATGTAAACAAACATAAATAGGTAAAGATGGGATGAATTTGACTTACCAATCTTGCTTCCAAAAGTCAAACCCGAATTTGACCAAAAATGGGTAAAATCTTGCACTTTGGAATCCAAACTTTTGATATGTTGCTAAGATTATGATTATGATGAAAACCCCTAACACAATCTTGTTTAAAAACACGAATTTGATGTACAATTTTTAGAGAGAGAGAGCTATGTGTGTGTGTATGTGTTTTGCATTCATGAAGAGAGAGAGAGAGAGATAAGGTTAGTGAATGAATGAGTGGAGGGGGAAAGGTAAGAAGTTGGGTGGGTTTGGACATGGGTATGGGTTTGGGTCAACCCATGGGTAATCCATACCCTTCCTAACTTAATTTCACTAGAACTAACCTTGACCCATCATTAAACGACCAACTAAAACGACCAAACATCCTTGACTAGTCCATGAACCTAATTTATCCACACGATCAACAATTCACATAAATACCTTGAACACGATCATATCACAAGCAACTCGATCATATGACACTTAATTAATACCAACTAAGTCAAAAGTACATATATTCAACGGGTCAACTAAAGTCAAAGTTCACAAATGTTACATTATTCCCCCGTTAAAGGAATTTCGTCCCGAAATTCGATCAAACTCTAACTACTAAATAAATGAGGGTATTTGGCCTTCATAGCATCCTCACGTTCCCAAGTGAACTCGGGTCCGCGCCTAGCTTGCCATCTAACCTTGACGATTGTATAACGGGTATTCTTCAACTTCCTAGTTTGACGATCAAGTATCTCTATTGGTTCTTCTACAAACTTTAACGTTTTATCCACACGGATTTCTTCAAGAGGCACATGGAGTGTTGGATTCGCCAAACACTTCCTAAGATTACAAACATGAAACACATTATGAACTCCACTCAATTCTTGAGGGAGCTCCAAACGATAAGCAACCGGACCGATACGCTCCAAGATCTTGAATGGGCCAATAAACCTTGGCCCTAACTTGCCACGCTTGACAAAACGAACTACACCCTTCCAAGGGGACACCTTTAACAAAACAAAATCACCCACTTCAAACTCAAGGGGCCTTCTTCTCACATTAGCATACTTCAATTGTCTTTCCCGAGCTACCCTCAATTTCTTAAATCCGATTTAAGACTTGTAAGTTCTTGAAATGACTAGAAACATGTAAACAAACATAAATAGGTAAAGATGGGATGAATTTGACTTACCAATCTTGCTTCCAAAAGTCAAACCCGAATTTGACCAAAAATGGGTAAAATCTTGCACTTTGGAATCCAAACTTTTGATATGTTGCTAAGATTATGATTATGATGAAAACCCCTAACACAATCTTGTTTTAAAACACGAATTTGATGTACAATTTTTAGAGAGAGAGAGCTATGTGTGTGTGTATGTGTTTTGCATTCATGAAGAGAGAGAGAGAGATAAGGTTAGTGAATGAATGAGTGGAGGGGGAAAGGTAAGAAGTTGGGTGGGTTTGGACATGGGTATGGGTTTGGGTCAACCCATGGGTAATCCATACCCTTCCTAACTTAATTTCACTAGAACTAACCTTGACCCATCATTAAACGACCAACTAAAACGACCAAACATCCTTGACTAGTCCATGAACCTAATTTATCCACACGATCAACAATTCACATAAATACCTTGAACACGATCATATCACAAGCAACTCGATCATATGACACTTAATTAATACCAACTAAGTCAAAAGTACATATATTCAACGGGTCAACTAAAGTCAAAGTTCACAAATGTTACATTATTCCCCCGTTAAAGGAATTTCGTCCCGAAATTCGATCAAACTCTAACTACTAAATAAATGAGGGTATTTGGCCTTCATAGCATCCTCACGTTCCCAAGTGAACTCGGGTCCGCGCCTAGCTTGCCATCTAACCTTGACGATTGTATAACGGGTATTCTTCAACTTCCTAGTTTGACGATCAAGTATCTCTATTGGTTCTTCTACAAACTTTAACGTTTTATCCACACGGATTTCTTCAAGAGGCACATGGAGTGTTGGATTCGCCAAACACTTCCTAAGATTACAAACATGAAACACATTATGAACTCCACTCAATTCTTGAGGGAGCTCCAAACGATAAGCAACCGGACCGATACGCTCCAAGATCTTGAATGGGCCAATAAACCTTGGCCCTAACTTGCCACGCTTGAAAAAACGAACTACACCCTTCCAAGGGGACACCTTTAACAAAACAAAATCACCCACTTCAAACTCAAGGGGCCTTCTTCTCACATTAGCATACTTCAATTGTCTTTCCCGAGCTACCCTCAATTTCTCCTTGATTTGTGAGATCACTTTGGTCGTTTCAATGACAATCTCGGGCCCGATGAGTTGGCTTTTACAGATCTCCGCCCAAGCTAAGGGTGATCTACATACTCTTCCATACAAGGCTTTAAACAGTGCCATTTGAATACTAGCATGGTAGCTATTATTGTATGAGAATTCGACCAAAGGGAGATGTACATCCCAATTGCCACCAAATTCGATAGCACAAGCTCTTAGCATATCTTCAAGTGTTTGGATCGTTCTTTCACTTTGACCATCGGTTTGTGGATGGAACGCCGTGCTCATATCAAGTCTAGTACCCATTGCTTTTTGGAATGCCTTCCAAAACTTTGAAGTAAATCGGGCATCCCGATCGGTTATAATGGAAATCGGCATCCCATGTTTGGATATCACTTCTTTAATGTACAAGCGTGCCATGGTGTCAAACTTGTCGTCTTCTCGAATAGCTAAAAAGTGAGCCGATTTAGTCAACCGGTCAACGATCACCCAAATGGTATCTCGACCACTACTAGTCCTTGGTAACTTCGTGATGAAGTCCATAGCAATTTCTTCCCATTTCCACACCGGTGTTCTCGGTTGAACTAGCAAACCGGGTGGTTTCTTGTGGTCGGCCTTGACTTGCAAACATGTAATGCATTCACTAACATACCTAGCAATATCCTTTTTCATCCCCGGCCACCAATACAAATCCCTCATGCCAAAATACATCTTGTCGGACCCCGGGTGAACCGAGTATGCCGACTTATGGGCTTCGTCCATCAATTTCATCCTTAGACCCCCAAAAACGGGAACCCATAATCGATCCACAAAATATAACCCATCATCATCCTTCCGATCAAATTGTTCTTCCAAGCCATGCAATGCTTCATTAATGAAGTTTACCGGTAAGGTAGCCATTCTTTGGGCTTCAATAATGGTGTCACGAACACTTCTTAGCACGGTAAAGCTCATGGCTCTAATTCTTCTTGGATGGACACGTTCTTTCCGGCTCAAGGCATCGGCTACAACATTGGCTTTACCCGGGTGGTACCGGATAACGCAATCATAATCACTAAAAAGCTCTAGCCACCTCCATTGCCTCATATCCAACTCGCTTTGATCAAAAATGTGTTGTAGGCTTTTGTGATCGGTATAGATCACACTTTTAGTGCCATACAAGTAATGTCTCCAACACTTCAAAGCAAACACGACCGCTCCTAACTCCAAGTCATGTGTCGGATAATTCTTCTCGTGCACTTTTAATTGTCTTGATGCATATGCAATCACCTTTCCACGTTGCATCAAAACACATCCTAAGCCTTTCCCGGAAGCATCACAATACACTACAAAATCATCGGGTCCATCGGGCAAACTCAGGATTGGTGCATCACATAATTTGTCTTTAAGCAATTGGAAGGCCCGTTCTTGTTTATCACCCCATTCAAACCTCCTTTCCCGTTGTGTCAACAAGGTCAAGGGTTGGGCGATCTTTGAGAAGCCTTCTATAAACCTCCTATAATAACCCGCCAAACCAAGAAATTGGCGAATCTCGGTTGGCGTCTCGGGTCGCCTCCAATTCTTAACCGCTTCGATTTTACTAGGGTCCACATGAATACCCTCCTTGCTCACCACGTGACCAAGGAAATGGACCTCTTCTAGCCAAAATTCACACTTGGAGAACTTGGCATACAATTTTTCTCCCCGAAGTAACTCCAACACTAGCTTCAAATGCTCGGCGTGCTCTTCTTTTGTTTTAGAGTAAATAAGGATGTCATCAATAAAGACAATGACAAATTGATCTAAGTAGGGCCGACACACCCGGTTCATCAAATCCATGAACACCGCCGGTGCATTGGTCAACCCAAAAGGCATCACCGTGAATTCAAAATGCCCATATCTTGTTCGGAAAGCGGTTTTTGGAATGTCTTCTTCATGAACCCTCAATTGATGGTAACCCGACCTCAAATCAATCTTGGAGAAATATTGAGCACCTTGAAGTCGATCAAATAAATCGTCAATCCTAGGAAGAGGATAACGATTCTTCACCGTCAACTTATTCAACTCTCTATAATCAATACACAAGCGGAAAGATCCATCCTTCTTCTTGACAAACAAGACCGGTGCGCCCCATGGCGATTGACTAGGGCGAATGAAGCCCTTGTCTTGAAGTTCTTTGAGTTGGGCGGCCAACTCTTGCATTTCGGTCATGGCTAAGCGATAAGGCGCTTTGGCCACGGGAGTAGCATTAGGAATGAGGTCGATACGAAAATCAAGCTCACGAGATGGAGGCAAACCCGGTAGGTCATCCGGAAATACATCCGCAAAATCTTTAACTACGGGAACGGTTTTCAACTCAACTTTGGTGACGTTTACATTATAGATTTTCCCTTCCCATGGCTCGGTCGTCTCACCTTGGACTACTAACTCTTCCCCGTTCTCTAATAGTATCCTCACAACCCTACTACCACAATCGATCACCGCATTCATAGCCGACAACCAATCCATACCCACGATCACATCAAAACTACCGATATCAAACGGCATCAAGTCTATGTAAAACGGGTGGTCACACAATTCTAGCACACAATTACGAACAACTTGACTAATTCTAGACAATCCACCATTTACCATTTCGAGTTCAAAGTAATATGACAACGGGCTTAGGCTAGCATCGATCAACGGGATAAAGTCATTGGAAATGAGGCTATAATCGGCCCCGGAATCAAATAACACGGTAGCATATTGATGATTGAGAAGAAAAGTACCTGCTACAACATTTGGGTCAACCCGAGCCTCGGCCGCATTCACGGCAAAAGCTCTTCCACGTGGTGCTAGTTGTTGTTGTTGAGGAGCTTGTTGTTGTCCTTGTTGTCCTCGATTTTGATTTGGGCCGGCGATTTGCAATTGATTCGGGTGCACGGTCACTTGAACTTGTTGGCCAATGAGATTGGGGCATCTATTACGGTAGTGGTCTTGGCTACCACACTCGTAACAATTACCCCGACCCAAAGGGGGATATCGAGCATTGAGAGGCATAGGATTCAAAGGAGCGGCACGCGGATTGGTAGGACACATTCTTGAAATATGACCCACTTGATTACAATGAAAGCATGCATCACACCGAGTGTGAGACCTATGATGACGATTACACCGAGGGCATAAAGGAATAACCCCGGTGTTAGCTTCTCTTGCCGGCGCAACCGCCGCAAACACCTTTCCACCTCTAATAGCCTTCTTATAGTGGTGCCTCTCATCTTTCTTCGCGCCACTAGATTCGGGCACATCCTTTCTTAGTTTCATTCTTTCCTAGCTCACCACCCTTCACAAGCTCCATGGTGACACTAGCGGTTCGGGTGATAGCTTCATTAATGGTTAGTGGCATGGTAGGGTGAGTAACAAGCACTCTCACCTTATGGGGCAAACCGACAACATATTTCTCCACCTTACGGTCTTCGGGTGTAACTAGATGGGGTATGAGTCTAGAAAGTTGGCCAAAACGGCGAGTGTACCCCACATGATCGGCTCCCTTCATAACGAGCTTAGTGAATTCTTCTTCCAAATTTCTCATTTCATACGGTGGGCAATACTTTTTGATGATCATTTGTTTGAAATTTTCCCAAGGAATGGAGTTTGCAAGATCGATCCCCAAGGAGTCTATTTCAAGGTTCCACCATTCAAGTGGATCACCACCTAACATGCCGGTGGCGTGGGAAACTCTTTGGTCAAGAGTACATCCACTTCTAGGGATCACGGATTCAATCTTTTTTTAGCCACTCCAAACAACCGGTGGCTCCACCTTCACCCTTCCACTCCGGAGCTCCACAAGCCTTGAAATCTTTAAAAATGCAACCTTGACGGTAAGCATTGTTGTTTCTTGGTTGGACAAAAACATCTTCCCCATCCGCATTCGCATTCTCATTCTCATTTTCAACATGAACCACTTCATCTTCCGGTTCTTCTTGTTCATTCCTATCCATGGCCGCCGAGATTCGGGCCACAAGTTCCGGCATAAGCTCATTGAGAGCTTGAGTGATGACCTCGGTTCTTACCGGGGGATTGGCACCACCACGACCTCCACGATTACCCCTACCTCCTCTACCACCTCTACCGCCACGATTTCCACCTTCATTCTCTTGAACAATCGGCTCTTCTTCTTCATTCTGATGCCTATAGTTAGTGTTAACTCTCCTTGGTCTAACCATCTTTCCTGAACACACGTGTTAGATTAACAAGTTAAGTCTCACAATTCACACCCGAATAACAAAATTGACTTTCAAGTAACACACAATTCCCACATCAAGTCCTTCCAAATCATTGCATGAATATAATTATTTCTACGGGGATTGTAACACCCGTTTCGTAAAAATATGGATTTCCAAAATTTCGCCTAACGGCGTTAAATCATGCGGAAACGATTTAGGAAAATACTCAACTAAGGAAACAGTTGAGAAAACATTGGTGGTGTTACTAATAGCATCAAATCTGTAATAAAAGAATCCATAAGATTGCCCAACATAAAGCAATCATAACATAGTCATTACATAAGTTCCATAAAGGAAATCAATAACATAAGGTCTATGCGAAGCTATTGGGTAAACTAAAGCCAGCATGATCATCTACCCATCTCTCGCCAAAGCTTCACACGTCATCTCACTGCCTAACCTGAGGGGTGTCAACACATTAAAAGAAACAAGTGTTAGCTATAAAGCTAAGTAAGATAACACCAGGTTTAAGCAAAACATTTCATCCATTTAAATCGTCACTTTAAAGCATTACGTCATTTTAATTAGGCATTCATACCACCGTATAAACATATCCACATCACATATAAGCATAGAGTTCATGACCCTAAGCGTGCCTAATCAATTTGATCACTTTGATTCACCTCGTTAAGTTGTAACCGAAGTTACCGTTTTTAAGGAAAGACAATGTCGATCCATGAGTAGCACGCTATGTTCATGACATTAGGTGGGTCATCAGGCCACCCGAAACTACTCGCCACATATGACTTGTTGCAAGGAACCACCCGAGCAACCATTTTAACGTACCTATAACCACCGTCAGGCATGACGTACCTATTACCACCGTAAGGCACGATTTATACGTACCTATTACCACCGTAAGGCACGATTTATACGTACCTATTACCACCGTAAGGCACGATTTATACGTACCTATTACCACCGTAAGGCACATGTTATGCATAACACTTAACATCTAATTAGCTCGAGCATTTATCATATTTAGTTTAGATTTCCACCTTTAACCTAAACTAATCCATACTATCATCTTTCACGTTAGGGCCCTTAAAACGTGCACGTGTCATGGCAACCTAAAAAGGTCTAGTGTTCTAGATGAACAAGCCACATATACATGCACATAACAACATTACAACATATCATTAACCACCGTTCATCATAACATATCATATCGTAAACATATCATTAACCACCGTTCATCATAACATATCATATCGTAAACATATCATTAACCACCGTTCATCATAACATTTCATATCGTAACCACATGTACGGGGAAGCATTTTAGGCATAAACATCGTCATCATTAATCCCCGAGTACCTCCCATATCAACCCAACCACCTATGAGTTATACATTACTGTTATGGAGGTTATAGTCTACGAACCATTTTCGTTGCACCCTCAGCGTGACAAAAGTAGTGTATCTTACCTGTTGGGAGTGTGCGCGCGTAATGAAAGGCTAAAAGTGCTTAACAATAATCCCCGACACCTAAGATACATTAATATACAAAATATAAGTCATTTGGGACCCAAACGAACTTTAAAACGAACTTAGGTTTGTTCTTACGAACTTAGACTCACTGAACGAACTTAGTTGCCTTCAAACGAATTTCCTTAAAACGAACTTAGGTTTGTTCTTACGAACTTAGACTCACTGAACGAACTTAGTTGCCTTCAAACGAATTTAGGACATACTAAACGAACTTAGGTTTGTTCTTACGAACTTAGACTCACTGAACGAACTTAGTTGCCTTCAAACGAATTTAGGACATACTAAACGAACTTAGGTTTGTTCTTACGAACTTAGACTCACTGAACGAACTTAGTTGCCTTCAAACGAATTTAGGACATACTAAACGAACTTAGGTTTGTTCTTACGAACTTAGACTCACTGAACGAACTTAGTTGCCTTCAAACGAATTTAGGACATACTAAACGAACTTAGGTTTGTTCTTACGAACTTAGACTCACTGAACGAACTTAGTTGCCTTCAAACGAATTTAGGACATACTAAACGAACTTAGGTTTGTTCTTACGAACTTAGACTCACTGAACGAACTTAGTTGCCTTCAAACGAATTTAGGACATACTAAACGAACTTAGGTTTGTTCTTACGAACTTAGACTCACTGAACGAACTTAGTTGCCTTCAAACGAATTTAGGACATACTAAACGAACTTAGGTTTGTTCTTACGAACTTAGACTCACTGAACGAACTTAGTTGCCTTCAAACGAATTTAGGACATACTAAAACGAACTTAGGTTTGTTCTTACGAACTTAGACTCACTGAACGAACTTAGTTGCCTTCAAACGAATTTAGGACATACTGAATGAACTTATACAACTTAACCACCGTTCATCATAACATATCATATCGTAAACATATCATTAACCACCGTTCATCATAACATATCATATCGTAAACATATCATTAACCACCGTTCATCATAACATATCATATCGTAAACATATCATTAACCACCGTTCATCATAACATATCATATCGTAAACATATCATTAACCACCGTTCATCATAACATATCATATCGTAAACATATCATTAACCACCGTTCATCATAACATATCATATCGTAAACATATCATTAACCACCGTTCATCATAACATATCATATCGTAAACATATCATTAACCACCGTTCATCATAACATATCATATCGTAAACATATCATTAACCACCGTTCATCATAACATATCATATCGTAAACATATCATTAACCACCGTTCATCATAACATATCATATCGTAAACATATCATTAACCACCGTTCATCATAACATATCATATCGTAAACATATCATTAACCACCGTTCATCATAACATATCATATCGTAAACATATCATTAACCACCGTTCATCATAACATATCATATCGTAAACATATCATTAACCACCGTTCATCATAACATATCATATCGTAAACATATCATTAACCACCGTTCATCATAACATATCATATCGTAAACATATCATTAACCACCGTTCATCATAACATATCATATCGTAAACATATCATTAACCACCGTTCATCATAACATATCATATCGTAAACATATCATTAACCACCGTTCATCATAACATATCATATCGTAAACATATCATTAACCACCGTTCATCATAACATATCATATCGTAAACATATCATTAACCACCGTTCATCATAACATATCATATCGTAAACATATCATTAACCACCGTTCATCATAACATATCATATCGTAAACATATCATTAACCACCGTTCATCATAACATATCATATCGTAAACATATCATTAACCACCGTTCATCATAACATATCATATCGTAAACATATCATTAACCACCGTTCATCATAACATATCATATCGTAAACATATCATTAACCACCGTTCATCATAACATATCATATCGTAAACATATCATTAACCACCGTTCATCATAACATATCATATCGTAAACATATCATTAACCACCGTTCATCATAACATATCATATCGTAAACATATCATTAACCACCGTTCATCATAACATATCATATCGTAAACATATCATTAACCACCGTTCATCATAACATATCATATCGTAAACATATCATTAACCACCGTTCATCATAACATATCATATCGTAAACATATCATTAACCACCGTTCATCATAACATATCATATCGTAAACATATCATTAACCACCGTTCATCATAACATATCATATCGTAAACATATCATTAACCACCGTTCATCATAACATATCATATCGTAAACATATCATTAACCACCGTTCATCATAACATATCATATCGTAAACATATCATTAACCACCGTTCATCATAACATATCATATCGTAAACATATCATTAACCACCGTTCATCATAACATATCATATCGTAAACATATCATTAACCACCGTTCATCATAACATATCATATCGTAAACATATCATTAACCACCGTTCATCATAACATATCATATCGTAAACATATCATTAACCACCGTTCATCATAACATATCATATCGTAAACATATCATTAACCACCGTTCATCATAACATATCATATCGTAAACATATCATTAACCACCGTTCATCATAACATATCATATCGTAAACATATCATTAACCACCGTTCATCATAACATATCATATCGTAAACATATCATTAACCACCGTTCATCATAACATATCATATCGTAAACATATCATTAACCACCGTTCATCATAACATATCATATCGTAAACATATCATTAACCACCGTTCATCATAACATATCATATCGTAAACATATCATTAACCACCGTTCATCATAACATATCATATCGTAAACATATCATTAACCACCGTTCATCATAACATATCATATCGTAAACATATCATTAACCACCGTTCATCATAACATATCATATCGTAAACATATCATTAACCACCGTTCATCATAACATATCATATCGTAAACATATCATTAACCACCGTTCATCATAACATATCATATCGTAAACATATCATTAACCACCGTTCATCATAACATATCATATCGTAAACACGAGCGTCCTTGGCAGTTTGGTTACAAAATCCATCGTAATGCGATCCATTTCCACTCAGGGATCTCGAGTTGCTGAAACTTCCCGTAAGGCTTTTGATGTTCAGCTTTCACCTTAGCACACGTCAAACATTTATGTACGTACATCATCACATCGTTCTTAATACTGGGCCACCAATAAATCGGCTTCAAATCTGCATGCATCTTTGTGGCACCAGGGTGTACAGAATACTTAGTTTTGTGAGCTTCATCCATTACTAACTCACGATTGCCTCCATAGAGAGGAACCCATATTCTACCTTTGTAGATTCGAAGGCCACGACTATTTTCTTCCATTTGGAGTCTGTTCTTCTTCTTTTTCCCAATAGACTCCGCTTTCACATTTTCATCCTTTAACGCTTCGATTTGAGCTAATCGAATAGGTTCCAGTAAATTCGACTCAATCTTTGTAATCATCGCACATAACTTACTCTTAGCGTATCCTTTGCGGCTTAAGGCATCAGCAACCACATTAGCTTTGCCTGGGTGATATTTAATTTCACAATCGTAATCCTTTAATAACTCCATCCACCGCCGTTGTCTAACATTCATGTCCTTCTGAGTAAACACGTACTGTAAGCTCTTATGATCCGTATAAAGGGTACACTTTGTACCATACAGATAATGTCGCCACAACTTCAGAGCAAAAACAACCGCAGCCAGCTCAAGGTCATGAGTAGGATAGTTCCGCTCATGAGGCTTCAGCTGTCGAGAGGCGTAAGCGATAACTTTGTCTCGTTGCATTAGTACACACCCTAACCCCGTGATGGATGCGTCACTATAGACAACTAAATCATCGGTTCCTTCGGGTAAAGCTAGAACCGGAGCTTCACACAACTTCTTTTTCAACGTCGTGAAGGCTCTCTCTTGAGCATCGGTCCACACAAACTTCACACCTTTCTTCGTTAATTCAGTCATTGGCTTGGCAATGCGCGAGAAATCCTGAATAAAACGTCGATAATAGCCAGCCAAACCGAGAAAACTTTTAATTTCAGTAGGAGACTTAGGCTGCTCCCACTTCGACACCGCTTCTATCTTCGAAGGATCTACTTTTATACCATCAGAGGAGACGACATGGCCGAGGAAATGAACTTCCTTTAGCCAGAACTCACACTTGGAGAACTTAGCATAAAGCTTTTTCTCTCTGAGGACTTGAAGGACAGCCCTCAAATGCTCTCTATGTTCCTCTTCCGTCTTTGAATACACAAGAATGTCGTCGATGAAAACAATAACGAAATGATCCAAGAATGGTCGACAGACACGGTTCATCAAATCCATAAACTTCGCTGGAGCATTTGTCAAACCGAATGGCATGACAAGGAACTCGTAATGACCATAACGAGTTCGGAACGCTGTTTTGGCTACACTTTCTTCTTCAACCTTCAATTGATGATAGCCAGACCGTAAAGAACTAGTAGTCATGTCTAACTTAGGAGCAAACAGAGTAGACACAAAAGATTTGTTCGCACCAGAATCAAATAACACATTAGCAGGTTTGGAGTTAACAATAAGGGTAGCAGTAACTACCTGATCATCGTCTTTTGCCTCCTCAGCCGTCATCTGAAAAGCACGGGCTTTGGCCTGGGAAGCTTCTGCCTTCTTTCCCTCATCTTTCTTCATCTGCGGGCAGTCTGCAATACGGTGCTTGGTGTCTCCACATTTATAACATCTTGCCTTGTCAGTGCATTGATCAATGGTATGACCCTGAGTTCCACACCTATTGCACCTGCGGGTCTTTGTAGAACACTGACCAGAATGGATAGATTTGCAGCCTGGGCACCATTTTCCATCCTTGTCTGCCCTTCCCTTGTCAGAGGACGATGAAGATCCCTTAAACATTTCCCGGCTTCTTGTCACCATAAACACAGACACCTTTACCGTCGGGAGTAGCGATACGGACTATCTTTTTCGAACATAGGACGACAGCATCATTCTTAGACATCCAATCCATACCGAGAACAACATCGAAACTAGGAATGGTAGCGGGTAACAGGTTAGCAGTAAATGAACGACCCTCTATTTCTATCGGACAATCAGAATAACCTTCCCGAATAATAGACGTCGCACCATTAGCCACTTCTACTTCTATAGGGCACCGTAAAGAACTAGTAGTCATGTCTAACTTAGGAGCAAACAGAGTAGACACAAAAGATTTGTTCGCACCAGAATCAAATAACACATTAGCAGGTTTGGAGTTAACAATAAGGGTAGCAGTAACTACCTGATCATCGTCTTTTGCCTCCTCAGCCGTCATCTGAAAAGCACGGGCTTTGGCCTGGGAAGCTTCTGCCTTCTTTCCCTCATCTTTCTTCATCTGCGGGCAGTCTGCAATACGGTGCTTGGTGTCTCCACATTTATAACATCTTGCCTTGTCAGTGCATTGATCAATGGTATGACCCTGAGTTCCACACCTATTGCACCTGCGGGTCTTTGTAGAACACTGACCAGAATGGATAGATTTGCAGCCTGGGCACCATTTTCCATCCTTGTCTGCCCTTCCCTTGTCAGAGGACGATGGAGATCCCTTAAATTTCTTTCCAAAACGATTTGATCCACCAAACCTCCTCTTATTGCCAGACTTCTTCTCATCCTCTTTCTTTTCAACTTTCTTATCCGCAGCAAAATCATCATCAAGCTTTTTAGATTCTTGATTGCTTCAGTTAGAGTCTTATGCTGCCTACAAATACCTCGATAACTTGGAGGTAAACCATCGACATAGCAGGCGACTTGATCTGCATCAGTTCTGAATAGATGACCCACAAATTTCATCTTTTCCATAAAGGAACGAGCATAATCATTAATTTTTCCCACTTCAGCCTTCAGGGCACGAAACTCTTTTTCCATTTTTCTCTGCTCATGAACTCCAATATACTCTTCAATAAATTTCTGTCTGAAGTTAGCCCACGTAATAGCAGATACCATAGCTGGAGTCATCGAAATGGTAATGCTCTTCCACCAGTCCCGAGCACCTTCTTTCAGCATCCTGCTAGCACACAACACTTTCTTATCCTCGGGACAATCACAAGCTTCAAAAATCATCTCAGTATCATCAAGCCATTCCATGCAACCCACTGCATTAAGTGTTCCATAGAATTTCTGAGCTCCGCACTTCTGAAAACTTTCGAACTTGAATCGAGGAGCTTGAACTACATTAGGAGGAGCCACATCAACATTAACAGGGGGAACGACTACATTATTAACTGGTAGCTCAGTGTGGTGAGAAGGCACTGAGAAATTGCCATCAGTTCCTTCAGCATTTTCGGCAAGAGCGTTGTTCAGTTGCTCCTGAGTCTGTGCTAACTGGGCCTGGAGAGTCAGCACAAGATTGTACAATTCAGCTGCATTTGGGATTTGCTCCACCACTGCTTCGTTAACTATGGGTTGATTACCAGGAGGTGGAGGCATAGGGCCTAACGAGCCTTGCCGATTGACCTGCTGAGGATTCACTCGATTTCTATTCACGTTAGCTGCAGCAGCAGTAGCAGCAGCATTAGTAGCAACTGCACCTGGATGGACAGGTGGAGTAACGCTGGCAGTTGCTCCGTCACGTTGGATGTTGCGGTTGCGAGTGTTAACCATTTTCCTTCAATAAAATGGTGGAGTCGATAAGCGCGAAATAAAACAAAAGTTCGTTGGGATAAGGCTAAATCATATCATCGTAACATAAACATCTCGTAAGCCTTATCACACTCGCACTCATCCCAACCCATCCTACATCACATGTCATCACTAGCTAAGGCATCCTACGAGTACCTAGCATGCATATCCTAAGTTTAAGTCCAAATCCTATGGTCAATAGGCCTTGGTTCACTTAAACTACTTCTCTGATACCAAATTGTAACACCCGTTTCGTAAAAATATGGATTTCCAAAAATTTCGCCTAACGGCGTTAAATCATGCGGAAACGATTTAGGAAAATACTCAACTAAGGAAAACAGTTGAGAAAACATTGGTGGTGTTACTAATAGCATCAAATCTGTAATAAAAGAAATCCATAAGATTGCCCAACATAAAGCAATCATAACATAGTCATTACATAAGTTCCATAAAGGAAATCAATAACATAAGGTCTATGCGAAGCTATTGGGTAAACTAAAGCCAGCTTGATCATCTACCCATCTCTCGCCAAAGCTTCACACGTCATCTCACTGCCTAACCTGAGGGGTGTCAACACATTAAAAGAAACAAGTGTTAGCTATAAAGCTAAGTAAGATAACACCAGGTTTAAGCAAAACATTTCATCCATTTAAATCGTCACTTTAAAGCATTACGTCATTTTAATTAGGCATTCATACCACCGTATAAACATATCCACATCACATATAAGCATAGAGTTCATGACCCTAAGCGTGCCTAATCAATTTGATCACTTTGATTCACCTCGTTAAGTTGTAACCGAAGTTACCGTTTTTAAGGAAAGACAATGTCGATCCATGAGTAGCACGCTATGTTCATGACATTAGGTGGGTCATCAGGCCACCCGAAACTACTCGCCACATATGACTTGTTGCAAGGAACCACCCGAGCAACCATTTTAACGTACCTATAACCACCGTCAGGCATGACGTACCTATTACCACCGTAAGGCACGATTTATACGTACCTATTACCACCGTAAGGCACGATGTACCTATTACCACCGTAAGGCACGATTTATACGTACCTATTACCACCGTAAGGCACAGGTTATGCATAACACTTAACATCTAATTAGCTCGAGCATTTATCATATTTAGTTTAGATTTCCACCTTTAACCTAAACTAATCCATACTATCATCTTTTCACGTTAGGGCCCTTAAAACGTGCACGTGTCATGGCAACCTAAAAAGGTCTAGTGTTCTAGATGAACAAGCCACATATACATGCACATAACAACATTACAACATATCATTAACCACCGTTCATCATAACATATCATATCGTAAACATATCATTAACCACCGTTCATCATAACATATCATATCGTAACCACATGTACGGGGAAACATTTTAGGCATAAACATCGTCATCATTAATCCCCGAGTACCTCCCATATCAACCCAACCACCTATGAGTTATACATTACTGTTATGGAGGTTATAGTTTACGAACCATTTTCGTTGCACCCTCAGCGTGACAAAAGTAGTGTATCTTACCTGTTGGGAGTGTGCGCGCGTAATGAAAGGCTAAAGTGCTTAACAATAATCCCCGACACCTAAGATACATTAATATACAAAATATAAGTCATTTGGGACCCAAACGAACTTTAAAACGAACTTAGGTTTGTTCTTACGAACTTAGACTCACTGAACGAACTTAGTTGCCTTCAAACGAATTTAGGAATGTTCAAACGAACTTAGCAATGTTCAAACGAACTTAAAACGAACTTAGGTTTGTTCTTACGAACTTAGACTCACTGAACGAACTTAGCAATGTCAAACGAACTTAGGTTTGTTCTTACGAACTTAGACTCACTGAACGAACTTTAGCAATGTCAAACGAACTTAGGTTTGTTCTTACGAACTTAGACTCACTGAACGAACTTAGCAATGTTCAAACGAACTTAGAACCTTAAAACGAATTTGAAGTTCGTTTGGAATCATCAGGAACGAACTTAAGCTCAGAAAAACCCTAACTTCGTCCAGAAATCATAAAACGACTTGTTCTTCGATTTTTCCAGAAACAAACGACTTGGGCTTCACCCAAAACATGATTTTGACATTGTTAAACATATTTTGATCATTCATATCGATTACAAACTCGTTTGACACCGTTTAGATCATTAATTAGCCAAAGACACAACATGAACCCTAATTAAACAAAACCCTTTTAAAATCAGATCTGAAACATCAATTTATGACCTTTAAATCTGTAAATACATCGATGAATCATTAGTTACCTGATAATACAATGACCGATCCAATTCAATGCCAAAACACACGATCGATTGACCCAAAACTTGAAGATTTGCTTAAGAAATTCAAGAAGGATTGAAGGAACTTGTTTTCTTGACTTAATTATGATTAATGCTGCAACTAATGAGAGATTAGGTTTCCCTAATCACTTAACCCGTTTTAACTTTCCAACATTGGCAAAATTGGTCCCTGGACTTCATATCGACTTTATTTCGCTTAAAAACACTTATTGGGGATACATATAACACACCAAAGCACTTTCGCACACTACAAAGGCCTTTTACACATCATTTAATCCACTTTATTGTCACTCATTAAAGATAGTTAAATCTCACATATAGGGCACATAAACATATAAACACATATTTCCACACAAACGTATCACGGACTTATAATTTGACCTAACGACGTTAGTCAACATGAACGATTAAGTTTTGGGATGTTACAGGGATACTATCATGGCAAAAATCTAAGGCTTCAACGATCATATAATTCACAATCAACAATACCATCACAACTCAGTTAACATTATATCAAAAGGGGTCAAGTCATAACAAGGCGGGTTAAGCATAGTCCGAATCTAACTTCAACATTCACTACATTAAAGGTGTATGTATACAGGGTGTACCAGCGGCTAACCCTCCACACCGTTAATATATTGAATGGATGTCAGGACTCGGTTCCGTTATGTCCTCTAAGTATTGGTCGGGTATGTATACAGGGTGTACCAGCGGCTAACCCTCCACCTAACCAACACTCATTAGACACACCGGGTTACCTACTATACCTCATCCGCAATGCGCAATCCACGAGATCATTAACTTTCATATGACATAGGGTAATCATAGATTCGTTGATCAGGCTCCTCTATGATTACCGAATGTCATACTTCCGCCAATGCCATCGTTTCACTTTGCTAGGGATTATAAACAAATAATTCCAAGATTCCACACATCAACATTCATCACAACGATCCAACCATTTACGGTGTATCCCGACACTATTACGATCATCCATTAGTAAGTTTATCAAAACCCTACGAACTCCGATCAAACAAATCCACACATTCCAAACAATTCACATTGCACACATAATTTCCTATCATGCAGGCTAAATATGAAGTGTTTATGCAATGGTTATAGTCTAGGTCATTCCACCTAATTCTCTACAACCACGGCTTTGATACCATTCTGTAACACCCCAACAGGGCGGAAACATGGGGCATTAAAAGAAAAGCTCAGCATGACATGGAAATTAAGTAGAGACTACTAAATGCATTCAAGGATTAAAGTAATCCAACATAATTCAAGTACAAATACAATATCGGATCAAATAATGCACAAGGAGCACAACGCCATCAATAGTTTACAAAAGAATAATTCAAATGATGGCTAACGATCCTAGGCATAACCCATAAACGGGTGCAATGAATCACGAATCCACAAAAGTCCAAGCTCAATCCTATCACATGCAATGCAATCATCCATCGCGTCTTTGATTCACTTGATTACCTGAAAAGTGTACTAAAATGCGTCAACATAAAGTTGGTGAGTTCGTAGGTTTTGACTATAAGAAACAAGTGTCGGGATAACAACCGTTTAACCTTGAAACCTTGATTTGGATCGATAAACGATCACACAACCTTGAAACCTTGATTGGTTCATTAAATGATCTCATAATTGGGATCGTTAAACGATCACCAAGCCTTGAAACCTTAATTGGATCATCTAATGAACCTCATAACCTTGATACGAGCATATACAATCACACAACCTTGATTCACAATTCAAACGAGCACATAATCTGGATAGACTAGCCAAACAATCATACAACCTTGATTCACAATTCAACCAAACATTTAACCTTGATAAACTAGCCAAACAATCATATAACCTTGATTACTTACATACACGAACACATAACGATCAACAAACCACGAAACTATATTGTACACTTTTCACCCCAAAATCACATAAAGTAGAAGGGGCTACGAACTCACCTTGGCCTTAGATGTTCTTATGAGCCGATTAGACGAGTAAGCGAGGAGCACAACGATCACAACCTATTATATCAACATCAAATCATCACGTTATAGCCTACATTACGTTACAATCTCAAGTTTGGTTCTAAAAGTGACCCTCAACCTTGAACGAATGGTTTGGCTTGTGTAGTGCACCAAAAAGGTCATAAGAGGACATTCTAGAAAGGTCGGGACGATCCTAGGGGATTAGAATCGAAGCTAGGAAACGAAAATGAGCATCAGGGCCTGAACTGCGCCGCAGTCAGGATGCAGTTCATTGACTGCGCCGCAGTCAGATGCAAAAGTTTCGTTCCAGACGTTTTCCACTGCGCCGCAGTCAAGGACAGGTACTTGCCACTGCGCCGCAGTCAAGATACTGAAGGTTCATTCCAGCCCTTTTACACTGCGCCGCAGTCAAGACCATGTCTTGCCACTGCGCCGCAGTCAAGACCAGGGCTGCACCAGCAGCAGCAGTTCGTGCAGGAAAAAGCAACCCAAAACCTATTTCCTTCAAAACCTACGACCCTAAATCGACCCATAAGGCTATGGACTAGTTTTTGAAGCAATATTTGACATTCCAAAGCCTAAATACACTTACCCAAACCAAGATTTCATTCCAAAACATCATCAAATCTTCCAAATCAATCAACCCAAATCAATACCCTAATTAACCCAAATTTCATTTTAAATCCGATTTAAGACTTGTAAGTTCTTGAAATGACTAGAAACATGTAAACAAACATAAATAGGTAAAGATGGGATGAATTTGACTTACCAATCTTGCTTCCAAAAGTCAAACCCGAATTTGACCAAAAATGGGTAAAATCTTGCACTTTGGAATCCAAACTTTTGATATGTTGCTAAGATTATGATTATGATGAAAACCCCTAACACAATCTTGTTTAAAACACGAATTTGATGTACAATTTTTAGAGAGAGAGAGCTATGTGTGTGTGTATGTGTTTTGCATTCATGAAGAGAGAGAGAGAGAGATAAGGTTAGTGAATGAATGAGTGGAGGGGGAAAGGTAAGAAGTTGGGTGGGTTTGGACATGGGTATGGGTTTGGGTCAACCCATGGGTAATCCATACCCTTCCTAACTTAATTTCACTAGAACTAACCTTGACCCATCATTAAACGACCAACTAAAACGACCAAACATCCTTGACTAGTCCATGAACCTAATTTATCCACACGATCAACAATTCACATAAATACCTTGAACACGATCATATCACAAGCAACTCGATCATATGACACTTAATTAATACCAATTAAGTCAAAAGTACATATATTCAACGGGTCAACTAAAGTCAAAGTTCACAAATGTTACATCTAGTCCCAGTCCTTCAGTTTTGTCTATCAGATTCACATTATTTACTCAAGCTTGGCAAGTTTTATGAGAGTGAAACAAGATTTGGACTACACAGAAATTCCACATAACTTCTATACTACATTACAAGACCATATATGCCTCTTGTACATAAAATATCTTTATATATATAAAAACATTGATGATTCACATTCGACGAACAAAGTAAATATAGGATTGTAAATCAAAATCACAACCATCTATTCGGTCCCTGCGATCTTCTTCTTTATGGACTCGATATCGGTAGCCAGCTCTTTTCTACTGGACTGAAATAGAAAAATAAACATGACATTATCAATCATTATCCAGCTATGGTTTCCAAAACATATGCACATAAAGTTGGGGACTAAGGGATCGGTGCAGGTCAAAATGCGGGTCAAATCTCAATTCCACAATGACAAGCCCAGTCCCAGCAATAGTTTGTTAATAGTCCAGCAGTGGAAGTTCATACCTTGAAGAGCAGATATCGGTAGACAAACCATCCAGAATATCCAAGTCCTACCAACTCCATGATCTTTGGAAGCTGAGATTTTTATGGAATCATGAATTAAAAATCAGAAAACGTTACAAATAGCGCTAAAAATCAAAATCCAACCTAGTTTTTGTTGCTTTTGTTTGGTTTTTTAATAGTTCTGCTCTGACCGCAGAATATACAAGACAACAAAGATACAAAGTTTTCTAGAAAGTAACCTGATTCAACTTAAAGATCAATTTGCAGGTCAATGATTCACCATTTGATCATGTAAGTTGGGTTACTAAACTTCTGGTTCTTGAGCCACCCTTAGATATAAAGGTAGAATTTCAACCCCATATACTACTAATGAACCGGTTGATTTAAGTTATTGTTCATAGTAAAGGGGTTAATGAGTGAATACTAATATAGTGTACATATATAAAGGTCAATTTCTCTCAAAAACTTTCTCTAATGCATAAAGCCTACTCACCCTAAATTCATTAAGAAATAGATTATTATTGGAAACTCTGAAATAACATAATCTTATACTCATATTAGACATTGTAATTAACTATAAGAATATAGTTTACGAAAAGTTGGACCAAAACTGTTTTGGGTCAACCGGCCATCCTGTTTCAACGCGTACAAAGAGTGCTCATTAGGACCCATTGCTGCACTCACCCATTTTGCCACCTCTGACTAGATCAAACATCCTAATTATGTATCATAACATGAGACTATCCTAATTCCTACGTTATTTCATCCACCTAATCATCAACATCACAAACAAGGATTTCCATCAACAACACATATGAAACACAAACGAATAAATACACAAAAAAACATATAACAACAACAATGATCAACAGAACAAAAAACCAAATATCCTAACCTTATTCCCACCTCATCATCTGAGTTTCCCCTTAACCGTCTCCTGCCTTTTCGCAGCCTCTTTAACCTTCTGAACATACCCTTCAATAGGCGGTGTCAACGTCGCCATAAACCGATTTACCGGAAAAGGCTCCAAATCCGGAACCAACGCCTTCTCCTTCAACTTCTCGGGCAAAGCCTCAATCGCTTCCTTATTACACTTCAACAACCCGGTTTCCGCAGCCTGTCTAGCCCTATGTTTCCTCATCAAAATCCTACTATACTCCTTAGCCAACTTCATCCCATCCTCAACAGTCAACTCATATTTCGGAATCTTTTCGCCATCCACAACCCCCAATGTGATCAAATCCAACCCATCTGATCCAATCCGACCCGACCCATTTGCAGCCACAACCTCACCCTCATCCTTACCCGTTTTCACAGTCTTTCTAAAATTAGCAATTTCTAACTTCTTGTTCTCAGAAAGCAACCCCATTTTCTCTCGTTCGGTTTCGCGGGCATGTTCTTTGGGTTTCAAAAATCTAACAGGGGCTTTGGATTGTAAACACCCATCAACCATAACTTCGAGCTGACTTTTGCGTTGACCTTTGGTTTCTGGGTCTGAGGATGGTTGCTGTGGCCCACCCTTTTTGATGGTGATTTTGGATCTTTTTAATGCTTGGCCTTTTTAACC
>CM067167.1:205277072-205429502 GCA_034093135.1 Erigeron breviscapus | reverse complement strand
CTCCAAACCGAATAAGGCATCAAATTAATGCTAGCACCTAAATCAGCTAAAGCCTTACAAATAATGGTTCTAATAGAGCAAGTAATAAGAAAACTCCCTGGGTCTTCAAGCTTAGGTGGAATGCGGTTCTGCAAGATAGCAGAACACTCGGCATTGAAAAAAGTAGCTTTGGCCTCCTCCATCTTTCCTTTGTCCGTCACAAGTTCCTTAATGAACTTGGCATAATGAGGCATCCCCTGTATCAAATCAACTAAAGGCACATTAAATGAACATTTGAAATCATTTGAACAAACTTGTTATATTGTTCCTTTAGCTTGCCTTCCTGAACCGTTGTAGAAATGGAACTTTTGGTTTATAAGCTTTAACCTCGGTTTCCACAACCGTTTCGGTGTAGTGACCGGAGACTAGTTGCTTCCAATGGCATGGCCTCGAAGTTTGAGATTTAGCTGGGTGACTAGGTCCAGTCACTACAAGTTGCGTAACAGCTTTCTCCTGGATTTGGTTATGCCTATCCTTAACGACACTGATGGACCCCGATAGGACTACCCATCAAGTCGGGTGTAAGGTCCCTTAAAGGCCTTAAAGCCGCCTTTGCACACATTTGTAGTTGTATTCATTGTGGTGACGCGAGTCATCCACCTTTAGTTGTAATAAAAAAAAGGGCATAACCTATTGTTGAATAAAGTTGTTGAAGTTGATTAAGTTGCTAGATGGAATACGTAGATAAAGTTGAATATTGTTGATTAAGTCGATAGGCACACGTAGGATTGTTAATCATTCTTATGGGTATTCGATTGATATATATTGTTGTTGTTGTATGCTCGACTGCGTATGATTCTTTATTAAGTTGTTTTAATTTGGCAATCATTTATATTAACCTGTGGTATATCTTACTCGGCTTTAAAGCTGACACTTGTTCTTTTGTTAGAAAATGTTGTGCCACCTCAGGTTGATGCTTAGTTGAGATGCAGTTTAGAGTGAGGATGGGTAGAAGATACAGCTGAAGGCTTTTACCTAGACTGCCTCATTTTTTCAAACTCGTTTATTATATTTCGTTGACCGTTATCGTTATTTGACGTTTATGGGTTTCATTTGATTATGGTTAGATCCGACGAGTAACACCGTCATTTAAGTTGAACATTTTTATTTTGAAATGTAATAATTGATGGAAACTTCCGCAATACTCTGTGTTTTTAAGAAAAATTTTGAAATCCATATTTTTTATTTAGTTCGGTGTTACATCGTTTGTATTCATAACTTATTCAAGTTCTATATTTCTAAAATATCCTTAGTCAAATAAATTTCATAACTTCAAGTAATATTCAATACGACTTTACCAAATATCTATTATAGACTTATAGATTTGCTACATGTCGTTCTCAAGAACCTTTCAAATATGTTTGTAGCATCTTTGGGTCATTAGTCATGCACCGTGCATTTTATATACTTCAAGCAATATTGCAACTTAACGAATAAGGCATGCTCGTTGTATTATATATCCTTCGAGGAATAACAGTATCAAATGAGCTCGAATTTATTCATACGGCGCTATTTAATTTCATATTGCCAACTTAACGAATAAGGCATGCTCGTTGTATTATATATCCTTCGAGGAATAACAGTATCAAATGAGCTCGAATTTATTCATAAGACGCTATTTAATTTCATATTGCCAGACTTAAAAAATATCAATAGTTGCATCCACCACATGAGAATATGTCTCACTGTGATCAATTCTAAGTCATTGCGAAAAATATTTATTTCAGAATTAAATTCATAATGACCTAGTTATATTATATATAGACATCCATTATATATGGATCTATAAGTAATACTTTTCATTGGATGTTCATTGCTTAAAAGATTATGCCTTATGTATCATACATGCAATTTTCTCATTTATTTTTCGCACACGTCAATTATATCATAAAGTTTTACATTTTCAAGTGGACTCGAGGTCCAATCTTTGCGTCTTTTCTTTTGGCCAATCATATCAATTTATGTGCATGCATGCATTCAAGATCCTCACCATTATTTAAAATGCTTAGCGCTATATCATATACAATCATTTCGACGTCGTTTTTATTTCTTTTCGATTCCACAAATCTCTAGACATGTCACATTTAATTGAGATCTCATTATTTCCAGGTACCCGGGGTTTCTCAAAACCTTCATGTCTAGTTTCTCATTATCAATCTCTTATGGGGTCTTTATACCTCGACTTCGACTATCTCAATTTCATGCTCCTTTTTTTTCCGAGGAATTTATTTGGAATCGACACATGTAAACACTTTAATCATAAGTATACTGACTACCAAATGGAGCATTAGCAGCTGGTATATGTGATTTAATCACATTCTTTTTGGTCAATTAACATGGCTGACAATTACTAAATGTTGTGAATGAATTATCCCACAAGCTTTAAGTTGATATTCATTGGTGTGAGGATCATTGATAATTCATTCTTGCTATTTGAAGCTGCTTTCCATCTTTCCCTAATGTTGGGAACATCTCCCCATAATGTTGGGAAAACTAAATCATATCAACAAGAAGCTTAAGCCATAAACAAATATTCCAATGGTGGTTTTATTGACTACGTTCACCTATTTTATGTTTTAACTCATACCAAAAACGGTCATACTACTTTCAGTTAAGTAGACAGTTTCAAACTGAATCAAAGCATGAGCTTACACAGTCCCAAGGCACGCTTATTTTCCCAACATTATTTACAACATTATTTGAAGTCTCATCTTTGTGCATTGTGGTGGAGCAACATTAACATATTCCGCAAAACCAAAACTTTTATATGAGACATATTTGGATTCTGACCATAAACCAAGTTCAATGGGGAGGAAATACGATAATACATTGGCATGATGCGAATTCATATTATCACATGCTGTATAACATGGCCCCAAACAATTAATGATTCGTTTTGCTCCCATATGATCATTGGCATTACATTCAACTGAAAATACTTAATAAGCATTTCAACAAAAGCAAAATTCCAATGATCATCATAAAATTAATCATTATTGCCAATTCGATATGGAGCATGCTCGCAATCTTATAATAGATGAGCAATTAATTACGCAAACTTCATGTTGCAACTTTTGTAACCATTTAGACGATGCATCGATTTTAAACACTAAATGGTCTTTTGAAAGATGTATAGGCCTACTTACATCTCCTTTGGATGTGTTCCATTTAGGTAATTAATCCTTATTGTACTTGGCACATACATTCTTATAGAGCAAATAACCACAATTTAGATAACCATTTTGAAGAATCTTCTGGTTCTTCTATATATTTTGCATCATTAATTTTTAATCCGGAATGGTCTAACCGGTCATGCCAATTAATCAAATAATCAATGTCCATATAAGCTTCGATTTAAGTCACATAATACAAGATAAATTAGTGTATCAACACTTTGTAAACTTTTATTTCTTTTGACTAATAGCTTTCCAAAAAGCATTCAAGTGATGTGAAACTTTAAATATAATATTCACATTAGCTTATGATTTTGTGAGAAAACATCTTCTCAGCTGGTGAACGTGCACATATTTCATTATTTAATATATTGTCTCACCATAAGACACACGAGAAAAGATAACCTTTATAACCTGTCTAATATAGTTAGATATCATGTACACATTTTTTCATTATCTATATTTCAACCTTTTCAGGTATTATTATATTTTCATTTTATTCATGAGAAGTATGTAATCAAATGCATATAAGGTAGATGCCGTAATCAAATGCATAAGGTACATGCCGTAAATATCGCTAGACATCTTTCATCTTTAGATATATACTTATTATATTATACCTTCATGTAAATCATAACTATATGCCCATTTAGTTTTCTTCGGGAGACCAATTGTAAGGGTAACATGTATGATCATTAGAATTAATATTCACACAATATAATTAGAGGATAAAGCTTTTAGTTGTTGGACAATTTCTTTGTCATGCTTGTGAAATAATTTGAAGATATTCGATGTCTTCCAAATCTATGGTTTTCAAGTGATAATCATTTTTTATCGAATATATCTATAACTTAGTAAAATTCGTCTAGATATCCTGCGTCAATTATGTTAATTGAGCCATCTATAAAATTATTGACGAAAGATATCTTATATGATATGGAAGTCATAATGATCACCATGATCCAAATTCATCTATCACAAGATGTACACGGCATTACATCTTGAAATCAAGACATTATTTAAGATCATAAAGAAACTTAATAAATTCATCCTTAAATATGTAATTCTGTCATTCCATTAGCTCTGTGAATGAAACAGACTAAACTAATAACTTTTAATTATTAAAGCTATAAACATATTACTAAGGAATAATAACAAAGTTATTCAATCCATCAATAGGAAATATATCTAATCCTCATTAAATATCAAATAACTAGTGGTCATATTAAGATGAAAAATTGTGAATGTCATCATGCTATTCTAGGCTTCTAGCCAAATAAACAAGACAATTCCACTAATAAATATGTCATTTCCATATCTTTCAACAAATGAAAACCTTAGGGATACATATATAATGTCACACATAGACACAATAGAATAATATGCAAATACAATTATTTATCATTATCATTAATTAAGTAATGAATTCAATTATGTTATAATGGCAAAAACTCAAACGTCCCAACGTCATAAAATTCCTTAAGTGATCAACAATTTTTTTTTAACTAGCAAATCCGTTTTCTAAATTCAATTGGCTCACGTAGTTATTATTTAATACAAAGTTACTTAGTTTAACACAAAGTTTACCAAAATCAAAACATTACCAATTTGAGATTATTTTTTTTATTTTTTATTTTTTAATCAAAGGATAAACAATATAACAACACTACATGCTATAATTATAGTAAATAATGCACATAAAACAATATTTGCAAGCACAATATATTTAAAATCAAAACATGTATCAATTCCAATACCCATCATTACATATATCTGCCGTAGAGAAAATGACAGACGCTATAAATTCCTTCGAGATTCGATAAATATATTTGCTCACCATAGTTCAATTCGATGATTGTTATTTACTTTACAAAGAGATGAGATTTGGAAGATTTATATGAATGATAAAATATCTAAACCTATAGGAGAAGCTTTTTGTGTAAGCAAATAAAATTCTTGGTGTAAGTAAAATCTGAATTATACGTATTTATGTTTATTTTTTTCATAATTGAAAACACCATTAATCGCTATGTTTAAGCTAGAAAACCCAAAACGTATAAAGTGAACAAATAACGCATACGTTTTCAAATAACATCATTAAATAAAAATGTAACTTCCATACACATATTATAAATAACACATTCGTTTCAAAAAGTAATAATAAAGATGTTTATCTCCATTGTATAATAGTAACTTGTATCAAAACTTTTAGTAACAAAAACTTATAATCAATGTAATGGTGCATACGATGGAGGCTGTGATCCAATTAGGCAAATGATCATATAAATCAAACTAAGATATCAATGAATCATGCATGGTGTAATTTTCCATATGCTGTGTAATACAAATATCTAATTTAAGCTATACTGCAATTTGAGTTTAAACCCAAAAGTAAGATATCTAAATTTATTTATTTTTTTTCGAACATGATAGCCGAGCATAATAACTTGCATAAAATAAGTGAATAACCATGCATGGATCAATCAATAAATAAAAACGAAACTTACCTTAATGAATCGGCAAGTAGTCTCATATATAGCTTTGATTGAGAAGTTTCTTTTTTTTTTTCCCCAATGATGATTGTAACTCAAGATAGTCAAACCCAAACCCATTTATATTGATATCTAAAACTTCTTTTGCCGATCAATATTTCAACGAGTTGTTGTGCAGAATTAACAAGATTGTTAAATCCAAGAATTGAAAATTGCAATAGCAAATCGTGCTGATAACGTGTTGTAAAACAACGACCTAATAGCAAAGTATAATATACACAATAGAGACTAGAGAGAATAGAATAATGATTTTCATTGACATATCAATACACATACATGAGCCATATATATAGGCTTCATAACATTAATACACTTGATAGATACATAAATGGATGAAAATACAAAAGGTCATGAGTTATGGATAGCCACATAAATAAGATATATATAACAAATATATGTATATATAATTTAGAAAAGCAAGTTACGACAGTCAAAAGATTGTTTAGAAAACAAGAAATTTTCCTATTGATCAAAAACTTTGACCACTGAGATTATTTTTTTACTTTTGGCGATGGTTTTTACGAAGTTTGTTTACCTTTGAGCTTTGATACTATATCTGATTCCGCCAACACCGGAATCCATTTCAAAGGTAACCTCGAAAAAATTGTGTTATTGAACAGATACAAAACATAAAGATATACTCCAAAATAGTGAAATACTACTACAAAACTAAGGTATTTCCTCAGGACTTCTTCACTGCCACGCACGTCAGCATCACATCACCCAGGACTCCCCCAGGACCCCCATGCCTATAAGACAAGCTTCTTTAGAACTTATTCGCCACATCATCAATTCTTTTATATTTTTTTTATTAACAAAACACCATTCAAATATAACAAAAAAACACATTTTATTATTAAACAAACACATTACATTACTTAAAAATAAAAGACAACACATAATTAAAGAAGACATTACATGATTAAAACACGAAATACATAATAATGATACGATTACTCGTCATCATCTTTTATTGACATTTTTCCTAAGCCACGGTAAGCGCTTTCGTCGAGCCACCATTTGTCGTGTTGCGGACATTTGACTTCCCACGTAGTTTTGTCTTCCCCGCAATTGTCGTGGTACGATTCGGCCCAAGTGCATTGGTCACCCAACGTGTGACCGGCCTTAAAAACATCATCGACCACCCTCTTTACCTTCTTGATCTCATCCTGCAGAAACAAAGAATATGTCTCTTCGTGCTTCGAGACCTTGCGGCCTGGTGCTTGTATTGCCTCAACCTCTTGCTCGCATTGTCGTCTTTTCTTGTCGTCTTTTATTAAGTTTGTAATGTTTTTAAAATTATGAATAAACTTTTGTTGTCATTAAATTATCAAGTAGGCATATTTTATTAAAATACTTAAAGACATTACAATACTAAAAGACAATACATAATTCAAACTACTAAAACACACTTAATAAAAATACTAAAACACACTTCATAATTCAGAACAATTAAAAAGGAACCATGATAAGCTCCCTGAGCAGTACTCGTATCTGAAGCCCCTCTCATGCTTCTCCCGGTAAAGCTGATGCGCCGTTGCATAATATTGCTCATCAGAGCCGGGCCTTTCCTGTGCATTCAAGTGCGAGCAAATTGCCTCAGACTGCTTACATTCCTTCCGAATTATGGTCCAGTGACCTACTAGTTGATCTTTGCTTCGTGGTCCTTCAGTGGTGTCCCTGTTGAACATTTCAGTAACGTCGTTCCAAAAGGATTCGCCGGGATTATTCATTTCACAACGACCGGTAACAGGGTCTGGTCGTCTCAAGATCCAACACCTCGACAAACAAATATCTTCTTATTGAGTCCACCTTCGTAGAGACATTGTTAAATGGAATGGTTTGATAAAGATAAAAATGAGTTGAAATGGTGTTTTGTTGTTGATTGATTGTTGTAAAAGGGTAGGGTTTAAATAGATTAAGAATTTTAAAAAGGTTGGAAAGTAGTCGTTGATATCAAACAAAAAAAAAAGTTTTTTTATTTTGGTCCGCTCCTCCTACCCCACGTTCGTCCGTCCTTCAGAGTCCTCATGAAGACTCTCCCTTGAAGACGCACACGCCGGACGCTCCATACCAATAACGTCGATCGTCCTTGGTGGTTGGGACGCTCGGGGAGGACGTCTATAAGCCAAGGCCTAATAGTAAAAAGTAATAAAAGGGTCATAAAAATATACTATAACTCTTTTATTATTAGATCAATGAATCAGACTGACATCTCATAAATTCAAAATATAAAAGGTGTCTTTCAATGAATGAAGATGGAAGCATTGGGGGATGGAGACATGGAGTGATGTAACATCTCTTTTTTTAATTCTTTGCAAATATTGATACATTTCCAAGTGAAATCTTTACAATTGAATGAGTTCAATACAAAAAATTTCTATTCTCATGCTACATGTATGGGGCTCCTATCTCAAGATAATGGAATCTCCATTCTCAAGACAAAGAAATAAATTGTGGGGTGTATTCTGAAGAGAGATGCTCTAAAGTTAAAAGTAATTTTATATGTAAAATTAAAGGAATCTCGACCCTTGAATTAATATTAAAAGTTAAGATTCAAAGATAACCTTTTAATTTTGACCATTGATTTTTATCCAGTGGTTAAATCCACAACTTTACCTATAACATTAATTTCAACATTAGAAGATCCCAATCCGACGTATTTCTTCCTTTTTATCTGGTTTTTACTCTTAATTTTTCATTTCTCTCGTACAAAAAATGTCCTTTCTATTTTTATCTTTCATGTTTTATATCAAGTGAAAACAAATAAAATAATAAAGTATTAACAAAAAAGAGTGAGTGAGCAAAAAAGACACATAGTCACCACACACCAAACTATGTAATTAGAGTTTCAGTTTGGTTTACAATTTAAAGATTCACTTCGCATACAAGCAAACTATGTATTAATAAAGCGTCGTTTTGAAATAATAGTTTGGAAAATATAAAACGTAATTTCTAAACACAGATTTTATCTTACATATACAGTTGAAACACCCCAAATTAATGACGAGAGAAAAGGAGAAAAATCGACTATAAAGACTTAAGCAAAAATTGACCTTGAATTCAAACTTAGTTATAAGTTTTTTAGAATATATTAATGCATTTTTAACACCATCAAAGAAAGAAGTGTTGCATCAAACATGTATTAATGCATCTATGAGATTTTTTATTATGTTGGACAAAAGAATTGACGATTGTTAAATTTCTTCAATAGTATTTTATTATAATTACTACCTTTTTTTATCAAAAAGTTTATGAAGTTTTAAAAACTAGGAAAATTTAAATGTAGTTATAGATTCGTTAAGTTGAGTAACTTCTTTAAAAGTATATTTCGTCAATACATTAAGAACATAGAGTGGAATTTACTTTATTTTCGAAAAGGGCATGCTGGATTTTATCGTTCTACCACATAATTATGAAATAGATCGAAATGAAAAAAATGAGATGAGATAGATCACCCAACACATACACACATATTATAGCAAATTGTGTAGGAGGTAACATAAACTTGCAATGTTTATTTACGTTTTTGTTACGCTTATCATCCCTCTGTAATATCTTTACACTTCTGGTTTATATGGTTCATGTATAGAATCATGGGAGCACATACTTGAACCATACATTTTTATTAATACACTACACTGTACAACTGATATAACATACAGAATAAATATGTGATGCATAATTGTGATAGTTTTATCACAATATAGGACGATCATTAATTCCCATAGGGTTATTATTGAAAGTCAACATCATATATAGTCACATACTATCTATATTAGTTTTCTCGAGTAATGATATATCATTCTAAAAAATCTTTCTAATTATCCTCTTAACAACAAGATCATTACATATGATAAAATCAAGGGATGAGATAGAAAATATTCATGAATTACATGTGTCAATAAGTGGTTGTATTAAGATGATTTTTATGAGATTTATCATTTTCCTATGTCATTTACAGTACTATTTTGTCATATATGTATTTGTTACAGTAGCATGTGAAGAAATGGTCATGAGATTTGACCGAGTAGTTAGGAACGTGAAGTTCTATAAGACCGTTCCCAACGGTCTCTTCTTATGTGTGTCATGAGAAGACACCATAAGCAGTAGCATGTCACAGCCATTTTGTCACCAAAAATGTCTCCATGGTGAACATGAAAGGACGAAGCAAGAGTGGGCCACAAATAATAAAAAACTATGTTATCTTCAAATTTTATTTCCTAATGAAAATGTCTGATTATTTATTTTTATCATTATCTTTGAGTATTTATATATCTTATATATATAAACTAACGAGCAGAAACAACGTACTACATCCATGCTTTTATAAATTCTACTACAATGTCAAACCGGAAAAACCAAAATAACCAATCTCGATCACCCCGTAACGATATGTGGCAAAGCTTACTCGACATCCTGTCACCATCAAATACGTTTTTTTATTTTCAATACTAAATTTACTACAATGTCTAAAAAAAGAAGATTATCTGGCTGATCCAAGTAATCTCCCGTACCGTTCATGGAATGAAAGGGTTGCAACACAACAACGTATGGACAAAGAATTACGCGATAAAAGAGTGCACCATCGACTTCGCAAGGCTCTAATCGAACACATTTGGAACCTCCCGGAAAACTACCGTCAACGTTAATGTAATTTCTTTTAATAATGTAATGTTTTTTTTAATTATATTTGTTTTTTTTATAATTATATGTAATGTTTATTTTGGTGTAATTTTTTTTCATTAATGTATATTTTTTTAATTAATGTTTTTTTTATGTAATATTTTTTTTAATAAGTATAATGTTGTTTATTTGTTACTGGATTCTTTTTTATAAAAATGTGTAATTTATATTTGTATGCTTTATTTAATTGAAAATAATTAAATAATGAGGAAGAAGTAAGGAAGAAGTGAAGAAGAGGTATTGTTGGCAAGAATGTGTCACGAAATTGAGATGTAAGAAATAAGTGATGTGGCAATGATGTGGCGATGAGGAAGAGGTGAGGAAGTGTTCACTGTTGGGAAAGGCCTAAGGGGTAGCAGTCAAGTAGTTAATGTATATCATTTTATTATGTAACCAGAAACATTCCGTGTTCTTGAGTTTTTTGTTGAAGAGAAAGGAAGAGAATATGAAGGATTTTTAAAATACTTGTGTTCTTGAGTTTTATTAAAGAGAAGAAGAGAAAAGAAAGGAAAGGAGTTGGAAGGAGAATTCAATACATTTTGGTTACAATTTTTTCCTTCCACTTTTGGGATGATTTGGAAGGAAAAAAACTCTACTCCTTCTCTTCCATTCACCTCTCTTTTTTTCTTTCCCCTTCCTTTAAAAAAGAACTCGAGAACACAGGTACTAAAATCACTGTGTAAGTGTGTGAGAGGATATTTCTGATTCAACAGTTATGTCTTCTCCATCTACACGAAACAAACAAGTTTTAGCGATACCTGACAAAAATGACTGTCAGCCAAACACTTGGTTTATTATCTCTATCTCTACTACATTATAAAACATTTGTCCCTCCAAATTTTTTCAACTTTTCAACAATGTATATCTACTAATGCATAATGTACAATACATCTATACACATCTCAACCACTCATTTTTCTCTCTCCTCCATAAATCATTACCCTCTAATTCATTCAAAATCTTTTCTCTCAAAAACCGTACATCGATAAATTATAAAAATTATATGGGTGTTCTTAAAATTTCATGCTCTTTCATTAGATATATGTCATTCGATATACTTTCGACGAATTTTTAAATCCGAGGGCGGAGCCCGTACGGCTAAGGCATTTGGCTATCACACTCTATAACATATCACCTCATATGACCTATCACACTCTACGACCTATCACCCCCACCATCTTACCGCCGCAACGCGCGAGTATTTTCTCTCGTATGTTCTAAGTAAGAATGGATGGTTTATGTACCTTTGTAAGTTGCTTTAAGGAAAATTAAAAGCCACCAAAAAGACAAAATTGCATAACCACAAGTGTTCTAGTCATAAATTCCAACTAATTAATGATAATACTCGAAACAGACCAACTTAAATACTTGTGGTCTTACTAAGACTTTTGCTTACTAAAAGGGTTAATACCAGCGAAAGTGCCTAATATATATCCGTTCAACCACTATCTATATGCAGTAAATTAAAGCTAGATCGATGTAGCTAGATAAGATCACCGAGGCAAGTTACCTGAACTTGAGACATTTTGAAATCTGGTGAGGGGTGGTGCTTGTTGATTTAGTGATGCCAGTGGCCATCGTTCATTGCCCCTAAGAGGTTGTCGCGGTTGCCCAAGGAACTCGAGTTGAGCAGCCGCACGTTGCTTACCTGTTAAACTCCCTCTCATAATTCCAGATGGCATTGCACCTCCACTTACTTCTGGAAGCTGAGTTGGTGACATGGATGTTACGTTTGAAGTTGGAGGTGGAACGGAAGTTGTAGCTGGAGCTGGATGAGATTGAACAGGAGTGAAGTGTCGTTGCTCACCTTCTCTCCCGAGCTGCTGTAAAGCTAAATTACCTGCTGGTAGGGGCTGCATCGGTGTGTCCAGGGTGTTACCACCTTCCTTTTGGCTGGTGATATTCCTATTTTTTTCAGTGCTCTGGCTCTTTTCTGTCATGACAACCATCCTGGAACTGTTTGCAGGTATGATAGCATCACTCACATCATCTGCCTCTTTGTTCAAAATCTAAACAAGATCAATCACAAGATCAAGTAAGAAGACTTGGGCCTATTGTACTCTTATGAAAGTATAAACTTTTGATGCATGTGTTTCTGTGTGTGTGTTGCTTGCCTTGAGAAAGTCTTGATCGATACGTATATCTAAATGGCAAACTGGCTTGTCACAGTGAGGGCACCTCCATGTAGGTGTCACTGAATTGATTTCCATAAAGCTCTTGTAATCAAAGCACTGCAGGGGTGTCGATAACATTTGTTATAGAGGGTGAAAGAAGAACAAATCTGTTACATTGTTCACATGAAATTTGCAACTACTAGAATGTCCATGTCACTTGCAGTAATTCTTGTTTGAAACCTTCTTAATTTTAAGACCAATATTTCACCTGACGATGCTTGCAGAGTTGCCCTTTCACTGGAACTTTTATACGGCATTGACTGTTAATCAAGGAAATGAAAATAGAATCACAAGATCTATTGAAGCCACTCATTAGACAAGTAAAAAGTTTGATAAAATTATGCTCCGTCTGCACTTAAAAAGCACAACACTTCACTTTCAGAATGCTTTTTTTTTAATAGCCAGAATGCAGCATTACATTTCGTGAAAGCTTCTAAATCTTAAATCAATTACTTACCTATCCTAATATCACTAATGAACTAATGGGATTGATCTGTGTCACAGAAGTTTTTGTAAACATTTTGGGTTTCGCTAACATTAGCGTTAAGGGCTAAATTTAAGACTCTTGTAACTAAAGGTTGACCATTACTAAACACTACACTTCACATTAATACATAATCAAGCGACTTGAAGAGCAGCAATAATATTAGACAAAATTTGTGATATTTAGCGAGCAATAAGAAAGTGGAGCATCTGTATTGATAATATGGCTTACCTAATGGGGCAGCAAAGTGAAATCTGTGATGACATTTCACTAACTTCGCATTCTGAAAATAAAAAAGGGAAAAGGCACCAAAAATATTACTTTTGGAAAAGAGGAGTTGTATTATATAAATCTAGACTATTAACAGCACAAGAAAATCAATGGTGGGTTAAAAAGATTGAAGCTTCAATAACTTACCAGAATCACCTCTATCCGACATGTTGATGACATAATTTTGCAACAGAGAAGGATCAGGTGGTGATATCAAATTCATAGAAGCTACAGCAATAATATATGGACCTGAACTTGTTTCAGAAGAAATGGAAACCAGGAAGGCTTAAAAGAGCGGACTATATATATATGTTTTATAAGAAAAAAGAGAGTAAGCATACCATCGAAGTCCCCAGAAACTTGTAACAAATTTACGCCATATCTGATCATTTTAAACACGTTTGTTGGGAGCTGTGGTCCATTACCCTGATACACATATTTCATGGACATGGATGATCAATATAGGCGAATATTGTAAACTAAGTTGTCATTTTAGCAAAAACTTTAAGTGAGAACTTGACAAACCATGTCACTTTTGGTTCTTTTCGGTACTGCGCTTCCATTTATGAGAAAGCTAATAGAAATGTAAAAGGTTAGGTATACTACATTGCACAATACGATAAACAGAAAACTGTCAAGCTGCTTAAAATGTGCAGAAATCTTACTCCACATTCAATGGACTGGCAATACATGCAGCTGTGTCCATGTTGTCCTTTCGAGCTACTAAGAGCCTCTGTATAAAGTAAATATATCATTCGTTTTCAGGCTGCTTAATATGTAGTTGTGGACATCATTATTTACCATTTCAGTCACATCAAAATAGCAAAGATTACGGAATTCAAATATCATTCTAAACACTACAACATGATTGAATTTTGCCAGCATTTGCATGACAGAAAAGTGTCACATGGTAAATACTGGGGAAATATTGCGTACCGTAAGTGATTAGAAGAAGAAAAAAAATTCTGTTTTCTCTTTAAGTTTATTAGATGTACACATTTTGTCCCTGTGTTGTGACAGTAGCAACACCCAGCTTGGGTGCTGCTCACAGTACACGTACTATCCCCATAAATAATACGGAGTATTTAGAGAATCAACTATAATGAATGGAAGTGACACGCTCTTTCTCAAGAAAGATTACGCATAGTTCCAAATCTAATGGGTGGAATGACATGTAAAATCAACATACAGATATTTTTCTCATAGGACATGAAATTGAAATAGGCATGCATCTCTTCACCATTGTATTTGTGATAGTTTTACCTTAAAAATTGAATTCCAACTGCATATACATGTGGTGCATATTGATCACTTACCAAATTTTGACAGTCATGAGGTAATTGACCCCAAGAGATGTGAAAATCAGCTACAAAAATTCCAAGTCCAGCCTGTGATTGATTAAACTTAAGCTAGTAAAGACGTAAAAAAGAAAGAGGATCCTTGTCTGCAAACGAATACCCATACATATGTATTTACCTTGACATCAAATGAAGTAAGTATGTTTTCCAACTTCATTGTTGGATAGAATCTGGAAATTAAATACCATGCCACCAAATGAGTCTCAGGTGTAATTAAATCTTAAAGGAAAGATGTTATACTCCGATAATCTCAAAATTTGTTGCTTCATTGTCTCAAACATATATCAATAAATACATATTAAATTCAATTGTATATTGTCGTCTAAAAATTGTAGCCATTTATTAAAGACACGCTGAAAAAAAAAATCATTTTATTTAGGACCTAGGCTGGCATTGGAAAAGGAAAATTTACCACTCATCAAAGACTGCCCGAAAAGAAGAAGAAACCACTTATATGAAAAAAAGCCGGTTAAAAGGCATCCCAAAATAGTAGAAGGCGATTTATGAAATGAAAATGCAAACATATGACATACCCATCAAGAAGCCTGGTTTTATTTAAACATTGAAGAAGTATATCAGAGAGGATAATGAGATACTATTACCTTGAAATTATAGTTGAAACACATTTATGTGCATCGATTGGTTCACTGTTCATCTTGTCTAAGGTGGAGAACCCGTAGGATACCTTCAAATTATTAATATATAAAGTTACCATTTCACAGATATACAAACATGAATGGAAAAATAGCCAATAATCAGGCCAAGAAAGAATTTCAGCATACCTTCTTCGCCATCATAAGGAGGGCCTTTTTATCCTCATCTGGGAACCAACCAACTCGACAAGCAGCCTATTGAGAGAACATTTACACAGAGATGTATATATTATGCTTTATATAGTCAGCCACGGACACATATATACAGAATTAAACTTAATGAAGAATGTAAAATTGACAAAGCACGGAGTCATCTCTGAAATAAAGTCAACTAGTATATACATGAAACTATAAATTGGCTAGATCCCCCTACTTACAGTACTCAAATTCAAAAACTTGAGCATGTCTCTAGATTGAAGAAAACAGAAACTTATACCTTAATAGGTAGCATGAGCTGTATCAATGAGGGTTGAAGCAACCCAGTCATACACCTATAAACCTACAATCACAGAGGTGAACAATTCGATATTCTTTTAATATTTTATAAGGGTTAACAAAAAAAAGGACCTCTACCATCCTATATCCTTATGAAATATGCATATCAAAATGATCATCTAATGTTGGTTAGACTCCACTTCTAGGAAAGCACAGGTGAGTCTACTCGCTCTATCCCCGTATTAGGTTCTTTAAGGATGTAATTATATGGGGGTTAGGCAGGGTGCCAGTAGCCTCTCTTAATTCAGCTTGATAACATGGGGATACGAGGATATGGAAAACAATGGCAATACTTTGGCCTTTCTACTATATAGAAAAGAAAGGAACACTCACACAAACAAAATTGTCAATGATGTGAGATAATCTATGTAAACGGATAATGTGATGTGGCAGAGCATTGACATCTGGAACTAACCTCTTTAACAATAAAAAATAGCTGGTAAATATTTGATGATGATGGAACTGCATCTATAGCGATCACTTTATCAACAGCGCTACATTTAGTCATTAACAAATAGCAAAACTTGTAAGTATATTGAAATGGTATTAGTCACATGCACATGATATATCAAAACAGGTAGAAGACAGAGAGCGCGCCCGTAACATAACTTTTAGTAGATCATCACCAGCTTTTTATACCAGATCTTAGAACATTATGCAAAAACAGAAACAGAAGTAAGCCTTTTCACTATCGTGAGAAAGATAGTTTTTTAAGTATTCACCTGAATTTTAACACCCTCATTTTAACATAACCTTGAAGTTATGGCTGACTAGTAGTGTGTGATCTAACAAATGCAAAATTGCAATGGCCCCAAATTTTATTTTTTACATTATCAACACACCACAACCGCATATTTGTCCCTTTCAAGACTTGAACCTACAACCTTATGCATGTTAGGTAACTCGTATACCACTAGGCTATAAGCCCTTGGGACTTGGGTACAAGAGCTCCAAATTGTCTAGTGTCAAAACTAAAGAGATGGTTTTCAATTGTAAAGGAAACCTGGACTAATCAATTAAGAAATACCTATCAAATATGTTTTAATATCAAAAGAAACCAACAAACTTAACTCTATAATACCTGAACCAAAATTAATTATCGGCATATGCCAAGCCGATTATATGAAAAGCCTAGAGAGCAACTTTCATATGTTCGAAAATATTAGAACACCAATGTAGTTCTTATTATGTCCCTTCTTACTATTTTATGTCTCATGAAGGCATTCAACTTCCAAAATTTGTCTCTCATGAACCATTTGCAACTGGTGCTTAGCTAGTAAACCCTAAACTCTATAAGCTGTCCCATTTTTCTATTTTTATTTGGTAATCAAAAAAAAAAAAAAAAAAAAAAAAAAAAAAAAAAAAAAAAAAAAAAAAAAAAAAAAAAAAAAAAAAAAAAAAAAAAAAAAAAAAAAAAAAAAAAAAAAAAAAAAAAAAAAAAAAAAAAAAAAAAAAAAAAAAAAAAAAAAAAAAAAAAAAAAAAAAAAAAAAAAAAAAAAAAAAAAAAAAAAAAAAAAAAAAAAAAAAAAAAAAAAAAAAAAAAAAAAAAAAAAAAAAAAAAAAAAAAAAAAAAAAAAAAAAAAAAAAAAAAAAAAAAAAAAAAAAAAAAAAAAAAAAAAAAAAAAAAAAAAAAAAAAAAAAAAAAAAAAAAAAAAAAAAAAAAAAAAAAAAAAAAAAAAAAAAAAAAAAAAAAAAAAAAAAAAAAAAAAAAAAAAAAAAAAAAAAAAAAAAAAAAAAAAAAAAAAAAAAAAAAAAAAAAAAAAAAAAAAAAAAAAAAAAAAAAAAAAAAAAAAAAAAAAAAAAAAAAAAAAAAAAAAAAAAAAAAAAAAAAAAAAAAAAAAAAAAAAAAAAAAAAAAAAAAAAAAAAAAAAAAAAAAAAAAAAAAAAAAAAAAAAAAAAAAAAAAAAAAAAAAAAAAAAAAAAAAAAAAAAAAAAAAAAAAAAAAAAAAAAAAAAAAAAAAAAAAAAAAAAAAAAAAAAAAAAAAAAAAAAAAAAAAAAAAAAAAAAAAAAAAAAAAAAAAAAAAAAAAAAAAAAAAAAAAAAAAAAAAAAAAAAAAAAAAAAAAAAAAAAAAAAAAAAAAAAAAAAAAAAAAAAAAAAAAAAAAAAAAAAAAAAAAAAAAAAAAAAAAAAAAAAAAAAAAAAAAAAAAAAAAAAAAAAAAAAAAAAAAAAAAAAAAAAAAAAAAAAAAAAAAAAAAAAAAAAAAAAAAAAAAAAAAAAAAAAAAAAAAAAAAAAAAAAAAAAAAAAAAAAAAAAAAAAAAAAAAAAAAAAAAAAAAAAAAAAAAAAAAAAAAAAAAAAAAAAAAAAAAAAAAAAAAAAAAAAAAAAAAAAAAAAAAAAAAAAAAAAAAAAAAAAAAAAAAAAAAAAAAAAAAAAAAAAAAAAAAAAAAAAAAAAAAAAAAAAAAAAAAAAAAAAAAAAAAAAAAAAAAAAAAAAAAAAAAAAAAAAAAAAAAAAAAAAAAAAAAAAAAAAAAAAAAAAAAAAAAAAAAAAAAAAAAAAAAAAAAAAAAAAAAAAAAAAAAAAAAAAAAAAAAAAAAAAAAAAAAAAAAAAAAAAAAAAAAAAAAAAAAAAAAAAAAAAAAAAAAAAAAAAAAAAAAAAAAAAAAAAAAAAAAAAAAAAAAAAAAAAAAAAAAAAAAAAAAAAAAAAAAAAAAAAAAAAAAAAAAAGTTAGTTAGTAAGGGAAAAAAAAAAAAAAAAAAAAAAAAAAAAAAAAAAAAAAAAAAAAAAAAAAAAAAAAAAAAAAAAAAAAAAATTATAGCTAAAAAAAAACCTTTTTTGGACCATGCTACCAAGTACCAACTCCCCTTGCCACCACACTTAACCCGTCTTCGATTAAAAGAGGCCGGTTGGTTTCCATGTTCAGGTAACCCAAGGAGGGTGAATCTTTTAACTTAGATGTACGCGGCCTACCTCATATCCCGTGATCATTTCCGAATCCTTTTCCTGATCACCTCAAAATGTTTACCTAACGAATCTCAAACATGGTACTTGGACATGACTAGCCACCTTGGTGGTGGTTTAAACCCTTTTTCAATTTTCTATACCTAGCTAATTAAATTTATTAGGGTCTTACCATATATGAACCCTAAATTTGCAACATGCCTTTTTCTATTGAAAGTTCCCTCTTTCATTTGAAGTCACTAAATTAAGTTGCTAGTAATTTGGGGGGGAAAAAATATACATTGACCGGACACTAGGGATGGGCAGAAAATCCCAAATCCCGATCCCGTCCCGGTACCGTCCCGATCCCGGTACCGGGAAGTGGTACCGAGTCCCAAGCGGGATCGGTATCGGTACCCATTTTTATTAGTTTGTGGGATTGGTCCCGGAAAAATCCCGATATCCCGAAATAGTCCCGTTTAGTCCCATATGAATCAGTCATGCTCCATATTCAAAGCCCAGGTCAGTTTATCTCAAGCCCAATTGCTTAAACCCACTAGGCTACTATACTACTATAGTTGCATTATGAAGAAAGTAGCAGGCTAGCAGCTGTTGACTGTTGTAATGCTGGTTTTTTATACTATTTTTAGGGACAGAGCACATCTCGCTAGAACTATAAAAGTGCTAAATAGTCACTATATATTTGTATTTTATAGCTCACTAATGTAGTAATGTCACAATAGATTTATGTTATGAACCAACAGTGTTGGGTCGCTCTTTGTATGCGAGTTTACTAAACACATATATGTCAATTTGACAATTTGTATCTTCTTTGTACATAACCTCGGTAAGTGTAAAGGCACGTTTAAACTCTTACGTATATCTAAAATATACTTGATTTACTTTTTTTACTTTCGTTGTCCTATATATTTCACATATGTCGTTGCAGAGTAATATAAGAAAATGTTAAAACTATAAAAATACACTTTTTATCAAATAAAATGACATCAGTTATTGGAGCTATTAGCATTTTAAATTGTTATTAGTGGTGTTTTTTTTGAAAAAAATAATAATGAAAATGTTATAAAAATAAATGGGACTTGTCGGGATTTGGTACCGATATCCCGATCCCGATCTCGTCCCGTTCGGTACCGGTACCATTTCATATGGGACCGGGATCGGTACCATATTTTCATGAAATTCGGGATCGGTACCGTCGGTACCGGGACCAGTACGGGACGGTACTAGTCCCACGCTCATCCCTACCGGACACCCTTGACCCGGATGACTTTGGTCCCATTATTGTTCACCCCACAAGGATGACTCATAAAACTACCTTAACACAGCTTTAGTTAGTTACATAAATAGTGAGTGACAGTTTTAAATTCAAAAATCAATAAAAAAAAAAGTAAAATAAAATATAATACGAGTATATAATAGGGAACATATATAACCTTTCTAACTTTTGCAAATATCCATATAAACATCCGATCTTTCAATCTCTCTAGTCTGAATATATGTCAACGCTTCCTGTATCATTTTTTCAAGGTTATTCGTCACCAATCTTTTAACTAACACCATCCGTCGTCTCGCCGCGGCTGCTGCTTCTGCCATCATATAAAATTCTGTCATTCTTCTTCCTATTCAGTATTCACTCACTCTCGCATTTAAACACAACTCAGATACACACACACAACAATAATGCAACTACACAGAAGATATATATATGGGCACGATAGTTGCATGTTTATATATATATAGGGTAAACTATATATATATATATATATATATATATATAATATATATATATATATGTTTGTGTATATTTAGAACTACACAGAAGATATATATATGGGCACGATAGTTGCATGTTTACCGTATTTTGAAGCTAGTAGGAAACTAGTTTGCCGCCCTTTTTACTGATTTCGGAAATATGGTCCCCACTGTCTTTTTACTTATATTCAAAATACAACCAAGCAAATGCTAACTCTTTGATGTAGATATATTTTAGACAAATATGATTACCCTGTAACTGTTTCCAATCTTTTCACAAAAAAGTAAAGTAGTGTAGTTTGACAAGTGTAGAGGGCTATCTAGACATCTAGGAAAATCACATTTTCAATTTTAGGATTCTTGGTATATATATTATGGGAAATGAATCAATGATATCTTCTAAAAATTATATTAAAAATCTTTTTAAAATAACAAGACTATGGCATATAAAATCCTTTAATTATTTTTCTTAATTGTATCCCTTGATTTTATTTCTTGTCATCATCTTATAACTAAAAATAAATAAATTTTACGCTATTTATTTAAAAAGATCAATAACTTTTCATAAATTATTCAAAATACACCAAGCAAATACTAACTCTTGATTAGGAACTCATTATATTTTGTGTGTTAAAAATAAATGGAATAAAAGTAATGATATGGAAATAGATGAAGTTTAGTGAAAGTGATGCAGTGTTTTGATAAATTTTGGTGAAAGTGATGTCACTTTTTGGTGAAGCACTTTTTGGTGAAGTTTGAAAGAAAATGAGGTGAATGGTTTTTAATTTTTACTAGCTTAGTAACCCGCGTATACGCGGACAAGTTAAGGAAAAATTTAATTTGATATACCAAAAAATGTTTGAATATGTCATGTAATCCGATAGTAAAAAAAAATATATGAATAATAGAAATTTTTACATGGCATTATTAGACATCTTCTTATTAATTATCTGTTTTTATTTAATTTATTAACGAGATTATATTTAATTAAATTTTGATTTTTTATTACTCTATTAGGAAGTATCTTTACTTTTAAAGATTTTATATATTATGACATCATAATTAAATAAATAAAAAAGAAATAATTTTTGAGAGAAGATTTGGAGGTGCCATGTAAGGAAATTATATAAAATGTTTATGTCATCACAATCTTATTTTATTTAGAATAGAGATTGTAGAGTGATTAAGTAGAAATTTAAAGTTTGCTGAGTGAGTACCTTCTCCCCTAACTGTATCTTTCCAAAAAATAATAAAATAGTGTACTTTAATAACCGTAGAAAGCTAGATATACATCACGTCTAGGAAAATCACATTTTTAATACAAAGAGCATTAAAAAGAAAGGAAAAAAAAATTGTTTGGATAGAAACATTAATGTAGAAGTGGTTTTCTTTGAGTGTCAATTGCAAGAACAGTTTGGATTTTTGTTCAACTGACAAAGCAAGGAAGTTTTTGGAAGGTAACTTTTATTAACATAGTCCCGACAAATCGTCAGCAACAAAGAATTACAAATACATATTTACAACAACTTGAAAGAAAGCCAGTCCCTCCAGGAAATAGACTTAAACTTAGATCTATTTCTTGAACCACAAAAAACCCAAGGACTTAATATTAAGAACTATACTTGACCCGTTAATAGACTTGTTCTCAAATTTGAATGCTACAAGCCTTCAAGGAATGATGAATAATGATTGTATCTAGCATTCTAGCCTTGACGTCTGTTTTGCTTGGCTACACTTTAGGCCGTCTTTTTATATATATTCTCTTATTTGCCATGTATACAGTATACAGTACTTAAATTTTGTTCCCGGTGATTATATTTTTCATGTATGTGTTTTGGAAAAGTATCCAAGACTTTGGTTGTTGTTTTCTAACTGGTAAGTTAAACTTTTGACATTAATGTAAAAATGGTTTTTTATTTACTAAGTTATATGTGATCTATACAAATTGTTCTGGTATGTGTTTTTAAATAAATAATAACTCTGTTTATTTTGTAAATCATATTTTAAAAGTTTTTCTTAAGTAAGAATTAAACATAATAGTTTATATAGAAATAGTTATTAAAACTAAATTGTTTATTAAACGTGTTAATGAAGAAAATTAGAAAGTTTGTTCAAAGAAAATCCCTACCAAAGATTGAATTGTTCATTTAGTTTATAAAAAAAAAAACTTAAGGCACGTTTAGTTGTGGAAAATGTTTTCTAGTTTTCCATTTTTAATTTTCTATCTCTATAAAATAAATGAAAATTTTAAAAACACGTTCAAAACTAGAAAATGAAAAACAACTTGAGGTTTTCAAAATTTAGAAAATGAAAAATAAAAAGTGAGAAACATTTAAAAAGTATTTTCAAATTTTTCACAGAAAAGTGAAAAACATTGTATCATGTTTTCATGGAAAATAATTTTGGAAAACAATGATTTGAACACGTTTTATGTTTTTCATATTTTCTTGAAAAACAAAAATGAAAAACAAGGAGTGTTTTCCCCAACTAAACACACCCTTAGACATTTCATATATCAAAAATGTGATTAATAATATAAATAAAAAAATCATGGTAATAACAATTCTATGCGTCGTCATTAACTTATATAAAATAGTTATGCTATTTACATTTAATCTTGTTAAAACAAGTTACTTTTCGCCTTCAACTATTCTATCTTTAAAATACCCTCCATGCACCTATTAAATACCCAACATATTCTTGATGAAATTAATTTATAATACGTACCCCTTAATTTTTAAAATAATCATATTACTTTTTTACATCAATAATTTACACTAAGTCATCACCATCACACCGTTGTTAACATCATCACCGCCGCATTGTTTGAGTATTCATCTAGTGTAATAAGTTAATGACATGTCCTAATTAGGGATGACAAACAAACCCGTACCCAATAGGGATATCCGAAACCCGATAACTTTGGGCCGGGTTCGGGTCCGGGTATGCGGGTCTAGGGCCGGGTATGGGGATGATTTTAATTTTTTTGGCTGGTTCGGGTTCGGGTATGGTTTTAGATTAAAACCCGCATACCCGACCCGTATACCCGAAACCCGCCCGAACCCGTATACCCGACTTGTATGTATTACGTTTCATAATAATATGTTTGTTTTCAATTATTTGAAAAAGTATGTCCGAGTAGTTTGTATTGAACACAAATAATTAACAACAAATATGAATATTTCATATCTTTATGAAATGCCTTCAAGCATTCTGGAAATATATCATAAATCACAACTTCTTGTTATTCAATAGATAATGTCGAGTTTGTACATAGCTTGTATACAGTATATATGCAAGAAGTTTCAATGGATACAAAGTAAAATGCTACATAGCTTTTCAAACAGGGATGATACATCACATACGGACAGATTCAAGTCAAATATATTATGGTAGGATCCCCGATTACCCGTGAAACCCGTTACCCGACGGTTATTAAGTAAACGGGGACCCGTCGGGTCCGGGTCCGGGTTTGGGACATAGATTTTTAAACGGGGCCGGGTCCGGAATTACCTAAACCCGGACCATACCCGACCCGTTGCCATCCCTAGTCCTAATAAACATTTTTAAACAAAAAATTAGAAAGTTAAAAATTAGATATAAAAAATTATACTAATGGATCATTATGTATGAGGGTATGACCCATCAATTGAGGCCCGACTCACGGAACATTTGCCCCCACTTACACCGACCCACCCACCTACGAAATGAATAAATAACTCTCATGGCATCATTCATTAAAGTTGTACAAAAGCATATTCTTGTGCGTGAAAAACAATCCTAGCTAGCTTTACATATATCTATACTTTTTGTAAAACTGGTGTGCGTTGATATCGTTAGAAATGGCGAGTTTGATAGACAAGGCTAAGCAATTCGTTTCGGATGCAGTGGCGAGCATGGAGAAGCCTGAGGCGACTATCGAAGACGTGGATCTTAAAAGTGTATGCCTTAGCAACGTCACTTACAATGCTAAGGTCAACGTTACCAATCCTTACAGTGTTTCTATTCCAATCTGTGAGATCCGTTACGTTCTCAAAAGCTTCGGCAGGTTGGTTTCTTCTACTTCGTCTTCTTTGCCATCCACTTTTTAATTCTGTTTGAAATGTTTTTTTTTTTTGGACATATACTTATACTTATGTGTAATTTGATAGAGATGTCTTTCTCATTATAAGCAGGGCACATGTTTGAAGGGGCACAAAAATGTTAAAAATTCTCCACATATATTGCATATGTATAAGTTTAATGTGTTATATATATGGATGTATTTAATTTCAATAATTAGTTAATGACTGAATTATAAACAATAGTATGATTTTGTTATAGTTATAAAGTTCCATTTATAAAAAAATGCTTATATATTTGAATTCTTTAAAAACTAGGGGCATATTTTTACCGACTCGACCGGGGCACTTAAATTCTTAGGGCCGCCACTGATTATAAGTCATAAGTTAGAGTTGGATGTTATCAAACAAGATTTTGACTGTCATTAAACCGTTAACACATGTGTAAGACATATTGTTTTCTTTAATCTTTATTTATAGAGCATCAAGAATGTATATGATCGATGGGGGATTCAAGTTTCAAGACATTGATTGATTAAGATTACACGATGGATCGAAAGGTTGAGATATGAGATTCGGTTAAACCTTATCTAGTTTTGAAAATGATTGATGTTGACAATGATATGATATTATGTATATTTTATGGGTTTGGCTGGGATGAATTGACTGCATCATTTTTTATACAGTTACCTTTACCTTGAAAATCAGGGGTATTTTTATAATATATCAATCATACATTTAATCTGTGTATGACTGCAGTTATCAATTTTGCGGTTACTGCATATTCGATTTTCCCATATTTTATTTACAATAACATATTCTTCAAAAAGTTTGTGGAAAGTAAACTTGATATCTACATAATTTTAGTCGAGATCTCGCAAGTCATGACAAATCTTTCCCTTTTTAAAAATTCCAATTACAAAATTTGTTTTTCTTTTTTTTATAAATAAGGTTGGAAAATCAACCGTAGGATATATTCCTAACGCGTGAGTGCGTGACACCACAAAAATCTGATCTTTGAACTTTTTCTTTTATCACCCAAACTACATGAATATTTTGACCATCACCAACCATTTGTACTGATTTGAAAATCATCACTTCATTTCCGCATTAAACATTTTTACCTACAACCATCCACATTGAAACTAAAGCTTTATAACACTACTTTTTGATTGAAATAAAATTATAAAAAACTAGCAACCAAATTAAAAATAAAAAACCTTTTAACTGAAAAGTGAAAACTTGATGTGAACCCATTCATTTTGAAACGTTCATGCCAGCTTTTAGGACCTCCAATGGTTTCATACCAGGAATTCGGCACGAAGGAGCCTTTAGACCGGCACCAAAGAGGCCGTTGGGGATGGTCTTAGGGGCAATACTTTATATATTGAAAGAGAAAAATAAAAATGCTTTTGGTGACATATAACCATTTGTGTTATCTCATATTCTCAACTTTAATGATATTAAAATTAAAGAGATTGAAATTACTCGATAGGTCATCTTTTAATCTAGTCTCAACTTTATCGTTGTGCTAACCATATACGCGGTCTTAAGTATTGTAAAAGGAGATTCATAATGGTACCATGAAAGTTTATTGATATACCACATTTATGCATTATGTATTTGTACTAACTTTATCAAATTAGATGGTATAGTACGAATATCAAGTTATCAACTCTCATTGTAAAACACTAAAACCAACTATAACATATATTTTTCGATAGAGTTTTATGTTTAGAAATGTGTTTCGAGTATCTATCAAACGAGACCAAATATTTTACGTTTTTAGTTGTATTTCTAATACCTTAGTATATGTTGAGGCTCTATGCTTATTGACTAATGTTGTGTTAATTTGCGTTAGCGTGATAGCAACCGGCACAGTCCCTGATCCTGGTTCGCTAAAAGGGGACGGTGATACCTTGCTAGATGTTGAGATCAAGGTTCCACACAGCGTGTTGGTAAGCTTGGTGAAGGACATTGCTAGAGATTGGGACATCGATTACGACCTTCAAGCCAACCTTGTTGTTGATCTCCCACTCCTTGGCGAGTTTACGATTCCAGTTAATAACAAGGGTGAGGTCAAGCTCCCTTCACTTAGTGACTATTTCACTAAATAGGTGTGCACAGTGGAATTGAAAATAATTAAGATCGATGATCTGATTGATCACATTAAAAGTACTTCACAATACTTGAATTTGATGGGATAATATGTACTTATACAATTCCAGTATTTCTTGTCACACATCTATTTTTTCCATACTTAATTTTTCCCCTCTTGCATTGTTATAGTTTCATATGTGTCCCAAACTGGCAAGGAGTTAAGTTTCCTGACTAGAAGTTCTAGATCAAATCATATTTTAGGCAAATATCATGAGGGTGGCCAAGGATCAGTGGCGGCCCTGAGAATTCAAACACCCCGGCCGAGCCAAGAAAAAAATGCCCCTAATTCTTACCGAATTCAAATATATAAACAACTTTTTTTTATAAATGATAACTAACATTATAACAAAAAATTATATATGCATAATAAGATCATAATTTTATAATTACGTATCATAGTAGTTAACTATTTACATTTTAGACATTAATTAGAATGAAATCAAATATATATTTATACTATTAAGACATCTTTTTAGTATATTATACATTATATATATAAAATTTCGAAAATTTATGCCCTCTTTAAAAATATGCCCGGCTGGAAATCGGGTTTGCACACCCTCTAGGCCTCCCCTGCCAAGGATATGGCTAGAACCGGCCACAGAGAAAAGAAAAACCCGGTTAGGCCGTTATATCTATGTGAAAAATTAACTCGTCTATCAATAGGTAACCCGAACAAGATAATTCTCCATATTTCCTCCCCTTACCCGTTTATATGTCTCGTTTGATTAGCTTATGTTGTTGGTTAGTTGTTAACTTGTTATGCATTGATGATTTATTTATATGACGTCAACATACATAGAATCCAATTCCAAAATCTACCAATGGTCTTGGGTGTCTAGATGCGTGTTTTAAAGCGACTAGTGTAAGTTTGTGAACCGATAATGTGAATAATCAAAGTTTGTATTTACAGATAATTTTTGGAATGAATGAAGTCTGTTAAATGAATTGTAATTTAAAAGAATGAAACTTGATGGAGTGTTTTTATCTTTTTGAAGATTCAAATGATGAACTAATAAAATTCATTCCTCCATCCAATTCCATTTCATCCTCTTAAAATAAACTTTTTAGAAGAGACCATGATCGCCAATTCCACTTAGGTGGGTTGGGTCATGAGGTTTTGTTTTAGCGTCGTCCTTAAGTGGAAGTTTGAGATTAAACTTTCGGGTGTGCATTACGGTGATTACCGATATGGAAACTAATTAACAGTATTTGTTTATAAAAAAATAAATAATAAAAAATAAAAAATGATTAAACTATGGATGTAACTTACAATTTACAAACATATTTGAAATATACATGATAAATACTCTATTCAAACTTCAAAGCTATTAGAGTATTAGGTAAACAAATCAATGAGTGATGGGAGCTTAATCACACCTATGTGAGTTATGGGTATGCTGATGTTACCAATTAGGGGGATTTCAACAATCAGGTTTAGCTGAAGTTCGTAATCAATGTCCCAATCGACGGCAATGTCCTCCACCAAGCCTATCAATGCGCTATGAGGCACCTTGATCTCGACATCTAATAAAGTGTCACCGTTTCCTTTAACTGATCCGGGGTCAAGGATTTTACCTGATGCAATCACACTAGCTCGAAAACAATAAACCATGAATCAGTCAAAAGATAATATATATGTTTGGATAACTTTTATATGTTTGCTTCTTTTTTTTCTTTTTTTGAAAAGGTTTTATTTTTTATTTTTAAATTTTTTTTTTTTATATGTTTGCTAAGATGTGTGTTTTATTGTACATCTATATAAACATATAAAAATCAGTCACTCCACCATGTTTTGGAATGTTGGCAGGGTGATGGGTCAAAGACTCGAAGTGGTGTTGGCCGATATGTAGTGACTTTCTTTAACTGGAAATTATGTGGTATTGTAAAGTATTTGGGCCGATAAACACGACGAGCCCTGGTACTGCCATTGTGGGCTTAATGTGTTTACGGCCCGCCTGGCCGATTTGTTCCATGGGCCATGTCATGGTGTATAAAATTAATTAATGATTGTCAACACGCCACAAAATATATGTATAAACCATCCTATTTGGACCAAACCAAATTTCTAGAAAGGAATATATGGTACGAATTTAGAGATCCCACTTCCTAAGTAATAATCTTAGGTTAGGTAGAGGTCAACTACATATTACACAAATTGATAATTTTGGAAAACCAAAAATCTAGATATTGTCAAAGTTAGCAACCCCCATTCAACCTATGAAAAAATCAAATGCTGACGTTTATTTGCAATATTAAAACAATATGTATAACGTAGATTAACGTAAACATATGAACTTTCTCAGAATTAGCAGAAAAAGAAAATGTACATTGATTCAAAATCCTATCTTACGAACACACAACTTCATCAAAAAGTCAGCCACGTTGACGAATCATTGAATTTACATAAAAGTTTAATTTGGTCGACTTCAATATATAGCTAGATATATGCATATATATATGCCATTCAGATCGAGTGAAACTAAGATAAACCAATCAAAGTAAGGCCTTGTTTCTTTTTTCCTTAATAAACTTAATAGTTCATAACTTAATCATTCAGTCAAATTTCATGTTTCTTTTTTGACTTAATAAACAAAAATAACCGTCAATTACCTATATTTTACTTAATACATACAGATATTCTTAATGCATTCAGTCACTTAATACACTCAGCACTTAATGACTAAAAAAAGAAACGGACCCTAAGACAGTTAAAATGATAGATAGAAAGCAGCGCGAATTAACCTGCCCGAACTTTTAAGTACATAAGTGGATTCCCCGATTGGAATAGGTGTGATGTAAGGATTTGAAACGTTGACTTTCGCGCTGTAGGAGACGGAATCAAGGTTGATACCTTTCAGATTGACATTGATCACAGTGGCCTTAGGCTTCTCCATGTTGGCCATCGTATCGGAAACAAATTGTTCCACCTTGTCGATCAAACCGGCCATATCGATTTATCAACTACGATTTTAGAAAGAACAAAGGTTGTTTTGTAGGAGAAAATGTATGTATTGGGTATATGTTTGACGAATATTTCATAAGATTTAATATTTATAGTGGGCGGAAAGTGTTGTTTTGTTTACTTTATTAATAACTATATTCCATTGGTACACAAAAATATACTATTTATTTTTTATGGGTCTATAGTTATTATTAAACAACGTTTATAAAAGGAGGTATTAGAAATAACCGGGAAACCTCACCCACTCCAAAAAGTAATTTATGAGTCTGATTTAAACCTGAAAACTCTTTATCACTAGACTAGTTGGTGATGCTTGAATTCTAGACATATATATGAAAGAGAATAAATAAAAACAGTACAAGAGGGGAAAATTAAGTATAGGACAATTAATACATGTGTGGAATTGTATTATTAGTACATATTATCCCTTCAAAATCAAGTATTATGAAAGGTGTATATATCGATCAATCGGATTACTCGATCTTATTTTCATTTCCAATAGTCGCTAAGTGAAGGAAGCTTGACCTCACCCTTGTTATTAATTGGGATGGTAAACTCGCCAATAAGTGGGAGATCAACAACAAGGTCGACTTGAAGGTCGTAATCGATGTCCCAATCTTTAGTAATATCCTTCACTAAGCTTACCAATACACTGTGTGGAACCTTCATCTCGACATCTAGCAAGGTATCATCGTTCCCTTTTAGTGAACCAGGATCAGGGAGTGTGCCGGTTGCAATCTCGCTAATGCAAATTAATTAACTTATCGTTAGTCATTATTAAGCATAGAGAGCCTCGACATATATTGTCAAAAATATTAATTTCAAACATAAGAAATAATAATTATGGCAAATAGATAACAAACAAACCTGCCGTGGCTTTTGAGAACGTAGCGGATCTCACAGATAGGAATAGAAACACCACAAGGATTTGTAACGATGATTTTAGCGTTGTATGTGACGTTGCCAAGGCTTACATCTTTAAGATCCACGTCTTTCACACTCGCCTCAGGCTTCTCCATACCCGTCACTGCACCCGAAGCCATTTTTTTAGCCTTGTCAATTAAACTCGCCATTTCGACTATGACTTTTGGTATCAATATATATATATATATATATATATATGATATGATTGTCAAAATTAACCAGTTTTACAAAGTATAAGGCTAGATAGCTAGGATTGCTTTGCACTTGGAAGATCGAATATGGTTTTGTACAAATATAGTGAATGATAAGCATGAGATATTTATAGGTGGGTGTGAGTGGGGGCAATGTTCCGTGGGTCGGGCCTCCATTGATGGGTCCTACACTTGACTCATACATAGACTGTATGCATGACACCTATAGATTGGGATCAAAAAATGCTCAGAGATGATTATCGACATGTTTGTTTTCTATTTATTGTTACGAGTATATCGTTATTTTGGAATGGCTTACCGACATGTAAGTTCTTAATTTGTGTTTCCAAATCACTGTACAATTTTGGCTTTCCCATATAATAAGTGTTGTTAAATTAGGGTCGGGGGACTACCTCTCTACTCCTCCCCATCTCTCCTCACCTTTTCTACTTCTCACCGTCTTTTTCACGGAATATCTTATCACCCCTTCTCAACTCTCTCACTCAAATAAAGACAAAAAAAAGTAAAAATAGAAGGTGGTGAGCAACCCAGGCACCACTCTCCCCACCTCGCTCCCCGCCTCGCTCCCCGCCTATTAGGTACCGGTGGGGCGGAATGGTGTTACGCCCGGTGACCGAGTGTACCGTTTGGTCACCGGCGTACCCCGCCCACCCTTATACTTTCAAACGTTATAAAAATCTAATACTTTTAACATCGGTTTTTTCCCAAAAATTGTAGACAAAAATGGTGCATAACTGTAAATCCCATTTTGCAAGGGAAATGGAGTGAGAGATTCCCATAAAGCCATAACCTTTCAAACTCATGGTATAATGACATGTGAAGCCTAGGAGCCGTTTGGTTCGCAAAATTTTTTTGATTGAATTGGAATCTGTCAAAGGAATTGGAATTTAATGAAATTGGAATCTGATGGAATTGGAATTTGATTGAATTATAATCTTTTTTGTTTGGTTGACTAGAATTGAATGGAATTCATAATATTAATTATAAGATAATAATAATAAAAAATAATAAAACTATAATAATAATAAATATTTTCAAGATCAATCATTCAAAATAAAGACAAAAAACCTTTTGTCAAAATCAATAATTTTACTTTAGAAAAAAGAACGGCTATAAAATAATATTTTTTTATAGAATATATTAAATTTTATAAACTAAAGTTAGTTTTTTAATAAGAATTTTTTTTATTAAATAGTAATAAATTTTTATAAAATAATAAATATTTTTATACAATAATATTATAATTTATAAATACTTATATAAATATTATTTATATTTTTGTATAATGATATTTTTATATTGATTACAAGCTAAAATTAGATTTTTACATAAAAAATGACTTTAATAAGTAGTAATAAACTTTATAAGTACTAAAAATTTCTTATAAAATTTTAAACAATTTTTAACTAATACGAAGTAATTATTAACAATAATATTAATAATAAGTATAGTTTTATAAATATAATAATTTTAACAATAATAATGATAATAAATATAGTTTTGAATAATTTTAATAACTAAAGAATAATTATAAAAGATTTTGTTTTATCAAAACTTGAATTCCAATGGAATTTCAAACTTTCCATCAAAAATGTGAAGGAATCTTGAATTCCATCATATGATGGAATTTGAAAGATTCCAATTCCAATTCCATAATTCTGCGAACCAAACACCCCCTAAGAAAGAGAGTGGTATTTCCCCTTGAAATGAGGGGTTCCCATAACCCTCAAATTAAATATATGTAAAAATTGAAATTTAAAAAAAAAAAGTACTATTGGGGAAGGTGAAAGTGTTGGGATTTTATAACCGAATAACATTAAATGGCTCGGGTGACCGACCCGGTTTGAAAACAAATTTTAAATTACAAAACAAAGTGCGAAGCGGAAGCGTGTTAATAAACTGTTAACAACTATTAAAACACGTGTGGTATCATTTTGGAAATTCTTTAATAGTTTTAACATCCCGTCTCAGAATCACCATGCAATGCAATATAAGTAACTTAATAAATATAAAACTAACCTCGTTGCGCTAGACAAGATCCCTCATGATGTGGAAGATTCTGGAAACAAGATTCCAAGTGTAGAAACCCTCTGCGTACACGAACAATGTCTTAACCAAGGATCTGCTAGACACCTTTAAGCTTACGACCGCAACCAACCAAAATCCTTTAATTGACCGTGTAACACCCGTCGTTTAAAAACTTGGATTTTTCAAAACTTTGCCAAACGGCATTTAAAATAAGCGGAAAGGATCACTTTCAAAATCTGCCCCATCCGTAACGAATGGTACCTTTTCAATTTGGTGTTACTACTAGCATCATCAAAACAATAAAAGTAAATCCAAGCTTTGGCACCAACATAAATGCCACATTAATACAAGTCTTAATCATAAATGAAATAGCCAAACATGAGGCTAAAAGGAAGTCTAAGCGTTTAATGTCTTAGCTAAGCTTCTTTATTCGTCTACCCAAGTCTCACCAAGCTAATCCTCGCCTAGCTCACTTGATTATCCTGAAGGCACAACATTTTCAAAGAACAAGTGTTAGCTAATAAAATTAGCTAAGTAAGATAACATAACTTGAAAACGTTTGCCAATTTCATATATTAACAAAATCTGCATTTTAAGTTAATATCACACACATACATAACATCATAAGATACACATTAGGTTCAACATGTCCTAAGGTGTGCCTATACTTTCTTTCTTCATCTTTCTTTCTTTATTTCTTTGCCAAGACGTAGGCTAAGTGACTTATGCCACTCACATAGGGATGTGGGGTTGTGTGTAGGCGGTCATAGACCATACATGGAGTCCTCACACCCGACATGATGGGTAAACCATAAGGTGGTCCATCGGCGTCGTTAAGGAATGACAAAGTCAATCCAACTGAATAAACCGTTTATGCCTTTACGCATTGGTGGTTAGTTACTTCACCCGGAATACTCAAACGTAACTATGCCACAAGGAGCAACTCAAGTGACCACGTACGCACCAGCCCGAAGAGCTAGCACGGGTTAAGCTTAACACAAGACTTTACATAATGCTCGAGACTTTAATCGTTTAATTAGTTTAGGCTACACTTTCACCTAAGCTAATCACATATCATCGTTTACTTTAGGGCCCTTAACGTGCACGTGAACATGGCAATCCTAATCAAGGACTAGTGACTAGGTGATCAAGCCACACATGCAAACATATATCGCATCATTTCATCATTTCATACATACATAATCATTTCATCATTTCATACATACATAATCATTTCATCATCTCATGCATATATACTTACCACATACCATTGCAACCTGCATATGAATGTTAATCATCATAAACGGTAAGTAATATATCCCTTTGCAACCTCCCATAGTCACCCATGAACATAAAATGTACATACATATTCAATTGGAAGGTTTAACTTATGAAAAACGTGTTTTGTTGTACCAACAGGTGACAAAAGATGTTATCTTACCTCGATACAGCTTACCAACAAGTTAAAAGTATCTTATAGTGCTTGCTAAGTGCTCCCGACAACCTAGAATGAGTATAAGATCGGAATATAAGCTAAACGAAATGTTTTGTGAAAACTGGACAAGAGGTGCGCCGCACCTCCCACATGGTGCGTCGCACAAAATCATCAGGGAGTTCTAAACATATGCAGGTGCGCCGCACCTACCCCTTTGGTGCGCCGCATAAATTGATCAGAAATTCTGAACATATGAATGTGCGCCGCACCTACCCTTGGTGCGTCGCATATCGGGCTTTTGGCTGAAAACCATTTTTCCCAATTGGCCTGTGGTGCGTCGCACCACCCTCCTGGTGCGTCGCACCTGGAGTGTCGACCAGAAATCTAATCTTTGTTCTATGATCAAACGAATTCCATACGAACCCATACCCCAAATCCAACCTGGGGACTTAAAATTAATCCTTTTAATTGCACTTTCATCAACTTAAACCATCCTATTAATCCCTTAATCCTTTACATCATAAATCAATCTTTAAAACACCCGAATAACATGAATTCAATAAACGTTTGATCGAATAACCCAACCCAAACCCTATGGCCTGGATCGAAATCACTACTAAGACATACATGATCAGATTTAAGAGTAAGATCAGCCATAATACCTGTAGATGACTTTGAGGATTCGAAATCTTAATCAAACTTGATCGAAACGACACGAAACGATTGATTCTTGGAGAAAACTTGTCTTGAGAGGGAGGGGATCTGTTCCTAGGGCTTAATCACGAAAATTTGCAGCTATTGGGGTCTTACTAGACCTTAAACTCCTGACCATAAGTTTCCTTTAGTGCCCATAGGCCCCTCGACTTCCTAATCTTTACTTTCGTAGCTAAATTAACTTACCGGGAGACTTAACGATCTAACAAGCACTTAACTTTCATACTTTACTTTAAATTACTTTCATTTAATTCACTTTACTTCATTTCATATTAAACACATAAGCATTTAATCACATAATCCCTTATAAGGCACATAAACATAATAGACCTAACGTTAACTAACGGAAAGTCAAATAGTCAAACATAAAACGTTTGGGATGTTACAATTACCTCCCCCTTAAGAGGATTCCGTCCTCGGAATCGCCTCAGAAGTGAACAAATCTGGGTATTTCTCTTTCATCACCGACTCGGTCTCCCAAGTTAAACTTTCACCGTGGTTATGCTTCCATTTTATCAACACGAGATCAATCAACTTTCGGCGAAGTTTCTTTTGCTTTCTTTCGAGTATCGCTACAGGTTCATCCACTATTCTTTTCTGAGGATTAATGCTCACATCCTCAATTGGAATAACACTCGACTCATTGGCCAAACACTTCCTCAAATACGAAACATGGAATGTGTGGTGAATTCCATCCAATTCTGGGGGTAGTTCTAATTGATAAGCTACATCCTTGATACGTTTCAGAATTTTGAAAGGTCCTATGAAACGTGGGCTTAGCTTTCCCTTCTTTCCGAAACGAATTACTCCTTTCCATGGGGAAACCTTCAGCATTACCAAATCACCAACTTGGAACTCAATTGGCTTCCTTTTCTTGTCGGCATAAGTCTTTTGTCGTTCTCTAGCCACACGGAGTGCTTCCTTTGCCACATTTACTTTTTCAGCTGAGATTTCAATGATTTCAGGACCCGTAAACTGCTTTTCACCGGGTTCCATCCAACAACTCGGAGTCCTACATCTCCTACCATAAAGCATTTCAAATGGTGGCATTCCAATACTTGCATGGTGGCTGTTATTATAAGTGAATTCGATCAATTTCAAGTGTTCATCCCATGCTCCACCATATTCTAATACACAGGCTCTCAACATGTCTTCCAACGTTTGTATGGTCCTTTCACTTTGCCCATCAGTTTGAGGGTGATAGGCGGTGCTCAAATTAACTCTAGTACCTAACTCTCGCTGAAGGCCCTTCCAAAAGTTAGACACAAATCTCGTGTCTCGGTCTGAAACAATGGATAAAGGAACACCATGCTTTGCTACGATCTCATCCACATACATCTTTGCCATCTTAGTTAATGGTACATCTTGTCTTGTTGCCAAGAAATGAGCACTCTTTGTCAATCTATCCACAATAACCCATACCATGTCATTTCCTTTCGGTGTTCTTGGTAGTTTGGTCACAAAATCCATAGTAATATGGTCCCATTTCCATTCCGGAATCTCTAATTGATGCAACATTCCATATGGCTTTTTGTGATCAGCTTTCACACGTGCACACGTCAAACATCTTTCAACAAAATTAGCAACTTCTCCCTTAATGTTTGGCCACCAATAGCTGGGCTTCAAATCTGCATACATCTTGGTAATACCTGGATGGACTGAATATCTTGACCTATGAGCTTCTTCAAGGATCAATTCTCGGTTACCACCAAGCAATGGTACCCATATTCGACCCTTATAAGTCTTAAATCCACGGCTGTTCGTCTCCATCACAAGTCTTTTCTTCTTTCCAATACTCTCATTATCGATATTATCCTTCAATAAAGCCTTAACTTGTGCTTCCTTGATGCGGTCGAGTAACCCCGACTTTGCTTGAACAACCATGCTCATCAATCTACAAGAAAAATTCTGCACTTTCCTACTTAATGCATCCGCCACCACATTGGCTTTACCGGGATGATATTTAATCTCGCAATCATAATCTTTCAGAAGTTCCATCCATCTCCTTTGCCTTACATTCATTTCCTTTTGTGAGAACACATATTGCAAACTCTTATGATCCGTAAACAATGTACATTTGGTGCCATATAAGTAATGCCTCCACAACTTCAAAGCAAACACTACTGCAGCCAATTCAAGATCATGGGTCGGGTAATTCTTTTCATGAGGCTTCAACTGACGTGAAGCATATGCAATAACTTTGTCCCTTTGCATAAGGACACAACCCAAACCTGAAATAGAAGCATCACTATAAACAACAAGATCATCAGTACCTTCGGGTAAGGCTAGGACAGGAGCTTCACATAACTTTGTCTTAAGCGTTTGAAAGGCCTTTTCTTGAGCTTCCGTCCATACAAACTTTACTCCTTTCTTTGTCAATTCAGTCATTGGCTTAGCTATTCGGGAGAAATCTTGAATAAACCTCCTATAATAGCCAGCTAAACCGAGAAAACTCTTAATCTCCGTGGGTGTCTTTGGCTGTTCCCATTTAAATACAGCTTCAATCTTGGCAGGATCAACTTTAATACCTTCAGAAGAGATAACATGCCCGAGAAATTGAACTTCTCGGAGCCAGAATTCACACTTGGAGAACTTTGCATATAACTTTTTCTCCCTAAGAACCTCAAGAACAGCTCTTAAGTGCTCACGGTGCTCGGCTTCGGACTTTGAATAAATTAGAATATCGTCAATGAAGACGATCACAAAATGATCTAAGAATGGGCGACATATCCGATTCATTAAATCCATAAAAGCGGCTGGAGCATTTGTCAACCCAAAAGGCATGACAAGAAACTCATAGTGCCCATAACGTGTACGAAAAGCTGTCTTGGCCACATCTTCCTTTTTGACTTTTAATTGATGATAGCCAGACCGCAAATCAATCTTAGAGAAGTAAGAAGCACCATGGAGCTGATCAAAAAGATCATCAATACGCGGGAGAGGATACTTATTCTTAACCGTTCGTTTATTCAGCTCACGGTAGTCTATGCACATGCGCATTGAACCGTCTTTCTTTTTGACAAAAAGAACCGGAGCTCCCCAAGGCGAGGAACTTGGTTGTATGAAACCTTTGTCAAGTAGCTCTTGAAGCTGGGACATTAACTCTTTCATTTCTGTGGGAGCTAAACGATATGGTGCTTTTGCAATAGGAGTAGCACCGGGTACGAGATCAATCTGAAAGATGACCTCTCGGTCGGGAGGAATACCGGGAAGATCATCCGGAAAGACATCAGAAAATTCAGAAACTACATCAACATTAGGGATCGGAGACTTCTCTTTTCGTGTATCAATAACATAGGCAAGAAAGTGATTCTTGTTATGCCGAATGCAATTGAGAGCCTTCATCAAATTAATAATCTTTATGCTCCACTTCTTCTTATCTCCATAAACGGAAATGACCTCACCATCCGGAGTAGCGAATCGTACGACCTTTTGAGAGCATATAATAGTAGCATCATTTTGAGACAACCAATCCATACCTATCACTATATCAAAACCGGCTAAAGTGGTAGGCAATAATTGAACCGGAAAAGAGCGACCTTCAATCTCAATAGAACAATCATCATAACCTACTTGAATGTCACTAATGGTACCGTTAGCAATTTCAACCTCTATAGAGCAATCAAGAGGAGTAGTGACCCTATCAAGCTTAGGAGCAAATAAGGTGGACACAAAAGATCTATTTGCACCCGAATCAAAAAGTACAGAAGCAGGTTTTGAGTTAACAAGAAATGTACCGCTTACTACCTCGTCGTTATCCTTGGCAGCTTCGACTGTCAGCTGAAAGGCTCGAGCTTTAGGCTTTTGGACAGCCGTCTTCTTTCCATCATCTCTTCCTTGTGGGCAATCCTTGATGAAATGACCGGTTTGTTGACACCGATAACACTTTGGCTTGTCCTTGCATCCTGAAGTAGGATGACCCGTACCACCACAAGTATCACACCTTCGGGTCTTATCTGAACATGGACCCGAGTGAGGCGCCTTACAAGTACCACACCAATTCTTTGGCTTTGCATAGCTGCTGCCCCCACCTCTTGAAGATGGACCTTTCTTGAACTTCCTATTAGATCCACTTGACCCATCATGCTTCCTTTTTAAACCTGATTGCTTATCATCATTAGCTTTCACTACAACCTTTTCACCCTTGAAATCATCATCCAACCTCTTGGACTCCTTAATCGCAGCAGACAATGTAATGTGTTGTCTACAAAGGCCACGATAGCTAGCGGGAAGACCATCACAGTAAGCTTCAACCTGATCCACATCTCTACGAACCAAATGACCACAAACTTAAGCTTTTCCATAAATGAGTGGCATACTCAGTTATGGCACCCGGCTTAGCTGTTAAAGCTCTGAATTCTTTCTCAATCAACCTCAGTTCACGAGTACCCACATACTCTTCCAAGAACTTCTCCTTAAAGGTACCCCAAGGCATATTAGCTAGCACCTCGGGGGTCAAAGAAATAGTAGCAACCTTCCACCAATTACGAGCATTTTTCTTCAACATACGGGAAGCACACAATACCTTCATATCCTCAGGGCATACATACATACATACATACATACATACATACATACATACATACATACATACATACATACATACATACATACATACATACATACATACATACATACATACATACATACATACATACATACATACATACATACATACATACATACATACATACATACATACATACATACATACATACATACATAGATACATACATACATACATACATACATACATACATACATACATACATACATACATACATACATACATACATACATACATACATACATACATACATACATACATACATACATACATACATACATACATACATACATACATACATACATACATACATACATACATACATACATACATACATACATACATACATACATACATACATACATACATACATACATACATACATACATACATACATACATACATACATACATACATACATACATACATACATACATACATACATACATACATACATACATACATACATACATACATACATACATACATACATACATACATACATACATACATACATACATACATACATACATACATACATACATACATACATACATACATACATACATACATACATACATACATACATACATACATACATACATACATACATACATACATACATACATACATACATACATACATACATACATACATACATACATACATACATACATACATACATACATACATACATACATACATACATACATACATACATACATACATACATACATACATACATACATACATACATACATACATACATACATACATACATACATACATACATACATACATACATACATACATACATACATACATACATACATACATACATACATACATACATACATACATACATACATACATACATACATACATACATACATACATACATACATACATACATACATACATACATACATACATACGTACATACATACATACATACATACATACATACATACATACATACATACATACATACATACATACATACATACATACATACATACATACATACATACATACATACATACATACATACATACATACATACATACATACATACATACATACATACATACATACATACATACATACATACATACATACATACATACATACATACATACATACATACATACATACATACATACATACATACATACATACATACATACATACATACATACATACATACATACATACATACATACATACATACATACATACATACATACATACATACATACATACATACATACATACATACATACATACATACATACATACATACATACATACATACATACATACATACATACATACATACATACATACATACATACATACATACATACATACATACATACATACATACATACATACATACATACATACATACATACATACATACATACATACATACATACATACATACATACATACATACATACATACATACATACATACATACATACATACATACATACATACATACATACATACATACATACATACATACATACATACATACATACATACATACATACATACATACATACATACATACATACATACATACATACATACATACATACATACATACATACATACATACATACATACATACATACATACATACATACATACATACATACATACATACATACATACATACATACATACATACATACATACATACATACATACATACATACATACATACATACATACATACATACATACATACATACATACATACATACATACATACATACATACATACATACATACATACATACATACATACATACATACATACATACATACATACATACATACATACATACATACATACATACATACATACATACATACATACATACATACATACATACATACATACATACATACATACATACATACATACATACATACATACATACATACATACATACATACATACATACATACATACATACATACATACATACATACATACATACATACATACATACATACATACATACATACATACATACATACATACATACATACATACATACATACATACATACATACATACATACATACATACATACATACATACATACATACATACATACATACATATATATATATATACATATACACGAAATACATACATACATACATCTAAATCTTGCAAGTACTAATATTTGCACTTAACACAAACACATATCTATATACATGCATGCACATATAAATTACAAATCCAATACTTGTATAATTAAAATTTACATAATCTAACCATCACTACATAACTTGATCAAAACACACCCACATTTTGAACTTAGACATCATTTTGGACCAAATACACCTACACCACAACTCCACCACTTGAGCTAGCCAATCCATGACCCTCCACCACTTTGCTTGGCCAATGAGCATCCTCCCAACCCACTCTTTTCCCCCCTCTCACGTCCATACACTCTCCCCCCCCACACACACTCTTTTCATTTTAGTAAAACACAACACACACATATTTTCTCTCAAAAATTCTGCACTTCCCCTTCCTTTTCTTCCTCCATTTTTGGCTCAAATAATCAAGAAAAACAAGAACAAAAATCATTCTAAACTATATTAATAATAAGGGTTAAGCAAGGGTTGTTTCAAGCTTGGATTAAGGGTTATTAGGAGCCTAAATAAGTCCGAAAAATCTGCCCAAAATCATCTTCAAAACCAAGTTCTTCAAGGGTATAAATCTTCATCTCTTTACTAGATCTATATTGTTCTTGTTTATATTCAAAGGTTTTATCAAAAGTTTATGTTTTCTTCTTGATTTCTTTGTAATATACACTTGATGAAGGCAAGTTGATAGGATCTTTCTCCTCATGCATATGCATGTCGAAATCTATGAGAAAGATCCAAGGATTCAACAAGTTTAAGACCCAAAAGTGTTGTTATAGATTAGTAGCTTTTAAAGTGATTTTCTTTTTCATAGATCTATAGGTTTTTGTATATTTTGAAGAATATATTTCTGAGATTTTTCATTAAAAAGATGTTTTTATGTTGTTGAAAGTTAGATCTATAAAGATTGGTATTGAAAAGTGTTGATTTGAATGAATACATGTTAGATCTAAGAAAGTTGAATCTTGTTGTTGGATTATGAGATGGATGGACTTGTATTAAGTGAAAAATATGTTAAAAGAGGTATAATAATCTGGAAATTTGATGTTAAGAGGTATATAAATAAAGTATTAATCTTGTAAATGATGAACTCAAGTGTTAATAAAGCAAGAATGGTCATTGGTGTGTTGTTTGGACCCAAATGCTTCTGACAGAATTATTCTTCTGTCTTTGGACGGATAAACTGGGAATGTGAGGGCCGTTTCAAGCAAAACTTTCAAAATAAAAGTTGTATATAAAAGAGTTAAGTTTAACCTCCAACTGGAATCACTCAAAAACACTAAACCAAACCAAAGATATGATTTTTATACCAAAAGTGGTCAAAACTGGATTTTTGTCTTAATGTTGAGTCAACTTTGACGATTTTTAATTTCCTAACTAATAGGTTTCAGAAGTTTAAACTTGGTGTGAACTGAGTTCAAAGTGTCCCTAACTTAAAATAAAATTGGGAGATTTTTCTTAAATTTTCATCATAGAAATCTTTTATAAAATATATTGAGTCGCACAGCAGCAAGCTTTCTGACCAACTTTGGTTTTGTAATTTTTAGAGGTAGTAAACAATGTCTGAAAATTTAGTAAAAATTCACATAAATATAGGACACATATATGTCTCTGTACAAAAATCACCAACGTCCAAATAATTCAACTTAACCAAAATGACTACTCAACATTTTATGAAAATAAGTGTTAAAACAGAAAATTCCAAGTAAAAGTTCTTACAACATAATGAAAGTGACCCTTTTACACCAACACTCTCTACAACCAAAAAGATGCAAATATTAACAATATACTTGGATCCCAAAATTTATGACAACATAATGAAAGTGACCCTTTTACACCAACACTCTCTACAACCAAAAAGATGCAAATATTAACAATATACTTGGATCCCAAAATTTATGACAACATAATGAAAGTGACCCTTTTACACCAACACTCTCTACAACCAAAAAGATGCAAATATTAACAATATACTTGGATCCCAAAATTTATGACAACATAATGAAAGTGACCCTTTTACACCAACACTCTCTACAACCAAAAAGATGCAAATATTAACAATATACTTGGATCCCAAAATTTATGACAACATAATGAAAGTGACCCTTTTACACCAACACTCTCTACAACCAAAAAGATGCAAATATTAACAATATACTTGGATCCCAAAATTTATGACAACATAATGAAAGTGACCCTTTTACACCAACACTCTCTACAACCAAAAAGATGCAAATATTAACAATATACTTGGATCCCAAAATTTATGACAACATAATGAAAGTGACCCTTTTACACCAACACTCTCTACAACCAAAAAGATGCAAATATTAACAATATACTTGGATCCCAAAATTTATGACAACATAATGAAAGTGACCCTTTTACACCAACACTCTCTACAACCAAAAAGATGCAAATATTAACAATATACTTGGATCCCAAAATTTATGACAACATAATGAAAGTGACCCTTTTACACCAACACTCTCTACAACCAAAAAGATGCAAATATTAACAATATACTTGGATCCCAAAATTTATGACAACATAATGAAAGTGACCCTTTTACACCAACACTCTCTACAACCAAAAAGATGCAAATATTAACAATATACTTGGATCCCAAAATTTATGACAACATAATGAAAGTGACCCTTTTACACCAACACTCTCTACAACCAAAAAGATGCAAATATTAACAATATACTTGGATCCCAAAATTTATGACAACATAATGAAAGTGACCCTTTTACACCAACACTCTCTACAACCAAAAAGATGCAAATATTAACAATATACTTGGATCCCAAAATTTATGACAACATAATGAAAGTGACCCTTTTACACCAACACTCTCTACAACCAAAAAGATGCAAATATTAACAATATACTTGGATCCCAAAATTTATGACAACATAATGAAAGTGACCCTTTTACACCAACACTCTCTACAACCAAAAAGATGCAAATATTAACAATATACTTGGATCCCAAAATTTATGACAACATAATGAAAGTGACCCTTTTACACCAACACTCTCTACAACCAAAAAGATGCAAATATTAACAATATACTTGGATCCCAAAATTTATGACAACATAATGAAAGTGACCCTTTTACACCAACACTCTCTACAACCAAAAAGATGCAAATATTAACAATATACTTGGATCCCAAAATTTATGACAACATAATGAAAGTGACCCTTTTACACCAACACTCTCTACAACCAAAAAGATGCAAATATTAACAATATACTTGGATCCCAAAATTTATGACAACATAATGAAAGTGACCCTTTTACACCAACACTCTCTACAACCAAAAAGATGCAAATATTAACAATATACTTGGATCCCAAAATTTATGACAACATAATGAAAGTGACCCTTTTACACCAACACTCTCTACAACCAAAAAGATGCAAATATTAACAATATACTTGGATCCCAAAATTTATGACAACATAATGAAAGTGACCCTTTTACACCAACACTCTCTACAACCAAAAAGATGCAAATATTAACAATATACTTGGATCCCAAAATTTATGACAACATAATGAAAGTGGCATTTCTTAGTGATGGCTTAAGATAGGAACTTACGTATATTAGTCCTATCGTAGGGATAGTCTTGGCTTGGAATGTGATTGAGGAATATGACGGATATATGATCAAGGAAGCGATAGATGGGAAGTACCCATTTTGGATAAGTGAATATAATATGCGGCATGTCAAGGTGAGTCATAGCCCCCTTTCAAACTCTTTTATATGTTTACTTACGGGGTGAAAAGCATGATTAATTAAAATGACTTTCTATTATGAAATGATTCTTTGAAACAATGATAATGTTATGGGAATTGTATTGTATGTTCAACGTGGTATATGTTATATGATGAGCTTGAGTACTGTCAAACGGTGGTCCCCTGTACACTACTATTAACTCATTTGAGGCCTGTAGTTAGAGGGTTGCGCAACTAGGACTTGTCCCCTCATCCACTATTATAGGTAACGGTGGGATGTTTGGTTTGCCTTTGTGGCTACCTTCATCGCCAGTCTGGCCTCGCGGTGCTCTAACTACTATATATTTATGGGCGTCTCCATGGCACGACCCTTGGTTATCTTTATGCACGTGATTGACAGCATGTGCTTATCATTATCTTATCATTTGGGACAATATATCTGATTATTGGGACATAACCGGTTTTAGTAGTGGCTCAAGAACAATCTCATCAAATTATGTCATGGTAGTCTTACCATTGACCAAGAGGTATTGATATTATATTGGATGGAAATTGTGGACTGAACATACGGTTTGGGTATTGGACCTTATATGGAATCTTGAAAGCTGCCGAAATTGGCGATATTGAAGTTTTGATGACCGAATGGTTTTGGTATGATGAATGATTAATCGATTGATATATTTTTACTCTCACGATAAATGTGACAAATGAGAACTTTATAATTTACCATGGATCTCTCAACTATTTTGAAATGGATATGTAACGAGGTTACTTGCAAACCTATGCACTCACCAACTACGTTTTCGTAGTTGACACTTTTTCTTCATGCTTTTCAGGAATTAGCCTATGTCTTGAGGAATTATATGCATCATGATTATTTCCATTGCACTTTGGAGGCAAAGATCAAACCTTGTGACGGGCAATGGAATCCGCCCTGATCATTGCAGTATACCATCTCATGTATTTGTTATTTGTTTCGTGGACTCAATATCCAAGTATAGTAGACGTATTGTACTTGGGAATTGGTTCACATGCTTGTGCATTGTAAAATTATTCTTGTCAACTAAACCTATGGTGAATGTTATCTATTATCCTTTGATTTGAATACTCGACTTTCTGTACATCTCATCATTCCGCCGTGGTTGGGGTGTTACAGAAAATGGTATCAGAGACTAAGGTTATAGAGAACATTGGGGTTCCTCCGGGAATTCCAAAACTATAGCCTCTTTTCAAAACGAACTTTATAGTCGAGTCGAGCATAAGGTTGAGCGGACTAGTTTGAGCTTTACATGGTAGGACCATAATTAAACGTAAAGTCATGAATCTACGTTTAATTATGAGAGGACCATGTAAAACTCAAACGGCCACTTGGACTTATGTTCAAAAGGATTCCTTTTCAAAAAAAAAAAAAGAGAGAAGAAGATCTTTAATAAACTCATTTTTATGAGCATACTTGTTGCATTTAGACATTCACCTAAGCATATATAGCGATTCGAGACTTGCCTTACTTGAGGATTATGCTAGTTTAGTAGGATTCCCCTTTTGCACACTAGAAGTGAAATGAATATAAGATTGAAAGGCATTCATTGATACATGCTACTCTATGCTATAACATGTGAATTTGGGCATGATTTGATTGCAATGTGAAAGCTTGTAATGTGCAATGTGAAAGTTTGAAATATCAATGTGAAAGTTTGGAATGTGCAATGTGGAAATTATGTGAGGAATGCATGCGTAAAAGCCTTACGATTCATGATGTTGAACTTTAGGTTGCATATGCACTTTAAAATAATGAGATTATTATAAGGCACGAAATCATTTTGGGGTATGACTTGTTCAATTTATTGAGTAATGACGTTGACTATTTATGATCAATTTAGAAAGAAAATATGGGCCTGACGAGTTGATATGAAATTTCATGGACGATATGGATGTAAGAGCCTTTACTCTCTAAGTTGGAGCTATTTGAAATTAGTGCGTGAATATTTTGATGATTTAGTAGTCATGCCTTTCTATTGAGATAATTATTGCGCCCTAAGATTAAGCTAATTAAGGGCTAGTGCATGAACGATTTAATGATTACATAGTTGTGCCTTACTATTGAGATAGTTATTATGCTCTAAGATTTGACTATTGAGAACTAGTACCTGCTAGATATGATTATAATATGGCTAGTCCTTACTACTAAGATACATATTGCGTGATGAGATTTGACCGCTTGGGAACTAGTGATTGTCCCTGAGAAATGCAAAATGAATTAGGAATTTCCTAAGTATGGAAGTTGTCATTAAGTACCCCTCTAATCCAATATTCGTTCACTCGTGCTCTTTTGAAATTATCCCACATCCTATTTCTTACGACACCACCATTCATTATGGACATATGACGACGGCGATATCATCGATGGAGCATCTTTCCACGAACGTTGGACGATATACTCTGAGAATTGTAGACCCAAGATATGACGCGACTCTATCCTCTTAGAAACTACGCATAACCTTGGTATTCGATCTGAAATGGTGCGAAACATATGTAAACGTCGAATGAAGTTGGAGACTTATGAAAGACGAGTGGTATTAAGCCAAATTACGATTTGACGACGCCGATAGAACACATTCCGATATACATTCTAGAAGACACATTGTGGGGATTGTAGCTCCAAAATTTGGTGCGATATCTCTATAATAACACGCGTACACGAACGGTTATCCATATTATCTAAGTTGGTGCGGCATATATTGACGTCATCGAAAGTTGGAGTCCATTGAGCAACGATAGACATAGAAGTGATTTCTTTAAATCGCGCAAGGAGTTTGATTCGAGCCTTAATGATTCTTTTGTTTTTGTTTTCTTATTCATTCATTCGAAACCAAATTCTATATCCTTTATATTCTTGATTATTCAAAGTAATGATCATCACCGTTTCTCTTCAAAGGTTAGTACCCTAACGACGTACAACTCACTCACGCAACACTCTGCAATGGCGAAATCGAGTAACTAGTACCCTTCTCTTACTGCGACGTCAAGGGATACGAAAGACGTGAGACATCTGCCGTCCATAAGTGAACTACTTGGGATAACTATATAGCATAGAAGATGTTATTGGATCATGCACATAAAGTAGGGCGGAGAAGATTTGTGGTGTATAAGTCAAAGTACATGGAAGCACAAGCGAAGAGTATACTAAGCTTTAACTTGGAGAAAGAATTGAAGGTCTTCCCTATCTAGGTCAATCGACCCAAAAGGAAAATTGAGCGGCCAGCGAAAGGGAGGTTGAGTGACATGAAGGTCACTTTTGGTTAAGTACAAGGACGTCCCTAAAACTTGGAGGAGATCACTAGCAATGCTGGAAAATGAAAGTGGTTAGAAGAAGAAAACCAAGGACAATAAGATAATTAGGATGTGTCGAGTAACCCTCAAGATGGAAGAGTAACAAAAAGGAATTCTGAGCTATCCTTTTCTTTTTCAAAACACCAAAGCAAACGGATATTTGCTACATGAAGGAATCAGGAATTTGGCGAAATGAAGATCGTCAAGGATGGTGAGATAAAGTGAAAAGTAGGAAATCCCTTACATTTTTCTAGAGGAAAAATGTTAAGGGGGTAATCACAGCAAAGGTAGATGCTCGAACAAGGAGTATGAAGTGCAAGATTATACTTTATCTTTCAAGAAGAGTTATTCACTAGCATCATTGAAGATGATTTGGAGTAGAAGATAGAGTAGAGAAACATCATTTGACACAAACAGTAAAGTGAAGGCATTGACGCCGTCTACAAGATGTAGTTCTGGTGGCGTTTATCTTTATGGCGGTTCACGCGTTATTCTTTGGATACGAATTAGAAAACCTCTATCGAAAGACAAGCTATTAGTGGAGAGTATCAACTAAGCTAAGAGAAATCGATATACGCCCAACACCCGATGGAAGCTAGCTTTACTAAAGAGAAGTATGGTCGATAAGTAGAGGAAACACGATGACTTGTGATGGTTATCCCCTCAAGGTCGACGGTCGTAGGGAGGTAAGCTAAGACAAGATGAATTTGAGTGAAGAAAGATAATTTGCAACACATGGTTAATCGTCAAGGACCATCGACCCACGAAGTAGTGCGCCCAAGAAAAGTGAAGAAGGAAAACAACAAGAAATCGCTAAGTTAGTAGTAAAGGCAAATAAGGAGTGCGACGCTAGAATTCAAGGCACATACTACCGCGACGATCAAGGAAGTTGATCGCTGAACTAAGTTCCAAACAACTAACAAACTCCGTGAAGAGCTGGTTATGGAATGTTTGAACGGAAGGGTGATAAGGATAACTCGCATCTGTGATGAGTTAGGATCAAAGGATCCGTATCACCATGATCTGACAAGTACCCTTGAGATAACTGCAAGGACTAGCGACTGCTTGTGTGCTGTTCAAGATGACGATTACTCTAGTTAGAGACGGATCCGAGTGGCGAAACAGTAAGGAGTATAGTTACCCATAAGAAAACGAAAGGAAAATGAAAGTGGTTAGAAGAAGAAAACCAAGGACAATAAGATAATTAGGATGTGTCGAGTAACCCTCAAGATGGAAGAGTAACAAAAAGGATTCTGAGCTATCCTTTTCTTTTTCAAAACACCAAAGCAAACGGATATTTGCTACATGAAGGAATCAGGAATTTGGCGAAATGAAGATCGTCAAGGATGGTGAGATAAAGTGAAATACTTGGGATAACTATATAGCATAGAAGATGTTATTGGATCATGTACATAAAGTAGGGCGGAGAAGATTTGTGGTGTATAAGTCAAAGTACATGGAAGCACAAGCGAAGAGTATACTAAGCTTTAACTTGGAGAAAGAATTGAAGGTCTTCCCTATCTATGTTCATCGACCAAAGAGAAAGATTGAGTGGTCAACGAAAAGAAGGTCGTGTGACATGAAGGTCACTTTTGGTTAAGTACAAGGACGTCCCTAAAACTTGGAGGAGATCACTAGCAATGCTGGAAAATGAAAGTGGTTAGAAGAAGAAAACCAAGGACAATAAGATAATTAGGATGTGTCGAGTAACCCTCAAGATGGAAGAGTAACAAAAAGGATTCTGAGCTATCCTTTTCTTTTTCAAAACACCAAAGAGAAAGATTGAGTGGTCAACGAAAAGAAGGTCGTGTGACATGAAGGTCACTTTTGGTTAAGTACAAGGACGTCCCTAAAACTTGGAGGAGATCACTAGCAATGCTGGAAAATGAAAGTGGTTAGAAGAAGAAAACCAAGGACAATAAGATAATTAGGATGTGTCGAGTAACCCTCAAGATGGAAGAGTAACAAAAAGGAGATACATACATAATACATACATACATACATACATACATACATACATACATACATACATACATACATACATACATACATACATACATACATACATACATACATACATACATACATACATACATACATACATACATACATACATACATACATACATACATACATACATACATACATACATACATACATACATACATACGTACATACATACATACATACATACATACATACATACATACATACATACATACATACATACATACATACATACATACATACATACATACATACATACATACATACATACATACATACATACATACATACATACATACATACATACATACATACATACATACATACATACATACATACATACATACATACATACATACATACATACATACATACATACATACATACATACATACATACATACATACATACATACATACATACATACATACATACATACATACATACATACATACATACATACATACATACATACATACATACATACATACATACATACATACATACATACATACATACATACATACATACATACATACATACATACATACATACATACATACATACATACATACATACATACATACATACATACATACATACATACATACATACATACATACATACATACATACATACATACATACATACATACATACATACATACATACATACATACATACATACATACATACATACATACATACATACATACATACATACATACATACATACATACATACATACATACATACATACATACATACATACATACATACATACATACATACATACATACATACATACATACATACATACATACATACATACATACATACATACATACATACATACATACATACATACATACATACATACATACATACATACATACATACATACATACATACATACATACATACATACATACATACATACATACATACATACATACATACATACATACATACATACATACATACATACATACATACATACATACATACATACATACATACATACATACATACATACATACATACATACATACATACATACATACATACATACATACATACATACATACATACATACATACATACATACATACATACATACATACATACATACATACATACATACATACATACATACGTACATACATACATACATACATACATACATACATACATACATACATACATACATACATACATACATACATACATACATACATACATACATACATACATACATACATACATACATACATACATACATACATACATACATACATACATACATACATACATACATACATACATACATACATACATACATACATACATACATACATACATACATACATACATACATACATACATACATACATACATACATACATACATACATACATACATACATACATACATACATACATACATACATACATACATACATACATACATACATACATACATACATACATACATACATACATACATACATACATACATACATACATACATACATACATACATACATACATACATACATACATACATACATACATACATACATACATACATACATACATACATACATACATACATACATACATACATACATACATACATACATACATACATACATACATACATACATACATACATACATACATACATACATACATACATACATACATACATACATACATACATACATACATACATACATACATACATACATACATACATACATACATACATACATACATACATACATACATACATACATACATACATACATACATACATACATACATACATATATATATGTATATACATATACACGAAATACATACATACATACATCTAAATCTTGCAAGTACTAATATTTGCACTTAACACAAACACATATCTATATACATGCATGCACATATAAATTACAAATCCAATACTTGTATAATTAAAATTTACATAATCTAACCATCACTACATAACTTGATCAAAACACACCCACATTTTGAACTTAGACATCATTTTGGACCAAATACACCTACACCACAACTCCACCACTTGAGCTAGCCAATCCATGACCCTCCACCACTTTGCTTGGCCAATGAGCATCCTCCCAACCCACTCTTTTCCCCCCTCTCACGTCCATACACTCTCCCCCCCCACACACACTCTCCCCCCCCCCCCCCCCCCCCCCCCCCCCCCCCCCCCCCCCCCCCCCCCCCCCCCCCCCCCCCCCCCCCCCCCCCCCCCCCCCCCCCCCCCCCCCCCCCCCCCCCCCCCCCCCCCCCCCCCCCCCCCCCCCCCCCCCCCCCCCCCCCCCCCCCCCCCCCCCCCCCCCCCCCCCCCCCCCCCCCCCCCCCCCCCCCCCCCCCCCCCCCCCCCCCCCCCCCCCCCCCCCCCCCCCCCCCCCCCCCCCCCCAACCCACTCTTTTCCCCCCTCTCACGTCCATACACTCTCCCACACACACACACTCTTTTCATTTTAGTAAAACACAACACACACATATTTTCTCTCAAAAATTCTGCACTTCCCCTTCCTTTTCTTCCTCCATTTTTGGCTCAAATAATCAAGAAAAACAAGAACAAAAATCATTCTAAACTATATTAATAATAAGGGTTAAGCAAGGGTTGTTTCAAGCTTGGATTAAGGGTTATTAGGAGCCTAAATAAGTCCGAAAAATCTGCCCAAAATCATCTTCAAAACCAAGTTCTTCAAGGGTATAAATCTTCATCTCTTTACTAGATCTATATTGTTCTTGTTTATATTCAAAGGTTTTATCAAAAGTTTATGTTTTCTTCTTGATTTCTTTGTAATATACACTTGATGAAGGCAAGTTGATAGGATCTTTCTCCTCATGCATATGCATGTCGAAATCTATGAGAAAGATCCAAGGATTCAACAAGTTTAAGACCCAAAAGTGTTGTTATAGATTAGTAGCTTTTAAAGTGATTTTCTTTTTCATAGATCTATAGGTTTTTGTATATTTTGAAGAATATATTTCTGAGATTTTTCATTAAAAAGATGTTTTTATGTTGTTGAAAGTTAGATCTATAAAGATTGGTATTGAAAAGTGTTGATTTGAATGAATACATGTTAGATCTAAGAAAGTTGAATCTTGTTGTTGGATTATGAGATGGATGGACTTGTATTAAGTGAAAAATATGTTAAAAGAGGTATAATAATCTGGAAATTTGATGTTAAGAGGTATATAAATAAAGTATTAATCTTGTAAATGATGAACTCAAGTGTTAATAAAGCAAGAATGGTCATTGGTGTGTTGTTTGGACCCAAATGCTTCTGACAGAATTATTCTTCTGTCTTTGGACGGATAAACTGGGAATGTGAGGGCCGTTTCAAGCAAAACTTTCAAAATAAAAGTTGTATATAAAAGAGTTAAGTTTAACCTCCAACTGGAATCACTCAAAAACACTAAACCAAACCAAAGATATGATTTTTATACCAAAAGTGGTCAAAACTGGATTTTTGTCTTAATGTTGAGTCAACTTTGACGATTTTTAATTTCTTAACTAATAGGTTTCAGAAGTTTAAACTTGGTGTGAACTGAGTTCAAAGTGTCCCTAACTTAAAATAAAATTGGGAGATTTTTCTTAAATTTTCATCATAGAAATCTTTTATAAAATATATTGAGTCGCACAGCAGCAAGCTTTCTGACCAACTTTGGTTTTGTAATTTTTAGAGGTAGTAAACAATGTCTGAAAATTTAGTAAAAATTCACATAAATATAGGACACATATATGTCTCTGTACAAAAATCACCAACGTCCAAATAATTCAACTTAACCAAAAATGACTACTCAACATTTTATGAAAATAAGTGTTAAAACAGAAAATTCCAAGTAAAAGTTCTTCACAACAAAATAAGCTAAAAGTCACTAGATTGCAACTTTAATCAACTCCAACAATCTCATAACAAAAAGTATTATAAACCTACTGAGAATATGTCAAATAAAAGTTATAAAACTTAACTTGGTTATTAAATGGCAAGGACAAGCCTACAAATCACTAATTCGGTTCATATAAGCACTAACCGAAAGCTTCAAATTGCACACATCACACCACCACCACTATCACGACTTAAGACACCAAAATATAATGAACATTCTATAAATAATGAAATAAGGATGAAAATCCATTTTGACGCATTTGAATTGCTCGAAAAATGAGGCTTAAATCACTATTTCGGTAAACGATTTATAAGCTTAGAATCCTCAAAATGAGCAAGACACAAGAGAGGTTGAATTGATATGATTTTCCCTTGATAAAAGTTGCCTAAAAGGCCTGAGGTTTTTAGCCAAAAAGTTATGTGGTGATTTCTAAGAGTTTCTATTAATTATTAAATTTAAATGATAATTAAAAAGGTAAATAAATAGATAAATAAATTATATAAATCATATTAAATTAAATAAATAATTAATAAATCAATATAAATAAATAAATAATTAATTAAATAATATTAAATTAAATAAATAATTAATAAATCAATAAAATTAAATAAATAATTAATTAAATAATATTAAATTAAATAAATAATTAATTAAATCAATAAAATTAAATAAATAATTAATTAAATAATAAAATTAATAAATAAATAATTAAATAATATTAAATTAAATAAATAATTAATTAAATAATATTAAATTAAATAAATAATTAATTAAATCAATAAAATTAATAAATAATTAATTAAATAATATTAAATTAAATAAATAATTATTAAATAATATAATTTAATTAATAAATCAATAAAATGAATAAATAATTAATTAAATAATATTAAATTAAATAAATAATTATAAATCAGAAAGTATTCATAAATATTAATATTATGAAGTTACTAATGTCAAATATTATAATCAAGCAAAGCACACAATGGGGACCATGATAATCAAAGGCAAGTTACCGAAATTCTGACAACTTATAACTATATGTATAATGAAAGTGACCCTTTTACACCAACACTCTCTACAACCAAAAAGATGCAAATATTAACAATATACTTGGATCCCAAATTTATGACAACATAATGAAAGTGGCATTTCTTAGTGATGGCTTAAGATAGGAACTTACGTATATTAGTCCTATCGTAGGGATAGTCTTGGCTTGGAATGTGATTGAGGAATATGACGGATATATGATCAAGGAAGCGATAGATGGGAAGTACCCATTTTGGATAAGTGAATATAATATGCGGCATGTCAAGGTGAGTCATAGCCCCCTTTCAAACTCTTTTATATGTTTACTTACGGGGTGAAAAGCATGATTAATTAAAATGACTTTCTATTATGAAATGATTCTTTGAAACAATGATAATGTTATGGGAATTGTATTGTATGTTCAACGTGGTATATGTTATATGATGAGCTTGAGTACTGTCAAACGGTGGTCCCCTGTACACTACTATTAACTCATTTGAGGCCTGTAGTTAGAGGGTTGCGCAACTAGGACTTGTCCCCTCATCCACTATTATAGGTAACGGTGGGATGTTTGGTTTGCCTTTGTGGCTACCTTCATCGCCAGTCTGGCCTCGCGGTGCTCTAACTACTATATATTTATGGGCGTCTCCATGGCACGACCCTTGGTTATCTTTATGCACGTGATTGACAGCATGTGCTTATCATTATCTTATCATTTGGGACAATATATCTGATTATTGGGACATAACCGGTTTTAGTAGTGGCTCAAGAACAATCTCATCAAATTATGTCATGGTAGTCTTACCATTGACCAAGAGGTATTGATATTATATTGGATGGAAATTGTGGACTGAACATACGGTTTGGGTATTGGACCTTATATGGAATCTTGAAAGCTGCCGAAATTGGCGATATTGAAGTTTTGATGACCGAATGGTTTTGGTATGATGAATGATTAATCGATTGATATATTTTTACTCTCACGATAAATGTGACAAATGAGAACTTTATAATTTACCATGGATCTCTCAACTATTTTGAAATGGATATGTAACGAGGTTTACTTGCAAACCTATGCACTCACCAACTACGTTTTCGTAGTTGACACTTTTTCTTCATGCTTTTCAGGAATTAGCCTATGTCTTGAGGAATTATATGCATCATGATTATTTCCATTGCACTTTGGAGGCAAAGATCAAACCTTGTGACGGGCAATGGAATCCGCCCTGATCATTGCAGTATACCATCTCATGTATTTGTTATTTGTTTCGTGGACTCAATATCCAAGTATAGTAGACGTATTGTACTTGGGAATTGGTTCACATGCTTGTGCATTGTAAAATTATTCTTGTCAACTAAACCTATGGTGAATGTTATCTATTATCCTTTGATTTGAATACTCGACTTTCTGTACATCTCATCATTCCGCCGTGGTTGGGGTGTTACAATTTTCAGGAGCAACTTGTGACCTTACCATTGATGGCTCGGTACGGTTTGAGCGGTTGGAGTAATTCCCATCCGTATGCTCATCCCGTTGCAAGCTAGCTTCTCTTTCAGCCCTAAGTTGATTCAACTCCTCTTCATTTCTCAACAAAAGAGCTCGAATAGCCCTCAACTCTTCATGCATTTCAGCTTGAGTAGGAACTTGCTCAATCACGGGGTTAGCTCTATCAATTTCAGACCTTGTAGGTTGTGCACCCGAAAGTGGTCTTCGAGGAGGCCTTAGGTTAACACCATTTCCAGTCCCGTTTGGATTAACCGGAGCATCGCTAGCATTAGCTCCATCTCTTTGACTACTAGCACGGGTATTAACCATCCTTCTACAATTTTAGTGACAAATGTTAGAGATGAATCGAATGAGAACAAAGTATGGTCAGGCCTACTAAATTACATAAGCATAACATAAACATATATGAGCCATAAACCTACTCTCACACTCATCCCAACCCATCTTAAAAGCATTTTCATCATAGAGCTAAAGCATTACATTCAACATACATAATCATTTCATCATTTCATACATACATAATCATTTCATCATTTCATGCACTTATAATCATTTCATCATTTCATACATACATAATCATTTCATCATTTCATGCACTTATCATAACATTTCATTATTTCATACATACATAATCATTTCATCATTTCATGCACTTATAATCATTTCATCATCTCATACATACATAATCATTTCATCATTTCATACATACATAATCATTTCATCATTTCATACATACATAATCATTTCATCATTTCATACATACATAATCATTTCATCATTTCATACATACATAATCATTTCATCATTTCATACATATAATCATTTCATCATTTCATACATACATAATCATTTCATCATTTCATACATACATAATCATTCATCATTTCATCATTTCATACATACATAATCATTTCATCATTTCATGCACTTATAATCATTTCATCATCTCATGCACTTATAATCATTTCATCATCTCATGCACTTATAATCATTTCATCATCTCATGCATACATAATCATTTCATCATTTCATACATACATATTATTTCATCATTTCATACATACATAATCATTTCATCATTTCATACATACATATTCATTTCATCATTTCATACATACATAATCATTTCATCATTTCATACATACATAATCATTTCATCATTTCATACATACATAATCATTTCATCATTTCATACATAATAATCATTTCATCATTTCATACATACATAATCATTTCATCATTTCATACATACATAATCATTTCATCATTTCATACATACATAATCATTTCATCATTTCATACATACATAATCATTTCATCATTTCATACATACATAATCATTTCATCATTTCATGCACTTATAATCATTTCATCATCTCATGCATATATACTTACCACACATCATTTCATACATACATAATCATTTCATCATTTCATACATACATATTATTTCATCATTTCATACATACATAATCATTTCATCATTTCATACATACATAATCATTTCATCATTTCATACATACATAATCATTTCATCATTTCATACATACATAATCATTTCATCATTTCATACATACATAATCATTTCATCATTTCATACATACATAATCATTTCATCATTTCATACATACATAATCATTTCATCATTTCATGCGTTTATAATCATTTCATCATTCATACATACATAATCATTTCATCATTTCATACATACATAATCATTTCATCATTCATACATACATAATCATTTCATCATTTCATACATATAATCATTTCATCATTCTACTTAATATCACACACATACATAACATCATAAGATACACATTAGGTTCAACATGTCCTAAGGTGTGCCTATACTTTCTTTCTTTATTTCTTTGCCAAGACGTAGGCTAAGTGACTTATGCCACTCACATAGGGATGTGGGGTTGTGTGTAGGCGGTCATAGACCATACATGGAGTCCTCACACCCGACATGATGGGTAAACCATAAGGTGGTCCATCGGCGTCGTTAAGGAATGACAAAGTCAATCCAACTGAATAAACCGTTTATGCCTTTACGCATTGGTGGTTAGTTACTTCACCCGGAATACTCAAACGTAACTATGCCACAAGGAGCAACTCAAGTGACCACGTACGCACCAGCCCGAAGAGCTAGCACGGGTTAAGCTTAACACAAGACTTTACATAATGCTCGAGACTTTAATCGTTTAATTAGTTTAGGCTACACTTTCACCTAAGCTAATCACATATCATCGTTTACTTTAGGGCCCTTAACGTGCACGTGAACATGGCAATCCTAATCAAGGACTAGTGACTAGGTGATCAAGCCACACATGCAAACATATATCGCATCATTTCATCATTTCATACATACATAATCATTTCATCATTTCATGCACTTATAATCATTTCATCATCTCATGCATATATACTTACCACATACCATTGCAACCTGCATATGAATGTTAATCATCATAAACGGTAAGTAATATATCCCTTTGCAACCTCCCAAAGTCACCCATGAACATAAAATGTACATACATATTCAATTGGAAGGTTTAACTTATGAAAACGTGTTTTGTTGTACCAACAGGTGACAAAAGATGTTATCTTACCTCGATACAGCTTACCAACAAGTTAAAAGTATCTTATAGTGCTTGCTAAGTGCTCCCGACAACCTAGAATGAGTATAAGATCGGAATATAAGCTAAACGAAATGTTTTGTGAAAACTGGACAAGAGGTGCGCCGCACCTCCCACATGGTGCGTCGCACAAAATCATCAGGGAGTTCTAAACATATGCAGGTGCGCCGCACCTACCCCTTTGGTGCGCCGCATAAATTGATCAGAAATTCTGAACATATGAATGTGCGCCGCACCTACCCTTGGTGCGTCGCATATCGGGCTTTTGGCTGAAAACCATTTTTCCCAATTGGCCTGTGGTGCGTCGCACCACCCTCCTGGTGCGTCGCACCTGGAGTGTCGACCAGAAATCTAATCTTTGTTCTATGATCAAACGAATTCCATACGAACCCATACCCCAAATCCAACCTGGGGACTTAAAATTAATCCTTTTAATTGCACTTTCATCAACTTAAACCATCCTATTAATCCCTTAATCCTTTACATCATAAATCAATCTTTAAAACACCCGAATAACATGAATTCAATAAACGTTTGATCGAATAACCCAACCCAAACCCTATGGCCTGGATCGAAATCACTACTAAGACATACATGATCAGATTTAAGAGTAAGATCAGCCATAATACCTGTAGATGACTTTGAGGATTCGAAATCTTTATCAAACTTGATCGAAACGACACGAAACGATTGATTCTTGGAGAAAACTTGTCTTGAGAGGGAGGGGATCTGTTCCTAGGGCTTAATCACGAAAATTTGCAGCTATTGGGGTCTTACTAGACCTTAAACTCCTGACCATAAGTTTCCTTTAGTGCCCATAGGCCCCTCGACTTCCTAATCTTTACTTTCGTAGCTAAATTAACTTACCGGGAGACTTAACGATCTAACAAGCACTTAACTTTCATACTTTACTTTAAATTACTTTCATTTAATTCACTTTACTTCATTTCATATTAAACACATAAGCATTTAATCACATAATCCCTTATAAGGCACATAAACATAATAGACCTAACGTTAACTAACGGAAAGTCAAATAGTCAAACATAAAACGTTTGGGATGTTACAGACCGTAAGGTCGAATTCGACTATTCTCCAAGGAGAATATCGAATTCGAAAACCCTTATTAGGGTTTCTTGAATTTCGACCCAACCAAACACAAAAGGCAATAAACCTTTTGTTGAAACTAATTTAGAGTTTTACTAAAACCCTAAATAATTAAACCTAAAACAAGTTTGGGATTTGGTTTCTTTTGGCTAGTGAATTTCGACCCACTCAAAGGAGAAAAGAGAATTTCACCTTCAAGTGTGTGTAAGGGTGATGGGTGGTTTTTGTTTAGTGTTTAAATTTATTAAAATGTTGTACAAGTAATTATCTCAAAACATACACACCTTAACGGATAGTGGACCCGATCAGATGTAGTATAGTTAAGTGATAAGTACAGGATCGTTCGCAGGGACGCGTTGCTTTACCTAATCTGGTAATATGTGTAATTCTAGCGGTTGGGGGTTGTCACGATTTCCTATTAAACTAATTAAAATAACTGAAAAGTAAATAGAAGCCACAACCGCTTATTCAGCGAGAGGCTTAGTCTGAAAATAGTTTGAAAAAGCAAATAACTGTAATAAAATTAAAATACTTGTTTGGCATCTCAGATCTCATGATACGACCAGATATTACTCTACCTACTTGCTAGACTGTTGGAAACTTAATCACGACTCAGATTCTCGTTAGATTCACTTTGCCTAAGTAACTAGTGCTGTCCCTCGACTCACACTACTTCTTTAAACAAATTCTCATTAGATTCATTGTTTAAGCATTAATGACCTAAAGTTCGTGTTACTAATTCATCTTTAAGTTACCCGGCTCTTAAGCCATGACCAGATAATAATTCCCTCCGGTGACCACACTGCACGTTTCCATGTCACTCGATCGCGTCTGACATTGTTAAGCATCATGTTCTATTCATCCTAATTACTATGGTTCTCGATTCCCCAGTTATAAGTGAATCACCTTTTACATCTAGTTATAGACCGACTAGTGTTTTCCATTCTTATGTATTAATCCTAGTGTATGATTATAGACCGATCATCAGAATTAAACTAATACATGCAGATATAGAACCGATATTAATATGAAGAACTAGTAAAACATGGATCTACGATAAACAGTAAAACACACTCCAACAGATCTAACAAATAAAGTAAAATAATTAAACGTCTACATGATCACATCGATCCAAACAAGTATCCAGCCTACTAGCCTACCATTATTAAAGGAATAACAAAGTCTGAAAAGATGAAAGACATTGTTTACCAACTGAAAGTAAAATAATTAAACGTCTACATGATCACATCGATCCAAACAAGTATCCAGCCTACTAGCCTACCATTATTAAAGGAATAACAAAGTCTGAAAAGATGAAAGACATTGTTTACCAACTGAAAGTAAAATAATTAAACGTCTACATGATCACATCGATCCAAACAAGTATCCAGCCTACTAGCCTACCATTATTAAAGGAATAACAAAGTCTGAAAAGATGAAAGACATTGTTTACCAACTGAAAGTAAAATAAAAGAGTAGATATAGGTTGAGGATGAAGACTGGAAGGTGTTAGAAGCTCCAAAACCTCCTTGGAATCTGCAAAGTCGACCTAGGGTTTGATGTGGGCGGCTAGGGTTGCTGAATCGGCTCTCTCTTAGGGTTTTGAGGGCTGCTTCGGCTTAAATAGTGATTTGAGTCGGTCTGCTGAACTAGGCTTCCCAGCGACGCTGGGCATGGGCCAACGGCGCTGGCAGCTCCTGCTGCTTCTCGTTTCGCTTCGTTCGGCTCCTGAATCACCTCCTTGTGTCTTGTAACTTCATAGGCCTTCATCTTGAGTCACTTGATGCCATTTACCCTCACTCGCATCTTCCGTGAACCTGCGTAAACGTAGAATCCATTAAGTATCGATAGTTCCGGAATATTAACTCATTTAAGACATTGAAATGAGGCCTTTCGATAGGGGTTTTTATCACAAAATGAATACTCATCATATACCCCCACACTTAAGTCTTTGCTTGTCCTCAAGCAAATAGTCTAAGAAAATAAATCAATGATGAGCGGACAACTTAAGTGTTCAAGTTATTCTACTTTATTAAACATTTGAAAGATTAGTCATGCAAAATGATTTGAGAAAGCTTTAGACAAAATCAGTAAGCTATAAATAGAGGCAAGATAATCAGTCAATCAAAACTAAAAGTTAACCTTATATTCGTGTTAATACCTCTAAAACTGTTCTATAATTCCGCATGTCCTACAGCTCAATCTTACTTCCTTCTGCTGACTAGTTAAGCACTTAATTGAAGTTTGTATAGCAATCAGATCTACTAGCTACTAGCAAGGTATTTATATTTCATCGTTTGTGTACTTGTGAGTCGCTACTTAGACATGCTCTCACACTACAGTCATGCTTACTAGCTAAACACTAAAGCAGATATACGATATTATCATCTTTAATAGTTGAGACAGAGGTGACAGGTCGGTGGTTCCCCACGCGCAGAGCGACATAACTCAACTAATGGTTAGAGTTTATACCTTACATCAAGACAGCGGTGACAGGTCGGTGGTTCCCCACGCACAAAGTGACATAACTTGATGCGTATAGATTTTACTCGTTATTAGTTCTTTGAACTTTTTCTAATTAATCTACTGATTGCCTTTCTTAAGATTACTACATTATTCATGTAATAGACATTATCAGAGACCCCATATGACTCATACACTTACTCCGCATGCAACTAGTTCACAATCAATAGTGTAAGAATTAAGGCGAACCATACGTCTAAACTAGTTGCTACACAAGCACGTATAATTAAGTCCAATTAATACACCTATACTAATAATTAGATAGCTCTAATTGCTGGGCATATTAAAGTCCGGTTAAATGTGCTATGGCAAACATAATCGCACACAGTTTCAGTCTAAGATCTAATCCATTTGGAAAAATGAACAGCCACAAATCTATAGTTAAACTAACAGTTCTAACTAACCGTTCATCTACCAAAGCTAATATTGCCTAGTTATCGTCATCTTTTGTCTGCTTGCAAAGCTTATATTCTCAAAATGTTTTTCAGACATAAGAAAAATTTTAATTTTGCATGAATTAAGTAGTAGAAAACTTATGATTATTCAAACAATTAAACCACGGGTTTTTCCTATTCATTCCCCCCACACTTAAATTGTACAACGTCCTCATTGTAATAAACATGACATAACAAAAAGGGTAATAAGAAAAACACGAAAATATAAAGGATTAACGAAACTTCCCGGGCTTAAATTGCATGAATTGTTGTTGAAGATGGCATATGTGGAGCGACTTGGACGTTGTTGAACTTCAAAGACTTGAGTCGGCTCCATTTTATGGCGATCCATTGATGCTTCTACATCTCCTTTCTTTTTGGTATTTTCTGATTTTTTGATTTTTTTAGGTTTTTTTTTTTTTTGGATTTTTCTCGATCTGGTGTGCTAGTTGACTCCGGGAGCGGCGCTGGCTAGCTGGGAGTGGCGCTGGACGTGTGTAGCGGCGCTGGAAGTAAGGGAGCGGCGCTGGGAAGCCCGGGTGCTTTCCCAGCGGTGCTGGAAGTCTTCTAGCGGCGCTTGCGAGTCCTGTACTTGCTTCGACGTCTGATTTTCCTTCACGATTTGACTCCGGCATTCCCCCACACTTAGCTTTTGACCAAGTGCATGGTTTTCCTCATAATACAAAGTTAAATACTCCTACACACTTCAATCAAAATATCAAAATGGAAATAACAAGCTAAAACATTAAAAAAACGAAATACGATTGCAATAAGTTACTTGTTTCCTTGATCCATTGAAAGCTTGCATCTGTGATTCTAAAGATAGATCTCATATAAAATAGGTCACAAATGATAATATTCAAAACAATTTACTTAATTACAATTAGTCACATATTCCTAAAAATAAAAATAAAATACGGCTTGGGTTGCCTCCCAAGAAGCGCTAAGTTTAACGAGTCTTCAGCCAGACTCGGCCTAGGAACTAGGTTGAGGAAGAATACGGGGTCGGCCGGGGGCCGGTTCCCGTTGGGTAACGTTCGAAGTGACTTATGGCTTCTTTGACATTCGTTCCTTTTCTTTCCTCGAAGTTTTCTGAGTTCCTCCGTGCTTCAGTTGCTTCAACCATCTCCACGTCGATTGGTGTTTGATTTCCAGGGCTGGCTTGGGTGGTGACGGATTTGATTTCGCGAGATTCGGGGCTGCAGGGGGTTCCAGCGGCGCTGGCTTGAGTAGCCAGCAGCGCTGGTGGCTCCGTGGCAGTACCTGATTTTCCGATTTTGCACGATTCGACTTCTTTCTTCTCTCGAGCGGCCTTCTCCTTACGTCTCTGATCAATATGGAACTCCCTCAGCTGTTCCAAGTATTATTCTCTTCGTGCCTTCTTGTCTCTTTTGTCCTTTTCCATTTTCTCCTCTATTCCTCCATACACCTCATTTTCAAGGAATTCATAGGCTTTGTAGACTCCAACGTCCATCAACCCCATTCCTAAAATTCTCCTAATCATTTCCGAGCTTTCACTCCTCAATCCATCAACGAATTTATTTAACAAAGTAGTGCGGTCAAACTCATGGATTTCACAATTTTTGTAGAGGGCTTTTATCATTTTCCAAGCTATTTTAACCGTCTCTCCCTTCCTTTGCTTGAACTTCCTCAGTATATTCCTCAAAGATAGTTGATTTCGCATCTTTAGACAATAAGGTACCGTATCTCCCTTATTGACTTCTCCTATTAGGTTTTGCGTCTTCTCCCATTCCTTGTTTCCATCTTCCTCTTCTTCTTCGGACTCTTCAAACTTGGCCTCATAAAATGCATCATCTAAGATCTTTATTCTAAACTTGGCTGGTTGGTTATGAAAGCATCCATAAGCTGCTTTGTCAATAGCTCGACGGGCATAATTCTCCATTCCATGATAAAAGAAATCCGTGTACTCTAAATCGTGGCAATATGTTTTCTTCCTAATTCTCCTCACGATCTGTTTCATACGCCTCCATGCTTCATCTACCTCTTCGTGCCTTCTTGTCTCTTTTGTCCTTTTCCATTTTCTCCTCTATTCCTCCATACACCTCATTTTCAAGGAATTCATAGGCTTTGTAGACTCCAACGTCCATCAACCCCATTCCTAAAATTCTCCTAATCATTTCCGAGCTTTCACTCCTCAATCCATCAACGAATTTATTTAACAAAGTAGTGCGGTCAAACTCATGGATTTCACAATTTTTGTAGAGGGCTTTTATCATTTTCCAAGCTATTTTAACCGTCTCTCCCTTCCTTTGCTTGAACTTCCTCAGTATATTCCTCAAAGATAGTTGATTTCGCATCTTTAGACAATAAGGTACCGTATCTCCCTTATTGACTTCTCCTATTAGGTTTTGCGTCTTCTCCCATTCCTTGTTTCCATCTTCCTCTTCTTCTTCGCTTTTTGGTTCTTTCTTGGCCATTTTCTGCTCGGAATTCCTCCAATCATACTTCTTCTTATCCGGTTTTTCTCCCAAGATGCTTTCCGCGCTTACTTCGAACACTCCTTGCGATTTGAGCTCACTTATTAAATGATGCTTTTCCGCGTACTCGTGTTCCTCTTGATGAATCTTTCTTTCGAGAAACTCTAAAGCCTCTTTCGTCTTGTTCAAGAATAAGTTGCTTGCGGCTTCATAACATAGTCTGGCCCTTTCTTCATCTCGTAATCCGTGATAAAACCAAGGCACATATTCGGCGAGCTTCAAGTCTTCATCCTTGAGCAAGTTGACGGTTTCCTTCATACGAAGCCATGCATTTTCCCAGTTTTCGAACCATAGTTGCTCAAAACATTCCACATTATGCCTGAGTACACCTTCCTGATTGTTATCGAACGGACCACAGTTGTTGAAGTATGTAACGGGGGATTTGGTGATCGAGCAATACCTCCCAACGACGCTGGTATACTCCCAGCGGCGCTGGGCTGTACCCCCAGCGCGCTGGTGTGTCCTGATGGTTCCCGGTTCGTCTTCTTCTTCGCTTTTTGGTTCTTTCTTGGCCATTTTCTGCTCGGAATTCCTCCAATCATACTTCTTCTTATCCGGTTTTTCTCCCAAGATGCTTTCCGCGCTTACTTCGAACACTCCTTGCGATTTGAGCTCACTTATTAAATGATGCTTTTCCGCGTACTCGTGTTCCTCTTGATGAATCTTTCTTTCGAGAAACTCTAAAGCCTCTTTCGTCTTGTTCAAGAATAAGTTGCTTGCGGCTTCATAACATAGTCTGGCCCTTTCTTCATCTCGTAATCCGTGATAAAACCAAGGCACATATTCGGCGAGCTTCAAGTCTTCATCCTTGAGCAAGTTGACGGTTTCCTTCATACGAAGCCATGCATTTTCCCAGTTTTCGAACCATAGTTGCTCAAAACATTCCACATTATGCCTGAGTACACCTTCCTGATTGTTATCGAACGGACCACAGTTGTTGAAGTATGTAACGGGGGATTTGGTGATCGAGCAATACCTCCCAACGACGCTGGTATACTCCCAGCGGCGCTGGCCACCTTCCAGCGGCGCTGGGGCCTCCTGAACAGCATACGTATTCTCTTTTCGCCTCCTTAACGTCTTCTTCCATCCTCGAGGCAGGTTCCTCGAGTCCCTTCCAATGCATTGTACCTATCTTATCTGAAACACACTAAACGAAAATGGAAGAAAAAGAAAAACAAGAACGAAAACAAACACAAAACACGAAAGCGATTAGTAACAAAATAAAATAACCCTAAATGCAAACAATCTAGACTTAATAACTAAAAACGATAAAATAAAATATTTTTGGATTTTTGAAAATTTTAAGAAAATGAAAATACTACTAAATTAATCTAAACCTAATTTGACTACTAAACCCTAAAATGACTTAACCTAAAAACTGAAAAGTAACTTTCTCGTGCCGAAACACAAGAAAGGATCGAACTACACTACTAAACTAAGAATGCGTCGCGTCCCCGGCAGCGGCGCCAAAACACTTGATGAGTGGTTTTTGTTTAGTGTTTAAATTTATAAAAATGTTGTACAAGTAATTATCTCAAAACACACACACCTTAACGGACAGGGGACCCGATCAGATGTAGTATAGTTAAGTGATAAGTACAGGATCGTTCGTAGGGACGCGTTGCTTTACCTAATCTAGTAATATGTGTAATTCTAGCGGTTGGGGGTTGTCACGATTTCCTATTAAACTAATTAAAATAACTGAAAAGTAAATAGAAGCCGCAACCGCTTATTCAGCGAGAGGCTTAGTCTGAAAATAGTTTGAAAAAACAAATAACAGTAATAAAATTAAAATACTTGTTTGGCATCTCAGATCTCATGATACGACCGGATATTACTCTACCTACTTGCTAGAGTGTTGGAAACTTAATCACGGCTCAGATTCTCGTTAGATTCACTTTGCCTAAGTAACTAGTGCTGTCCCTAGACTCACACTACTTCTTTAAATAAATTCTTGTTAGATTCATTGTATAAGCATTAATGACCTAAAGTCCGTGTTACTAATTCATCTTTAAGTTACCCGGCTCTTAAGCCATGACCAGATAATAATTCCCTCCGGTTACTACAGTGCACGTTTTCATGTCACTGGATCGCGTATGACATTGTTAAGCATCATGTTCTATTTATCCTAATTACTATGGTTCTGGATCCCTCAATTATAAGTGAATCACCTTTTACATCTAGTTATAGACCGACTAGTGTTTTCCATCCTTATGTATTAATCCTAGTGTATGATTATAGACCGATCATCAGAATTAAACTAATACATGCAGATATAGAACCGATATTAATATGAATAACTAGTAAAACATGGATCTACGATAAATAGTAAAACACACTCCAACAGATCTAACAAATAAAGTAAAATAAATAAACGTCTACATGATCACATCGATCCAAACAAGTATTCAACCTACTAGCCTACCATTATTAAAGGAATAACAAAATCTGAAAAGATGAAAGACATTGTTTACCAACTGAAAGTAAAATGAAAGAGTAGATCTAGGTTGAGGATGAAGATCAAAAGGTGTTAGAAGCTCCAAAACCTCATTGGAATATGCAAAGTCGACCTAGGGTTTGATGTGGGTGGCTAAGGCTGCTGAATCGGCTCTCTCCTAGTGTTTTGAGGGCTGCTTCGGCTTAAATAGTGATTTGAGTCGGTCTGCTGAACTGGGCTTCCCAACGGTGCTGGATGGGCTCCAGCGGCGCTGGGCATGAGCCAGTGGCGCTGACAGCTCCTGCTGCTTCTCGTTTCGCTTCATTCGGCTCCTGAATCACCTCCTTGTGTCTTGTAACTTCATAGGCCTTCATCTTGAGTCACTTGATGCCACTTACCCTCACTCGCATCTTCTGTGAGCCTGCGTAAACATAGAATCCATTAAGTACCGATAGTTCTGGAATATTAACTCATTTAAGACATTGAAATGAGGCCTTTCGATAGGGGTTTTTATCACAAAATGAACGCTCATCAAAGTTATTGTGAATGAATGAATTAATTAGGAATTTCTTAGGGTATTTATAGGGAAGTCTTCTAATCAAATTAGGAAACTAAAAACCCTAAAATCCCTTCCCAAATTTCGTCCCCCCCCTCCCTAGGAATGATCTAGAACCGCCCTTGGGGCTTTGGTGGGACGGACCGGGCTTTCCTTATTAATTAATCACTTATTAATTAATTTGGACTATTAACTAATTAATTATCCAACCCGTTAACTCATTTAATTAATATTTTATTAATCACTTATTAATTAATCATATTAATAATCACTATTAAAATCACTTATTAATTAACTCATTATTAATTAAACTCATTATTAAGGCTTTCCTTATTAATTAATCACTTATTAATTAATTTGGACTATTAACTAATTAATTATCCAACATGTTAACTCATTTAAGACATTGAAATGAGGCCTTTCGATAGGGGTTTTTATTACAAAATGAACGCTCATCAATGGCTTATTGTGAATGAATAAATTAATTAGGGATTTCTTAGGGTATTTATAGTGAAGTCTTCTAATCAAATTATGAAACTAAAAACCCTAAAAATCCCTTCCCAAATTTCGTCCCCCCCCTCCCTAGGAATGATCTAGAACCGCCCCTTGGGGCTTTGGTGGGACGGACCGGGCTTTCCTTATTAATTAATCACTTATTAATTAATTTGGACTATTAACTAATTAATTATCCAACCCGTTAACTCATTTAATTAATATGTTTATTTATCAATCAATTAAAGTAAAGTAAACTTTAATTGACTTATATAGTCGGTTAATCGATCTATCCTTAATTAACTCACGTTAATTTATAAACAAATAGTTTAATTAAATGCGTAAATGATTAAATATCATTCCGTAGCTTTATGGTTAAACATTATAGATGTTCTATTGTGTATGACCCTACGGGCTCAAATATCCGAAGAGATATGGTTAGTCGGGTCTACGAAAGTTCACACAATTTCAACAAAAAAAGCCGTTAGAGCATGTATGGTCAAAGGAGGATTGGGCGTTCGAAATGGGACGGGGGAGAAATTTTTTTGGCCCATAACGCCCCTGGGGGCAATGTAGCAGGTGTTATGGGGGCGTTACATGCACTTTTTTGGGCATCCCTTGTAGGGCTAACGCCTCACTCCATGTAGCCTAAGGTCTCTAAATTGTATACTTGTACTTTTGCATTTTACTTGCATTTTCATATGACTGTTAGACTATCCACAATAGGGATGTTTGTGGGAAATCTATGGTGAGGTGGATGATGTTTTTAAGAAAAGTGTTGTTGTGGGTGATAACATGGAGCGTGTTCATCTATAAACGTTTATTGTGCGTGATGACATGGAGGGTGTCCATCCATGGAAGGAGTCTTTAATGTTGGTAAATTATCACTAGCAGGATACCTACGAATAATATATCTTTTATGGTTTTCATTTTCAACAATATTAAATGTTTTTTTAATAATATTTTATGTTTTTTCTATGGTGGTTATCAAGGATATCAAAAGATAGGAAAAACAAATTACATTATCGAATTAATTTGACAAATTGGTTATGAATACACAACTAAATTTTGAAAGTGAATAGTTAAAACAAAACTGGTTCCTTGAATTTTCTCATAACATAAAATAAAAATAATATACATTAAAAATAAACTATAAAGCTAGGTAACCATTGGTAAGGTATTTGACTTTAGAGCATGCCATTAAGGTTCGAATCTTACTTTTTACATCTTATACATTCGTGTGATTTAAAAGTAATTAGTTGCCGTTAAAATAAACAAAAAGTAATTTATCAAAAATAAACAATTTTTATACAAAAATATTTTAAAAATCGTAAAAAGATTATTTTTTATTTTAGTAATCATCTCAATCACATATGTTTACCAAAAATAATGACAAAACAAAGTAAGCATAAAGTCATAAACAATAACAATAATAAACAAAATAATATACTCAATGAGTTGGAGCGTTGAAGATTTTCAAAAGATTGTTCGTCTTCTTAAAAAATGGGATCGATCCATCTACCCATATTACACTTTGAATTTCTCTCCTATCTCTATCTCTGTCTCTATCTATATCATCAAATAAATGTATGAATATATATCGCCATTAATGCAAACACCTCATCAATTCACCCACCTACTTCTTCTAAAACCCTAATCTCTCCACCACCATCAACCCATTTTCCAAATGGACATCCTCCTCACCAACCACCTCAATGTCCACCCCACCCCCATCCCCCACTCATTACTACCTAACTAACATCGGCCTCGGCTACGCCATCGCCATCGCTTTCGGCTTTTTAGTCCTCTTATCCTCTCTTCTTCTCGCTTCCTATATCTGTTTCCGTCACCGTCAACGTTTCAATAACCGTCATCAACATAATCATCATCATCATCATCATAACGATAACGGCGGCGTTATTCTGCCTAGTATAATATTCGTTGATGAAACTAATGAAAATGATGATCAACAAAACGTCGTCGTCGGGCTTGATCAAGCGGTTATTAATTCTTACCCTAAGTTTCCTTACAGTAAAAATGATATGGTGATGGTTATTGATTCAGTTTGTGCTATCTGTTTGTGTGAGTATAAAGAAGCTGAAATGATGAGAATGTTACCTGATTGTAAACATTGCTTTCATTTGATCTGTGTTGATGCTTGGTTGAAATTAAACGCCACGTGTCCTGTTTGCCGGAGCTCGCCGCTTCCAACGCCGTTGTCTACTCCGTTGGCGGAGGTTGTTCCGCTTTCTCAGTACTCTGACGGCCGTCGCCGGAGGTGATTGGAGAATATTGGAAGTGACCGGGGGTGATTTGAAGATCGGAAAAAAAAATCAGATCTAGGGTTTTGTGATTGTTTAGTGAATTGGTGATGGTAGTGATATTAGATAATTATGTGATTCTTTTCTGTTTAATAGGAATTAGGTTTTTGATTAGTGAATTTTTATGATTGTTCCTGTTACATTTTTAAGTTATTGATTTGATTAATATATTTTTGTTTTATAATGGATTATTATTATGTGATTGAAACGTGTTGGTTGATAAGATTGAAATTGAATTTATTCATGTGATTTTTTGTTGTGATTCTAGTGAATTGTTCTTTGGAATTGTATCTCTAAACAGATTTTGAGTTTTCCAAATCATGTATTTCTGGCTAAGGACTGATGATCACTTTTTACATGTGGTTTGCTACATGCCAATTACTACTATTAATTATCTGTATTTTGAAAACGTGATAATCAAATAATCTCTGAAATTCCAAACATATTTGTAAGTTTGAAAAGGTCATGCTTGTGATTTTTTTGGTCATGAATCAATCATGCTGGTTGACCAACCTTTTGGATTTGTTGGTCAAAAGAAGGTCATCTGGTACTATGCTCAAAAGTGTGCTCCTTTTGGATCACTAGTGAAATTGTGTGATTAACGTTTTAACTTTGTTACTTTATTGGGCATCTTTGTGGTGGTTTTCATCCTGATCTTGCAGGTTGTGAAAAGGAGAAGCGAAGATCGGGAGTTCGATGAGTGATCTTCAGCAGGTAACATCTACATGGCAGTAATTATTTTCCATTAGCGTCACCACCACCACTTGTCGTCTCCACCACCACCACCTGCCGCCACCACCACTACCTGTCACCACCTGCCGCCACCACCACTTCACCACCTCCGCCACCACCACCTGTCGTCACCACCTCGCCACCACCACCCACCACCTGCCGCCACCACCACCTGTATCACCACCCCCCACCACCTGCCGCCACCACCACCTGTTTCACCACCGCCCCACCACCACCTGCCGCCACCACCACCTTCACCACCTGCCGCCACCACCACCTGCCGCCACCACCACCTTGTCACCACCTGCCGCCACCACCACCGTTCACCACCTCCGCCCCACCACCTGCCGCCACCACCACCTGTTTCACCACCTGCCGCCACCACCACCTGTGTCACCACCTGCCGCCACCACCACCACCACCAACACCACCACCACCTGTTCACCACTGCCGCCACCACCACCTTACCACCTCCGCCACCACCACCACCGCCAGTCACCACTTGCCGCCACCACCACCGTCACCACTCCGCCACCACCACCACCACCGTTCACCACTGCCGCCACCACCACCCACCACCTCCGCCACCACCACCACCGCCAGTCACCACTTGCCGCCACCACCACCGTCAGTCACCACCTTGCCGCCACCACCACCACCTGTTACCACCGCCGCCACCACCACCTGTCACCACCTCCGCCACCACCACCTCCGCCACCACCACCTGCCGCCACCACCACCTGTTGTCACCACCTGCCGCCACCACCACCGTCACCACCTGCCGCCACCACCACCTGTCACCACCTCCGCCACCACCACCTGTCACCACCTGCCGCCACCACCACCTGTCACCACCTGCCGCCACCACCACCTCGTCACCACCTGCCGCCACCACCACCTGTGTCACCACCTGCCGCCACCACCACCACCACCAACACCACCACCACCTTCACCACCTGCCGCCACCACCACCACCTGCCGCCACCACCACCACCACCGTCACCACCTGCCGCCACCACCACCAGTCACCACTTGCCGCCACCACCACCGTCAGTCACCACCTCCGCCACCACCACCATTCACCACCACCACCTGCCGCCACCACCACGTTGTCACCACCTGCCGCCACCACCACCTTCACCACCTGCCGCCACCACCACCTGCCGCCACCACCACCTGTTGTCACCACCTGCCGCCACCACCACCAGTCACCACTTGCCGCCACCACCACCACCACCTCGCCACCACCACCGTCACCACCTGCCGCCACCACCACTTCACCACCTGCCGCCACCACCACCGTCACCACCTCGCCACCACCACCTGCCGCCACCACCACCTGTTAGTCACCACCTGCCGCCACCACCACCACCACCACCACCTGCCGCCACCACCACCTTGTCACCACCTGCCACCACCACCACCACCACCACCGCCAGTCACCACTTGCCGCCACCACCACCACCTGTCACCACCTCCGCCACCACCACCCACCACCTGCCGCCACCACCACCACCTGCACCACCTGCCGCCACCACCACCTGTCACCACTCCGCCACCACCACCACCACCACCACGTCACCACCTGCCGCCACCACCACCATTCACCACCTGCCGCCACCACCCGTCACCACCTGCCGCCACCACCACCTCACCACCTGCCGCCACCACCACCTCAGTCACCACTTGCCGCCACCATCACCACCACCTGTTCACCACCTGCCGCCACCACCACCAGTCACCACTTGCCGCCACCACCACCGTCAGTCACCACCTGCCGCCACCACCACCATTCACCACCACCATTCACCACCACCATCACCACCACCTCACCACCACCACCGCCAGTCACCACTTGCCGCCACCACCACCTGTTCACCACCTCCGCCACCACCACCACCACCACCACCTGTCACCACCTTGCCGCCACCACCACCACCACGCCGCCACCGGTGCACCGCCAATACCTATCACCACCACCACCTACCGCCACCACCACCACCGCCAGTCACCACTTGCCGCCACCACCACCGTCACCACCTCCGCCACCACCACCTCACCACCTGCCGCCACCACCACCGCACCACTTGCCGCCACCACCACCGTGTCACCACCTGCCGCCACCACCACCATTCACCACCCCTTCACCACCACCATCACCACCACCATACCACCACCACCGCCAGTCACCACTTGCCGCCGCCACCACCACCACCTGTCACCACTCCGCCACCACCACCGCACCACCTGCCGCCACCACCACCATTCACCACCTGCCGCCACCACCACCGTCACCACCTGCCGCCACCACCACCACACCTACCCCACCACCACCTGCCACCACCACCACCGCCAGTCACCACTTGCCGCCACCACCACCGTCAGTCACCACTTGCCGCCACCACCACCACCTACCGCCACCACCACCACCACCACTTGCCACCACCACCACCACCACCGCCAGTCACCACTTGCCGCCACCACCACCTGCCGCCACCACCACCGTCCGCCACCACCACCACCTGCCGCCACCACCACCAACACCACCACCACCACCACCTGCCGCCACCACCACCTGTGTCACCACCTGCCGCCACCACCACCACCAACCCACCACCACCACCTGCCGCCACCACCACCAGTCAACCACCTACCGCCACCATCCACTATCACCACCACCTACCGCCACCACCGCCAGTCACCACTTGCCGCCACCACCACCACCACCGTCAGTCACCACCTGCCGCCACCACCACCATTCACCACCTCCTTCACCACCACCACCTGCCGCCACCACCACCTGCCGCCACCACCACCTGTTGTCACCACCTCCGCCACCACCACCACCTGCCGCCACCGGTGCACGCCAATACATATCGCACCACCTATTGCCACCACCGCCAGTCACCACTTGCCGCCACCGCCACCACCACCACCACCGTCAGTCACCACTTGCCGCCACCACCACCACCTACCGCCACCACCACCAGTCACCACTTGCCACCACCACCACCACTTACCGCCACCGGTGCACCGCCAATACCTATCACCACCACCACCACCTACCACCACCACCGCCAGTCACCACTTGCCGCCGCCACCACCACCACCTGTCACCACCACCCTTCGTCGCCACCACCACCGCATGCCGCCACCCACTGCCGCCACCACCACCACCTATCACCACCACCACGACCCGCTTCCACCACCACCACCAACTATCACAATCACCACCACGTGTTTTATATAATGACAATGATTAATGTTTATCAACCAACCAGCATTAATGCAATGATAGTATTCTTTGGTATTCCTTTGCATACAGATTGATTATTACTGAAAATCTGTTTTGTTGTATCATCTTCTTGTCCGTAGCTTGTTAAGAGTAGAAATGAAAATCAGAACTGGATTGGCTGAACGTCTTAAAATATTCTGCAGATCCAAACACTCCCTTAGCAAAAAATTTGCGAAAGATCGTGGGCGTATTCAAGGCAAGCTGTTGAGTAGCAAAGACGTGACATATTTTGTCTGGCATGCTGATCTGCTTCTATTGTAAGTTATCAAACCCAGTTGCTAAGCTTGAACAAACCCATACATTGTCAACACTTCGAAAACCGAGGACTATTGATGCATCAAGTCGCATTTTTCTCATGTCAGGTAAGAATTTCCTTTATTTAAGCATCATCCCATGACTTTTTAGCAGTATATATTATTGAATCTGGCATCATTTGTGTTACATTTTATGCTTCGTGCTTCACATTCTAGATCATAATAAATTCATTACTGCATTTGTTTTATGCAAGACTTTAATTTAATGTTGCTTAAACAATTTAAACAATTGTAAAACATTGTTTATTGTTCTTGATCCATCTGTCATACCAATTTTTTATTGCTTAGATTTGAATACTCCAATATAAGCATAGAACTTTGAATCTTATTCAATATGGCTCTTAAATTATTACTTAAAGTAATCAAAAGCAAGTATCGACACCATGCTCCTAAACTCAAGAATAGAAAGATTCGTAGCTGAAAATCTACGAAAAGTTTAGATCTTTATTAAATTTGTAAACTTTATCCAACTATGAAGCTAATATCAAGTCAAAATGTTGACATAGTCATTTAGTTTCCAATCCAGCAATGTAATATCCATTTAGGTACTTTTGGCATTTAGGCATATGATCATATTCTTAGACGCTAGGATGTATTTTTAATTTTATTTTTCCTTTTTTTTATAATCATTGAACGGGGAAAATGAAGTTAAGCATATTGAATGGACTTCCCAGGTTTGTTTTCACACTGGGTATTTTTTCGCTAATTTGTATTGTTTTATTGAAATTTTACTCGTTGAAACCTTTTCTCATTTCGGATACAAAGTGCATTTATGAAACTAAACCCCAAGTAAGTGGTAGTCCTCAAATCGAGATGTTAGAGACAGTTATGAAGAAAATCGAACGTGAGATTACTGATATTAAAAATTCTCAGACGGATTCACCTTATGCATTGAGATACGGTTCATTTCTTGCAGATATCTTGGGTCTAATTGAGTCTGCAAAGTTGGGTGATCCAGAAACGAAGGTTGTAACAAGCTCAAACCACTCACAACCCATTCATGTGTCTCCTGATTTCTTTTTGACTGAAGAAATTCGGAAGTATATTAGGATAAAACCGAATCGGTTGGGAAAGAAAAACTTCATGGGAGCAAACGGGACGTTTACAAGCATAGGCCACGCTTGTTTTTCAATGAAGCAAGAACTCGAAGAATACATGAATTATGATGTGGGCGAGATATGCAATGATGATTGGAAGCTGGCTCAACGTTTAATGGTTCATGGATGTGACCCATTACCCAGAAGACGGTGCCTTTCACTGGCCCCAAAGTTCTACACAGAACCGTTACCTATCCCTCAGTCAATCTGGAACCTTCCAGATGATAAAAACGTCCGATGGAGTCAATACAGATGCAAAAACTTTGCTTGTCTTGCTGCCAACAAAACAGGCAAAGGTTTCTACAAATGCTCAGATTGTTTCAATCTTACCCGTCATGAAAGCCCAAGATGGGTCGTACCCAGCTACCCAGACCCCGCCTCTAACTCAACACCTGATTTCTTGATCACTGACATTCTCGATTTGAAGCCTGGTGAGATACGTATCGGGTTGGATTTTAGTGTCGGGACGGCTACATTTGCTGCTAGAATGAGAGAGCATAATGTGACTATTGTCTCGGCTACTTTGAATCTCGGAGCACCTTTTAGTGAAATGATTGCGCTTCGTGGATTTATACCTATCTACATGACGATAAATCAACGGCTTCCATTTTTCGATAACACGTTGGATATAATCCACACGACGAGGTTTCTCGACGGTTGGATTGACTTTGTGCTTTTGGATTTCATACTTTATGATTGGGACAGGGTACTCAGGCCCGGTGGGTTGTTATGGATTGATAGTTTCTTTTGTTTAAAGGAGGATCTGGATGACTACTTGGAAGGTTTTAAGATGTTACGGTACAAAAAGCACAAATGGGTAGTTGTACCAAAGGTTGATAAAGATGATGATAGAGAGGTCTTCTTTTCTGCTGTTATGGAGAAACCCCCTAGGCCCTTTTAGTGATAGATGCGCAATGAACAAGTTTTATGGCAATTTACAAGATAGAGTAGACGTCTTCGGAATGTCCATTAATTCATGTGTTTAGGTACACTTCAGATTGTGAGACTGGTTATATAATTTGTACTTGTGTTTTACGAGTATTAATAACAGAGTTATGTTTCATTTCATATTCTAAAAATTGAGAGAACTTGCTAATAGGATTCAATTTGATTCCTCATTAACACTTTACACTTTCTTTTCTGCTGTTTTGGAGGGGTCTTGATGCACAATGTCAATGTTTTGCAGGTAGTACAAGCTCTCATGGTGATCTTGTAACTGTGTTGCTAGCCACATTTATATCTGATTTGAGTATGTTAAGTTTTGCGTTAAGCTGTAATTTTGATTGTTTATAAATCACCTATTGTAACCCCAACTGCCTAAGAATTAGAACTTTAGAAGCTCTAATAGCAAGGTTCTTGAAGTGCCCATGTAGGCAGGTTTTGGGCAAGATCACTTTGATTTGAGAAGGCTTGAATACCTCTCCAATGACAATGTCCTTTTTATAGGCCCTATGTATAAGTTTCAAACTTTTAATGCACAGTTGTTGGCCAAATTTTTTGGTGTCACTGATTATTTGTCAGTCTAAATGTAAACTTCTTGATCACTGACAAAGAGTACTTTCATTTTAGTGCCTTATTCAGGGGTGGGTCTCATAATGTATCAAGTTTAGTATATTGTAATTTGCTAGGAACTGCAATGTTCAGGCCATTATTCAATTTCATTAAGTTGATGTCAATGCAACTCAGTAACTCACTAGTTTTTACTGTATTTTAAAACAGTCAAATATAATTATTGATAAACATCTATGTACAAACATGTACGAGATGGTACACGTATACAACCTGATACTCAATGTGAAATCAGTTATACATATTTGATATTTTAACTCAATAGTGGTATTTTTTATTTTTTTTGAATGGCAATTTAACTCAGTAGTTGATTGTTTAACCTGTCTTCTTACTTGCAAAATTTCAAATGCTATATCTTTATGTCGAAAATAAAATAAAAGTAATATATTAGTGCACCCGAGATCACAAGCCTGAACACATTGTACATGATTTGTTTATAATAATTTCTTTATATAAATTTAAGGAAGTATAAAATATGACAAGTAATGTAACAAATATATCCATGCAGTATAAATACATGTTCTTGAAACTATGTTTTTTAGTTTCTTGAATGATAATCTCCTAAACAAAATATAAGAAGGTGCCTTACGTACTCGTCCCTGTGTTCGTCCCCCACTCGTCCAAGGGTGGTCCGTCCCTCCACGAACGAATGACTTGCCTTTTTTTTTTTCTTTTTTTTTACAACGGCTAATTAATTTAAAACTTTCTAGGTTTTACAATTTTGGTCCCTTGAATTCAAAAAAACATGTTCTTTGAATTTGAACGTTGGAGGGACTAGTTCTGTAAATAAATTCGAGTTTGAACGTTGGAGGGACTAGTTCTGTAAATAAATTCGAATTTGAACGTTGGAGGGACTAGTTCTGTAAATAAATTCGAATTTGAACGTTGGAGGGACTAGTTCTGTAAATAAATTCGAATTTGAACGTTGGAGGGACTAGTTCTGTAAATAAATTCGAATTTGAACGTTGGAGGGACTAGTTCTGTAAATAAATTCGAATTTGAACGTTGGAGGGACTAGTTCTGTAAATAAATTCGAATTTGAACGTTGGAGGGACTAGTTCTGTAAATAAATTCGAATTTGAACGTTGGAGGGACTAGTTCTGTAAATAAATTCGAATTTGAACGTTGGAGGGACTAGTTCTGTAAATAAATTCGAATTTGAACGTTGGAGGGACTAGTTCTGTAAATAAATTCGAATTTGAACGTTGGAGGGACTAGTTCTGTAAATAAATTCGAATTTGAACGTTGGAGGGACTAGTTCTGTAAATAAATTCGAATTTGAACGTTGGAGGGACTAGTTCTGTAAATAAATTCGAATTTGAACGTTGGAGGGACTAGTTCTGTAAATAAATTCGAATTTGAACGTTGGAGGGACTAGTTCTGTAAATAAATTCGAATTTGAACGTTGGAGGGACTAGTTCTGTAAATAAATTCGAATTTGAACGTTGGAGGGACTAGTTCTGTAAATAAATTCGAATTTGAACGTTGGAGGGACTAGTTCTGTAAATAAATTCGAATTTGAACGTTGGAGGGACTAGTTCTGTAAATAAATTCGAATTTGAACGTTGGAGGGACTAGTTCTGTAAATAAATTCGAATTTGAACGTTGGAGGGACTAGTTCTGTAAATAAATTCGAATTTGAACGTTGGAGGGACTAGTTCTGTAAATAAATTCGAATTTGAACGTTGGAGGGACTAGTTCTGTAAATAAATTCGAATTTGAACGTTGGAGGGACTAGTTCTGTAAATAAATTCGAATTTGAACGTTGGAGGGACTAGTTCTGTAAATAAATTCGAATTTGAACGTTGGAGGGACTAGTTCTGTAAATAAATTCGAATTTGAACGTTGGAGGGACTAGTTCTGTAAATAAATTCGAATTTGAACGTTGGAGGGACTAGTTCTGTAAATAAATTCGAATTTGAACGTTGGAGGGACTAGTTCTGTAAATAAATTCGAATTTGAACGTTGGAGGGACTAGTTCTGTAAATAAATTCGAATTTGAACGTTGGAGGGACTAGTTCTGTAAATAAATTCGAATTTGAACGTTGGAGGGACTAGTTCTGTAAATAAATTCGAATTTGAACGTTGGAGGGACTAGTTCTGTAAATAAATTCGAATTTGAACGTTGGAGGGACTAGTTCTGTAAATAAATTCGAATTTGAACGTTGGAGGGACTAGTTCTGTAAATAAATTCGAATTTGAACGTTGGAGGGACTAGTTCTGTAAATAAATTCGAATTTGAACGTTGGAGGGACTAGTTCTGTAAATAAATTCGAATTTGAACGTTGGAGGGACTAGTTCTGTAAATAAATTCGAATTTGAACGTTGGAGGGACTAGTTCTGTAAATAAATTCGAATTTGAACGTTGGAGGGACTAGTTCTGTAAATAAATTCGAATTTGAACGTTGGAGGGACTAGTTCTGTAAATAAATTCGAATTTGAACGTTGGAGGGACTAGTTCTGTAAATAAATTCGAATTTGAACGTTGGAGGGACTAGTTCTGTAAATAAATTCGAATTTGAACGTTGGAGGGACTAGTTCTGTAAATAAATTCGAATTTGAACGTTGGAGGGACTAGTTCTGTAAATAAATTCGAATTTGAACGTTGGAGGGACTAGTTCTGTAAATAAATTCGAATTTGAACGTTGGAGGACATTTAAATAAATTCATTTTATTAATAACAAAACACATTACATAATAAAAACACATTACGGTTAATAGGATAATGATAAATCAACCTAATTGGTGTGCCTAAAGTTATGTCTAATAGTAAGATGATGACATGTGGAAAAATCAGGGGGCAAGATTAGGAAAGAGAATTAGTGGAATCCACATGTCAAATTCTTAAGGTTTTAGGTTGATTTTTAGGCATATAAGTTAGGTTGATTAATCATTTTTCCAGTTAATAACTACACATGACGATCCTCTAGTGACATACTTCCTATGCCATGGTGAGCGTTTAGGTCGAGCCACTATAGGTCATGTTTCGGCAATTTGACTTCGTCGATGGTTTTGTCTTAACCGCAATTATCATGGTACGATTCGGCCCAAGTGCACTGGTCTCCCAACGTGTGACCGGCATCAAAGACATCCTTGATTGCAGGCTTGACCCTCATAATCTCCTCCTTCGGAAAATGGGAATATTGGCCTTCATGCTTCGAGATCTCACGGTTTGGCGCTTGTATTAATTGCACCATTATCTCGCAACGTCGCCTTTTCTCCCGTAAACATTCCATAATCCCAGAGATTTCTGTTTGAAGGAGGGTGTCTTCTTTGATATTAGCCATGATTAGTGTCTTCATCTCATCCACAGTCATGCGAGGTCGGTGAACAATGTTTGGTGATGACGCCATTTGGATATGAAGAGTGAAATGGAAATTGAAATTTGATTGTGAAATGGAAATGTGAAATGAATTTGGGATGTCCCTGGAATCGTGTTGGAATCGTGTTTATATAGTGAAATCAATGTAGCCGTTTAGGGACTAAAGTTGTAATTTATTTGAATTTTTGGCCGTTCGAGGGACTGAATATGTAAATGATTTGAACGTTGGAGGGACTAGTTCTGTAAATAAATTCGAATTTGAACGTTGGAGGGACTAGTTCTGTAAATAAATTCGAATTTGAACGTTGGAGGAGCGTCGTTTAGTTTATCTATATATAGTATCTTCTTCATCAAACATTCCAGACCCAAAAAACAATCCAGATCAAATATATATATACTTTATCCATATATATTTCTATCGTCCAAATGGCTTCTTCATCAAATATCACTTTCCCAAAACCACCATTGACTGTCAATCAGGTGGAGGACAGTATGATGGCCGATATCCTAGACCACGTAATGTTTCAAGAGGAAACTGGTGACAGTAATGCATAAGCTAAATGCAAAAAAGAAATGGTGCCGAGAACAAATTTCTATTTTACAAGCAAGAAATGTTCTGCTCTTGAGTGGCAATATATAGATTATTTGCAGGGGAAGATCGACAGCCTCCAAAATGCAATTGAACAGCTTGACAGTGCGGCTTTCGCATTGAACAACTGGAACAAATCGGCGCAACGACAATATCAAATGGTTTAATTAGTTTGTAATGTCTTTTTATTTCCATATAGTTTTTAATTTCTAAGTACTTTAGTTAATTTTAATGTCTTTTAATTTCTAGCCATTGTACTTTTTTTTAAAAATAAAATGGTATTTGTGTTTTATTTTTAATGTCAAATAAATTGTGTGTTTTATTTAGTTTTTGATAAATTGTGGGGGATTGAAAGTGTAAAGTTGGATAAAGTATAGAATTAAATAAAAGGTGGGCCTAGGACTAGTCCTAGGTATAAGGTTAGATTTATGGGGATTAGTTCTTAGATAGTTTTTTGCTGATGTGACGCTGATTAGGACTAGTACTCTTGGGGATGAGTCCTGCCATAAGGCAAGCCCTCTAAATAAAAATAAGAGTTAAATGCAAAGATGGTCCCTGTGGTTTGTCAATTTTTGCATCGACAGTCCCTCTCTGTCATTTTTAGCAAGGACGATCCCTGAAGATATGTTTCAGTTGCAACCCTGGTCCAATTTGACGGAACCGTCTAATGAGAACCGTTAAATGCCCCATGTGCCCCTCACATGAGGAGTAATATTGTCTTTTAACAACAACACAGGGACCATTATTGTAATCTTCTCAATTTTTTTAATTTTTTCTTCTATTATACTCTAACACCATTAGGGGGTGTTTGGTACAGTTGAATCATGAAGAATGGAATGATAGCATAGAATGGAAATGATGTGAATGAGAATAACCCTAAAGAAAGGATTTCTATTCAATTGTTTGGTATAAAATGAGAATGAAAAATAACTACTATTTTTATAAATAATAAATGTAGAAAAATTAAATAAATCACAATATTCTTTGTGTTTTAATTTTAATTAGATTAGCTATAAATCAAAATTTCGTAATCAAACATGCTAAATAACATAATTTATTCATTGTAAAAAATATAAAATAAAAAGTAATAATAATTAAATTAAAAGAAAAAGAAAGAAAGAACTTGGATGTGTATATACGAACCGATTGTAGATCTTGCAGTGATCCACTACTTTGATTTATATGGATTTTTCTGGAAAGATAAAGATTTGAATTCGTATGTACTGCGTACTGGTAAGTGATAAAAGTAGGTTTGGTAAATGTTGGAGGAGCTGTGTGTCTTTCCATTCTCACATTTCCTCTCCTTTTTGTAAAGAATGGTGAGAAAGGAATTGATTCCACTTTTTACCCTTTTGTTTCCATTCTTAGATGTCACCAAACTAAGGAAATAATTCTCATTCCATTTTCATCCATTCTATTCCATCCTACCAAACACCCCCTTATTAATTATCCATCATTTACCATCCATCATTTACCACTTTTATTACCTTGCATACCATGTTAAAAAAAAAATACCTTGGATCCCCCTTTTTAACACCATATCCACACGATCACACAGTAGACAACATATCTCTTTCAAACTAACTCACCCACTTTATTAATCATCAATCATCATAGACCACAAATCATTTTATCATCTCCATTTCGTATAAGATTCACATCTAAGTATATATGGTTCTAGTTCTTATATATATATATGAATTTATATCTATAGGTAACACACATGTAAATCTATATATAAAAAAACACCAACCCAACTTTGATGAATCGATTCCATAATCTCCACCCTCAAAAAGATGAACTGCTGTCCACTAACCATTGTCACCGACGGTTGTTACATCTCCATTACCCGACCGTGTTTCTAGTGTGAAAAAGATGAGATTTTTCATGTAATATTTGGGTATGGGTATATATATATATATAGATCTATATACAATTATACATATGCTATATGTATATGTATTTATATTTTTTGGATCTGGTTGTGTTTATTTAGTTTCTTTGGTGTATATATTGTGATTTGAGATTAATGAAATATAATCTAATATATATCACAAGACGATATATTCATATTTGTTTTATATATATAATTTAAGGATTGTTTTGACATTGATAGTGATTATTTAGTTTTAGTTAGCTGGTTATGAATTTAAGAATTTATGTATGTGTCTTTATAAATTATGAATGAGTTTCAGTGAATTTTTATATAGATTGGAGTTATGATTTGTTTATTTGGATTGGATTTTTTGGTATAACATGTGTATTTTGGAGTTAAGATTCATTTGAAAACAAGAATGAGTCATGATGTATGAAAGAAAAAATAAGGTTGAAGAAGGTAGGAAGAAGATTGGATGAGTAGCAGTAGCAGACAAAAGGAAATGAGAAAGATAGATGAAAGACAAATTTACTCCTCATATGAGTGGTAAATGATGTGATAATCAATAATGGTGTTTAGAGTATAATAGAAGAAAAAATTAAAAAAATCGAGAAGATTACAATAATGGTCCCTGTGTTGTTGTTAAAAGACAATATTACCTCTCATGTGAGGGGCACATGGGGCATTTAACGGTTCTCATTAGACGGTTCCGTCAAATTGGACCAGGGTTGCAACTGAAACATATCTTCAGGGATCGTCCTTGCTAAAAATGACAGAGAGGGACTGTCAATGCAAAAATTGACAAACCACAGGGACCATCTTTGCATTTAACTCTAAAAATAAAAAGCTATAAATATGTCTACTAACAACAACAACAACAAATAAAAGCGTCAACTTAGAACCGACAAGACATTGACACCGTCAAAATAAACGGCGTTAAATCCAAAATAAAATAATATAATATGATTCTGGATTCTTCTGAATCTATAAAGCGGTGATTGTGTGTCCCCATCAGTATCGGGTTCGGATCCTCCTCTCTCGATATTCACTATTTTCGATCATTCACTTTTACGGTTTCAAATTCATATTCATATTCATAAATAAAGAAAAGAAAAGAAAAGAAGTTGATAAAATCATGGCGGAACACGGCGATGAAATAGAGACGAGTAACGACTCATCGTTTGTTGAAAAGATCACTGAGAAGATTCACCGTGATGACACGTCATCTTCATCGGATTCTGATTCCGAGAAGAAGCAAGTGAAGTATGATGATGTCAAAAAGCAACACGATGCTCCGGTAGCTCCCTCACCGGTGAAATCGAAGAGTAACCGGTTGTTTGGTCGGCAGAAACCGGTTCATCAGGTTTTCGGCGGTGGAAAACGTAACTAAACTATTGCCTTTCTTTATCTTTTAATCATTAATTATCCTTATTATTATTATTATTATTAACCATCATCATCATCATCATCATTTTTTTGTTATTGTGTTTTTCTGTAGTTATATTTTGTTCATACTTGAACTTGTAGTTTAGCTTTCTATATTTTTGAACTATATGATATGCAATTTCGCGGTATTACGGTTCGGTTTGGTCGGTTATTGTCGTCGTGTTTTTAGGGATCTAGAAATGAACGGGGACTACTTTTTGGATTGTTACTTTAGAAGGTGTTAAAGCTTGAGAGAAGAAAGTAATTAAATCCAATGAAGTTAGGGCATTACACTGCGGTTTAGAGGGTTTAATAATAGCACAAAGATGTTATGTATGTTTAGTTATGTCATTCCGTAAAAGGACATCGACTGATCTGATCAAATGCAATGATAGGGTGTGTATATATATATTTGGTTAAGCATATTTTGATCACTGAGAAACTAGGATGCAACTTCATTGAGAAGTGATGTTTATCTTGATTGAGGCCGTGTGCTTGTTCACTTGGTTCTTTTCGTATACTCAATGCTAATGTGATGTCTTTTTTTGGTTGGTCATGTAGCTGCTGATGTGTTCTTGTGGAGGAACAAGAAGATATCTGCTAGTGTACTCGGTGGAGCAACTGTGATGTGGGTGTTATTTGAATTGCTCGAGTACCATCTGCTTACTTTGGTTTGCCATGTTTTGATAGTTGTGTTTGCAGTTCTGTTCCTGTGGTCCAATGTTTCTAAGCTCATTAACAAGTAAGCTACCCGATGGTTGTCTCGCGTTTACATTTTGAATTCACTGGTTAACCGATCTAGTCACAGGTCTCCTCCACGCATTCCTGAAGTTAATATTCCAGAAGACACGATTCTTCAGGCTGCTGGTGCGATAAGGAATGAAATCAACTATTCTTTTGCCGTCCTAAAGGATATTGCATCTGGAAAAGATCTGAAGAAGTTCCTTGCTGTATGTTATATGATTCAATACTTTCCCCTGCTTCCCGCCGTTTACCCCAAAACACACACAATTGAAGCAATGTTTTGACATAAGTTTGCATATTTGGCAGGTTGTAGCTGGATTGTGGGTTCTCTCTATTGTTGGAAGTTGGTGCAATTTCTTGACATTGTTCTACATAAGTATGATCGCTTATTCCCTTTTTTTTTTTTTTATAGATTTTCTTTGCCTGTTTTGGTTTATATACGTAATTATTATTCAAAGTCTGGTTATTGTCTTATTGCATACATGAGTTACATATCCAGTAATATACTTGGCTGATATTTGTATCTTGTTTCATGAGAACAGCTTTTGTGCTCCTACATACAGTCCCTGTTCTGTACGAAAAGTATGAGGACGAGGTTGATGCATTCGCAGGGAAAGCAATGATCGAGTTTAAGAAACAATATGCAGTGTTCGATGACAAGGTTCTGAGTAAAATTCCCAAGGGACCGTTGAAGAACAAGAAGAATGCTTGAGAGGAAGGGCAGCTCTCATTCATTCAAAGATGGATTTGTTGTTTTAGTCGTCGTTTTAGTTTGGTTGAGGTTAGGCACCTTTGCTGAGTTCAGATACTTGAAATGGTCGTAATTCACTTAGCTTTATTCCATGAAAAGATACTATAGTGCTTTTATTCAATAATTTAGATGCTTTAGTGGGCTGTACATATACAAAATTTCAAATGGTGCATTACAAGCTTGTGTGTTTATGGAAATAATGTGCCTAACTTGTATGCTAGATATGTTGCTGCTTTTGTGGTTGGTATACTTGGAGGTATTATTGAACATGTAGCCTAAGTTTTTATCGTAAACATATGATGCTTTTTACTTTGCAAGGATGGAATAAAATAATAGAAGGATATGTGTTTTGCATATAAATCTATATTATTTCATTTTGATCTAAGGAGGAGAATTAAATAATCAAAATCATAGACTCTTACTATATTATCATCCTATTGCATATGGTTAAGGTTTAGCTTAGCTTATGAGATATCCGACGTTGTTAAATTAAGCATTATCTAAAAACATAGCAATTACAATTTGAACAGCACCGCCCCTTTTTGATATAGAAGTTCAAAGCAGAGAGAAACAATCATTCATATCTGGTATTCTGGTAATATTCTAAGATGTTCAGCTTACTACTCTGCCATACAAGAACTTCAACTCATCTGGTATACCAAGCAAGAAGAGTGCAACTCCTTATAGAACTTGATTGATATGATCCTATTATGTTGAGATGGGTTGCATATTCCATAGTGAGTGTTTTGTTACCCGACTTTCTTTCCACGAAATCAAAGTAACCTATTCATGCTCCTCTTGCAACCGAGTAAAGTAACTACTCTGTATTCTTTGACACAACTAAAAAGATGAAGCCACCGTTGCTACTTCGTTGCACTGATCTTAATCTTGACTAAGTTTGTACCGCACGAACATAAAATCAGATGTAGTATATTTAACTAAATTATATAACACAAGCAACCAAGAAGTTAAACCTACGTACCCAGCATCAGCTAACCTCCTTATACACAATCTAAAGAAGAAGCAAAAGGCACCAAGTGGTTAAATCCTCGCACTGGTAGTTCTTATCGATACTGGAAGCAGACGGTAACGAGTGTTCCTTTTATTGTGACTATTAGAAGTTATGCATGTATTTGATAGCTGTTGTATATAATGTATAGCCTATTAATTAAGCCAAGCAGACTCTTAAAACAACATATCCAAAGGTATCTCTATTGATTTGGGGCGTTTAATAATAATAATGCTTGAACCATCTAATATTTGCTTTAATCTCTTAATCATTTTAGTAATCTTTGAACAATTATCGTTTATTTTTTTTTTGAACAATCAGTCGGTATTCGACCTCATCGTAAGCCGTTGCAGGTGATTCAAAGGAAAAACCCCCATGGCATGTCACTCTAAAGAGTCGAACCCATGACCGGGGTAAAACCAGGGATGACTTGATCTAGCCTTCATTGTCTATCGTTTAATTGCCTTAATTTTTACCAACAATCTTTTAACCATTAATTGTTATTTTATTCATGTTTAGACCCTAAACTTTCAATAAGTTGATGTTTTTAACCCGTCCATGAATAGAAATAAAAAACCACAAATATTAGGCAATTTATATAAATTTACACCCCTGTATATAAATTTTTTAAACTAACCGTCGCCATTTGCATCAATTATTAGGGTTTAGCAGAAAGCGCCATGGGTGGTCGCAAGCACAAAAGGAGTGGGTGCGTAGTTTTATTTATATTAAGTGTCTGTATATATTAATTCTCTACTTACAAAAGAGAAAAGTAAATTTATAATGTCATTCTTTTAAGTGTCCCATGTTTTTATTGATGATTACACGTTAACTTTGTAATTTGTTTTGTGTGATTTGCAAATTTAATTTCGATTGGGAGAGTACAGTAAGAAGAAGCAGAAGAAGACTATCGTGGTGCCATCAGCTAAAAAGTCACGCAATAGGATCAGAACAAGCCTTAAGATCTCAAATCATGATGTATAACATGTTACCAATCAATGCATATATGCTTTTTTGTTTCTTACAATTTGTATTTTTTGGCTTTAATGATTAATTAATTTGCATGCATGATGATTCTCAAGTTATAGCTAACTGTTGTATATTGGATTCATTGGGTTACAAATTGCACCCTTTTGCAAGCCAAAGATCATACACCTTGATACTGAAAAAAACTTATTTGGCCCGGCCCCATCACCTCTTATCGATTGTTTCATGTGAACTGATTCCCAAATAGGAGATTAACCAACTGTTTTTGATAACTTTCATTTTGTTTAATTTGGCTCGATTCTTTGATCAGGTAATGGAAAAGCTTGCCAAGAAGCGTCTGACACCATCCCAAAGTGGGGTTATGCGAATTTTTGCAAGCAGTAACAAGGCATCTGCTAAGCCACTACTCAAGAGGAGACCAAATATCTCATCTCAGGATGTAAGAGACCATATTCATTATCAAATATAATATAATGCTTCTATTATACTTGTCATTGTTTCGATTTATTTTATTTTCGTTTCTATAAGTATCTTATTTTTGTTCTTAAGAGTCTGATAATCAGGAGATTTGTTAAAGTGATCTGCTTAATGATCAAACAATTATTAGTATATATATATCAGCTATATGATTAGAAAATTTTAATTTTAATCTTGTTATATCTTTATAATTATAACTTGTTTGCTTTTATTCTATCAGCTCGAGGACAGGTTCGCCAAGTTGTGTATTTCATCATTATCCCAAAGTTGTCCTGATTTTCATGGAATTGGTCAGATGAATAATGATAATAATAATAGCATAATCGGAAGCAATACTATGAAGGAGTATGGTATGCATTTCAACTCTTTGGTGATTTTCTCCTTATTATTGATGTTACTTACCCATGCTTGTGAAAAACTAGTATAATAAATAACAAGTTACTGAGCTCATTAACTTTTTTGTATGATTATGTCAAGAAATTTGCATCCGCTCGTTAAGGAAGCATTCAATAGCGTGAAGCAGTTGGAGACACACACGAATGACGATGATGTTGGGTTCAGTTTTGAAGGTGTTGAGCTTAATATTGACATGGTTCTCCGCTACTACAAGATGACCAAGGTTCTGCCAAGTAGCTGAAAATAGTAGTAATTTTTTTGTGTCGGTTTTCTGCTAAATATCTTTCATCTCTCATAGAGTTCTTTTAGTTATAAGAGTAGTAATGCTTTTTCGGGTTGTTTAGGGCTTATTTGACATTTTAATTGTAAGGATTCGCATTGTTTACAAGATTTTTCAAGCCTTAGATTGGAGATGTAATGTGTGTGTGGATGTATCAATTGCACCAATGGATAGGCTCTCTTGTTATCTTTTTTTTTCTTTCCTTTATGGATAATAGGCATGGCAGGTAGCAAATGGCAGACGACCTATCTATAGCCACTCCAAATTTCCATTTTTTGAATCTATGCTTATTGCTTAATAATGTTTATGTACATAATAATATTATTAATGTTTATGTTTGTTTTAAGGATTTGCTAAACATGGCCATAATAGCTATCGTACAACTTTTTACTGCAAGTTAACCATAGTGTTAAGATCTATGTTTAGCAAAATCCAAGTTGAGGCTAGTGGGTATATTTTTATGTTACTGTTAGTATATCTGGCATGATTTTCTTTGAATTACTATGCGTTGCATTTTATTCACGAATGTCTACCACACAAACACTCGTGCTTTACAAACCACTGGGTTATTTAGTATCACTGTATGTGACTCCCATTGAAGTTTTAGTTTCATATCATCATGCCATAATAATGCATATTATTTCCAGCAATGCACCACTCTCGTCTGCAACTTAGTCCTTGCCTGGTGGTATTCGTATAGTCCTTTCATTAAGGTCTGGCGGTATTCATAAATTCAAATAAATAATAAATAAATACAACTTAAGCAGTTCAAAATTTACAGAATTTCTACAAATAAAACTTAGACGATTTGATTTCCTGTGAGATTCCATACTCTAGAGAACAAGAATGACACGCATGTAGATAATCAAGTCGGATGCCTTCTGTTCTAAGTGTTAACCCCACAGTAAAGTAGCAAACTTGATGCTTCTGCACTTGTGCCCTGGTAAATCTTGATAAATGCAGGTAAAGTAATCCAACAACCCGTCAAAAAACATCACAAGCTCCATGGTTATCCAATAAAGAATTTGTCCGGCTCCAGTGAAGGGAGAGACCATGGAATCTATATACTAAGCTTCTATTTGTTTCGACTGTCTAGTAGGTTCTGTTTATGAAAGACATAATAAAGATGTGTGAGTAAGCCACAAAATGTAAAATGAAGGGTCAAGGAACATAGTAAGATTGTATCATACCTATTGACAAAAGCGGCTTAGGATCATTCTAGTTTTCCAAGTGGAGATTCTGAGGCATGATCGTCAACCAACCAGAGGTTATAGTCATGGAACCTCTTTATCTTCTTTTCAAAACCCAATATATAGTTGTTATGGATTATGACATGTTTCCCCTTGGTTTCTTCTACCCATGTCTGGTTCTTGAAGTATAGCCCACCAGTTGGAAATGCTGCCTGAGGGAGCAGGTACAGGTCAACCTGCCAGGTATATTTTGTTAATAATCATCAGCGACTCAACAAAAATGATGCTCAAAAGATGCGCTATATGGCCAGAGCTTAAATTCTATAAAAGTGGATGACCATTTAATGTGTAACAAGTGATTAACGATGGGACAACATGCTATGACATTCCTAAATGCACCACTGATGTCCACAAAGATAAATACAAGACTAAGCAAGAACTTCAACTAACTAAGTTCAGAGTCAAACAAACACCTATGGACCATGCCACTATACCAATTCTGCAAATTTTACAGATTTAAAAAAAGGGATACTAAAACTTGGTTCAGAAGTTAAATTTCGGTCAGAACGTGACAAATGGAGCATTAATCTATTTTACATTCCTGTGGTTGTTTCTATCGAGTAATTAAATAAAGACTCATTGTAATCATATCAATTTAATGATCAAAAGGTGAGTGAAACATACCTCCCCAGCTGTTTTGTTCAATGCCCAGTTGAAAGCAGGCTGATCATTAGCTTTCTTTGCTTTAGACCATGGTTGTGCTTGAAGTTCTTCAATCCACTTTTTCATGACTAATTTTGCACCCGGTGTTGGATGCATATATATCATACAGCTGCAAATGTAAGTCCGTCCTTTTTTCCCAGGAGGTGGTAGGACATTAAGGTGGTCGAGTGGTTTTACCTGGTCATGTGTCAAAATATAAAGAATCAGGGTAAGCTATGAATCATAACAGGAACAAAAGCATCTGAAGATGTATTAAAAATAAGTAATATCTAGTCATGTAGATATTTCCATCCATCAACTTATTTGAAGATCATTATTATAAAGAAGCAACATCTGGTCATGTAGTTATTTCTATCTATCAACTCATGATTGGGTTTATTTGGGTTCTGTTTTATCTAAACGGGTTTTTTACAACCCTTGAACTCCCCATCTTGCAACCCTTTGACCATTTAGATGTAAACTACTTAAATAATGCAACTTTTCAAACTTAGCATAGCACATGAAACTAAGAGCGAAGTCAAAACGTACAGCAGCCATGTCATCCATAAAGTAAACATCATGTTTTCCTTTCAGGTAAGGAAACGGATCTGCTAACCAAACCATGTCAACATCATTGTACATCACACTATATCCAAGCTCGAGTATTTGAAGTAAATGACGTGGCCTTCTTGAAGTGAAGTTGAAGAACCCCTGCAAATGAAGCCAAAGGCATCAACTTATATGTCATATACCTTGTCACAACTCGTTTTTATGCACATATATAATGTTAAATATATTAGCATAACAGCAGTACTCTTATTCTCTTAATGGCATCCATTTGGTAGAACTTTAACTTAAGCTGCATATACAGGTCCATGTCCTGCTAAAAGTTCTACTTAGCGCCACTAATTGACACAAACCCTGGCAATGCATTGTTTTTGCAGAAATATATTCATTTGAACCAATAAGAAATTGGTTCACAAAACTAATGAAACATTTGTCCATTCAATACCCAGTATACCAAACATCACCCATTTGACAGTTACTCAAAGATACTACAGAAAATTCTTACACTGCTACTCGTTTATTAATATAAACCAGAAGAAAGTTTTGCTTTCCCAGTGCAGAGTCACCTCATTATTTTAGTCCACATATCAAAAATTCTATACAACTCACGTTTCCATTTATCTTGGAAGTAGGTCATTCTCAAAATATTATTAAATGGGCAAGAGGAAAGGGGCATACCTAATTCTTTTTTAAGCATCTATAAAGATGAAAACACTATTATCTACTCGGTACGAATTAGCCAATCTTTCTAAAATTCTAAAGTCCAATATTAACTCCCATTTTCCAGTAGTTCACATCATGGAAGCACAACCTATTGAAAAATAAGATGAAAAGTGGAAAGACATTGACTAAAGCATCAATGACGCACAATCCAAGAAGTACCAATCATACAAACCACCAATTGTATTACCCCTAGTATTTGATATCAATCGCTACAAAGCATTGTAAATGACAGAGTGATCTTAGTGCCATGATAACTCATATTCGTATATCCTTCCTTGCATCCAATCTAACTATTAAATACATGACACTTAATATAAGTGACTTGCAACCACAATTCACCAAGATTCGGCCTTTTGTAACTTAAAACCCACGAACCACGATCTACTTACATTTGGCCTTAGATTCATCTAACTACTTAAATACACAACATATAATGTACATGACAGAGTGGCCTAATTATCACGATACACTTAGATACAGCCCTGAGTAGCTCAGATTCACACTACAAAATCTATATAAAAAAAAACAAACAAGCATTGAAAAAATAGGCTCACCTGAGAGCCAAACTTATGAGCAAGTTGAAAATCAGGAGCAGGAGGGATCAAAACAGCATGACCAGGCCATTTAGCATTAACCGTAAACAAAGTGCTATAATCCTCAGCAATCACAAGCACTTTCTGATGATGTTTTTGTCTGACTATACTAATCAACCAGTTATTCAAAAACGGCAAGTAAGGCTGACTTACAGCACACACGATAACCGTCGTTCCGTTATTCGCAACAAACGATACGGCTTCAGGTAATGTATAACTTCTCCATTTTGATTCAAACAAATCCCTTGTTGATGTTTTAGAAATCAGCGAACGGTCACCTATCCACGGCGAAAAAACGCCGAGGATTATAATTAGGGTTAGTAGTAGCAAAACTGTTGTCCGATTGAAAAGCGATGTGAAGGTGTGGAGTTTTGAGTTTGGTGATGATCTGTTGTAGAGTGATGTGTAGGGCTTGTGTGGTGGCCTTTGGTATAGTGATGATGACATTTATTTAGTTGATTGAAGATGTGTATATATATATAGATATAGATATAGATTTAGTGTGTTTGTGTATGTATAGATTGCACACAAGAAGAGTGAGAGTGTGAAGGAATGGAGGTTTAATGGAGTTTGTGATTGGATCTGAAACAAGAAAGGTTTTTATGTGGTGGCCTTTGCTAACTTGCGCCAAGGTACTGCCGACGCGGTAACATATTGATTTCGCGGTTATAATACGATATAACTATTTTTATCTTAATTTTTTTTTGAAAAGTGAATTTCGCTTGAAGTTTCATGTCGTGATTCAACAACGGAAGATCTAGCATATGTTGTCTTAACCAGTTCTGCGCTAGATTCGAAGCAGAAATGCCTATTTAAATATCCAATGGTGGAAAACTCCTACTAATCCACCCGAAGGCACGACGATTAATTGGGGTAAAAACCCTTACCTCCTCCAAGATTCAAACATGAGGTTACCAGACCGAAACCTCTTCATCGGGGACTACCTTTGCCACTGAGGATTCACCTCAATTACGTGAAGTTAAAACCATGGATGTAAACAAATCCAGTTGTTAATAAGCTATTTTTATTAAGCTCGTTTAAGTCGAGTCTCAAACTCGAGCCGAACTTGGATACAAATTCAATATTTGATTAGTTTTACGAGTTGAGCTTGATACATTAATATTCGATTCTTTAGACATTATGTTTAGCTTTTATAGTAAAGCGAGGTATTGGAGCTTCAAAACTGAGTTTAATGACTTTTCTTTTTATCTATACTCCTTTATAATAATTATCAACCCTTTATTTTAGAAAGTGTTAGAAAATAGTTAGATGCAAAAGTACTAAATTACCCTTAATAAATACCCACTATGAAAAAAGTTTTTATAAATTACCAAATTTGCCTTAATGAATTAATTTACACTCTAAACCCTTATTTTAATAATTAATACTTTAAGCCTTATCTTCTAAAATATTTCACTATCACCTTTATATCAACCTACATCACTTGACATCGCCACCGACACCGCTAGACCGTCGTCCCCACTACCGCCGCCGCATTACGTGGGTACCATGTAGTATATGATGATTAGTTTAGTCTGGATCTGTTCGATTTTGGGCAATTAAATTAACTTATCAAGTCTGTGTCAATGAAAAATTCTATAAAAATGCTAAAAAAGCATAAACAAGTATTGCAATCAAATTTGAGCAATTATTAAATACTCAAGCTCGAACACACTTTGAAAAGTTAATCAAGCAAAATAATTACTCGTATTAAACAACTTGAGCCAAATTTCCATAATACTCAGTTGACACTCACACTCCAAGGCAAAGGATACACCTATACCTCCTAACAGGTTTAGACTTCAGAGAGACGAGAACCTCTTTGATGCTAAAGGATCTTATAAAACCATATACTTTTCATCTTACAAGAAATATCTTCAAGCAAATATTTTTTTATAGAATTCAATTTTGATGTATTTAATAGGATGCTACATTAACAATCATAAATTTTTATAAAACTGACATGTAAATTGGACCATTAGTCCTACTATGAACTATGAGAACTCCCATATTACATACACAAAATGAAAGTACAAGTAAAGAAAATTTACACATTCTCCTTGTTATTCGTGGCTGGCCTCAACTATGGCACTTAACTAACCAACCGTGCATAATCACAGTTCTCATGAAACAGCACTGGTCCTTAGTTTTGGTATCTTTTGTTTGACAAAGAAAGACGATAGAACACTCTTGCTACGTATAGGAGCAGGGATGATCTCACGTCTAGGATTATCAAATGAGCGGAATGACATCACTGTCCTTGGACCTTCCACGGAATCCTGTCAAAGAAAAAGAATAACATTCACCATAAACATGTATGGACCAATTCGAGTAATGTTTTATCTCAAGGGTTGAACACGTAAAATGTTGTACAAATTCTGTTTATAGTGCCTTAGCCTCCCAAGTTATTCTAACCAGATGATTAATTCAATTTCATAATCAAATGTATTTCAGGTAGACCAGACCCACACAAAAATGACCCACTCTGGCCCATTCCCAATCTGCCCAACCCATCCATCATGCCACCTCTAAAATGATAATCGTTTTTACTTTTCGAACTTGACTTTACCTGTCGTGAGATACCGAGCGTTTGAACGGCTGTGCTTGAAGCTGGGCCCATTTTAGGCAGCTTTGAATGAGCTTGAGATGTTTTTGTGCGCGTCCCATCATCATCTACATGTTTGAGTATTAGGAATACAGTTCGATGTAGTTGAAAAGTGAGTGTAATACAGAGATACTTACTGGATGCATGAGATGATACAGAAGCATGACTTAAAGTTTTAGCATCATCAATGCTGCAAATAATAAGCATAATACAACAGCCTTAAGCCCTTTTCAGTTAAGTTTAGACATTATTTCATACTTATCACTCGTTCTTGCGAGAATTCCTTAACAGAAAAAGAGAGATAAAGTAGAGGGCAAACCTCTATGCAACATTTTGCACATATGATTTTATATTATAAGCATGCTCCATTAAATGGTTACAAATTGCATAATTTGGTTAAAGATGCCAAGTATGTTGCATTAAATGGTTTAAAAATGCATGTTGCGTATAACTGTATAGAGTGAATGCACATCGCATTTTATGTTGTTTGTGTTTATCTAATATATTTAAAACACTAATAACCTATTAAATCTGAGAAAAGAGAAGACAAAAGTCTTTACACGTCGACTTGAGCCAACCTGTACCAAAATACATGTTTTGACCAATTACCCAACCTCCCATTAAAACTAATTTGTTATGAACAGAACACTTTGGTTCCCTTTCCTCATTCTTGGAATTATGCCTTGCATTTAAGGAAAAATGATGGCTTGGAAATTTAAATCTGTTGTGAAGAAACAAGTAAAGATGTTTATTAAACCTCACTGAGCGTGAAGATCCCTTCAAAGTGGACTTGGTTTCGGATGCTAGATGCCAGCAAAGAGTGTTTGCTGCTGGGGTACCTGAATTGAAGCTCATATGCTGAGTAGGATTCTTTATTGGAAATCTAGCACCAATCGTTTACAACTCTAGGAACCATGCAAAAATGATGATATATGAAATAAAAAATGTATTTAATACCTGAAGTATATTGTCGAGGTCGTGATTGAAATTGGTTCTGCCTTGGATCAGTTTGTATCTGCGGACTGAAATGGACCTTTTTGCTCACCGAATCTAGAGTAAAGTAGTTAAAGATTCATTATATCTAATAACTAAATGCTGTTAATCTGCATTATAGATCATTTACCGAATAATAAAACTTTATATGTTTTGGTGATTTATCATTTTCATTTTGCGGTCCCATTCACATGATGTGATCAAAAGGTAAATTTGATTAACATGGTTCTTGTAATCATAATGTGAACCCACAATTAACCACAGGAAACTGGAAAGGAAAGTGGGTCAATTGAAATTATATCTTGCTGCTAACCGGTCAGATATAAGAACTGAGAGAAAGCAGGTCGAACAATTTAGATGTCGCCTAAAGTAGAGTTATGTGTTTGTATCCTCCAACATTGCTTTATTCCAATAAAAGATCCGGTCAGTTTTTAAGTTTTAACAAAACATTATGATCACACTTGATTTGGAAATTATGAGCATAAAAGAGGACAAAACACGTAGAGGTGGGTCAAGCCACCCCATTCTATTATTGTTCTCCGCTCCACCCAACAACTGACCTGCCCATTTGCCAGTTTGCCATCAATAGTAAATTTCATGAATGAAAAAGTACTAATTATTCTTACTTGGCAAAATATAATGCTTGTGATGTCGTGGTACAGCTGCTAACAATTGTTGTTGCCTAATAGCTTCTCTATCCGTATATGTTTGGCATGTAAGAAGTTGCTTAGCACACACACATAAACATTCAAATCGTCAATAATTTAAGTATGAAATACTGTCTAGAGAAAAATTCCGCTAAATATTATTAGTACCTGATGTAAACATGTGACGTGTAACCCAGTTGTTGAAATTTCTGAAGATTGTTGGTCTAGAACGTCAGTCAGTTTGTAGGCAACAGTGCCAATATGGTCAACAGCATTTACAAGGGCTCGTACAGCATAATCTTTCAGGTTATCAAGGACCCTACAACAAGTACGTATAAAATTTCAAAAGAATTAGCACAAACTTCACTCGATTTAATATGTGTAATGTTTTAGATGCTTCTTACACTTGTTTCTGTTCACTATGAAGATAAGACTTCTCACAATATTCAGCCGCCGAATAAAGATGAGGCCTTAGATTTTTTAGTTCCTAAAAGAAACATTAAACAAGATTAGCAATCTAACTATTAGCTGTTATTTAAGATTTAAAAAGACACTGGAAAAGTAATTGAATAGGATTTAATCAATCTAGAACTACCAGATAAACCTTTTTTCCAATTTGTTTAAAATTGCAATGTTTAACCACAATTTCTTTTTATTATATCTGCTTTTCTGTTTGTGTTTTCTTGTATAAAATGTCGGGTTCTTTTTATGTTTTATACAACATCAGAATTCAGAAATCTCATAATCAGATGCCCACTTATTAATCTCCTACAGTTGAAATTATTTATCATGTATGTATATGATAACCAATCCTGACTCCTAACCCTTATTTTTTTCACAAAATAACCAGCATGATTATGATTTATGATTTCACCTTACCCAAATGTCTCAAAAAGTCCATAAGTCTTTTGGACTGCCATCAACGTAATCAACTAATCATGAAAATGGACAAATAAGTAATTTCAAGGAAATGTTACAAGCTGTAATGGGGTCTATAGATGTGTTGTCTAAAGTGTTTGCAGAAATCAAAGTCCCAATCAATCATCGGTTTGCAGTGTTTGGGTTGCCGAAGGAATTTTCATTCTAACTTTCTGATTATTTTAGAGAAGAATTAAGTAAAATGTAGCAGTAAAAAAAAACTGATTATTGAGGTAAACATAAATTGACTACCAACTTAGTAATATTATTCTCATAAACCATGTACATTACATCTATGGTAAGTTTCAGAACAACATCCAAAACAATTATCCTATCCAACACTTGCACATTTCTATGAAAATAGCCGTTATTAAATTTGAGGTCAAACCTGGCACTTCAAGATTTGCATAATTAGTACCCAGTTTAAGACAATAAACAACAACTTTATTCCATTTGTACTCCCTTTCATAAACTTCATATAATTGGAAAATTTTTCTACAAAAAGTTAACACTTTCCATACCAAATTGTACAGTCAAAGGTGACCAAATTGACTCGAAAAGTCAAAATAGCTGCTACTACTGCTTATGAAACAGTAAATGGTAGTACATACATAAAAGTCAACGGATTCCACTCTCATACTAAATACACACACACACATATATATACATATAATCATACAACAATACCCAGATCTAATATGAGATAAAATTTGGGTAATTAGAAAAAAAAAACCTGGAGGGCTTTAACAAAGCTAATGCTTTGTTCCATGGATGGTTCATCAAAGGTCATTGCTTGATTTGATTGCTCCAATTCCATTACTCAAAACTTTATTTTTTTTATAAAAAAAAATAAAATTCAAGATTAATTGATCACTGTAAGAAAATGGATAACCAGCCCACTATCAGTCTTTCACCGACCGGTTTCACGTCCAGAATGTAGACACTATGTTTAAAAAAAAAAAAAAGAAGAAAAAGGAACTAAATTTGATTGATAAAAATGGGTGTGTGAAAATTGAGAAGGGGGTTTAAGGTGATCTTGGAAACATTGATTTGGATTGTTGGTTTGATTAAAAATTGAATTGAGTTTTTATGGGTTGGTGAGAAAAGAATATGAAGGAAAGGGAGTAAGGCCAAAGAGAAAGAAAAGAGTGTGATTGTTGAGCCGAAGAAGCAAACAGAGGAAGAGTTGGTTACAAGTGATGATTGCTCCAATTCCATTACTCAAAACTTTATTTTTTTTATAAAAAAAAATAAAATTCAAGATTAATTGATCACTGTAAGAAAATGGATAACCAGCCCACTATCAGTCTTTCACCGACCGGTTTCACGTCCAGAATGTAGACACTATGTTTAAAAAAAAAAAAAAGAAGAAAAAGGAACTAAATTTGATTGATAAAAATGGGTGTGTGAAAATTGAGAAGGGGGTTTAAGGTGATCTTGGAAACATTGATTTGGATTGTTGGTTTGATTAAAAATTGAATTGAGTTTTTATGGGTTGGTGAGAAAAGAATATGAAGGAAAGGGAGTAAGGCCAAAGAGAAAGAAAAGAGTGTGATTGTTGAGCCGAAGAAGCAAACAGAGGAAGAGTTGGTTACAAGTGAAAATGACAGTTTTTTTTTTTTTTTTTTTGTTATTATTAATATAACTGTTTAATTAAACGGTCTTAATTCTCAATTTTGATATAATTAGTAACAGAAATGGGTTTTGAGTTTTTGTTTTAAAAGAACATACAAAAATTATAACTAGACTTAATGAGTTAGGAATCAAACCCGTAATAGGGTGCAAATCATTTGTACCATCCGTGTAATTAACATTAAAATTTATTAATTTGCAACTCTATTTAATCTGTCATTGTTATTATCCAGTTTTTTAAATTCGGTCTGAGCAGTGATATAGTAAAGAGTCGGTTTTACATTCGATCTGGTTATAAAAACATTGGTTTTAATTGATAAATTTTGATAAGTAAATTACAAGATTGTGGTGTGATGGTAAAGACTCGTCGTCAAAGACGAAAATATATAGAAGTCCCCATTTTGAATCCTTAGAAAAAAAATATAACACTTTGTGGTCATGAGGGTTCGTTTAAGATAACTCTGGATTAGGGTGTGGGGGAGGGGGGTACCTCTCCATTCCTCCCCACCCCTCCCCATTTTTTCTCTTTCTCTCTACCTTCTCTCCACTTGCACGGAATGTCTCCCCACCTTTTTTTATTTGTTGTAATGGTCAATTTAGGCGGAGACCAAGCCGGGAACGACCCTCCCCAAGTCCCTCCCCACCTTTCCGGTACCGGGAGCGGAATGATGTTACACCCACGGTACCGATTTGGTCATCGGTATATACCGCGCACCCTTACTCGCAAAGCAGATAATCATTTTGAGATTAGTTGCTTTATAAAGCGACTTGGATATGCAGTTTAAAAAAGCTTTGATAAATAAATTTTTATAAAGTAATGAGTTATTTATGTAATTGTCTAGTTGGCCATTTCGATTTGTGATATCACACGTGCCTACTTGCTGGAGAAATATAGTTGATATTAACTTATTAGTAGCATATGGATTGCCTGAATTAATATACACCATTAATGTTGTTTCTGCCTATCTGTATCGTATCATATGCTTTCATCACATTATATAGTGAAAAATGGAAAAGTGGGGCTCTATCATACTACACCTCACAAAGGTAACTTTGTTGGTTCTGGTTAATTAATTTGATTTTTGATTATTTCTAAAACTAGTAACTACATTTCACTTCTCTCCTATCATGTTTTAGAGCACTTTCTGAATGGCTTAAAATCCCTGACATCTATCGATAAACTAAAACATGATTGTAGCCTTATTTGATCGATACATGGCATTATATTAAGAAGACAAGTGTCATTTTAGTGATATTCATTAATAACCTATTTAATTAATTTCTTATTTTAATCCCATCTAATTGGATTTAAACTAGGATATTTATAAATTGATAAATTTATTATTACTTCGCATTCAAAATAGGATAGCTTTACTATATATTAGATACATCATACGTCTATCTATTAGTTTCCGAATACAAATATTTAAATTACAAGATTCGTATGATATATAGGATATATCTATATCTATTAGTTTTCTATTGTTTTAAGAAGTTCTACATATCCAATGCCTACATATATTCTATTACGATTATTCAACAATCTTATTTTTGTACATTTATTATGAATCATGGGACTGGTAAGCTTCTAATCTTTTTTTATTATTATTATTTTTTTTCTGGGTTATTATTATTATTATTTTTATTTTTTTTGGTTATTATTATTATTATTATTATTATTATTATTATTATTATTATTATTATTATTATTATTATTATTATTCATATTATTATTATTATCTTAACTTTTGTATTATTATTATTATTATTTTATTCATTATTATTAGTATATTGATTATTATTATTATTATATTGTTATAGTTATTTAAGTTAGTTGATTTGGGGCCTCAAAGAATAATGCTTACTCAAAAAGCATGTTGCTTTTCATATTAAGAATAATTTTTTACCTTATGAAATTTTAGGTTATATTTTTAAATTGTCTATAAGCATATGATTATATTTATTAGATTTAGGCCGATGGATTTAGCTTTCGTACTATGTTTTTCCTAATTACATATTATAAATTTTGTTACCACTGCTTAGACATTAATACTCCGAAAACAATTGATCCTTATATTTGTTCGTGCATAATTTGAACGTTAAAACATCTCTTTTTCCAATCCATTGTTGTCCTAAAAACTTAAGATTATCTTTCATGATCAAGAGGTTTACATTACATATTTTTATAATACCTACATCAAATAAATATATAAACCTTATTATAGATAAATTGAAATATAAATATTAAATATTATATGTCAATCCGTGCATCACGCACGGGTATTAGTACTAGTAAAAACATATAGTATGATGTGGGTTGATCGCGTGTATCTTTCTAGTGCTCTATGACGAGGGGGAAACAAGCTCGATCTCCACTGATTCGTGTTATGTAAAACTCCAATTGAAGTAGCTCGACGAGTCCTCTTGGTACTATTCGCTCTAGATAAATATATAGAGGGTGCGCGCAGCTTGGATAGCTCAAATAGGGCTGTCAATCTCGACCCAACCCGAAACCCAACCCGAAAAAAGTCAGGTTAGGGTTGGGGATTTTCGACCCACCAACCCGCCAACCTGAATTTTTTCAGGTTGGGTCCGGGTTGGGTTGTTGGGTTGTCAGGTCGACCCTCAACCCGAACCCAACCCGAAAAAAGTCAGGTTAGGGTTGGGGATTTTCGACCCACCAACCCGCCAACCTGAATTTTTTCAGGTTGGGTCCGGGTTGGGTTGTTGGGTTGTCAGGTCGACCCGCCAACCCGATATCTTAAAAATATTTGATTTATATAGAATATCTTATACTCCACAATCTACTTATCCATACGCCTCATTCTCATTTTCTATATATCTAATCTAAAGTAACTTCACATCTAAAATAAGAGGAGGATTCAAAATTTTGTGAGATGCTAACTGATGTTGGGTGAGACGGCAAGTTTGTTAACTTTGTGCCAAGTTCTATCAATACCCTCGTATTTCTTTTTTTCTTTCGTATTTTTTGTTTTCAGCGTACACATCAATGATAGAGCTTTATATTGGTTGATTTATTCCGTTATATATTTATTTATATTTGCTTATCAGGTCATATGGGTTGGGTCATGGGTTGGCGAGTTGTGGGTCAGGGTTGAAATTTCTGACCTGAAACTTTTAGTGGGTTGGGTTAGGGTCGGAGTTTTTCAACCCAACAACCAACCCGAACCCAACCCGAAAAAAGTCAGGTTAGGGTTGGGGATTTTCGACCCACCAACCCGCCAACCTGAATTTTTTCAGGTTGGGTCCGGGTTGGGTTGTTGGGTTGTCAGGTCGACCCGCCAACCCGATATCTTAAAAATATTTGATTTATATAGAATATCTTATACTCCACAATCTACTTATCCATACGCCTCATTCTCATTTTCTATATATCTAATCTAAAGTAACTTCACATCTAAAATAAGAGGAGGATTCAAAATTTTGTGAGATGCTAACTGATGTTGGGTGAGACGGCAAGTTTGTTAACTTTGTGCCAAGTTCTATCAATACCCTCGTATTTCTTTTTTTCTTTCGTATTTTTTGTTTTCAGCGTACACATCAATGATAGAGCTTTATATTGGTTGATTTATTCCGTTATATATTTATATTATATTTGCTTATCAGGTCATATGGGTTGGGTCATGGGTTGGCGAGTTGTGGGTCAGGGTTGAAATTTCTGACCTGAAACTTTTAGTGGGTTGGGTTAGGGTCGGAGTTTTTCAACCCAACAACCAACCCGAACCCAACCCGAAAAAAGTCAGGTTAGGGTTGGGGATTTTCGACCCACCAACCCGCCAACCTGAATTTTTTCAGGTTGGGTCCGGGTTGGGTTGTTGGGTTGTCAGGTCGACCCGCCAACCCGATATCTTAAAAATATTTGATTTATATATAATATCTTATACTCCACAATCTACTTATCCATAGCATTCTCATTTTCTATATATCTATATCTAAATATATATATATATATATATATATATATATATATATATATATATATATATATATATATATATATATATATATATATATATATATATATATATATATATATATATATATATATATATATATATATATATATATATATATATATATATATATATATATATATATATATATATATATATATATATATATATATATATATATATATATATATATATATATATATATATATATATATATATATATATATATATATATATATATATATATATATATATATATATATATATATATATATATATATATATATATATATATATATATATATATATATATATATATATATATATATATATATATATATATATATATATATATATATATATATATATATATATATATATATATATATATATATATATATATATATATATATATATATATATATATATATATATATATATATATATATATATATATATATATATATATATATATATATATATATATATATATATATATATATATATATATATATATATATATATATATATATATATATATATATATATATATATATATATATATATATATATATATATATATATATATATATATATATATATATATATATATATATATATATATATATATATATATATATTATTTAAACTTTTTCTTAAATAATTAGGTATTAATAATATATATATATATATATATATATATATTATAAAATATATATATATATATATGACTGAAACAAGCTCATTGAGATCTTTAAAACTTATTTATAAATGACCGTTTAAAAAGATTTTTTATTTCAATCATTTCTTATCTTTATTAGACATTAAAACTCAAGTAAAAGTATAAACTATATATTAACTCATACATTTATTTTTAAGGCTACGGAGTGGAAGCGGGCTTCACCACGGGTTGGCCCAACCCGCTGAAACACACCGCCGCCGCTAAGGCGGGCTCCAAGCGGGCTTGGGTTGAGCGGGATTAAAGCCAGGCGAGGGTATGGTGGGCGGGTGGGATTTTCGAACGTTGGAACCAAGTGGGGGCCACACTCAACGGCCAAAAAAATTTAAACCCCCTTTTTTCTTATTTAAACCCATTTTTTACACACACACAACCACAACAACTATATACACTACACAAACACTTTTCATATAAATCCTTCAACCCAAACACCTCACTTTTATCACAAAATGGAATCATCTTCCGACTCGTCTTCATATTGTGTTCCCCCTTCTCTTTCCGACTCATCAACGGGGAGCACTTTTCAGTTTTTCCAAACAGTTTTAGACGCGTATGAAGACACCGGAAGCTCTACCGACACCCGTAGGTACATCGACCGAGATCAGGTCAGAAGCGCACGATAGACTAATGCGTGACTACTTTGTTGAAGACTCAAAATTCGACGAGCCATTTTTCCGTCATCGTTTTCGCATGAGCCAAAGGTTGTTTTTGAAGATTGTTGGTGATATTGAAGCTAGGTTCGAGTACTTTCAAGTACGATATGACGGTCGGGGGAAAAAAAGCTTCACGGCTCTACAAAAATGCACATCGGCGATCAAACAATTGGCGACGGGTGAACCTCCAGACGCGTATGATGAGTATTTATGCATTGCGGAAAGAACATCACGTGAGAGCCTCGAGTATTTTTGTGATGCGGTCATTGCTTTATACAAACCGGAGTTCTTACGTAAGCCGACATCTCACGACGTTGCTCTCATCACACAAGCGCATGAAGAAAGACACCACATTCCAGGAATGCTTGGTAGTCTTGATTGTACACACATCGAATGGGCTAAGTGTCCTAAATACTTAAAAGGGCAATACACGAGGGGTGATCATAAGGTGCCGACTATTATGATTGAGTGTGTTGCTTCTTACGACTTGTGGATTTGGCATTCGTTTTTTGGTCCTGCTGGATCAAACAACGATGTCAACGTTTTGAGTCAGTCGCCATTGTTTTATTCCGAGCGTAATGGATCCGCACCAACAGTTCATTTAGCATAAATGGACGACATTACAAGCGTGGATATTACCTTACCGATGGAATATATCCTAGGTGGTCTACGTTTGTTAAGGCATATCCGCATCCAGTCGAAGAGGATGAAAAGAAGTTCAAAAGACTCCAAGAGGCGGCAAGAAAGGATGTTGAGCGGGCTTTTGGTGTTCTCAAGGGGAAATGGAAGATTTTGGAGCGTCCCCTCCGGTTCACGACAAAGGAGAAGATTGGGAAAATCGTCGCCACATGTAGTATTTTTAAATTATGTTTATGTATTTTTTAATTATGTTTATGTATTTTTTAAATTATGTTTATGTATTTTTTAATTATGTTTATGTATTTTTTAAATTATGTTTATGTTTTTTTAATTATGTTTATGTATTTTTTAAATTATGTTTATGTATTTTTTAAATTATGTTTATGTATTTTTTAAATTATGTTTATGTATTTTTTAAATTATGTTTATGTATTTTTTAAATTATGTTTATGTATTTTTTAATTATGTTTATGTATTTTTTAAATTATGTTTATGTTTTTTTAAATTATGTTTATGTATTTTTTAAATTATGTTTATGTTTTTTTAAATTATGTTTATGTATTTTTTAAATTATGTTTATGTTTTTTTAATTATGTTTATGTATTTTTTAAATTATGTTTATGTTTTTTTAAATTATGTTTATGTATTTTTTAAATTATGTTTATGTATTTTTTAATTATGTTTATGTATTTTTTAAATTATGTTTATGTTTTTTTAAATGTATGTTTATGTATTTTTTAATTATGTTTATGTATTTTTTAAATTATGTTTATGTATTTTTTAAATTATGTTTATGTATTTTTTAAATTATGTTTATGTATTTTTTAAATTATGTTTATGTATTTTTTAAATTATGTTTATGTATTTTTTAATTATGTTTATGTATTTTTTAAATTATGTTTATGTATTTTTTAATTATGTTTATGTATTTTTTAAATTATGTTTATGTATTTTTTAAATTATGTTTATGTAGTTTTTTTTAATTATGTTTATGTATTTTTTTAAATTATGTTTATGTTTATGTAATGTTTAGTTTATTTTAATGAAATGTTTTAAGTTTTTATTATAAATGTTTGATTAAATTAAATGAAAAAGAAAATAAAAAAATTTGGGAGGGTTGAGAAAGTGATGAATGCCTAAGAAATAAGTTGGGAGGGTTGGTTGGGAGGGTTGAAAAGGATAAAATGAGTTGGAGAGATGTGATTGGTGGGATTTGAGAGAGTTGAAATTGGACACTACATGACTCCTTGAGCCCTAATGTTGGCAAAGAACTCTAAAAAAAAAATACCAATATAGCAACATATTTTTAATTTTGTAATATTAGAATAAATATTGTTTACCAGACAAAAAGTTATTAAGATGAAGCATTGTAAAAAGATCGGTCCACATAGTATGATAGTAACCAATTTTTTGTTTGACACAAAATTTGAAAAAACAATACATTGATTTTTTGCTTTTAAAATGTTGTCTATATTAAAACAAAACTTGAAATATAGAGTCAGCTCAAACTTAGCATAACGACATAAAGTATTTAACAGATCTATATCGTAAACTCTCTAACTGATATATAATTAACTTTTGAGATGATTAAGTTAATACAAACTAAGATAATAACTCAATTCAAATAATTATTTGGTGTTAACTTTTGACTTAATATATTGAAACTCCTTATTTTTAATGCTCAAAAGATTCTCTTTTAACATTAAATTGATATAGATTTTTGATGTATAAAGCTTTTAGATTATAATAATAATCACTTAATTAAGGTCCAGTTTTAGTGACAAGAATAGGCCCTTCAAGATTTATGAACATGATGGAACTTGAAGAGAGCACCGAATAAAGTGGGAATTTGTAAAGAAGGGCGGTGGTTAATGAAGGCCACATTGATTGGTGCTGATAAGGATGGAAAGATTGAAAATTTTCATATATTTAAAAATTATTCTATCTTTTATCGAAACAAATTTTGGTATAGTATATTGAGGTGGTAACATCCTGCAATTACAAATTTACTTATTGGCAGAGTAGACACTACATATAATTTGGCACCAACACGTATACCATCTCTCTCTCTCTCTTAAGTTTTAATCATAGCGTTACGAAATTTATTTTCTTTGCATCTAAAATTGATTCTAGTGGCGCCAATAATTTATCGATTATTCATATAAACCCATATTCCACTTACAAATTACACGGAGTGATTTTAACATGGAAAGTGTTTGTTATTAGTCAAATACTTCAATATTTAAGTTACTATCAAGTAAAAAATCATTTAAAATAGGGATATTGTCACAAGTCCCAAATCCTGTATCCACGGTCTTTTATGTTTTCGTTCGAACTGACAAAGAATTTATACTGAAACCAGGTTACATAACCGGAGTACTACAACACAAGTGTCTGTTCAAACAAGCGACACAATCAATCAGACGGGACAGATTGGATCGAGACATATGCTAAGTCATGTGATCATGCGTACGACGTGCTTTTACAGCATATAAATCATGATACCAAAGGATCATGATTCTAGCTCTAAGTAAGACAAACGTGTATACAAGTAATTACGAAGTATGAAATATTTACAGTGGCTATGAAATATATATATATATATAGATGACCATGAGATTCATGATAAATAAGATCATGGTGGTTCAAATGGTCAATGAACCAAAGGGAAAACCAACATAATTCTAAAATTACCGGACCCAATGAGACGGATCATCTCCGAAACTAAGTTCAAACTGGAAAGTACAAGGCACTTCCGACGCTAAGATAAACACAGCACTAATGAGAAGAATAAGACACTCACTAGATTATAATCAAGACGCAGACTCTACAAATAAACAAGATCCGTAATTAGAATTACAATACAAAAACAGAGCGCCAAAAACGCTCATAATAGATGACAGTAGTATAGCGATAGATTGTAGGGGTGAAAAGGTTTAACAAACATGGACTCAACCATGAGTGTTGACAGCTTCCCATAGTAAGTTCTGGGGAGCAGGGTTCGTTAGATCACGAGCCTGCATAGCTGCAGTTCTTAGTGTCTCGATTGTTTTTATGTTGGCATCGAAGAACGATAGACTCATATATGGCAAATTGTGTTTCTTGCAAAGTTCTCTAACGATTGGAGAAATTGACCTCAAATGACAGCGAGGTAACCTGGGAAATAAATGGTGCTCGAGTTGGAACTGTAGGCCACCAAAGAACCAATCCATGTAAGATGAACACGAGATGTCAATGGTCCCATTCGTTTGCTTCTCGAACCAATCGTTACCTGTTGGTGGACCCACATACACGTTTGCTGCAAAGTGGTTCAGTGTAAATTGAACATGTTGGATCCCGGTGACACAAAAGCTAACCAAAACAAAAGCGACTCGCTCTGGCCAGTTAGGTAGGTATGACACAAGAAGCGGAAACCAAGTCCAGAAAACGATGGTCCCGAGAATGTTGAGGCCTCTATCAGGGATTCTTCTTTTAGAGGCCAGCAATATTAATGTTTGGAGATAAAGGTTGACCCTCGCGACACACATGATTGGGTAATAAGAATAATGTTGATAGCTCACGAAAAACCGAGACAACCGGTCAAAAGTCAGCTGTCTCCCATAGAATACAGATTGCAACGAGCTGAACAATTTATTGGAGACCGCCAGCATGGGTAAATGTTGCAAGTCGGGATCATAATCGAGACTATTACAAGCAATGTGATGAGCATTATGTGTCCATTTCCACCACGCTATGCTAATTCCTGTTATACAATTCCCAATAAAGATTCCTGCGAACTTGTTCCACCCACGAGTAGCCATCATTTGATAATGACCTGCATCGTGACCTAAATACGCGATCTGCATCCAGGCTAATCCCAATAACGCCCCTGCCAACATATGAACCCAGAAGCTACTAGAGAACAATACCCCGTATACAACAGCAGAAAGAAGCAACGATACAAAACAAAGTGAATAAATCACACCGTGCCCTTTCTTTTCAAACATCCCGGCTTTCGCAAACTCAGAAGCAAGCTTTCTATAATCTTTGGACACATCAGAAACTTTATAATCTTTTAGATGATACCCAGTGAAGAGTTTATCAAGGTGTTTCCAAGCTGTGCCAGGATGAAAAGCAATAAATGCATCGGTTACATCCTGACCAGCAAGATTCATGAGCGGAATATCACCACCCGGGTGTATTTTAGCCCACTCTGTAACATTGTACACTTTGCCCTGAATCGAAATCCATAGGTCACTAGCCTTGTTGTGCTTCTTTAATTCCTCGGATGTAATTTGCTTCTTTCCATCTGCAGTTGAATTCAAAACTGCAAAAAAGAAGTAACATCTCAAATACAGTAAAATTTCCATATATGTGTAATAAACTTTAGCACATCGCATCTAATAAGGTGGTGGTTTACAAGAACGATTTTGTTTTATACGCAACTAAACAATAACTAAAAATTCTAAGTTTTGAGCATATCAACATCTTAATGTTCCTCAATAACATTTTACAAGGTTATCCAGCCAGTATACAAGAGTAACAAGATATAGTGTAACTAGCATAAAAAAGGTGAACATCAACACACATCATATACTAATTATACATGATTTATTCACTATACAGCTACAAATTATACATAATAAGTTCAAAATCCAATATCTATCAAGGGGCCCTTTTGACTTGATTAAAGGCAAAACAGGAATATCAATAATTGCAGAAAATTGTCGACATAGATATTATATTTGAATAAGATGGCATCTTTCTTGACTAGAAAGTCAGTAGGATGTGGATATTTAATTTAAGGGGCTAAATAGCATTTAATTGGGTAGTTCAGCAGGCCCGGCGGTTCTACTGTTCTACTTCAGACTTAAAAACAATAGGATAATAATAACTTCGAGGCAATGCAACAAAAACAACCCACAAGTGTTAAGACAGAACTTTATACGTGCCATGCATAACCATTTGCCTTAGGTCCGTTTCACTGGATTATCAGTTCTATAAAAATAGAAACATGAAATGACTAAATGAGGGATCATAAGATAGTTGCTAGCGTACTAAATATAATAGCGAATATATTGGTGGGGTCAAAGAACAAGTTTGTAAGGCTTCGATTTTTAAATTCAGATCCTATAAATTAATATTAACGTTGCATTCGGTTAATATAGCTCATAAATTGATATTTTTGCGTAATTAACCATTATAATGCATTTTTTAGCGTTTTAAATATTGTTCTGGAAAAACAAGATGTCTAATTATTACTCCGTATAAGGATGGCGGATTACTTCATACTTGTGGGTATTCAAAGTAGCCAACAAGTGGGCAGCAGAAACTTTTACCCGGCTTATTAGAACAGAAATAAGATGTCGTTTTATGCTAGTCCACAATTGACGGTTCATCTTAAATTTACTAAAATCAATTGATACCACAAACTTGGTACAAACACACATGGTAGGTGATACCTAACATCATATAATTACTGATACCATATTAGGTTATATCAAACCGTCTGCCCCCTTTTCACCTTTAACCCAACATCCTGCGTCAGATCACGGAAGAAATTACAAAGAAGTGACATCTACTTCAAATTCGATCTTAGTTTATAAGGCAAGCTTTCAATAATCAACATTTTAAGGTCTATAATTCGGTTTTTAAACAACTTAAGTCCATACTTATAATTATGAACTTCATAAACTTAACTTAGGGAAAAAATATGGGCTTAATGAATCATTTCCACAAGCATAAACCTAAAACCCTGTATTGAAAGTAACCATAATTTATTAAGTGATACTTCCATAATCAACATATGGGACTTAAAAAATTAAATAATTGTTTCCAAAAATGCACATCCTACTATCCCAAAAATATTGATTTGAGAGAAACATTTTTATAAATAAGTGGCTGCCTCGAACCATTTTTATGCACTCACACCCTTAGGCCAGCCATCTATATGAAGGTACAACTACTAATGCATTAAGTACAATATGGTCAATATGATTCTTATTCATATTACTCCAATATATTCTATTCATCATCAATATATAATTAAACCATAAAATAAACCTTCCTAGGGGTTAGTTTTTTTTATTATCAAACAATAATTCTCCAATAAATTATTAGACTGTTTGGACATAAAGTTTTCAATTTTTTTATAGCCAAAAAACCCTAAAAGCAGGGATACCTTTTCCTAAAGAACCAGATCTGGTATATACAAAAATATAAACATATATATAATTTTGGAAGCACAAATTTCAGATCTGAAAATAGGAAACAAAATCAGCTATATAACACAGAGTAAAACACATAGGAAACCAAATTTTAAACAACATTGTGAAAATATATAATAAATGGGCGGAAAAAATTTAGAAATTAAAAATTAGATATACAAACCTTCAACGCCAACAATGGAAGGAGAAGAAACCATAGTTGAATCTTCACACATCAATACAAACAGTGATTGATATCGATATAGATTTAGATATATATAAATATTTATATATAAACGTAAAATGTAATATAAAACCACAATGTGGATGAGCAGAAAGGCAGCAATGCAATTTGGAGAGAGAAATTGATACGAATCTGTTTCTGTTTATTTGAAACCCTTGATAACAGCGCAATTGCAAATATTTATATATATATCCTTTTTTTAGAAGAAATTATATAATATTATAATTATAATCATTTAATAATTTTATTATTATAAAGGAAAAAATAAGATGATAGATAGATCTAACGGTTGATATTGAATTTATATAAAATTTTGAAATGAAAATATCTAGAGGAGGGTAAGTGAACAGGCAAGCACATCACAGGGTGTCATGCGTTTGTAACCTCCTTTGCCACCAAGCAAGCATACACACTACCTTTGTGGTTCTTGTTTTTTTCATCGGGTCCGGGTAGAGACCAAATATCTTGAGTGACCGATCCGGAAACAAACATAAGAAAAAAACAATTGGCACTATATATAATTTCGGGCGTACGTGGATATTTGATATTTTTGCTCGTCTTTGTTATGTTTGTCAATTGACCTAAATTAACAATTATCCTTTCATTTGATTTTCATTTTAATTTGGTTGTTTCCTTAATTAAAATTAAAATCTAAACAAATGGCCATGAAGAAATGAAGTCCCTCCGTAACTCCATTAAGCTATTTGCGTTCATTCTTCAGTCTAGTTAAAGTTAGAGGAACATAACATAAACAAGTTCTGTTTTATTGTTTTAATTTGTTTGGTTTGTCTACATATATCCATATTATACATTTCCTTTTCTTTTTCTCTGGAAATTGGTCGCTTTATTATACATTACTTAAATAGTAAAAGATGAAACAAATCATATATTTGATGCAAAAATATACTTAAGAGTTTCATATTTGATTGATTGTACGTACGTCTACAAATGAACAAAAAGAATATGTCCATTTGAATTCGTAAGTTTGGTGCCTTTTTAGTCGTTGATTATTATTATTGTCATAATCGAAGTACCGAATGAGAATAAAACAAAGTAAGATAATGATTCTCCTACAATCTATGATCATCACATCTATTTGTTCTATACGTGTTACGAAGCAACTTTTATTGAAACACTTCTATCCACATAATAATTTTCATGTTCTTTTTCCTTTGTAAAATTGGAAACAAATGACCAGTGGTCATAGTCAATTAATAATTTTATTATTATAAAGGAAAAAATAAGATGATAGATAGATCTAACGGTTGATATTGAATTTATATAAAATTTTGAAATGAAAATATCTAGAGGAGGGTAAGTGAACAGGCAAGCACATCACAGGGTGTCATGCGTTTGTAACCTCCTTTGCCACCAAGCAAGCATACACACTAGCTTTGTGGTTCTTGTTTTTTTCATCGGGTCCGGGTAGAGACCAAATATCTTGAGTGACCGATCCGGAAACAAACATAAGAAAAAAACAATTGGCACTATATATAATTTCGGCGTACGTGGATATTTGATATTTTTGCTCGTCTTTGTTATGTTTGTCAATTGACCTAAATTAACAATTATCCTTTCATTTGATTTTCATTTTAATTTGGTTGTTTCCTTAATTAAAATTAAAATCTAAACAAATGGCCATGAAGAAATGAAGTCCCTCCGTAACTCCATTAAGCTATTTGCGTTCATTCTTCAGTCTAGTTAAAGTTAGAGGAACATAACATAAACAAGTTCTGTTTTATTGTTTTAATTTGTTTGGTTTGTCTACATATATCCATATTATACATTTCCTTTTCTTTTTCTCTGGAAATTGGTCGCTTTATTATACATTACTTAAATAGTAAAAGATGCTAGAATCATATATTTGATGCAAAAATATACTTAAGAGTTTCATATTTGATTGATTGTACGTACGTCTACAAATGAACAAAAAGAATATGTCCATTTGAATTCGTAAGTTTGGTGCCTTTTTAGTCGTTGATTATTATTATTGTCATAATCGAAGTACCGAATGAGAATAAAACAAAGTAAGATAATGATTCTCCTACAATCTATGATCATCACATCTATTTGTTCTATACGTGTTACGAAGCAACTTTTATTGAAACACTTCTATCCACATAATAATTTTCATGTTCTTTTTCCTTTGTAAAATTGGAAACAAATGACCAGTGGTCATAGTCAATTGTGCCAAGTGGTGTAAAATATGGCCCTATGGTCTTCTAACCAAGTGTGGCCGGTATTGGTTCTTTCCCACTAGCCATAAATATGTGGTAAATCCAACTTAAATGTTAAATGGATAATTAACAGATTTTTTTTAGAACGATATTCTAATCTACTCTGAAAATTTTTTTTTTTTTTTTTTTTTTTTTTTTTTTTTTTTTTTTTTTTTTTTTTTTTTTTTTTTTTTTTTTTTTTTTTTTTTTTTTTTTTTTTTTTTTTTTTTTTTTTTTTTTTTTTTTTTTTTTTTTTTTTTTTTTTTTTTTTTTTTTTTTTTTTTTTTTTTTTTTTTTTTTTTTTTTTTTTTTTTTTTTTTTTTTTTTTTTTTTTTTTTTTTTTTTTTTTTTTTTTTTTTTTTTTTTTTTTTTTTTTTTTTTTTTTTTTTTTTTTTTTTTTTTTTTTTTTTTTTTTTTTTTTTTTTTTTTTTTTCTTTTCTTTTAAATTTTTTTCTTCTTATTCACTTTCTTTATACAAGTTGTTTGTTTTTCTTTTGAAAAGGAAATTGATCGATGTACGAAATAATTTGGCCATTTTTCGTAAGAAAAAGGAAGGTTATAGAAAACTTCTCTTGGAATCAGAATTTTGTCTTATATATGGTCTTCTAACCAAGTGTGGCCGGTATTGGTTCTTTCCCACTAGCCATAAATATGTGGTAAATCCAACTTAAATGTTAAATGGATAATTAACAGATTTTTTTTAGAACGATATTCTAATCTACTCTGAAAATTTTTTATTAATTTACCCCCATAAATGTGTGAAATGAGACTCGAACACAGGTAAATCCTCCCAAAGTCAAAGACCTTACCAATGAGCCACCATATTTCGATTAAATTGTATAACACTTTGGTTAACTCAAAAAGAAAATAAGAAACGGGATCTGCCAATCCCAATACCCTTTGCTAGACACGTCTTCGAGCAGGCCCGCAAACAACTCATTTTTACTAAACGCCAAAAATAAAATTTAATCTCGGTTTGATTAAAAACTTTTTTCAGTACGAAAGGAACTCTTCAAAGATAAACGTATGTTATTTTATACAAGGAGTACATGGTAGTGAAACGCATAGATATAGATAGTGTATTTTTTTTGGGGGGTATAATATAACTCAGGTGATTTTTATTTTTTATTTTAAAGAATCAAAAGGGTGTACATAAAAATAGATTACTCCGTATTTTGCAAGGAGAAGAGACTTAAAAAACCGAAGTCAATTTTATTTTTTCATTTGGTCATTCTTATGTTCCAAAAAAATGGATCATTTAAATCCATGAAAACCCAGCTGTAATTTACTAACTAATCCAGTAAACCAATAGCCCATATCAGAACTGGGCCAAATTAGTAAAAAATCGTGAGCCCAATTTCCCCAACATCACTCCCTTCAGTTCTTCCTCTGCAAAACCTTCACCGATTCCCATTCACAGCAACAGATCAAATTCAGTGATTATTAATTAGTTTCATATAATATAATAATATATTACTTATTCTTTTAATAATTATTAAATAATCTACAATACAAATCAAGTATGGTGGGTGGTGGCGCTGCTGCAACGGCGGCGTCGTTTCGATGGATACTACAATTACACAAAGATGTACCAAAAGCTGCTAATTTCTACAAACAAGGACTTGATTTCAGCATTAATGTATGCACTCATCGTTGGGCCGAACTCCAATCCGGCCCACTCAAGCTCGCTCTCATGCATTCTTCCAAGTTATTTCCAATCTTCTTATATATTCATATTCCCCCTTTTTTTTTTTTTTTTTTTTTTTTTTTTTTTTTTTTTTTTTTTTTTTTTTTTTTTTTTTTTACTGAACCACTTTTACTCTTTTTTTTTTTTTTTTTTTTTTTTTTTTTTTTTTTTTTTTTTTTTTTTTTTTTTTTTTTTTTTTTTTTTTTTTTTTTTTTTTTTTTTTTTTTTTTTTTTTTTTTTTTTTTTTTTTTTTTTTTTTCTTTTTTTACTGTGCTTGTATTTTGGCTTGTCTTCGTGATACAATTCCAAACATCTAATTTCTAACGATTTCAATTTCTTACAGTTTGAATTAAAGAATCAAAAGGGTGTACATAAAAATAGATTACTCCGTATTTTGCAAGGAGAAGAGACTTAAAAAACCGAAGTCAATTTTATTTTTTCATTTGGTCATTCTTATGTTCCAAAAAAATGGATCATTTAAATCCATGAAAACCCAGCTGTAATTTACTAACTAATCCAGTAAACCAATAGCCCATATCAGAACTGGGCCAAATTAGTAAAAAATCGTGAGCCCAATTTCCCCAACATCACTCCCTTCAGTTCTTCCTCTGCAAAACCTTCACCGATTCCCATTCACAGCAACAGATCAAATTCAGTGATTATTAATTAGTTTCATATAATATAATAATATATTACTTATTCTTTTAATAATTATTAAATAATCTACAATACAAATCAAGTATGGTGGGTGGTGGCGCTGCTGCAACGGCGGCGTCGTTTCGATGGATACTACAATTACACAAAGATGTACCAAAAGCTGCTAATTTCTACAAACAAGGACTTGATTTCAGCATTAATGTATGCACTCATCGTTGGGCCGAACTCCAATCCGGCCCACTCAAGCTCGCTCTCATGCATTCTTCCAAGTTATTTCCAATCTTCTTATATATTCATATTCCCCCTTTTTTTTTTTTTTTTTTTTTTTTTTTTTTTTTTTTTTTTTTTTTTTTTTTTTTTTTTTTTTTTTTCGACTACATTTTTAGGGTTTATAAAGTCTGAGCCTTTTTTTGTTCATAATGAATACAATACACCTGTGTTTGTTATGTTTCTCTTTTATATATTTGGTCATGTAGCAAATGACTATCTTGTAAAATCCATGTTACTAATTTTGAGCCCATTTGCAGTCCAAAAATTAAAAATATATAACAAAAATAAAAAATGTGGTTGCCTTTCAGTTTGTGTGTGTGCGCGCGCGGTGCATATTCATTTGTTAAACCAAAATAACAATCGAAAGAAGTTGATAAGTTATGTTAGATTCTTAGATAAATAATAAACATTACCTGATTCCTTAGTCTGTGTTTTGGACATTTTTATTTAATCCTAATGTTAAGTATGCAGTTTCTGATTAGATATTCACTATTTGCAGCGAGATAGCAGTTCAGAAAGGATACTCTTCACTGTTATCGTTCACTGTAACAGACATTAACAGTAGTGTGACTAAACTCATGGCTTTAGGTGCAGAGATGGATGGCCCTATCAAATATGAGGTCCATGGGAAGGTAGTACTACTGCCATTATACCACTTGTTCAACTTGTGCTCATTGCATATGGTTATTTTCTTAGCCCATGGCTTACAACCTTTCGTTCATAACGTTTAAAGTTATCTAAAAGAGATCAATAATCATGCCTGCTGTGTTTTGTACTATAAGGTAGAGAGTAATCATAACCTATAAAAACGCTAGCTCTGTGCTGGCAAAATGGCTGGGTCTGACGGGTTGATTGATGTCAAAGTGGGAAATATTTTGTATGCACCAATAGAGGTCCGTTGGCCCATAAAACTCTTTGCGCTTTATTATGAACATTTTCTTATATCTGTAATCTGTATGTCAAATATGATCACACAAGATATATAATCAAAAGAATGATATGGTTTCTGTAATAAGGCGGATGTTTATACCTAAACCACTAGCAAATATACCATACGTGACTTTTGATGTATTTGACCTCTTTCCTTGGCAACCTTTTTACTCATTTGTCACGTTAGAGATAACATATAATCTGGGTTGGCCCGTTCACAAGTATGTAAATGGGTCAAAGCTACCACATCTATTTTATACCTTAGGCAAAAGCAACGAAAATGAGTTCGTTAATAACGTTTAACAATCTCAGCGTTTCTGTGAAAAATCCAAGAACACTTCAAATTTTCTTCCTTTTGTTGGCAGGTTGCTGCAATGCGGGGTATTGATGGTCACATGCTGGGTCTTTATGAGCCTGCTTGAAGCCTTGCAACCTGCATACCCAAAAGAACCAATTTTGTTTGTACAGATCCCCATTTGAAAAGCATACAGATCATAAATTCCTCTTCATAAGCTCTTTGTGCATGTCCAAATCTTGTATGCTGCAGAACGCTCTACGGTCTGAGCCTTCTAGTGTCCTGCTGCTTTATTAGCACCTATAGGTTTATGACCTTGAACTTGTATGGGAAGGATGACTACTGGTGGTGGACGGAGGAGCAGGGTATGTTCTAACATTTTGCTGTTTTTTCAGTCTGCACTACAATTGTAATTTTGGTTAATTTGCTTTGGTTCTTATTCATGTAAAATCTGTTTCATATTAGGAGCTTGTTGATACTTTGGTTTACTTGATGGTCATGGAACATGTTCAACACTTTTACCTAGCCTAGCAATACTTCAAACCAAACATTAGTTCCAAGAGGCTGTTCTATTAGATTGTCCTGCATTAGCTATACAATTTTTTAATTACGGGAATTCGTGCAACGATGGAGTTACTGTGATTTTAGTAGACAGGATTTCAACATTTGTATTAACCGCAAATCCAGACCGAAACACATCCATGAAACGGAATCAGATTTCTTTCAGGTCAAGTAATAAACAGACGAGAACATCCCTCTAAAGAGACAGTGATTTAGTTGTTCAGACATCCTTGTTTAGTGTATGCCTGCAACTATTGAGGAGTTTAATAAACCAAGAATAGTCGTGTCGATGAATTATTATCCAATTACATACATCAGAGCTAAATGCTTGTTTTATTCCTGATAACCTGAAAAAGAATGCTTACCCATTTACCACGGTTTTGAGAGATCAATTCCATGAAGTATATTTTTTCATAAAGAATTTTTGTAACAAGAAGAATAACAATTGTAGTAATAATAAAAAGATTAATCAACTACAATAAAAATGACTTGCCAGTTGCCACCAATCCATAGCAAACCGCCTGCTAGTCTGCTACGCATTGATCAAATAATTCGAACATTCCATACTCCATTGTCCATTGCAACTTCATTGTAGGTATATAAGTTTAACTACTTCAAATAAATAAAACTCAGAAGTACTATTGCTATTTTCCTACCCCCGCCTCCATGAATTTTGATATACTTTTGTCTTAAAAAGTTATAAAATGAAATGAAACTCCTGTATAAAATGAAACTCGTGTACAATTGCTATTTTCCTACCCCCACCTTCATGCATTTTGATATACTTTTGTCTTAAAAAGTTATAAAATGAAATGAAACTCCTGACTTCCAAAAATCATGCATTCATGTGTCAAGTGTTAAATTTGGAATTTGTGACTTCCGAATACCATTCATGTGTTTGATGGAAAACTTTGTCATTTGTTTTAAATTTCTTTTCATTTAAAAATAAAATTTAGTGACTTAATCATGAAATATTTCCCTGTCATTACTTTTATACATGCCTGGCAAAATGGGCGGGTCGGGCTACCGGGTCAAAGCGGGTGCGGGTTGAAACGGGTGCGGGTCTAAGCGGGTCATTTTAGGAATGCGGGTCAAACGGGTGCGGGTCAAAGCGGGTTGGGTGCGGGCGGGTCAACCCGCAATTTATTTTAATTTTTTATTTTTATTGTAATTATTTATTAAAAATATATTTTTACTATAAGTAATATTTGGCATTTGATAAATAAGTAAAAAAACTTTTTTCATTATAATCTATTTCAACTTCATCTCTCTCACTTTTTTTAAAACTTTTTTTCAATCATATATTTAGATTATATAGATCTGCTATATTTTCCGTTTCAATCATATATTTAGATTTTAGATATAGGTTTGTATGTGTAAAATAAGGTTTGGGTTACATGTGACGGTGGAAACCGGAGGCGACGGCGGTGACCGGAGGCGGCAGTGGTGACCGGAGGTGGCAAGTGACAGTGGTGAGTCGGAGGTAACAGTGATGGCTCAACCCATAACCGGTATGAAATAAAAGTTTCTGTTTCTGGATTTTTTTAACATTATTCATATAATACCCGCTCGACCCACAATTACTTCACCGGAGATGTTGAAGCTACCCAATTGAACCCGTTTCATTGATTTTAAGAACACCCGCTACGCCCATGAGCCTTAACAATTTACCCAAAAGGACCCGCTTTTGCCCTTGCGGGTTGAGATTGCCAGCCATACTTTTATACAATTGATATATAAACGGAATTAGTTATAAAAAGTGGACAATATTGTAACATCCGTGAGTTTTGACCCGTTGACTTTTCGTGTAATATGACTAACAATTTAAGTTAATGAATTATTTGGGTCGTTTTGTGAATTAAATGACAATGTGTTATATTCGGGTCGATAATATGTTTTGATTGGTGTTTAAATGTCTAACGATTGTAATTTGGCTTGAGAAGAGAAACGGGTCGACCCATGGGCCAAACCCATGACCCATGAGCCTACTAGTGACCTATTCCCTCCTTATCTCTTCATTCACCACATATCTCTTTTCTTCTCTTTTCTCTTTAAGTAAAAACAAGACCATCCATCTCTAGTTCTTCATTTTCTCTAGCATCATTTGGTGTTTTGGGTTGGGTTAACTCGGAAATCATTATCATCTTCATCTCATTATCGTCTAGCAAAGGATTTAGTTGCTAAGTGCAAGCATTTTACCCATTTTGACCTAATTTCGGGTTTGAGCTCAAGAAGGAGTTTTGGTAAGTCAAATTCATCCATCTTCACCTATTTATGCTTATTTATATGTTGTTGGTCGATTTAAAGTATTTACAAGTCTTAAATCGGGTCGAATTGAAATTAGGGTTCAATTAGGGTTTTGGTTTGGGTTGAATGATTTGGAAGTGTTCTTGATGTTTTGGAATGGAAATTTGTAATGGGTTATGTGTATTTATGTTTAATGGCACTTAGTTAAGCTTCAAAATGAGTTTCAAACTCCTACAAATCGTTTTGGTATGGTTTGGGTCGAGTTTTGGCTCGTTTTCTGCACTTAAGAACTGCTGGTGCAGGTGCAGGAAGTTGTCCCACTGCGGCGCAGTGGCAGGACCTTGTCCCACTGCGGCGCAGTGGAAAAGCAATGACCTTTTGCTTCGATTAGCCTCGCTGCGGCGCAGTGGCAAGGCAATACCTTGACTGCGGCGCAGTGAGATAGTTCTGGGAATTTCGCGCGTCAATTTTCAAACGTTAATAACTTTTGATCCGTAAGTCCAAATAAGTCGTATGACCTATCGTTGGAATCGTAAGAGAGTCTAGTTTCTCGTAGTAACCTTCATTTTGTATGAATCTTCGTACATTTCTAAAAATGTCGAGTCAAAGTGTTATGTTTCACACTCGGTAATGTTAAGAAAGTAATTGTGGGTTCGTGACTCAACTTAAACCTAAGGAACCAACTTATTTATGATTATAAAGTTGACATTATGATATATGACATGCTTTGATAGGTTGTGAACGCGTGGGGCCCAATACTCGCTATTAATCTTTTATTAACTCGACTTAAGCTTCTTTGCCGATCGAGGTGAGTTCCGTAGCTCCCTACTCATTTGAGATTCGGGCTGAAAAGTGTAAACCTTGCGTGTTTACTTACGTTGTTGATTGATTGATTGATTGATTTGGGTTAAATGTTGGTTTGATGTGACGGTTTATCACGTTTGATTGACTTGGTTTATGTTTGTTAAGTAATTCATTAATATTAGGATAGACGTACCTACATGGAAGTCGGTTATGCCTTCATTGGGTTTTAGATGTGGTGGGAAGGCTGCGGGTGACCCTATATATAAGCATCTGAGACTCGAAGAATGGATAATCCTCTTAAGTGTATGTACGTATAGATGGTTTAAATTGTGATTATTGACGCTGGTTCTTTATGAACCATTACTACGAACTCACCAACCTTGTGTTGACTATGCTTAGTACACTTTTCAGGTAATCAGGTTATCCCCGGACGTGGAGTTTAGTTGATTGCTTGCTGTTAAACCCGGGCCTTGGACTTTATGAATCAAGGATTCATCGACCTTCTCTTTTGCATTATACTTAGGATCGATTTGCCATCTTCGGGATGTTCTTTTGTAAACTTTGATGGTTATTTGCTCCTTATGTATTTTGATACTTGTTTCGTATTGTAATGGATTCACTGAATCTTTATTTGCATTTAGTTCTTGTTCTATTGTAATTCCACCTTGTGCTATATGATTTCCGTGATATTTCGAGCCTCGGCTTGGGGTGTTACAGAATGGTGGCCCATGCGAGGTCGTAGAGAATTAGGCGGTTTGACCTAGACTACGGCTTAAGTTAAAACTCTTCATATAGCATGCATGGTTAGGAAATTCGTGTGCAATGTGAATTATGTGAATCCCCGTGTGAGTTCGTAGTTAAGACCACTTGTGTGATAGCTTGAATTCAATATGATGAATGTGGAATACGGTTAATATGATTTATTGTTGTTATTAGTTGAAGCTAATTTGATGATTTAGGGCAAAATGAAGTCATGCCATTAACTTAGTATAATATTGTGGCAACCCTAAAAGAACCCGATCAACTCTTTTATGGTTACCCAACATTATAACAAGTTAATGACATCGTGGATTGCGCACGTGTGGCTTAAAGTTTAATAAGGAACCGATATGCTTAATGGAAGTTGATTAGGTGGAGGGTTAGCCATTGGTACACCCTGTATACATACCCGGTCAATAACTAGAGAGCATATCGAATTCGGATTATATTTGAGTCATTCGTGTTAGTTGTTGAAATGCATGATGTATTGAGCATGATTACTTGAGTTAATAATGAACGATTGTAATGAAATTGACATGATGATATGCTAAGTAACAATCCCATAGGATTCTAGCGCTCTTACCTTAGCGTAATGATATGAAATGAGTATGCGGTATCGGTATGAGAGCATTGACTACTTGTGTGACTAACATGTGAGCATTTGAGACTAACTCTCGGGTCAACGTGTCACTTGTTTTATAGAAATGGTGAGACCAAGGAGAACCGGAATGAACCATAGGCCTGAACCGGAAGAACTTCAACAGGAAGCTCAACCAGAGGTACAAGGAGGTAGAGGTAGGAGCCGTGGTAGGGGCCGTGGTAGAGGTGGTGGTAGAGGCCAAGGAAGGGGTCGTGGTGAAGCTCCTGAGCCAAACTTGGCTGAGGTGATCGCTCAAACGGTCGCCAATATCATGCCAACCATTATTGCTCAAGTCATGGCAAGTCTTGGGCAAAACAATGGGCCTCAAAATAATGAAGCCCCAGAAAATGTGAATAATGAAAATGCTCAACCTCAGGCCGTGGAAAACGAAGAAGAGGAACCAGTGGGAGTTGATAACCGCATGCCCATGTATAATCAACATAGAGGATACCGACAGGGGTGTATATTTAAGGACTTCAAAAGTTGTGGAGCACCGGAGTTTAATGGAAGAGGTGGTCCCACTGAGTGTATAAGGTGGTTTGAAGAGATTGAGGCAGTGATTGAAAGAAGTCATTACACATATGACGACCGGATTTCTTATGCATCCGGCATGTTTAGACATGACGCCTTGAGTTGATGGAACCAAGAGATAACTTTGGGGCGGACTTATAACTTGGAATGAGTCGATTTCAAGGACAAAGTGAAGGCAAAGTTTTGTCCTCCCTATAAACTACAAAACTTGACCATTGAGTTTGCTAATCTCAACATGGAGGGAGCCGATTACAAGAGCTATGTTAGACGATTTCAAGAGTTGTCTACCCTCATTCCTCACTTGGTGGGTTCCGAGTCTCAGGCCATCCAGAAGTTTGTATTGGGCTTGAATCCTCAAGTCCGATCTTATGTAAACTCTAACATGCCTACTTCTTTGGCCGATGCGGTTAACCGAGCCGGGAGTGTGACTGAAGATTTGTTGAGAAGCGGTGTTTTAAGCAAATCCTCAACAAACAAGAGGAAAGAAGTGGCAGAGTCTAGTGGGGTAAAGAAAGTGGGAAGGTTTGACCCCAAGAATGCAAATAGGGGTAGAGTAATGGCGGCGGTGGAACCAACTAGGAAACCTTATGCTGGGCCTCATCCTTTCTGTGGGAGATGCAACAGGCATCATCCCGCCAATGTTCCATGTGGGGCATGCTTTAACTGCAACCAAGTTGGGCACGAATCCAAGAATTGTAGAGCTCCAAGAACGGGCCCAATGAATGTGGCTCCTGTTCGGGCCGTCCCTCCTCAAGGTAACCAACGAAGAGGTGAATGTTTTGAATGTGGTAGTCGTGACCACTATCATAATAATTGTCCTTGATGGGTGGGACAACAAGTGCAAGTAGCCGTCCACCCCAACCAACTACAAATGGTCGGGCCTAACCAAAACCGGGGACAACAAGGCCATCAAGTGCAACCACGCGGCCGAGCCTTTGCGGCCAATGCAAATGAAGCCCGCAACAATCCAAACGTAATAGCAGGTACCTTTCTCCTTAATGGTCACTATGCAACCGTTCTATTTGATTCCGGGGCCGATTATAGCCTCGTGTCCTCTAACTTTGTTCCTTGATTGATGTGCATCCTTGTGCTCTAAACTATGTGCTTGACATTGAAATGGTAAACGGGTCACTAACTAGACTTAGTCAAATACTTCACGACTGTGTCTTGACTTTAGAAGACGTCGACTTCTTCATTGACCTCATGCCTCTTGACATTGGTAGTTTTGACATTATAGTGGGTATGGATTGGTTAACGGCGGTAAATGCGACTATTGATTGTGGCGAGAGAGTTGTTAAGATACCTTTGACTAACGGTAGAATTCTTAGGGTTCAAGGCGAAATCTCCGATTCCTCTAATTCTAAAGCCTTTAGTGCTACCGTCACAAAGGTAGAATTGAAGACCGTTCCTATTGTTTGTGAATTTCCCGATGTTTTTCCGGATGACTTACCGGGATTACCTCCAACTCGTGAACTTGATTTTCGTATTAATCTTATCCCCGAAGCCGCGCCCGTAGCAAAAGCTCCGTATAGACTAGCTCTAACCGAAATGCAAGAGTTACAAACTCAACTCAAGGAACTCCAAGAGAAGGGTTTCATTCGCCCTAGTCAATCTCCTTGGGGTGCTCCTGTTCTTTTCGTCAAAAAGAAAGACGGGTCTTTCAGGATGTGTATCGACTACCGGGAATTAAACAAGCTCACAGTGAAGAACCGGTATCCCCTTCCTAGAATCGATGACTTATTTGATCAACTTCAAGGTGCTAAGCACTTCTCTAAAATCGATATTCGCTCGGGTTATCATCAACTCTGGGTACATGAAGATGATATCCCCAAGACGGCTTTTCGCACAAGGTATGGTCACTTTGAATTCACCGTAATGCCCTTCGGGTTGACTAATGCACCGGCGGTGTTCATGGACTTGATGAACCGGGTGTGTCAACCATACTTAGACAAGTCTGTCATTGTGTTCATTGATGACATACTTGTATACTCGAAGACGAAGGAGGAGCATGTTGAGCACTTGCGTGAGGTGCTTGAACTACTAAGGAAGGAGAAGTTGTATGCAAAATTCTCCAAGTGTGAGTTTTGGTTGGAAGAAGTCCACTTTCTTGGTCACGTAGTGAGCAAGGATGGTATTCACGTGGACCCAAGCAAAATTGAAACGGTCAAGAATTGGAGAAGACCCGAAACGTCATCCGAGATCCGCCAATTCCTTGGATTGGCGGGTTACTATAGAAGATTTATTGAAATTTTCCCCCGTATTGCACAACCACTCACTCTCTTGACTCAAAAGGAGAGAAACTTTTAATGGGGCGAAAGACAAGAAAACGCCTTCCAAACTCTTAAAGATATGCTATGTGATGCTCCTATTTTGACACTACCAGATGGAATTGAAGATTTTGTTGTTTATTGTGATGCCTCGGGGCAAGGGTTGGGTTGTGTTCTTATGCAAAGGGGTAAAGTCATTGCTTATGCCTCCCGTCAATTGAAGGTGCATGAGAAGAACTACCCGACACATGATTTGGAATTGGGAGCGGTTGTGTTTGCTTTGAAGTGTTGGAGACATTATCTCTACGGCACCAAATGTGTGATTTATACCGATCACAAAAGTCTTCAACACATCTTTAACCAAAGTGAATTGAATATGAGGCAAAGGCGTTGGCTTGAACTATTTAGTGATTATGACTGTGACATCCGTTATCATCCGGGCAAGGAAAATGTAGTAGCCGATGCCTTGAGTAGGAAGGAGAGAGTGAAACCAAGACGGGCTAGAGCTATGAGCCACACGATGGGGCCAAATATTCGTGACCGGATTATTGAAGCCCAAATTCAAGCCACCCTACCGGAAAACTTTGGAAACGAGACCCTAGATGGCATGGAACAACAATTTGACAGAAAGAATGATAATGGGCTATACTTGGTGGAAAGACTTTGGGTTCCTATTTCCGGTAACTTGAGAACGCTTATTATGAATGAAGCTCATCAATCGCCTAATTCGGTCCATCCTGGGTCAGATAAGATGTACTTTGATTTGAAAAACTTGTATTGGTGGCCGGGCATGAAGCGTAATGTGGCTAAGTATGTGAGTGAGTGTCTTACTTGCTTACAAGTCAAGGCCGATCACAAGAAGCCACCCGGATTGTTGGTACAACCGGTGATGCCCGAATGGAAGTGGGAACATATTTCAATGGACTTCATTACTAAACTACCGAAGACGAGAAGCGGTCGTGACACGATTTGGGTGATAGTAGATCGGTTAACGAAGTCGGCTCACTTTTTAGCCATTCGTGAAACCGATAAATTTGACACTTTGGCTCGTTTGTACATCAAGGAAGTAATATCTAAGCATAGAGTACCGATTTCTATCATTTCTGATAGAGATGCCCATTTCAAATCAAACTTTTGGGTAGCCTTTCAAAAAGCAATGGGTACTCGACTCGACATGAGCACGGCGTTTCATCCTCAAACGGATGGACAAACCGAGAGAACCATTCAAACACTTGAAGATATGCTGAGGGCTTGTGCAATTGATTTTGGTGGAAGTTGGGAAGATCATTTGCCGCTAGTTGAGTTCTCGTACAACAATAGTTATCATGCCACCATTCAAATGGCGCCCTTTAGAGCATTGTATGGTAGGATATGTCGTTCTCCTCTAGCTTGGGCGGAAATTGGAGAGAGTCAACTTATCGGGCCAGAAATTGTGGTTGAAACGACTAAGGTAATATCTCAAATTAAGGAGAAGTTGCAATTGGCCCGTGAGACGTCAAAAGAAGTATGCCGATGTGAGGCGGAGACCATTGGAGTTTGAAATTGGTGATTATGTACTTTTGAAAGTGTCACCTTGGAAAGGTGTTGTACGTTTTGTGAAGCGGGGAAAACTTGCGCCAAGGTATATTGGTCCTTTCAAGATTCTTGAACGGGTTGGAAAGGTTGCCTACCGATTAGAATTACCACAAGAGCTTAGCGGTGTGCATGATGTGTTTCATATTTGCAACCTTGCTGCTCTGATACCAATTGTTAGTCCCAAATATAGATGGTTAATTAAACCCGACTGGCAAGTACAACTGATCTTGATGGACAAGTTCAGTTTACGATCCAGATATGGATAACAAGAAACAATTGACTAAATATAAAATGCAAGAACAAGTTGGCAGAAACTATATAAAGATATATATAAGTATAATCAAGTATGTAGCATTGAGACACGTTGTTTTCTAATGTATTTGATTTATTGATATATAAACAAATACAAGGATTGTTGCGGAACAAAGATAAACACCCAAGTGTAAGTATCTAAACAATCCCGAAATACAAGTGATCTAATTAACTTGGAAATACTCGTAAGTTTACTTAGAGTATATCTCACAAGTTGCAATGCTAAAGTTTCAAGCCCTTTGCAAGTTGTGAGAAGACTTTGTATTTATAGACCAAGTCCATGATGACATGGACAAGATCGTATAAAATTGGTTGTGAGCATTTAAGGAATTAAACTTAATTCCTTAAATGCTTGTACTTGGAAGAGTATATAAGTCAGTGATGTGACTTATAGTACTATGTTCCAAACCTATACTTTTACCTTGTACCTTTTATTAATAGATAAATCTATTAACTGGGTAAGGTATGTAAAGTAAAAAGTCTTCCTCGTAATCAGTGTAAAGTGTTGTAAATACTTTACACTGAGATGCTTCAGTCTTCGATCTGGTAGAATCACTCTTTGCTCGCTTCTGAGATGATTCTCTTCTTCATACTTCAGTCTTTGACTTTAGAATGAATGCTTCAGATTTGTCTTGATCTGAACTGAAGTGAAGCTTCAGTGAAGGAATTCTGAGACATCTCAGAATTCTGTACAAACGTCTTCACTAAACTTCAAGCTATTTATGAACAAATTATACTTGGTCGATTTCCGACCTAACATATCTTCTTCAGAGAATGAAATTTCGGATATCCGAAATTTCGGATATCCGAATTCGGATATCCGAAATTCGGATATCCGAAATTTCGGATATATTTCGGATATGAAATCCATATCAAAGTCGGATATCCGAATTTTCGGATATCCGAATTTCGGATATCCGAAATTTCGGATAGTGGATTTCAATATCCGAACATATATCCGAAATTTCGGATATCCGAAATTTCGGATATCCGAAATTTCGGATATCCGAAATTTCGGATATCCGAAATTTCGGATATATGTTCGGATATTGAAATCCACTATCCGAAATTTCGGATATCCGAAATTCGGATATCCGAAAATTCGGATATCCGACTTTCGGATAGTCCGATTTCGGATATCCGATAGTTCGGATATCCGAAATTTCGGATATCCGAAATTTCGGATATATGTTCGGATATTGAAATCCACTATCCGAAATTTCGGATATCCGAAATTCGGATATCCGAAAATTCGGATATCCGACTTTCGGAACAAATTTCATATCCGAAATATATCCGAAATTTCGGATATCCGAAATTTCGGATATCCGAATTTCGGATATCCGAATTTCGGATATCCGATATTTCGGATATCCGAAATTTCGGATATCCGAAATTTCGGATATATGTTCGGATATTGAAATCCACTATCCGAAATTTCGGATATCCGAAATTCGGATATCCGAAAATTCGGATATCCGACATTTCGGATATCGAAATTTCGATATCAAATTATATCCGAAATTTCGGATATCCGAAAGTCGGATATCCGAATTTTCGGATATCCGAATTTCGGATATCCGAAATTTCGGATAGTGGATTTCAATATCCGAACATATATCCGAAATTTCGGATATCCGAAATTCGGATATCCGAAATTTCGGATATCCGAAATCGGATATCCGAAATATCCGAAATTTCGGATATCCGAAATTTCGGATATCCGAAATTTCGGATATCCGAAATTTCGGATATCCGATTTCGGATATCCGATTTCGGATATCCGATATTTCGGATATCCGAAATTTCGGATATCCGAAATTTCGGATATATGTTCGGATATTGAAATCCACTATCCGAAATTTCGGATATCCGAAATTCGGATATCCGAAAATTCGGATATCCGAACTTTCGGATACAATTTCAATCCGAAATATATCCGAAATTTCGGATATCCGAAATTTCGGATATCCGAAATCGGATATCCGAAATTTCGGATATCCGAAATTTCGGATATCCGAAATTTCGGATATCCGAAATTTCGGATATCCGAAATTTCGGATATCCGAAATTTCGGATATCCGAAATTTCGGATATCCGAAATTTCGGATATCCGAAATTTCGGATATCCGAAATTTCGGATATCCGAAATTTCGGATATCCGAAATTTCGGATATCCGAAATTTCGGATATCCGAAATTTCGGATATCCGAAATTTCGGATATCCGAAATTTCGGATATCCGAAATTTCGGATATCCGAAATTTCGGATATCCGAAATTTCGGATATCCGAAATTTCGGATATCCGAAATTTCGGATATCCGAAATTTCGGATATCCGAAATTTCGGATATCCGAAATTTCGGATATCCGAAATTTCGGATATCCGATTTCGGATATCCGAATTTCGGATATCCGATATTTCGGATATCCGAAATTTCGGATATCCGAAATTTCGGATATATGTTCGGATATTGAAATCCACTATCCGAAATTTCGGATATCCGAAATTCGGATATCCGAAACTTCGGATATCCGAAATTTCGGGTATCTTTGGATATTCGAAACACTATCCGAAATTTCGGATATCCGAAGTTTTGGATATCCGAAATTTCGGATATCCGAAATTTCGGATAGTGGATTTCAATATCCGAACATATATCCGAAATTTCGGATATCCGAAATTCGGATATCCGAAATTTCGGATATCCGAAATCGGATATCCGAAATTATATCCGAAATTTCGGATATCCGAAATTTCGGATATCCGAAATTTCGGATATCCGAAATTTCGGATATCCGAAATTTCGGATATCCGATTTCGGATATCCGAAACTTTCGGATATCCGAAATTTCGGATATATGTTCGGATATTCCAATTTAACTTCAAAGTTTCGGATATCCGAAAGTTTCGGATATCCGAAATTTCGGATATCCGAAATTTCGGATATGTTTCGGATATCCGAAATCATATCCGAAATTCGGATATCCGAAATTTCGGATATCCGAAACTTTCGGATATCCGAACTTTGGATACGAAATTGAATATCCGAACATATATCCGAAATTTCGGATATCCGAAGTTTCGGATATCCGAAATCGGATATCCGAAATTTCGGATATCCGAAATTTCGGATATCCGAAATTTCGGATATCCGAAATTTCGGATATCCGAAATTTCGGATATCCGAAATTTCGGATATCCGAAATTTCGGATATCCGAAATTTCGGATATCCGAAATTTCGGATATCCGAAATTTCGGATATCCGAAATTTCGGATATCCGAAATTTCGGATATCCGAAATTTCGGATATCCGAAATTTCGGATATCCGAAATTTCGGATATCCGAAATTTCGGATATCCGAAATTTCGGATATCCGAAATTTCGGATATCCGAAATTTCGGATATCCGAAATTTCGGATATCCGAAATTTCGGATATCCGAAATTTCGGATATCCGAAATTTCGGATATCCGAAATTTCGGATATCCGAAATTTCGGATATCCGAAATTTCGGATATCCGAAATTTCGGATATCCGAAATTTCGGATATCCGAAATTTCGGATATCCGAAATTTCGGATATCCGAAATTTCGGATATCCGAAATTTCGGATATCCGAAATTTCGGATATCCGAAATTTCGGATATCCGAAATTTCGGATATCCGAAATTTCGGATATCCGAAATTTCGGATATCCGAAATTTCGGATATCCGAAATTTCGGATATCCGAAATTTCGGATATCCGAAATTTCGGATATCCGATTTCGGATATCCGATTTCGGATATCCGATATTTCGGATATCCGAAATTTCGGATATCCGAAATTTCGGATATATGTTCGGATATTGAAATCCACTATCCGAAATTTCGGATATCCGAAATTCGGATATCCGAAAATTCGGATATCCGAAACTTTCGAATCGATTTATATCCGAAAAATTCGGATATCCGAATTTCGGATATCCGAAATTTCGGATATCCGAAATTTCGGATATCCGATTCGATATCCGAAATCCGATCCGATTTTATCCGAAAATTCGGATATCCGAAATTTCGGATATCCGAAACTCGGATATCCGAAGTTTCGGATTCGGATTCGGATATCAATTTTCGAAATTTTCGGATATTTCGGATATCCGAAAATATCCGAAATCCGAAAACTTAAAAACACCCAAAAATATAATATAGTATATAGTTATATACTAATATAAAATCTGATTCTTTTCTAAGTAGTTAAAAATACCCTAATATAATATCACCTAACTTTTCAGCCGACACACCCAAATCCCAATTCACAACTCACACACTTTTCTCCAAACCCTAACCCTGGTATGTTCTAACTTCTAACTCCAAAATATGTCCGAATCGAACACGCAGCTCGCACAACAGGTATGATTCTTCATAGTTTTTTGTTTATATTTGTTGTATTTTGATGTATGCTTTGTATTTAATGCATACTTTTTAAGTAATTTAGTTTTCTTCTTATTTGCATCGTTTTTACTTTCTACACAATACACATCATGGTTTTTGATTTATTTGCTTTGATTATGTATATGATTGTTACTTGTTGTCATTGTGACATATTTTGATAATTTTTTTAATCTTTTATTTTAAATAATTAAATATAGATGGATAAAATGGCACAAGCTGATGAAAGTGACAATCTCAAAGATATGTATCATGATTCTACTAACTCAGATTGTGAATTTGTTTCTGAAAATGAGGTATCTAAGAAACCCACCAAAAAGGCTGCAAAAAGGAAAAATGATACAAAACCACCACTAGCACCCACTGTAACTGATTATGATCCTCTTTCATTTGAAAATAAAAGATCTCCATGGTTCTCACATTTTCAACGCACTAATATCGTAGATGTTGCTGAATGCAAATATTGTCATTCACATATTGGATGTGCAAGTAAACAAGGAACCACTCGTTTAAAAAATCATATTAACAGTTGTAAACAATATCAACCTAATATTGATAAGAGACAAAAACTTATTGATCTTGAGTCCAAAACACGTGTTAGTGATGATGGTTCTATTGAAAACATATCGGTTCCTAAGTTATGGGAGTTTAGCCAAGAAAACATTAGGAAAGCGCTCGCTAGAATGCTTATTATTGATGAGTTGCCATTTTCTTTTGTCGAGCATGAGGGTTTTATTGAGTTCTGTAAGGTAATTAATCCTCATTTCTGTGTTCCTTCACGTTCTACTGCAACGAGAGATTGTTATTCGCTTTTTATTTCCGAAAGAAAAAAGTTATCAGATGTATTTCAAAAGCTTTCTTCTAGAGTATGTCTCACCACAGATACATGGACATCACTTCAAAATATGAGTTATATGTGTTTGACTGCTCATTTTATTGATGACGACTGGGTTTTGCATAAGAGAATAGTAAATTTCTGTCCCGTAGCAGGTCATTCTGGGTTACTAATTGGTAGAGCGGTTGAAAAGTGTTTAACTGAATGGGGTCTGAAGAACATTTTGACCGTGACAGTAGATAATGCTAGTTCTAACGATGTAGCTCTTCAACACTTGAAAAAAGTATTTAATCATTGGGAATGTGGTTTATTGCAGGGAAGTTTTTTGCACATGAGATGTGCTGCTCACATATTGAATTTGGTTGTCAAAGATGGTTTGAGTGATATTGATAGTTCAGTGAAAAAAGTGCGTGCTCTCGTGAAGTATGTTAGGTCTTCTCCCTCAAGGCTCCAGAAGTTTAAGGCTTGTGTAGAAGAGGAGAAAATAGAAGGTAAAAGTCTCGTGACCATGGACGTCGAAACAAGATGGAACTCAACATTTCTGATGCTTGAAAGTGCTGTGAAGTTTAAAAAAGCATTCTCTAACTTGCTTTTAAAGGATTCTAACTGTGAGAAGGAGCTTAAAAAGTGTACGGGTGGTTTGATTACTGATGCAGATTGGGTTAAAGCAAGTAGTTTGCTGCCATTCTTGAAAATATTCTATGATGCTACATTAAGGTTCTCGGGTTCTCGTTATATAACATCTAATGCTTATATGCATGAGGTATTTGGAATTGGTAATGTGATTGATGCTTTTATTTTGCATGAGGATCCTTCCATTAGGACTATGGCAGTGAATATGCGCTCGAAATATAAGAAGTATTGGGGGTCACTTATGAAACTCAACCAGTTTCCGTTCATTGCCTTATTCCTTGATCCCAGGCGCAAGTGGCAGTATATTCAGTGGATTGTGAATGATAAGTATGACTCAGAAACTGCAAGTGCATTTCTTGAAAGTCTTAAGAAGAATATAGATGCTTTGTTTCAAGTCTATGCATCTTCTTTTCCCCAAAAAAAGATGGATCAAGAGGTTTCATCTAGACCTTCTACTTCTGCGAGTTCTGTGTTGGTGCATGGGGTGCAAATAGATGTTGACCAGCTTATGACAGAAAAGTTTGAATTGGCTATGGGGAATCCAAACAATACAATGAAGAAAAAAACAGAGCTGGACAAATACACAACTGAAGATCGTGAATCCAATGACCCAGATTTTGACGTATTAAAGTGGTGGAAGGTTCAACAAGTAAGATATCCCGTTCTTGCTATGATGGCACGAGATATGCTTGCCATTCCTGTTTCAACAGTTGCATCTGAGTCGGCATTTAGCACTGGAGGGCGCGTGCTTGATTCTTTCAGAACCTCTCTAACTCCAAGAATGGTGGAAGCACTGGTTTGTACTCAAGACTGGATACGTGCTTCTCATACTCGCATTTCAATTGAGGACACCTTTGCTGAGATTGAGAAAATGGAAGAAGAATGTTAGTCTAAACATTTTTGCATATCCTTCCACTTATACTTTTGTTTATAAGTCTGCTAATATTTTTTTTTCTTTGAGTAATAGGTTTGAAGGAGTTAACATTGGAGCAACCAACCATCATCATTGATGAAACACTAGATGGCCAAGAGAGTGAGACGTTGGATTCTTTGGCAGATGAAGATAACCGATAAAGGTATGGTCTTACATGGTTTAGTTTTATGTTCTTATATGGTTACTTGGTAAAAGTCTGATTTGTTAAATCATTTGTTTATGTTATCTTCAGTAGGTAGCAACTGGAGTGTGGATTGTGGATATTTTGACTGCAAAAAAGGGTAATGGACTAGCTCAGTATAAGTTTTAATGGTTATTTTGTAGTTTGACACTAGCACATGAACGTTATTATTTATATTGATTTCTAACCCATTTCCGAAATTCGGATATCCGAAAATTCGGATATCCGAAATTCGGATATCCGAAAATTCGGATATCCGAAATTCGGATATCCGAAATTCGGATATCCGAAAATTCGGATATCCGAATTTCGGATATCCGAAATTCGGATATCCGAAATTCGGATATCCGAAATTCGGATATCCGAAATTTCGGATATCCGAAAATTCGGATATCCGAAAATTCGGATATCCGAAAATTCGGATATCCGAAATTCGGATATCCGAAATTCGGATATCCGAAATTCGGATATCCGAAAATTCGGATATCCGAAATTTCGGATATCCGAAATTCGGATATCCGAAATTCGGATATCCGAAATTCGGATATCCGAAAATTCGGATATCCGAAATTCGGATATCCGAAATTTCGGATATCCGAAATTCGGATATCCGAAATTTCGGATATCCGAAATTTCGGATATCCGAAAATTCGGATATCCGAATTCGGATATCCGAAATTCGGATATCCGAAAATTCGGATATCCGAAATTCGGATATCCGAAAATTCGGATATCCGAAAATTCGGATATCCGAAATTCGGATATCCGAAATTCGGATATCCGAAATTTCGGATATCCGAAATTTCGGATATCCGAAATTCGGATATCCGAAAATTCGGATATCCGAAATTCGGATATCCGAAAATTCGGATATCCGAAATTTCGGATATCCGAAATTCGGATATCCGAAATTGGATATCCGAAATTCGGATATCCGAAAATTCGGATATCCGAAATTTCGGATATCCGAAATTCGGATATCCGAAAATTCGGATATCCGAAATTTCGGATATCCGAAAATTCGGATATCCGAAATTCGGATATCCGAAATTTCGGATATCCGAAATTCGGATATCCGAAATTCGGATATCCGAAAATTCGGATATCCGAAATTCGGATATCCGAATTCGGATATCCGAAATTTCGGATATCCGAAATTTCGGATATCCGAAATTTCGGATATCCGAAATTTCGGATATCGAAATTTCATATCCGAAATTTCGGATATCCGAAATTCGGATATCCGAAAATTTCGGATATCCGAAATCGGATATCCGAAATTCGGATATCCGAAAATTCGGATATCCGAAATTCGGATATCCGAAAATTCGGATATCCGAATTTCGGATATCCGAAAATTCGGATATCCGAAATTTCGGATATCCGAAATCGGATATCCGAAATTCGGATATCCGAAAATTCGGATATCCGAAATTTCGGATATCCGAAATTTCGGATATCCGAATTCGGATATCCGAAAATTCGGATATCCGAAATTTCGGATATCCGAAAATTCGGATATCCGAAATTTCGGATATCCGAAAATTCGGATATCCGAAATTTCGGATATCCGAAAATTCGGATATCCGAAATTTCGGATATCCGAAATTTCGATATCCGAAATTTCGGATATCCGAAATTCGGATATCCGAAAATTCGGATATCCGAAAATTCGGATATCCGAAATTTCGGATATCCGAAATTTCGGATATCCGAAATTTCGGATATCCGAAATTCGGATATCCGAAAATTCGGATATCCGAAATTTCGGATATCCGAAATTTCGGATATCCGAAATTTCGATATCCGAAATTTCGGATATCCGAAAATTCGGATATCCGAAATTTCGGATATCCGAAAATTCGGATATCCGAATTTCGGATATCCGAAATTCGGATATCCGAAAATTCGGATATCCGAAATTCGGATATCCGAAATTTCGGATATCCGAAAATTCGGATATCCGAAATTTCGGATATCCGAAAATTCGGATATCCGAAAATTCGGATATCCGAAATTTCGGATATCCGAAATTTCGGATATCCGAATTTCGGATATCCGAAAATTCGGATATCCGAAATTTCGGATATCCGAAACTTTCGGATATCCGAATTTCGGATATCCGAAATTCGGATATCCGAAAATTCGGATATCCGAAATTTCGGATATCCGAAATTTCGGATATCCGAATTTCGGATATCCGAAATTCGGATATCCGAAAATTCGGATATCCGAAAATTCGGATATCCGAAATTCGGATATCCGAAATTCGGATATCCGAAATTTCGGATATCCGAAATTCGGATATCCGAAAATTCGGATATCCGAAATTCGGATATCCGAAAATTCGGATATCCGAAATTCGGATATCCGATTTCGGATATCCGAAAATTCGGATATCCGACTTTGAACACCCCTAATCACGAGAATGCTTTCTTAAAGACCTTGTTCCAGTTACTTTGGGCTTAATGATTGGTCTGAGCACCTCTTTCTCAACCTTCAGAATTTCTGCCAGAATTTCCTTCCTTTTGATCGCCATTTCTTTTTCTCTATTTTTCTTTAAGTCTTCAATGGACAACTTAAAGGTCAGACTTTCTAACTTTTGTTCCAGAGGAGAGTAGTTCATCCCACACTCATATTCCAGCATATCGACAACAGCCTTTTGCACTCTTGGATCATTTTTGATTTTCAAGTATCTTTCCAATGATAATCCAAGAGCTGCAGCATCTATATGATCAAGGGTCCCCATCTTCAGATGTTGTTCCCTTTCTCTTTCTTTGGTTTCCCTCCACATAATGAATTGATTGGAAACCTGCTTTTGCAACGCTTCCAACTTCTTACTATCAGCCTCAAGATCGTGCAAGGGATAACCATGCTCATCCACATTCTCACCAACAATGATTCCAGAACCCTTAGAACTTTTCTTTGGTTCTTCTTCTTCTTGAGCCTTGCCTTTGCCCTTGTTTTTCTTCTGAACTTGTTCCCCCTGAACTGAGGTACTACCAGATGGTACCTCAGCTTGCTTCTTGGTTGCTTCAATCATTTCTTGAGTACTCGCCAGCAAACCAATAGGCACACTTCCCCCTTTGGGGATCTCTGAAGGCATTTTAGCATAAACATCAATGGCCGTCTGAATGGCCTTCAGAGGTTCCCAACTCTGCTGCAGAAGGCAATCAGAAATGCCTTTTGCCATAGTAGAGAACTGAGCCCTTAACCTAAATGATGAGTTAAGGTTCAGATTCTCTTTCTCATTCAATTCTTTTAACAGCTTTTTAACCTCTTCAGATAAGGAAGGAGTAGGAGGAGCAACATCTTTTTCTTTATTGAGCAGGGTCAGAATTTCATCTAACTGCTTGGACTGGCCTTTAACAATCTCTTCGAGAGAAGATACTGATTTCTGAACTTCTGCAACAGCTTGATCTACTTTCTCTGAAGTATCTGCAGTAAGTTCTAAGACCATCCTTCTGACCCCATCTTCAATCTTTTCAGAAACAGATTCTGAAATCTGAGCAACTAAATTCTGAGTTAGCTCAAACTTCAGATTATCCAAAATGCCAACACTTAAAGAAGCCCCAAGTTCTTTCTCATTTATACTTGGCTTCTGAACCAACTCATGGACTTCTCTTCCAACAGCCATAAAGTCTTGTTTCAACAACTGAACACAAGATGTCAAGTTTGCAACCACCGAAGCTTGCACATCTCGTTTTGTTAGCTTGAAGGCTTCTCTGATTGCAGAGCTCACCTTGTTGCAAGTCATCACCAGCTCATTCAGCTTCCCAACTACTAGTCCTTCGTTTCCAGCAACTTTGGTTAGCTCAGTTCCAAGGAACATCTGAGCACCTTTCATATCAGCCAAGGAACTAGTATTGGCAGTTAGAGATTTTGTTAAATCCTTCACCCTAAGAATAAGGCTTTGGACTTCGGTTTGAGTTTTCTCTAACCGTGCTTCTGCATTTAAAGGTGGTGGAGGTTGTGCAGAAGCAGGAGCAACAAATGGTAGATTACCAAGCCCTTTCAGAACGTTGTTCAGTTGTAAATCGGTTGGACTCTCAAATTCGGTTTCAGAATCTAAGTCCGTCTCTATTTGGGGGTGAGGTTTTTGAAGTGATGAAATTGAAATTGAAGGCATTGTTGGGGCGTTTGCGAGGATGGTGGCTGGCTCAGAATCAGATTGATTCGCCTCCAATAATCCCTCGTCAAACTCAAAATCAGCAAGGGAATCGAGATTCCCCTGAGGTAGCTCATCGTCATCCCAGAAAGCATTCACTTTTACAATCTGGTCAGATATGCCCTGGTTTGGGTCACTAGTACCCGCACCAGTTTCTGGTTCAACATCTGCAGAAGCAGGTGCATCGTCACCAGATTTAATGATCGATTCAACCGTAGGTCCACTAACGGGTCCCACATTCTTTTGTGGCCCACTTAGTGACCTTTCTGGACCAGCTAGTGTGGCTGAAACAGTTTTAGTAAATACCTGAAGCATAGCAGAGGAGAGTTCAGGCTCATCTTCAGTAATGGATGCCTTTGAGAAATCTCTGCTGTATTCAGGTACTGAAGCTTCGGGTCCAGCTTGATTATAAGCTTCACCAAGTATATCCATGAAACATAAGCTCAGAAATCTTGGAAAGGCAATATGCAGACTTCTCTTTCCTTTTAATTTTGTAATTAGCTGAGAAAAGAGAATCTCAGCAAAGTCTGCTTGTATCCCATTCCAAATATAATACCCCATCTCAACTTGGGGTAATGAAAGTTGGTCCAACCCTCCATGGTTGCCACCAAGACTTTCCACAATTTGGGTCCAGAAGAACCTCCAGCAATTGCCAAATCCAGACATAAATATGTGTCCGGAGGTCTTCAGATTACCATCAGCATCCTCCATATCGCCATGACCGGTGGCGACTAGAACCTCCCTGAAATTGACTACTTTGAGTCTTTTAGCAAAAACCTGGGAAGGTTCGAGGTAGTTCAGATGAAGGGAATTTCTGAACTCCTCAAGAGTGATAACACACTGCTTGGTGCCTTCATTGAGAGTGAAGGAGATGGATTGTTCATCTTTGTTCACCACAGCAGTATACCAGAATTCAAGCAAGTATCGATGATACAATGCCTGAGGATTAGCGGTCAGAGCATAATGGAAAGGGGATTGCTCCCAAAAATTATTAATTCTTCCCATTAGGTTTTCAGATTTCACATTTAATTGAGCCAAGAAATTGCTCATATTAAATCGGATTTGTGAGGGAGTGAAATTCTTTGGCTATGTTGCAGATGTTTTCACAACATTCGATGGAGTATATTCAAAATTGATGAGCGACTTGTGTTGCGAAGAAGATGATGATTTAGACATTTTAAGAATCGAAATATGAAAGTGAAAAGGAATATGAAAAGTTAAGGAATTTGAGAGTAAATATGAGAGAGATTGATGATTGGAAAGTAAATGAAAAACGAAGTAAATGAAAGAATGAATAAGGAATTTGTATTTAAGATGGAATTAAAGGTGATTTTCCAATTAAAATAGAATCCTGGGTTGCAAACAGTGATTCGATTGATGATGAAAAAAGAGAATTCTTGGTTCAGCCCAACGAGTGGCAGATTTTGATGGAGTCTCGCTAAACAATTTCTGGGGTCAAGTCCGCATTTAATGCAGAGACGTAAATTCTGAGCATGGTCAGTTCCAACGAGATCTGAACCATCTCAGTTAATAAAATTCAACTGAAATATTTTGATTTTCTGAAGTGCTTCAGTTAAATACGTTTTTCTGAGTAAAAGGTTCCCCCTCAAAAATGAAGGTTTATTTTACAGTTTGAAAAATATTTAACATTCCCCCTGAAGTGATGATCCATGAATTAATAAGTGCCAATATAGTATCACTAAGGCGTTCGATAGCTAGGCGAGCAAAAATTACATGGATCGCTCAGACTGGTGAACCAGATCAGTGTCACTGAGGCGTTCATAACAAGATTACCAGTCTAAGGATTTAACATACCCAACTCACTGACCAGATGTTTAAAGGTTTTGACATCTAAAGGTTTTGTAAAAACGTCAGCGAGTTGCTTATCAGTGGGAATAAAGTGCAATTCAATATCTCCTTTCAGAATATGATCACGAATGAAATGATACCTGAGGCCGATGTGCTTGGTTTTCGAGTGCATCACAGGATTGTGAGATATGGCAATGGCACTGGTGTTATCACAAAAGATTGGAGTCTTTGTGTAAGTAACACCATAATCAGTCAGCTGGTTTTTCATCCAAAGAATCTGAGCACAACAACTTGCTGCAGAAATATACTCAGCTTCTGCAGTGGATAGTGATACTGCAGTCTGCTTCTTACTTGTCCAGCTTACAAATTTGCCACCAAGGAAATGACACCCACCAGTGGTACTTTTCCTGTCTATCTTACAACCTGCATGATCAGAATCTGAATAACCCATTAGATCTAGACTGGAGCCTTTGGGATACCAAAGACCCAATCTGGGTACACCTTTAAGGTATCTGAAGATCCTTTTAACAGCATTTGCATGTGCTTCTCTGGGATCAGACTGAAATCTAGCACAAAGGCATGTTGCAAACATTATGTCTGGTCTACTTGCAGTTAAATACATCAGTGAACCAACCATACCACGATATTTTGTATGGTTCACTGGTTTTCCATGTGGATCAGAATCCAAAGTTAATGGAGCATAAATAGGAGTATCTTTTGATGAGACAGAATCAAATTGATATTTCTTTAATAAGTCTCTGACATATTTTTCTTGGTTTATGAAAATACCATCTTCAGTTTGTTTTACTTGAAGTCCCAGAAAATATGTCAGTTCACCCATCATACTCATTTCATACTCAGAAGACATGATTTTAGAAAAAATTTCACACATCTTCTCATTTGTAGAACCAAACACAATATCATCAACATAAATTTGTACTAAAAGGATATCACTTTTATCATGCAATATGAACAAAGTTTTATCTATTGCACCACGTTTAAAACCATTTTTAAGAAGATGTTTAGTAAGAGTATCATACCAGACTCTGGGTGCTTGTCTCAGACCATATAAGGCTTTGTTCAGTCTGTACACCCAATGTGGTTTTTCTTCATTGATGAATCCTGGTGGTTGATACACATACACGACTTCTTCTAGTTCGCCATTCAGAAATGCACTTTTGACATCCATTTGATAGACTTTAAACTGATGATGAGCTGCAAAAGCTAAGAATATTCTGATAGCTTCAAGTCTAGCAACTGGTGCAAAAGTTTCATCAAAATCTATTCCCTCTTCTTGTGCATATCCTTTTGCAACAAGTCTTGCTTTGTTTCTTATGATGTGACCATCTTCATCCATCTTGTTTCTGAAGACCCATCTTGAAATTGGTGATTATGTACTTTTGAAAGTGTCACCTTGGAAAGGTGTTGTACGTTTTGTGAAGCGGGGAAAACTTGCGCCAAGGTATATTGGTCCTTTCAAGATTCTTGAACGGGTTGGAAAGGTTGCCTACCGATTAGAATTACCACAAGAGCTTAGCGGTGTGCATGATGTGTTTCATATTTGCAACCTTGCTGCTCTGATACCAATTGTTAGTCCCAAATATAGATGGTTAATTAAACCCGACTGGCAAGTACAACTGATCTTGATGGACAAGTTCAGTTTACGATCCAGATATGGATAACAAGAAACAATTGACTAAATATAAAATGCAAGAACAAATTGGCAGAAACTATATAAAGATATATATAAGTATAATCAAGTATGTAGCATTGAGACACGTTGTTTTCTAATGTATTTGATTTATTGATATATAAACAAATACAAGGATTGTTGCGGAACAAAGATAAACACCCAAGTGTAAGTATCTAAACAATCCCGAAATACAAGTGATCTAATTAACTTGGAAATACTCGTAAGTTTACTTAGAGTATATCTCACAAGTTGCAATGCTAAAGTTTCAAGCCCTTTGCAAGTTGTGAGAAGACTTTGTATTGATTGATTGATTGATTGATTGAATGATTGGTTGTTTTAGTTGTTGGATTGATGTGATGTTACCTTTCGTTTGATTGGTTAAATTGGTTGGTATTGAATTGTTGAGATGATTATTGTTGATGACTTATTATTATTGATTGTTGATTGATGATGTTGATTAGTTGATTGATTGTTATTGATTGATTGATTGATTGATTGATTGATTGATTGATTGATTGATTGATTGATTGATTGATTGATTGATTGATTGATTGATTGATTGATTGATTGATTGATTGATTGATTGATTGATTGATTGATTGATTGATTGATTGATTGATTGATTGATTGATTGATTGATTGATTGATTGATTGATTGATTGATTGATTGATTGATTGATTGATTGATTGATTGATTGATTGATTGATTGATTGATTGATTGATTGATTGATTGATTGATTGATTGATTGATTGATTGATTGATTGATTGATTGATTGATTGATTGATTGATTGATTGATTGATTGATTGATTGATTGATTGATTGATTGATTGATTGATTGATTGATTGATTGATTGATTGATTGATTGATTGATTGATTGATTGATTGATTGATTGATTGATTGATTGATTGATTGATTGATTGATTGATTGATTGATTGATTGATTGATTGATTGATTGATTGATTGATTGATTGATTGATTGATTGATTGATTGATTGATTGATTGATTGATTGATTGATTGATTGATTGATTGATTGATTGATTGATTGATTGATTGATTGATTGATTGATTGATTGATTGATTGATTGATTGATTGATTGATTGATTGATTGATTGATTGATTGATTGATTGATTGATTGATTGATTGATTGATTGATTGATTGATTGATTGATTGATTGATTGATTGATTGATTGATTGATTGATTGATTGATTGATTGATTGATTGATTGATTGATTGATTGATTGATTGATTGATTGATTGATTGATTGATTGATTGATTGATTGATTGATTGATTGATTGATTGATTGATTGATTGATTGATTGATTGATTGATTGATTGATTGATTGATTGATTGATTGATTGATTGATTGATTGATTGATTGATTGATTGATTGATTGATTGATTGATTGATTGATTGATTGATTGATTGATTGATTGATTGATTGATTGATTGATTGATTGATTGATTGATTGATTGATTGATTGATTGATTGATTGATTGATTGATTGATTGATTGATTGATTGATTGATTGATTGATTGATTGATTGATTGATTGATTGATTGATTGATTGATTGATTGATTGATTGATTGATTGATTGATTGATTGATTGATTGATTGATTGATTGATTGATTGATTGATTGATTGATTGATTGATTGATTGATTGATTGATTGATTGATTGATTGATTGATTGATTGATTGATTGATTGATTGATTGATTGATTGATTGATTGATTGATTGATTGATTGATTGATTGATTGATTGATTGATTGATTGATTGATTGATTGATTGATTGATTGATTGATTGATTGATTGATTGATTGATTGATTGATTGATTGATTGATTGATTGATTGATTGATTGATTGATTGATTGATTGATTGATTGATTGATTGATTGATTGATTGATTGATTGATTGATTGATTGATTGATTGATTGATTGATTGATTGATTGATTGATTGATTGATTGATTGATTGATTGATTGATTGATTGATTGATTGATTGATTGATTGATTGATTGATTGATTGATTGATTGATTGATTGATTGATTGATTGATTGATTGATTGATTGATTGATTGATTGATTGATTGATTGATTGATTGATTGATTGATTGATTGATTGATTGATTGATTGATTGATTGATTGATTGATTGATTGATTGATTGATTGATTGATTGATTGATTGATTGATTGATTGATTGATTGATTGATTGATTGATTGATTGATTGATTGATTGATTGATTGATTGATTGATTGATTGATTGATTGATTGGAGGATATTGATTGTTGATTGATTGATTGATTTTGATTGATGTTGATTGAGAATATGCTTTTGTACTTATTGAATGTTTGGCTTGAGTTGATTTGTTATTGCTTGATTGTTGATTGATTGATTGATTGATTTGGGTTAAATGTTGGTTTGATGAGATGGTTTATCACGTTTGATTGACTTGGTTTATGTTTGTTAAGTAATTCATTAATATTAGGATAGACGTACCTACATGGAAGTCGGTTATGCCTTCATTGGGTTTTAGATGTGGTGGGAAGGTTGCGGGTGACCCTATATATAAGCATCTGAGACTCGAAGAATGGATAATCCTCTTAAGTGTATGTACGTATAGGTGGTTTAAATTGTGATTATTGGTTTATGATTGACGAATATTGATTGTTGGTTCATGACAGACGATTTGTGATTGATGCATATACGATTGATTGTAAGCATGCATACGTAGTACATAATCCCTCGGTTGAGGACTCAAACATCCTAGTGTATAGATGTATACACTTATCCTGTGAGATGTTGGTGACATGCCATCCGAGTATATAGACATATATATCTCGATGATTTTGAGATACAGCCTTGTTCATTATGATGACAGGCGGGTATCGTTGCATAGGTGACTTGAGTTCACGCATAAGATAGGCATGTTGGCTTATTTATGCATTTGGCACTTGCATTGATACTTTTATCATTTGTACATTCCTGTTACACGCTTACTTACTTTGCGTAATCTTGATTGTTGGACGTTATTGGACGTTATTATGAATTAAACATGGAAATACTAGGTTTTATGGAACAAACCACTTTTTAAGAAATTCCGGTGCAAAGCGTAGATACTTTACTAGTATGTAGAATATTCATACCGATGCAAACCTAATTAAGTTTCTGTATAATTTTATAGCTGAGCAATAATTTAAAAACTAGTGTTTTGACTGAATTGGCTTCGTAAATTGACGGTTGAACCGGTTGAAAAAGTGTACAACAATTGTATACATACACATTACAATGTAAACATAAAATCGATCACCATAAGTGTTATATAATTTTAACAATATAAATTTTGCCAATACAAATAATAATGTAGATAAAGATTAAAAACACAATATTTCTTTTCACAAAACAGTAATATATAAAACTTTTTGCCGGACAAAAGATCAATTCGACCTTAAACATACCAGTTTTACTGTTAATAACCCGATCGGTCGACCGAATTAAAACGAATTGTCATGAATTGATGCTATGACGTCATCGCATATAGTAGTGTCTTTTCTTTGCTTTCCCTTTGGTAGGAACTAGTAAAAACAAAATTGATTGAAAGCATCAAGCAACTACAGTATACTAGAACGGTATCCGCGTGATGCGACGGTAACGACGTTGGTGGAGGTGGAGGTAGCGATGGTGGTGGCGATGTAATGGCGGATATATATATATATATATATATATATATATATATATATATATATATATATATATATATATATATATATATATATATATATATATATATATATATATATATATATATATATATATATATATATATATATATATATATATATATATATATATATATATATATATATATATATATATATATATATATATATATATATATATATATATATATATATATATATATATATATATATATATATATATATATATATATATATATATATATATATATATATATATATATATATATATATATATATATATATATATATATATATATATATATATATATATATATATATATATATATATATATATATATATATATATATATATATATATATATATATATATATATATATATATATATATATATATATATATATATATATATATATATATATATATATATATATATATATATATATATATATATATATATATATATATATATATATATATATATATATATATATATATATATATATATATATATATATATATATATATATATATATATATATATATATATATATATATATATATATATATATATATATATATATATATATATATATATATATATATATATATATATATATATATATATATATATATATATATATATATATATATATATATATATATATATATATATATATATATATATATATATATATATATATATATATATATATATATATATATATATATATATATATATATATATATATATATATATATATATATATATATATATATATATATATATATATATATATATATATATATATATATATATATATATATATATATATATATATATATATATATATATATATATATATATATATATATATATATATATATATATATATATATATATATATATATATATATATATATATATATATATATATATATATATATATATATATATATATATATATATATATATATATATATATATATATATATATATATATATATATATATATATATATATATATATATATATATATATATATATATATATATATATATATATATATATATATATATATATATATATATATATATATATATATATATATATATATATATATATATATATATATATATATATATATATATATATATATATATATATATATATATATATATATATATATATATATATATATATATATATATATATATATATATATATATATATATATATATATATATATATATATATATATATATATATATATATATATATATATATATATATATATATATATATATATATATATATATATATATATATATATATATATATATATATATATATATATATATATATATATATATATATATATATATATATATATATATATATATATATATATATATATATATATATATATATATATATATATATATATATATATATATATATATATATATATATATATATATATATATATATATATATATATATATATATATATATATATATATATATATATATATATATATATATATATATATATATATATATATATATATATATATATATATATATATATATATATATATATATATATATATATATATATATATATATATATATATATATATATATATATATATATATATATATATATATATATATATATATATATATATATATATATATATATATATATATATATATATATATATATATATATATATATATATATATATATATATATATATATATATATATATATATATATATATATATATATATATATATATATATATATATATATATATATATATATATATATATATATATATATATATATATATATATATATATATATATATATATATATATATATATATATATATATATATATATATATATATATATATATATATATATATATATATATATATATATATATATATATATATATATATATATATATATATATATATATATATATATATATATATATATATATATATATATATATATATATATATATATATATATATATATATATATATATATATATATTCAAACATGTATTCATATCTATCTATCTATATATATATATATATATATCATGCTCGATTATTTCTTATTTTCCACTTCACGTAAGAAAACCGATCAACAAAAAGCCTTATTGATACTAAAATCATGGCTCAACGCCGTTATAAGAAATAAGGCTTTTTGTTGTCAACGGTAACCGATTTCGTTATATAATTCTTATATTATGTTCACCGATAATCATACCGATTGTGTGCGCGATTTTCCCCTTCATTTGTGCCGCCGAAGTCTGTTTTCGTATCTGCCGACGTCAGCGGTTGAAATCGGAACCGGCGGCATTGGCACCTGGGACTTTGGTAAAGCTTTCGTTATATTATATAATTGATTGATTTCATTTTTTAAATTAGGGTTTTTGTTCCTCTTTGCGTAGCATTTGTAACGAATTTAACCTAAACTTGATTATGAGTGTTTGTATTTATATAAATGTTTAGTATATATTCTGATTCTGATTGTATGTGTAGTTAATAATTAATTTTTGATTGTATGTGTATTGAAGTTGAATTTATTCTTCGAAAGTAGCTGTCTTTCTCTAAAAGGAAGTACATTTTGACTTATTTAAGTATGCATGAATCCATTTTGACAAATTAATATGCTACTGTATTTCTGACTAATTATTTTTTATAGAGGACTTTTTTCCGCCATGACCGTCATAAGGCGTGTGAATGGATTTTTGAATTAAGGTTTTATCACTTAGAAGTTTTATGTGTTAATAGGAGACTGTACTAGAGCTTAGATACAGTTTTGCCTTTATCTACTTACAACTCGTTACAAAAGTAAATGAGATAGATGCTTAAATATAGACTTAGTCCTTTTTCTGGGGTTAAAAAATAGGCATTCAAATGCATGGATGTACAAATCGGTTCTAGCTTTAGAAGCTTTATTCTTTAGGCACCCGTGTTTTTCACATTATATATGTGTGTCTGTGTGATTGTTTGGTTGTGACCATGTGTAAGCGTTCAGGATTGTAAATATAATAAGCAATTCTATGTGGATCACTTACACTTGTTATCTTCTTTAGGTTCAAGAAGATGTAGAAAGACCTCTTGTTTCTCAAGATTCGGATGTGGTTGAGGCTGACATCAGCGAGAATCCCAACAATCATAATTCAGGAAGCCATCCAACAACGTGAAACGGCTCAGACGATAGCCCTACAAGCACTTAGAGAGGCCTCAGCCACTGAAACTCTTGTTCAGTCTCTCAAGTAAGACTAACTTGTATTCATCAGTTTTTATTCTTTGTGACTATATACATGTAGGTCTATACCTAAAATCAAATTTGTGTCATAAAATTTGCAGGAACCTATCAAACTTGATCAAGTCAGCTAAACCTGAAAATCCAGCAGACTGTTTTGATCAGTTTCTTGATTTCCATAACCAAATTGTTCAAGCAGTAGCTGAAATGACATCCATTAAAGCCGCAACCGCTCAAATCCCAGCAGAAGAAACGCCAGCCTTGCACGATATCATGAACAACAACAACAATTCAGACTCAAACAATACATCCAAGAGGCGAGCTGCATTATACAAATTGATTGCAAGCTCTCCTGAACGAAACGATCATAAGTCAACAACACCCTTGGGGAAACAAATGAGACCACCATCAAATGTTAATCAAAAACCAAAATTGGTTGACAACAATGAAAACAAGAATCCCGGTGGGTCTAGTTGCAGTCTAAGTAATACCATTAAACTGGGAATGCAGATTGAAACCGAGGCTGGGAATTGGTTTATGGAGTTCTTGGAGAAAGCCTTGGAAAAGGGTATGAAGAAAACGAAAGGAAGCGTAGAGTCTGACGCTAAGAAAATTCCTCAATCACTTGTATTGAAAGTGATCAATTGGGTTGAAGTTGAACAATGTGATTCTAGTAAGAGACCAGTACATCCAAAAGCAACACAAATTGCTAGGAAATTAAGAATTAAAATGAAGAACCCTTGAATTTTTTTG
>CM067167.1:205234572-205272072 GCA_034093135.1 Erigeron breviscapus | reverse complement strand
GTGGCAAATGCGTCAATGTCCTCAAAATAAAGCTGGTTTGAACTGTATGTGGGAACGATATATGCTCCAGGTTTGTCACAGTTATGAGTTCTTATATGCCTTAATATATGCACTTCTTCATTTCTGTGAATCAAAATCATAGTTGGAAAATGGGTGAGTTGCGGGCTTGGTTAAGGGTTCAAAGCAGGTAACTATTTAGGATATGTGCATTGACCTATCAACATATTTCTTTTATTGAAGTCAAATAATGATTCAGTTATTTCAAATAAAGCAATTTAGGAGGTTGTAAACATGTGATTGTCCTAAAGGAGAATTATAACGTGTTCGTCCCATTTCCTGTTTAGCTACTTGCACGCATCCAGTTTTGACCCATTAGCAACACATAATCATTTTGACCTGTTTACCCATCACCGCCATTTTGCCATCTCTACCAGTTAGCAATAATGTATAACAAAAATGCCCCATTATACACTAATATGACATGTCTTGTTAATGTCTTTAATTGTAGACGCTGCTGAGGAAAAATCCTTCTGTTCCTTTCGAATCATATTATTTGCCCATGAACGATAAAGGATCTTCTCATTCATCTAATTTCCTTCTTGAGCCTCTTCTTAGCAATAGTTCGCTTGGTCAAAGTCAACATTTTGCATGGACTTATTTTCTAGTAGACATCCCATTGGGTGCAGCTGGAGGAAGCATTCATGTTCGAATAAATGTGGATACTAAATGGAATCATGAAATTTATGCGTTATATGGTGGATTACCATTTTGCCCCTGGACCTCTCAAATGGAACGATGGGGAACATGAAGGCTTGCTATTCGTTGCTGTGGCAAATGCGTCAATGTCCTCAAAATAAAGCTGGTTTGAACTGTATGTGGGAACGATATATGCTCCAGGTTTGTCACAGTTATGAGTTCTTATATGCCTTAATATATGCACTTCTTCATTTCTGTGAATCAAAATCATAGTTGGAAAATGGGTGAGTTGCGGGCTTGGTTAAGGGTTCAAAGCAGGTAACTATTTAGGATATGTGCATTGACCTATCAACATATTTCTTTTATTGAAGTCAAATAATGATTCAGTTATTTCAAATAAAGCAATTTAGGAGGTTGTAAACATGTGATTGTCCTAAAGGAGAATTATAACGTGTTCGTCCCATTTCCTGTTTAGCTACTTGCACGCATCCAGTTTTGACCCATTAGCAACACATAATCATTTTGACCTGTTTACCCATCACCGCCATTTTGCCATCTCTACCAGTTAGCAATAATGTATAACAAAAATGCCCCATTATACACTAATATGACATGTCTTGTTAATGTCTTTAATTGTAGACGCTGCTGAGGAAAAATCCTTCTGTTCCTTTCGAATCATATTATTTGCCCATGAACGATAAAGGATCTTCTCATTCATCTAATTTCCTTCTTGAGCCTCTTCTTAGCAATAGTTCGCTTGGTCAAAGTCAACATTTTGCATGGACTTATTTTCTAGTAGACATCCCATTGGGTGCAGCTGGAGGAAGCATTCATGTTCGAATAAATGTGGATACTAAATGGAATCATGAAATTTATGCGTTATATGGTGGATTACCATTTGAAGATAAATGGGATTACTTCTATGCTAACACGACTAGTAATAGTAATGGTTCTATGTTAAAACATAAGCTGTATGATTCAGATGAGAAACATATTGGTTTTTATATCGTCTATGCTAGAGGTGGAACTTGGGGCTTTGGTATCAAACATCTCACTTCTTCTCATCAGATTCAAAGTCAAAGTACTATGGCTATTTCGGTTGAAAGATGCCCAAAAAATTAAAATAAAAACGTGGAAAAAGAAACTCATCAGATGGATCTCATCTTAACCCACAAACAAAAGCAAAAAAACACTGGAAAAAGAAAAATAGTACAAAAGGAAGATTATTGGATGGAGTTAATTGAGAGGATGTGAGGTGCATAATGAGGCAGGCGAACACTATTGTGTACCAGGATATATAATATCTGCAACCACACATATAAATCTTTGATGTAAACAGATCGAAATGGTCCCAACTCAAAACTTAATAAAAATCTCAAAACCACAAAGTAAATGTATATGTAAAATTTAGGTATCAGTTAATGGTACATCTAAGTAATAACAATATAGATATATAATCCATTCAACAAAAACTGATAACAATATAATCCATTAACTAAAAAAAAAATTATACTCGTAACAATATAATCCATTAAATAAATAAAAAAGTTATAACAGCAATAGGCTGACATGTAAAATTGATGAACCGATACAAAGATTTAATTAATATTAGAGATAGAAATAGAATCATAGAATGAGTTCCTACCACTCCTTTTAAATTTTGCTGTTTAACGGGCTAACTGCATCAAAAATTTGCAATATGTTTACCTTACTTTGTATATTAAACTAGATTATTGTCCTGCGTAATACGCGAGTAAATATATTTTTAAACTTATATATATCAAAAATACAATTTTCTTAAGTAATAATTAACGAATTAAAATATTCAATTTCACTTTATTAACATTTGTTTTTTTGACCTTGATAATTTCACAAAAAATTATTGTGTTGTTCATTAAGTCTTACTGATTCAATGCCAAAAGTTATTACTTATTCATGTCATCACAAATATCTCGATGTCATTCGGATTTTCATGACATATCATAAAAAAATATCACACATGACACATTCTTTAGATGGTGCCAAGGCATACAACCTTCTAAACCGAGTTGCAAGATTGCCACCATTAAGCCAATGATCATTCCAGAATCTTGTCTTATTTTCACTCCCAACTGTTCTTTAATAACATCTTAAGGGGGCTAGCAATCGAGTGTGTCTCACAGAATGAGGAACATATATTTGCCCAAATATTATTACCATTTGTTTTACATAGGAACACAAACTCAGAACCATGAATCACATGGATGATTTTAAACCTCACGGCATCCAAGTTTTGTACCACATGTCATATCCATTTGTACATATCAATGCTAAATTAAGAGCATCCAGACCACCAAAACCTAAACCACCCACTTTTTTACCTGCCTTCCAGTCGATCCATTGCATTTCATTTTCCGAGTTCGGCCCCCCTCCCCCCTCCTCCCTTACCCCTTCCACAAAAAAAGAAGATGAAATTGTGATCTTTATCAATCGAATAAAGAAAAATAATATATCCTAAATACTTCGAATTGCCGAGTTAGAATCGATCATAGGCAACACATTAGTATTGAGTTTAAATTTTATTCTATAATAACTTTGCAAAATTTATGAAATATAACCATGGATGGAGTCCGACTCCAATTTTGGTACAATGTAAACTTTTTTAAGGGTATATTTGTAATTTTGTTCCTACAAAATATTAATAAATAAAGAATACATACAAACGTTGACTTTGTTATCATAAGCCTCTTCTTTGAAAGTACATCACTTGGTTGGAAACATTAGTCTTGAGATAAACCTCTCTATTGGTAGAGTAAAAATTTTGAGTTGTTTTGATTTTTAATAGAATAGGAAGAAAAAAAAAGAGGTTGGAAAATTTTTTTTTTTTTTTGGTAAATGTAGAGTACATTGATAATATAGTTGTATGTTAATACGTTATTTTTTTTTAAATTCTTTTATAATTATAATCACAATAGTCACGCATATTTACAAGCTAAATTATATATCATTAATTTCGATAATTTATTTTATTTTGTTTAATAAAGCGCAACTTCTCTGTCACCACATGCTCCAAATTTGCAGATCAATGTTAAAGGTTGATGTTCCCAAAGTTGTCACTCACATAAGTTAAACTCGGTCTTCTCAACACTGCCGTTGATAATTTGACTAAACCGGACATTATATTCACTTTTCCCATATATATATAGGTTTATAATTTCTAAATCCGATATATATATATATATATATATATTGTAGATACAGGGTGTTACGACATTATTAATATTCAATTTTACTTTATTATGGTTTAAAATATAGCTTACTATTTTTATCAATAGAAAATTGATCTATATATTTTAAATGTAACATATCTTAAATATTTCAATTAAAATATGCTTTGTTTTTTTTATATGATATTAACTATTATTCTATTGGATAAGATATAAGATAAATAGTATTATTTTATTATCTATAAATATATATTAAAAAGAAACCTTAATTCATAATTGAATAAGTATGAACCCTTAGATGAATTTTAACTTTTATTTAGAGGCATTAGATCAAATGATGATGTCATATACCTTATTTAACTTTTTTTAGAAGTAATTTTATTTTATTAAATTTAAGTTATTATTACTTCCTTATTTAAGTTTGTAGACATTAATAATTAACGTTTTTAATGATATAATTATGAAAACTAATATTTTTATATTTTACATCATTTTTTATCCTTAAAATTAATTTTTAATGTTATTACAATAAAGTTTTCCTTTTTAATGTAATATGTTTCTATTAAGTTATATTTTTGTATAGGATTTTTATCATATAACAAATAAAATTTGGTTATAAGGATTTTGTATAGGATTTTTATCATATAACGTTTTTATTAAATCAATGTTTTGAAAACTGGACCGGAGTCAAACCGGCCTTCTTAATAAAAAACTAAAACACAAATATGGAGTCTATAGTAAGCTATCACAATTATATATCAGAAAAACAATTGTATGTAAAAATTATATATATTATGTATACATTATGTAAGTAGTATTATATAATATATAATTATATATCAGAAAAATATATTGTATAAAATTGCAATGATATTATGCATAATTTTAAGTTAGATTAACACAACATGCGATATATATATTGATAATTAAATTGCTTAGCAATTTTAGTGTATAACTAAATTATTCGAGCAAAACGTTAAAACACAAGTGCAATGACAATGCAGACATATCCGGATGAATGAAATACATCCAAAGAAATGAAAACCTTACTTAGCGAGACCTCTAATAGATGATGTATCCATTTTTCAAAACTGTGGTTAAATAACGCACAAATATATATGAGAAACAATGACTAAGGTTTGTTACAAAAGCGAACTTCATGCCTAAAAGCGAACTGTGTGGTCGCTGTTAACCGGAATCTAATCGACGACTAATGTAACTTCATGTTTTCTAGTGGTTTAATTCTTACCTGGTTAAATATTTGTCAACTTATGATATTATAAAAATTTAACATGTCATTAATTATATATGTTTCATGCGTATTACGCGGGTAGTAATCTAGTTAGGATATATATTAGCTATTAATATATTGAATATATAATATTAACTATTATTATATTATATATATATATTTCATATATATATATTAGCTATTATTTTTGATTTCTTGATTAAAATTATTGGGTAAAAAGTGTAAATTTGTGATGGAAAACCAAAAAGTGTAAATTAAATTTAAAGGGTATATATATATCAGCTATTATTTTTGATTTCTTGATTAAAATTATTGGGTAAAAAGTGTAAATTTGTGATGTAAAATCAAAAAGTGTAAATTAAATAAAAAGTGTAAATTTGTGATGGAAAACCAAAAAGTGTAAATTAAATTTAAAGGGGTATTTTTTGTATAATCATAAAAAGTATAAGTATTAATATTGTCATTTAAGAAAGATGAAATATTAATTAATTAGCATGCATCAATCAATATATATAGTTCCGTGTTCCATATACATAGGAACTTAAACGTTTTCTTGAATTTAAGTATTACACGTCTTAATTAACATTTTTTTATGTCAAATTTGGCTGACGGACCACTAGTCCACCCAATCGTCTCTAATTTTTACACGAGTAAACCCACCATAAGTGAGATAAAACTCTTTAACCCAACATGAAACCCCAAAATTTTGTCTTATGTTACGATTTAAAGTCATAACTCATAACCTCTTTATTATTGAATTTACTGTTGAAATGAAGGTCATTCGTACGTCTTAATCAATATGACAATTGATATACATCCCACAGCCACAAGTTAGTATTTGATTTTAGTTATTATTATCAACTCATTAATTGGACGGAATATTGGTGCCACAAGTTACTATTTGATTTTAGTTATTATTATCAACTCATTAATTGGACGGAATGTTGTGACCATTAAGGGGGAAAACAAGAAGAAGAAAAAGAAAAAGTGAGCCGGGGTCTTTTTATTCAATCAAAAAATGGAGAGTAGTAAAGAAAGTTGTAAGGTTTGTGTGACAGGAGGTGCTGGTTACATTGGGTCAGCTCTGGTTCACTCACTTTTACAGAAGGGTTACATTGTTCATGCTACTCTTAGAAATCTAGGTGATGAATCTAAAGTGGGACTTTTGAAAAGTTTCCCAAATGCAAAAGAAAGGCTTCATTTGTTTGAAGCTAATATCTACAAACCAGAGGAGTTTGAACCAGCAATACAAGGGTGCGTCTTTGTTTTCCATGTTGCAACCCCTTTGCAACACACTACCGGTTATAAAGTACGTACCAAGTGTTTTAATTTTTTTTATTAGATTTATTGATTGATTACAACCAGTCATCAGTGTAATTAATTTATCAAGATTGTTTAAATGAAATAAGAATTCGTTTTCCTGATTATTATTATATCGTTAGATGATTGTGATCTTACGTGCAGTACAACAATATCGTTGACGCAACAGTTAATTCAGTGAAGACGATTGCAGAAGCTTGCATACGCTCAGGGACAGTGAAGCGGCTAATCTATACTGGTTCTGTTTTTGCAGCTTCACCTCTAAATGAGGATGGGAATGGTTATAAGACCACCATGGATGAGAGTTGTTGGACACCCCTTCAACTCAATGTCCCTTACTCAAATGATTTTCTTAAGGTTCTACCAATAATTTCTTACTATTCTAATTATCTTAATTTATACCTACAATAACAAATTTTTCAAGAACATAGGGATGAAGTGTTGGAATAAATAACTAAATATCATTATTCACGAGTACGCAACGGAAGCAAATCAAACCATGTAATCAAATAATTAACCTTGAAATAGGATTAAGGAATACCTCTTAATGTAGATGGTAAAGTAAAGAAACTTTAAAAGGATTTGAAGTAAATCCCTCTACGATTGCACACACGATCCACCGATATAGGTGTGCTAGCACTTGATCACTAATCGAGCAACCTTTGGCTTGATCTCCTTCTACAAAACCGAAAACCAAGAACCCAAAGGGTTTTCCCTTGGTTTGGCCGTCCCAAAGAAGAGAGGAGGAGGAGGAGATGAGAGGTTTAGGGAGTTACAATTCTCTTTTTTGTAGTTTTTGTTCAAGAAAACCATAAGGCTACCTTTATGTATTTATAGGTAGAATTAAACTTGGCCATCAAGTTTAGGGTTTCACTAGGAAACCTAGTAGGGAGGCCGGCCCCCTTTATGCTTTTCTAGAATCTTCCCTAATCGTTTTATCTCCTTACTTTAACGACCGTTAGCTAGTAACCGTTAAATATTAACGACCATTCGTTAACTTATTCGTGATCCATATTAATTAATAAATCAATTAATATTAACTATATTTGAATCGAGACGTGTGACCCCGTAGGCTTAAATCATTTCCGGACATACGTTCATTTTACGTGATCACATACTAACAGCTCCCACTTGAGCTCGTAACAAATGAAGGTAATTGTAACACCCCAAGCCAAGGCTCGAAATATTACGGAAATCATATAGCACAAGGTGGAATTTATGTAGAACATGAACTAAATGCAAATAAAGGATTCAGTGAATCCATACAGTAAGATAAACAAGTATCAAAATACATACAGAACATGTCATCATCAAGGATTACAACCGAACATCATAAGATGGCTAACGGTTCTAAATACAATGCAAAAAGAAGGCAAATGGATCCTTGATCCATATAAGTCCAAGTCCGGGTTCAACAGCAAGCTAACAATCAAACTCCACGCCCTGGATTAACCTGGTTACCTGAAAAGTGTACTAAGCATAGTCAACACAAGGTTGGTGAGTTCGCAGTAATGGTCCATAAGAAACCTTCGTCAATAATCATAATATACGAGTAGAAGCAAAACATGACTTACCGTGAGTCTCTATGAACAACACAACAAACATCCACCACAAGATTACACACAACAAATAAAACGCGAAATAAACATTATACTCAAGTAACGTACATAACATCAACTCAAAACAGGTATCATATCCTCTTCAGTGGGATTGATATACCACATATCCTCTTCAGTGGGATCTATATACATCATATCCTCTTCAGTGGGATAGATACACAACCTAAGTCATATCCTCTTCAGTGGGATAGATACACAACATAAGTTCGCATCCTCTTCAGTGGGATTTATACGATACATATGCATCAAACAACATCCATACATCACAAGTCCATCAATCATCAAACATCAAACTAAAGTAAACTATACGTACATACACTTAGGAGGATTCTACTTTCTTCGAATCCTAGATGCTTATATATAGGGTCACCCGCAGCCTTCCCACCACATCTAGAACCCAATGAAGGCATAACCGACTTCCATGTATGCGCGTCTATCCTAGCAGTAATAATAATAATAACAATTAACCATGATAATAATATATCACAATCCTTTACTAAGACCAATTAACGTAACCAATAACCCGTTATTCCATCGCTCAAACAATCATTCAATCGTCAAACATTAATTCATAGGTTCGTCAATACGACGATAAAGATAGGCTTGAGTGCGTATCACACCAATCAAGTATAACGAGACGTACATGTTCATTCCAACCATAATTCCAGAATTTATCGCTTTCTCTAAACAACGCGTACATATACTTTGGAGGATTTTACTTTCATCAAGTTCTAGATGCTTATGTATAGGGTCACCCGCAGCCTTCCCACCACATCTAAGACTCTTTGAAATTAAAACCGACCTCCATATATGTACTTCTACTCTGATACATTACAATAACACAAACACATTTGTAAACCATCGCACAATCAATCAAAACTATCTGTCAATCAACAATCAATCAGAAATTAACTAGACAGTCAATCTAATCAACCAAACAATTCAACAAACACGTATATGTACACTTTTCAGCCCGAATCTCTATTGAGTAGGGAGCTACGAAACTCACCTGATCGGCAAAGAAGTTAAATTTGATATAAGGTCAAGTTACCGTCGATCAATGATCACTTCGCGTCCAACACCTAAATATCGATCGTATACATTCAAATCAACACACATAAACACATATACGTAGTTATTAAATATTCGGCAAAACCCTAATTAGGTTTCCCAAAGTGGTTCTCGATGTTTGGTGACTTCTAAGACTCTTACTCATTGTTAAATAAGTTAAGAAGTGATTTAGATCGAAGCCCGATACGTTATTAGGGTTCTGGAAGTCAACTAGGTCAAACAAGAAAATCAGCAAATTACAACTGGCGTAACCTACGGCCCTAAGGGGCGTAGGTTACGCCCTTGCAAAGTCTAGTGAAAAGGGGCGTAAACAGAAGCAATTTGGCGTAATGAAAATGGAGAGCACCGTAAGGTACGCCCACAATGGGCGTAAGGTACGCCCAGGGAAAAATCAACTGGCGTAACCTACGGCCCTAAGGGGCGTAGGTTACGCCAGTTGATTTTTCCCTGGGCGTACCTTACGCCCATTGTGGGCGTACAAGGGCGTAAGGTACGCCCAGGGAAAAATCAACTGGCGTAACCTACGGCCCTAAGGGGCGTAGGTTACGCCCCTTACTGGGCAGCTCTACGACCTGCAGAATTTTATGCAGAAAATCAAGAACCCAAAACCCTAAATCGACATTTAAGGTTACAAAACTCGTTTTGATGATACATTTGACATTCTAACACCTAAATACACTTACCAAAACCCATATTTCATTCAATAACATCACCAAATCTTCCAAATCGATCAAACCCTAATAAAACCCTAATTAACCCAAAACTCATTTTAAGGCGATTTAGAACTTGTAAATGTACGAGATGACTAGAAACAAGTAAACTAACATAAATAGAAGTAAATGGGATGAATTAGACTTACCAAAACTTCCTTTTCGAGCTAGAACCCGAATTGGGTCAAAATGGGTAAAACCTTGCACTATGACTTTTGATTCTTCGATATGGTGACAAAGAGATGAAGACGATGATGATTCTCGAGTTAAACTAAACCCAAAACACCAAATGTAGCAAGAGAAATGAAGAGAGGAGATGGATTGGTCTTGTTTACTTAGAGAGAAAAGAGAAAGAAAGAAAAGAGAGTGTGTGGTGAATGGAGAGATAAGGGGGGGGGGTTCACTAGTAGGCTCATGGGTCATGGGTTTAGCCCATGGGTCGACCCGTCTCCAATTACAAGCCATTTCACATATCGTTTCACATTTAATCGCCGGTTAAGTTATACTATCGACCCGCCGAACATACCACATAGTCATTTAATCACAAAACACCAAATGTAGCAAGAGAAATGAAGAGAGGAGATGGATTGGTCTTGTTTACTTAGAGAGAAAAGAGAAAGAAAGAAAAGAGAGTGTGTGGTGAATGGAGAGATAAGGGGGGGGGGTTCACTAGTAGGCTCATGGGTCATGGGTTTAGCCCATGGGTCGACCCGTCTCCAATTACAAGCCATTTCACATATCGTTTCACATTTAATCGCCGGTTAAGTTATACTATCGACCCGCCGAACATACCACATAGTCATTTAATCACAAAACAACCCAAATACTTCATCAACTCAAATTGTTAGTCAAATTGCACGTAAAGTCAAACGGTCAAAACTCACGGATGTTACAGTAATAACATTGGTTAGCGTCTAGCAACACGTCAATGCTCCCAGAAATATTTAAGTATAGTTTCTTAAAGTATATTTAAATGGTTGAGGCATTTATTATCCCTTTGTTCAGATACCGTGTTAAACATGAATATGGATCAATGTCATTTCATGATTTAACGATTCTGTTTCTCATTTCATCACTACTTAAGATTACCAAACATAATCCAGACACATCTGGATTCATTTGGACATGGCCATGTAAACATCTTAAATAGTCCCAATGAGGGGCCCAATGGTATCATTCTGCAACTATTAGTTGGAGGAACAAATCCTGTATTGACTACACGTGTCAGTCATCATACTTCACTACACTTTCTGAAAATAGCCCTTTATGTACTCCCTTATTCAGGAGAGTTAGAACTATATCTAGTAAGTGCAATCCATACATGCTGACCTGCTTGTATCTCAAGTCAAAGGATCAATAAAGTAACCATTTACGAATTTCACTTAATGACGTCGATCCATAAAGTGATAAATTCGTTAGTGGGGTAGTCCGATATGCATCATATGGATACCATGTGAGTTTGGTGGGACCAGCCATTATATATTCAAAGAATATAACCAATCGCTCAGATTTGTCTTAGTTTAATTATATTCTCATATAATTAATCGACAATGGACAATTTAGAATATTTAATAAAATATTCAAGGATTAAACATGCAAATATAGGATACAATTAATATTAAATGAAATCAAATATATCAAGTACTTTATTTCATTATGAAAAATATAAATTGTTTAACATCCCTTATCCAAATACCGAAACAACAGATTTACATGAAATAACTAGCTAATTTAAGTCATATGCCCTCGGCATGCCTTTCAAGCTTGGGCCTAGCCAAAGCTTTTGTGAAAGGATCAGCTAAGTTAAAATTTGTGTGAACTTTGAGTAATTTTATCTCTCCTAGTTCGATCTGCTCACGAACATAGTGATATCTTCTAGCATAATGTCTGGCACCTTTCTGAGCTCCTGGCTCGTTGGCAATGATTAATGCACCAGTGTTGTCACAGTACATATAAGTGGGTAAGTCATTCGAGGGAATCACGTCAAGCCCGCTAATGAACTTCCTTATCCAGACTGCTTCCATTGCGGCTTCTGAGGCGGCAATGTACTCAGACTCTGTTGCAGACATGGCAACTGTGGTTTGCTTCTTGCTTTTCCAATCCACAGCACCTCCGTTAAGAACGAAGACGAATCCTGACTGAGACTTCGTGTCATCTCTATCAGTTTGAAATCCAGCATCACAATATCTGGTCACTTTGAGCTCTAAGTCTGGATTTCCTCCATACACCAAAAACATATCTTTAGTAGCCCGTAGGTACTTCAGAATGCTCTTAACAGCAGTCCAGTGACTTTCACCTGGATTCTGTTGATATCGGCTAACGATGTTTTGCGCGAACGCCACATCGGGTCTAGTGCATCTAACCGCATACATAATAGATCCCACAGCCGAAGCATAAGGGATTCTTCGCATACGCTCCACCTCATTAGGTGTAGTAGCACCCTGTTTGATAGATAAACTAAGTCCTTCTTGCATAGGTGTAAACCCACGCTTAGAATTCTCCATCTTGAATCGTTTCAAGATCTTATCAATATAAGCAATTTGATTTAGTCCAATTAATCGCTTTGATCTATCTCGGTAGATCTTGATTCCAAGAATGAATGTCGCTTCTCCTAAATCTTTCATGGCAAAACACTTTCCAAGATGGGATTTAACATCTTGCAACATTGGAATGTGTTTTCCTATGATCAATATGTCATCAACATATAAGACAAGGAAAGTAACATTACTCCCACTAGCTTTGCGATATACACATGGCTCATCAGGATTTTGAACGAAACCAAACTTTTTGATTTCTTCATCAAACCGCTTATTCCAACTTTTTGATGCTTGTTTAGTCCATAAATAGACCTTTGAAGCTTGCATACTTTGTTGGGATGTTTTGGATCAATAAAGTAACCATTTACGAATTTCACTTAATGACGCCGATCCATAAAGTGATAAATTCGTTAGTGGGGTAGTCCGATATGCATCATATGGATACCATGTGAGTTTGGTGGGACCAGCCATTATATATTCAAAGAATATAACCAATCGCTCAGATTTGTCTTAGTTTAATTATATTCCCATGTAATTAATCGACAATGGACAATTTAGAATATTTAATAAAATATTCAAGGATTAAACATGCAAATATAGGATACAATTAATATTAAATGAAATCAAATATATCAAGTACTTTATTTCATTATGAAAAATATAAATTGTTTAACATCCCTTATCCAAATACCGAAACAACAGATTTACATGAAATAACTAGCTAATTTAAGTCATATGCCCTCGGCATGCCTTTCAAGCTTGGGCCTAGCCAAAGCTTTTGTGAAAGGATCAGCTAAGTTAAAATTTGTGTGAACTTTGAGTAATTTTATCTCTCCTAGTTCGATCTGCTCACGAACATAGTGATATCTTCTAGCATAATGTCTGGCACCTTTCTGAGCTCCTGGCTCGTTGGCAATGATTAATGCACCAGTGTTGTCACAGTACATATAAGTGGGTAAGTCATTCGAGGGAATCACGTCAAGCCCGCTAATGAACTTCCTTATCCAGACTGCTTCCATTGCGGCTTCTGAGGCGGCAATGTACTCAGACTCTGTTGCAGACATGGCAACTGTGGTTTGCTTCTTGCTTTTCCAATCCACAGCACCTCCGTTAAGAACGAAGACGAATCCTGACTGAGACTTCGTGTCATCTCTATCAGTTTGAAATCCAGCATCACAATATCTGGTCACTTTGAGCTCTAAGTCTGGATTTCCTCCATACACCAAAAACATATCTTTAGTAGCCCGTAGGTACTTCAGAATGCTCTTAACAGCAGTCCAGTGACTTTCACCTGGATTCTGTTGATATCGGCTAACGATGTTTTGCGCGAACGCCACATCGGGTCTAGTGCATCTAACCGCATACATAATAGATCCCACAGCCGAAGCATAAGGGATTCTTCGCATACGCTCCACCTCATTAGGTGTAGTAGCACCCTGTTTGATAGATAAACTAAGTCCTTCTTGCATAGGTGTAAACCCACGCTTAGAATTCTCCATCTTGAATCGTTTCAAGATCTTATCAATATAAGCAATTTGATTTAGTCCAATTAATCGCTTTGATCTATCTCGGTAGATCTTGATTCCAAGAATGAATGTCGCTTCTCCTAAATCTTTCATGGCAAAACACTTTCCAAGATGGGATTTAACATCTTGCAACATTGGAATGTGTTTTCCTATGATCAATATGTCATCAACATATAAGACAAGGAAAGTAACATTACTCCCACTAGCTTTGCGATATACACATGGCTCATCAGGATTTTGAACGAAACCAAACTTTTTGATTTCTTCATCAAACCGCTTATTCCAACTTTTTGATGCTTGTTTAGTCCATAAATAGACCTTTGAAGCTTGCATACTTTGTTGGGATGTTTTGGATCAATAAAACCTTCAGGTTGATCCATATAGACTTCTTCATCCAAGTAACCATTTAAGAAGGCAGTCTTAACATCCATTTGCCATATCTCAAAGTCATAGTACGCAGCTATGGCTAAGAGAATCCTAATAGCTCTAATGTCCGCAACTGGAGAAAAGGTCTCATCATAGTCAACACCGAAACGTTGAGTATAACCTTTTGCCACGAGACGAGCTTTATAGGTGTGTACATTTCCATCCATGTCCGTCTTCTTCTTGAAGATCCACTTACACCCAACAGTTTGAGCATTTTGTGGAAGATCAACCAAGCTCCAGACTTGATTGTCTTTCATGGATTTTATTTCCACCTTCGTAGCTTCAAGCCATTTGTCAGATTCTGGATCTGATAATGCAGCTTTGAAATTTTGAGGCTCATCGAGATCTCCTAAAATGTTTTCTTCTACCATCAGACATAATCTGTCAGTAGGACGTCTTGTCCTTACGGACCTACGAAGTGGAATCGCTTCATCATCATCGACTTGAGGTTCATCACTTTGAACATTTCCCCGCCCCCCCAAGTTGATGATTGCTGGGAGCTTCAGAAGGTGACACATCTTCTTCTTGAAGATCCACTTACACCCAACAGTTTGAGCATTTTGTGGAAGATCAACCAAGCTCCAGACTTGATTGTCTTTCATGGATTTTATTTCCACCTTCGTAGCTTCAAGCCATTTGTCAGATTCTGGATCTGATAATGCAGCTTTGAAATTTTGAGGCTCATCGAGATCTCCTAAAATGTTTTCTTCTACCATCAGACATAATCTGTCAGTAGGACGTCTTGTCCTTACGGACCTACGAAGTGGAATCGCTTCATCATCATCGACTTGAGGTTCATCACTTTGAACATTTCCCCGCCCCCCCAAGTTGATGATTGCTGGGAGCTTCAGAAGGTGACACATCTTCTTCTTGAGTCTCATCAAGTTCTACAACCCTCCCACTGTTCTGTTGAGCTAAGTTCTTTTCAAAGAATTCAGCATATCGAGCAACGCGAATAGTGTTTTTGACAGGATCATAGAAGTCGTAACCCATCGTTTCCTTAGGGTATCCGACAAAGATGCACTTAGTAGTTCTGGGTCCAAGTTTGCCAGGCGTACCGCGCTTCACAAGTGCCTCACATCCCCAGACTCTTAAGTAAGACAGATTAGGGATATCCCCATGCCATAATTCATATGGTGTCTTGTCAACCTTCTTGGTTGGAACCATATTGAGAATGCGTACAGCAGTCTCTAGAGCATAATCCCAAAACGAAATTGGGAGAGTTGTAAGGTTCATCATAGATCTCACCATGTCTAGCAAGGTTCGATTTCTCCTTTCAGACACTCCACGGAGTGTATGGAGGAGTAAGCTGTTGGACAATTCCACACGCTTTCAGATAATCCTTAAACTCTTGGCTTAAGTATTCACCACCTCGATCTGAACGAAGAATCTTGATGGTTTTGCCGAGTTAATTTTCTACTTCATTTTTAAACTCTTTGAATGTTTCAAACACTTCATGTTTATGTTTAAGCAAGTAAACATAACCATAACGACTGAAATCATCCGTAAACGTTATGAAGTAGCTAGCTCCTTTTCTTGACACATGTCTAAATGGGCCGCAAACACCGGTATGAATGAGTCCAAGAAGATCTTTAGCCCTCTCCGGTTTATGCAGAAAAGGTTTTCTAGTCATTTTGCCAGAAACCATGACTCGCATTTATCAAACGATTCATCATTTAATTGTAAGATCCCCTCACGTTGGAGTCTTTCAATGCGATTTTTGCCAATGTGTGCAAGACGACAGTGCCAAAGATAGGTAGAGTCCAAGTTAGTCTTGGCTCTTTTGCTAACATTATACATTGAATTATCATTTAGTGAATCACAACCACGCATATCAATTTCATAAATACCATTATTATCAATAGCATCAAAATAATGAACATTATTTTTAGAAACTGAAATACCATTATCATTAAAAACATTAATGAACCCGTTGTGTTTTAACACTGAAACTGAAACTACACCTCTAGTAATAGATGGCGCATAATGACAATTGTCTAAAACAATAATTAAACCGGAAGGAAGAACTAAATGATATTCTCCAATAGCTTCAACAGGTGCTGGTAGACCATTGCCCACGAACAGCTGCAAAGCTCCGGGCTTCAGCTTCCTCCTTTTACTAAGTGCCTGTAATTCATTACAGATATGAGTTCCACAACCAGTGTCATAAACCCATGATTTACGCTTAGTAAAGGAAAATAATTCAATAGTGAAGATACCTGAAGCACTAGCACTGCTAGCTTGCTTCTTCTTCACATTCAACTCGGCAAGATACTTGGGACAGTTCCTCTTCCAGTGCCCGACTTCATTACAATGATGATAGGTCTGGTCTTTTGCCGGATGCTCTTTTTTAGCCGGAGGGGTTTTCTTTTTTTGTGTGGAAATTAGCAGCTTGCTTACCCTTGCCCTTACCATCAAACTTGCCTTTAGCTTGGTGCGATTTCTTAGCTTTCTGGATCCGACCCCCCTTTATCATAAGAACATTTGGGTCATTGGCCTTCTTTGGAATCGTCTTCTCATATTCAATGAGCATAGCATGAAGTTCAGTGACGCTCTTTTTCATAGAGTGCATGGTATAGTTTTGCACAAAGCCCTCAAATTCCTTAGTAAGGGATTTGAGAATCATGCCAACTTTTACCTCTTTATGATAAGCGTACTCCATCGAATCCAATTTGTCAAAGATGCTCTTCATCTTGAGCACATGACTGCTAACCGATTTTCCAGATTCAAGTTTCATGTCATGGAGTTCCACGACTAAGTCGAATAGTTCCACTCTAGCTTGTTTTTCATACAAGGATCTAAGTTCTCTGATCATATCATATGGAGTGTAATTCTTGAATTGTTTCTGAAGCTCGGGAGACATGCTCGTAAGCATCAAACAACAAACTTCATTGAATCTAGTGTATTGAACTCTATATTCAGTTCTTTTAGCTGCTGTTGATTCAGCACCTGGTTCGGTTGGCCATTGCCTTTCAATGACATCCATGCGTTCTTCAACTCTTAGAAAAATTCTCAGTTGACGATACCAGTCATTGAAATTTGATCCATTAAGCTTTTCTCTTTCAAACATTTGCCGAAAAGCATCGGTGTTTGTAAGAGGATTCATTGCCATCTACAAAACAGATTAAGTTCAAAAATCAGTATTTTTGATAATAAATCCTTAAGAAATCAATTACCCAATGTTTATAAAATAAACAATTAATTTCATTAAGGCTAGGATCCAATTGACATACACTCATTTCATCAGTTGATCTGCTAGAAATGATTGTACTCAAAAGGTAAGTGACGAGCAGTAATTGCATTACATGTGCAATTCCTAGTAAGAATGGGCCTACAAATTACATTTGATTCATCAAGTGATTTGTAGTCATGTTTTGTCCCATCTTTTGCCACGGGTTAAGGTCTCACCGCTTAACTCGCTTCAAGTCGTCCAACCAAGAACGCGCAAATTTGTCCACCACTGTGTACCAGTGAGCGGGATTTGCCATGCAACTGCCATTTCACCACTGTGTACCAGTGAGTAAAACAACAGCCACAAGTGTCCTTTACAAGTTGGATGGCAATGACTTAAGTTTATTGGGTCAATCAATTTGATGTGTGATCAAAAAGTTATGTTTGAAGATTCATGCATATCTTCTAAACATAATATGTTTATAAAACTCATTTTTATTGCCTTTAAATACAAAAGAGCTCGGTAGCTCCATTTGAACGCACAAAGAAGCGCAAGGGCAAAGGTTTGCGATGGACGCAATTAAAAACCCGCTCTTTTAGGAGGCTAACGCACTCCGACTTATACCTCTCTTAGAGTTTGTTCAAATGGGTGAGCCGGTGTATCTTTTGATTTTAGGGCACCAATTTTATAAAAAAAATCATTATTTCAATGTAATTTAGTCAAGTTTAATTTTCGAAAAACAATTTTGCACACAATTTTCTTAAAGGGCAAAACTAAACATACTAAATATAAACACGTAACAATTAGGTATACATCCCCGGTTAGGCCACTATGGTTTAAGATTGGCTCCTCTTTCTCAAGGAAAAGAACCACATACATCAAGTAAACTTGATTGCGTAAGCCAAAATTTAATAACAAATTTATCACATAAACACATAAGGTGCTGATTTGAAAAATCCAGCAGCTTCACGACCCATTTAGGCCTAGAGGATGGCCGAACTGGACTTAGCACAGAACTACAAAGTTGTAGCCCTATGAGTCAAGTATCTACTGTTCAAAGGACGACTTCTAACTCCTTACGGATTAAAAGATATGATCGTTTTAGTGGACTGGTGTCAAGCAGCAACATTAATATATAATTATCACATTGTCAAACAATTAATTATTTTAATTATCCACCTAAAAGACCTAGTGATCAAGTAATTTTATCATTATAACTAAGTAATAATCATGAATCAATTGCATGTAAAAACTCATGATTATTACTTCTTTTTAACAATTAAAATAGAGGTAATCCATAAACGCATGCAATTAACACATTAATCATGCAATAAATCAAAACTTGCAATTTGGGTTTCCTAAATTTTTTATTTTTTTTATTTCCAGATTTTCGAATTGGGGTTTATCAAAAAAATTTTTTTATTGTTTATTTCATTATTTTATTACAATTAAACCAATTAATTAATAAAATAATCAAAATAATTACATAAAAAATTCGAAAAATATGAAACCTTAACCCCCCTTCAAGTTTTGATTTTTAGGTAATTAAAAATCACATGGGTGGCTCGTGATACCACTGTTGGAATATATAACTAAATATCATTATTCACGAGTACGCAACGGAAGCAAATCAAACCATGTAATCAAATAATTAACCTTGAAATAGGATTAAGGAATACCTCTTAATGTAGATGATAAAGTAAAGAAACTTTAAAAGGATTTGAAGTAAATCCCTCTACGATTGCACACACGATCCACCGATATAGGTGTGCTAGCACTTGATCACTAACCGAGCAACCTTTAGCTTGATCTCCTTCTACAAAACCGAAAACCAAGAACCCAAAGGGTTTTCCCTTGGTTTGGCCGTCCCAAAGAAGAGAGGAGAAGGAGGAGATGAGAGGTTTAGGGAGTTACAATTCTCTTTTTTTGTAGTTTTTGTTCAAGAAAACCATAAGGCTACCTTTATGTATTTATAGGTAGAATTAAACTTAGCCATCAAGTTTAGGGTTTCACTAGTTTACCTAGTAGGGAGGCCGGCCCCCTTTATGCTTTTCTAGAATCTTCCCTAATCGTTTTATCTCCTTACTTTAGCGACCGTTAGCTAGTAACCGTTAAATATTAACGACCGTTCGTTAACTTATTCGTGATCCATATTAATTAATAAATCAATTAATATTAACTATATTTGAATCGAGACGTGTGACCCCGTAGGCTTAAATCATTTCCGGACATACGTTCATTTTACGTGATCACATGTTCTCAAGTTAAAAATCAACTTGATAGGTGAAGTTGTGATTTTTGTAATTGCAAAAATATATGAGGTCTTTACCATATGGGGCCGCTTTTGAGAGGATTCTCATCCAAAACATAAACATAAAGAATTTTTATATGATTTTGCATTTATAAACGCACACAAATTCTTCAAGTTTAGGCATAAATCTTGTGGTTCACAATTTTTTGAACTATAGTGATGAATTACTTTATGTTAATGTTGCTTGAAGGAGTCTAGATTCTGAGAGATGTCCAAACTTCATTAAAACCTAGTCTCCTTGTTTATCTGCAATCAGATATAATTCAAATAATTTATTTAATTTGCCTTAAAACACTTGATAAACGCTTTGAAAATATAAGCATGCATAGTGAAAATTAGTTTATAACTTTGTAATGTATATTGTTGTGGTGACACTATAATGTGAAAAGATTATGAACCTTTTATAAGAAGTTTATATTTGAGGTGCTCTTAGCCGTTCAAAAACAAAACAAAAGCTTCTAAGTTAGTAAATGTTAGGAAATAATGTAGACCCTTCATATTAATTAAGTGCCTAAGTTAACAATTTGGAGATATAGGACATTATATTTTGAGATCAAAGAAAGTTCTCCACACATAACAATGTGAAGGTCGAATCAAATTTGCCCATACTACTAGGTGTGCATTTTTAATTAGCCATTTGTCCAAATTTTAAGAATTAATATTCATAGTTGAATATCTTATTGTAGCTCTTATTGTGATATATGGTTAAATAATTCATTAATTAGGAATACAGAGACGCCAAAACAAAATCGGAGCAAGAACTCTTGAGAATTGGGGTAGACAAAGCAAATAATCATGGGTTGCAGGTGGTGGCGTTAGCTTGTGGTTTGGTAGGGGGTGCAAGTTATTTGCCATATCTTGCAGGAAGTGTGTTGGCACTCCTATCACAAGTTCTCAACAATGCCGCATCGTACAATGCACTCAGGCACATGGAGGAATTGCTAGGCAAAATCCCGATTGTTCATATTGATGACGTTTGGCGCGCTCACATCTTCTGCGCGGAGACACCATCAGTTCAAGGAAGATTCTTATGTGCCGGCGCGTACATATCAAGTTCAGAAATCGCAAGATATTATCAAGAAACCTACCCCCAATATTGTCATTTTAACCAAGAGTAAGATTTTGATATCAAAACCTAACAAAATGTATATGGAATATATATGTTGTCATTAATTTCTTATTTCCAGGTATTTGAAAGAACTTGGGAGAGATATCAAATTCGGATCTACAAAGCTTGAAGATAAAGGTTTTGCTTACAAATATAGTACAAAGAATATCTTGGATGATAGTATTGAATTTGCCAAGAGATTAAACCATGGGTTGCAGTAGTCGTCTCTTGAATGTTCAAAGTGATAAAACCATGCGCACAAAGCCAGATGATTTATCCCGATTGGGCAATATTAGAATGTTAATCTGAGGATTTGTATGTATTCACTATATTTATTTATATTTTCCGTAGGACAAAATTACAAATATACTTTTTTTCTTAACGACATTCTATCCTACTCCTACTCCTAAATTACACGTATGTCTGGAAACCAGGACTCTCGAAAAACCCCTATTAATCCACCCCACAAATGTGGGAAGTGAGACTGTTAAAATGTTTTATTTTTGCATTGTATTAAAATTAGAGAGGGGACAGCTGCCTACACTGCTCCCGAATTGAATCCCACCTTGCTCCACATAAGACGTATAGATATACATACACAAGCTTCACATAGTTACGTCAAGCTTAATTGCAAACTTAGATATAGATATGTGTTAATAAGGATATATACAAAGTGGATCTGAATTGAAAAATGACTTAATAAACTACTCTAAGAAATTAAATATAGATGAAATTGTGAAAGCGAACCTTATATTTCTTTTATCCACGTAAGAATTCGTCGTCCAATTGATAGACGGTTTACATAAGTCGGGTTATACAGGTGTTTTGGAATCAGGACTCTAATGGAAATGGAAGTATGGAACTAAATAAGATATGGAATTCTGTTTGGGAATTAGTGGGTTAGGTTGGGAAAGTCCCGTGGCTTTAGCCTAGTGACATCAGGTAGGTGTGGTAAGAACCCCGGACGAGTACATCGCGAGTTCGATTCCTACCACGAGGTTTTTTCTCCTATAATTAGGGTTTTCCTCATGAAGGTATTAGGTATATTCAAGTTCAGAAGTGGGATCCAGAAATATACAATATGGTGGAAAGAATACTTTGACCTAAAAATACGAGGGCATGATGAACTTAAAACATGATAACATACATAAATATGATATCTTCTTTTATATAAATAAAAAAGAATTGTGATGACATAAATTTTTTTTAAAAATATCTATGTGTCAATTCCACACATCCTTATAATCACTTATTTAATTTAATGTCTCTTAATTTAATTATGACATCATTTTTCATAAGAAGCTTTCTAACTTAATATGTGTAATTTACCATTTGAAATTTCAAAAGTTTTTTGATTAATATGAAATTATATTGAATACTTACTAGATCTTTAATATGATAAAATAACATACTAAAATTTTGATGGCATTATACAAGATTCTAATCACTTTAAATTTTCGTTATAGAAGACCGAAAACTTTTCTCATTTTTATTATTTTTTATTTTTGTAAAAGGGCGAAAACTACAATGTCTTTTTTTCTCAATTTTTTTCAAATAACTTCGTGACTTTGTAATTTTAACCAATCGTATTTGTTTCAACATGTTTCCACAACTACCTAACTTATATGTTCCGTGTAGCTTTGTTTTTGCAGATTTTATTTACCACTATTTTTTACATTGTAATATAATAACATATTTTTAAACTACCCGAGTATCACTCGGGTTGATTAGCTAGTATCTTACACCAAAAACTTTTGGGCCGTCGGGGGCCGTTGCCTCCAGCATTTACATGCTAGATCCGCTCCTCTTGATGTCATTTGCAATTGATAAAGTATATTGGTCCACAAATTTAACCTAATAATATTTTGGTCTTTTGGTATGTCCCAAACCCAAATTGCATTTAAACTCGAAAACCCTAATATAATAACCCAAACCCAAACAGATTAAGTCGGACCTTGTTGAAATATATGAAAAAGAATTACTCAGTCAGAAGAGAGAAAATGAAATAAAGGCCCAATCATCCAAATCCACCTATCTAACAAAAAATAGGGTTTTTAGTCAGAGGCCCATTTTTGACATAGAAGTGAAGAGAAGGCTGGTAAGGTTACATACACATCGTCGATCGGAAAAAGCAGCAATCGGGGGAATTGATGGGTCGACGGATATTGAACGAAGCATTGAGGACGATTGTGAATGCGGAGAAAAGGGGTTTTGCATCTGCTCAACTTCAACCCATTTCCAATACCATTTCTTCTTTCCTCTCCATCATGAAACACCGAGGTCTCTTTCTCTCTCTCACACACACATATTATTGTCTTTTTTAGGTTTATTTCATTATCCCCCCTAACTACACACTTATAAAAGTATATATATTTATGTATCTCTGATGTTATATAACATCTAAACTGGTGACTTTGCATTTTGTGTTTATATGATAATAATTTTTGACTTGAAGTTATGATTTTTCGGACCTAGTTCTAAGCTAATTTATATATATGCCTGCTACTGATTTAATTATGTGACTTTTAATCAGGTTTGTTTCTTCTTTTCTTTTTTTTTTTAAATTGAAAAAAAAGGAAGCTCATTAGTATTAAGTTACAAAGAAACCATTGCACAAACAGTAATTGAGTGCAGCATTGATCATTTTTAGGTTATACAAACCGTGCTAGATTCACATTCAATCTTAGAATATGGCATAATAGTATTGTTATAATCAATAGTAGTATATATTTTGTAAATTTGTTTGTAAATATATTTGGTGTCACCAAGTTTTTTTGTATTTCCATCTTGCTACTACTACTTCACGCATATGATTCTTGTTCAGATTTGTTTTCTTTAAGTTATTTGGTATCAATTTAAGCGTAGCTTCAGAAAAACAATATGAATTATGTACATTACCTAGACACTTAGTATAATCTTGTTATCAGTATATAACTATGGAACCATGATTTGGTGCTTCCAGATGGGATAATTAAATATCTCAATTTCACGCGTCTTTCACTTGGTATAATATATTAAGCAGTTCATATTAAAAATTTATGTTATGCCCACTTCTGATTCTAGAATTTGACATAGTTCATATATGTTTAGTTGGTATAATTGATGGTAAGTTTGTTTTATTAACAGTGATCGAATGTCTTTGTGAATATATCTCGAGTTATTAGCCTATAATTAATTTTTTGCTTTGAATCACAGGTTATGTCAAGAATTTCGAGGTGCATGATCCCCATAGAGTGGGGAAGATAAAAGTTGAGTTGCTCGGAAGGATTAACGATTGCCGAGCTATAACCTATAGACAAGACATTAAAGCGCATGAGATTGAGAATTATAGACTACGTACCCTTCCAACCCAGCAGGTTTTGACATCTATAACTCCTCACTTCATTGTAACTTGTAAAATCTATTTGCATTGTTATTTTTAAAAATTGTCATATGACCTGCTCTGAAATGACTATTTGCCTATAATAGTAAACATTGTAAAATCTGTAAGCAGTAAGCTTGTTATGTGCATTTGTAATCCTAATTTTTGGAAATTTATTGTTACTATTACCGGCATCTGTGTACAAGATTTAGCTTACAAGATTGACTTGGCTTTAGTTTTAGAGAAACTTATATTGGTGTGAGAGTTATACTAGGAATTAGATAGTCGGTGCAAATGAAATTATAATCCAAACCGTACTGGAAGTTAGTATACGTATAGTTGAGCTTCAAAGGAATAAGTAGACGGAGCAGGCTGCAGGGGACAGATCCCTGTGGTTTATACTCATGAGAGTTGATATTTGTTAGCTTCAATTCAGTTGGTTTCTTAAATGTTTTAGCCTTTTAGGGTTGAATGGTTATAAATATTTGCTGCTAGGGTTCCCATCATGTAGAAGTTTGCATAAATCAAAATACGATATATGTGAATCCTGCTACTAAATTAAAAGTCACACTGACCAATTTTGTGTCTATTATCGTGTTTTTCATCTGTATATTCTTTGTCCCATAGCAACGGTTAATTTGGAGAAAAGCTTTGTTTTATATTGAATGTGTATACACTTTATGAGCACCTGTAGGACATATGAATATATGATACACTTATCGGCGCTTGACCATTGATTTCTTCTAGTTTTACCAGATTCCACTGTAGAAGCAACAATAATTAGCCATGCACCTCTAAGTGTAGATAGCTATCTCGACTTATGTGCTTATGAATGTGTCGTTATGGGACGTGGTATATCAAAAAGGTGAAATGGCAATAATCCATAGTTTTTGTTGATCTCGCCCATGTTTATTTCTGACAATTTCAACCTTTTAAATCGTAATAATATTATTGAGAATATGGAAATGTTTGTGTCAACCCAATCTAATTGTCTTTTGAGTTATAAACCATGATAAAAAAAATGACCCAATTCAACCTGAACCTGATAGAACTCGTATCCATATCCACCTAGTTTGCTGCCTCTACTCTTATTTAACTGAATTATTCGATCTGCGTAAGAGAAACGTATTATGATTTGCGTTTGCCTCATCTATTTATAAATGAGCATACTTGCTTTATCTGTTTTCTAATATTGGGTGTTTTATGTTGATACCCCTTGAGATACCACAAGATATGGATAAATTTGACCAAATGGTTGATGTAACATGGAAGGTGCAGACTTCTATTGACCAACTATTCTGACATATTTTTTTTATGTTTAAACTTGAAAGGTCTTTGAGAGGTTAGATGTAGTTTCCGGTCAACATTTTTCTTTTCTTAATCACATATAACTACACTTGTTTGCACCTCACAGGACTTGTCTGATCGTATCATATTGAAAATTACTATTATTAAGATCCGGAAGATTTTAAAGAAACAGAAATGTGACTTCTACTCTTTGAGATTGTAGGCTGCCCCCGTTTATTGACTTGGCAATCTATTGTGACCCTTCTCCAGGCTCCTTAGGATTCTATTTGTAATCTTGCCCAAACGTTAGAGAACAAGAAACAATGATAAAAGGAATTAGATTTAATAAGGAAACTAGTGAAACTGGTAAAAATCTTCCAGCCCATTAGTATTCATTAATTGCATGCACCCCCGTTGAATTGTCTAGAATACTTCCGATAAATCTTTCACCCTCTGTGTCCATAGTCTGTATCAATGTCATTCCAGTTTGTGACCCAATCTGTATGCCCATACCATGTTGTCCATGAATTCATAGTTAGATGTGTGACATACATTATTTCCCACCTGAGATATTACCTTCTATCCGGAGGTTAGACACTTAGACATTAACCAAATACATTGTACCCTTTCTGTAAATGAATCTAATCCATGTGGAGTACTTAACTACCTCTACCAGTATTTTACCCACAGGCAGATATATTTTGTTGAACTTGATTTATTTTCTTCTTACTATCGATGCAGTGGGGATATGTGGTGATAACAACTCCGAATGGCGTATTGGACCATGAAGAGGCAATTAGACAGAACGTTGGTGGTCAGGTTCTGGGTTACTTTTATTAAGCATAAATCATCATTACCCCCCTCTGCATGTAGAACCAGTTGCATTGTATCATGCTGGGATTGAATTTGAAGTTCCATATAGACAAATGATATTATTTATATGTGTAGCTTAAGTGTAGAACTGTTGCTTATTGATTCAAATAATATGCAAATCAGTAGAACAAGTGTTAGCAACAGAAATATGAAAACAATCAACTACCAATTTTATATATATTCAGTTTTAAGAAGTTTATGGAGTGTGCTATTATAGCCTTTGGGTTGGGGTTATGGATAAGACACAATAAATTGTGATACACGAAGGTTGTAAATTATTATTACGAGCTGTTACTTTTAGGTGTAACATTTTACTGCCTGTTAAATAGAGAATTCCAAAACTTATCTATCAACACTTGACTAGCTAAAGATATTTTTTCTGCGTTTGAGGCTGATTACCCTTTATTAGTAATTATCGATTACTATAAGAGATCATGTCCATATATTTTTTACGTTGAAAAGAATAAACAAATGATAGGTATTGTCCGTTCGTAGAATTGTAGTTCATTGTGAAAATACAAATTTTTATTTTCGTCAAGCTCTGAACACACAAACCAATATATAGCGCTACATAAACATGAGGCTGGGATGTCAAATTTAGGAAATTTCATATGATGATTCAGATTTCAGATAATAAGAATTAAAGATTTTTATGTTAACCAAAAACTTCCCCACTAAACGGTTCAACAACAGACCATAACTTGAGTGGTTACCCATATGGCCGTATTTGCAAAGTAAAAACCCAGGAAGTTCTCCAGATATTCGAAAATAATTTAAGGTGGGTAAAAAACTATGTTCATGTAATTTTCTTGGCATGAATCAAATTGAGCTACTTTCATACAACAAACATACTCAAAATAATTTATTACATAAAGCAAAAATTAATTAACGATATTGTTTAAAAGCATGATCATCTAGAGACTTAGATCTTGTTTTTCAACTTATAAGCCAATTGATCTAACGTTTTAGTAGAGCAGCCATCTTTACTAAGAGTATTAGCAGCTGCATCTTTAAGATCCCGAATTCTACTTCGAATTCCTTTCCCTTCTTCTCCTTCCAATAAACTCTTCACGACCCTAGCAATCTCCACACGACCAATGATACCGTTCTCATCAGCTTTGGGTCTCAACGCCACTTTTATGCCTTGAGTTAGAGATACCGCATTCATCTTTTGCTCCGCATAAAGTGGCCAAGCGATCACTGGCACACCATGTACTACAGTCTCAAGAATCGAGTTCCAACCACAATGGGTCAAAAATCCGCCTGTTGAACTATGACTTAGAATCTGGGCTTGTGGGGCCCAAGAGGGTACCACAAACCCAATACCTTTGGTTCTTTCCAGAAACCCTTCTGGTAAAAACCCGAGGGGGTCTTTAAGACCATGAGAATCAAAGTACGTGGCATTCGGTTGATCACTTGGACTTCTAACTACCCATATGAACCTTTGTTCACTTAACTCCAACCCCATGGCCAACTCATTAAGTTGATTAAATGAAAGGGTTCCACCACTTCCAAAGGATATGTACAATACAGAACCACATGGCTGACCATCCAACCATCTTAAACACTCCAACCCATTTACATCACAACTTGCACCAGTCTGTATCAGTGGCCCAACCGGATAAACCCTTGGTTTACCCGGTTCATCCTCTAGCAAAGCTTTCAACGCTCCACCTTCCAACTCCTTGAAGCTATTCACAGCTATACCTTCTGCCATACTATACCTCTTTGCATTATGAAGAGTCCATTTGTATGCATCATTCTTTCTATCTTGAATCGGGTCAAGTAGGTCTTTTCCACGAACCGGTATGCAGCCAGGAATCATAACCGGTTCTGGCAAGTCCCTATACTCACATGAAACCATTTGATCAAGTTTAGGCAAATGAAGAAACAAAGATAAAGCCATAGCAGTTGATGGAAAGAACACATAAGGTGAAACACCAAATTCAATGGCTACATCAAATGCATCTGTGCCAAAAAGATCAATAAACAAAGCCACCATGTTTTTTTCCTCAACTAAAGTCTTGAATACTTCACGAAGCGAATCAAGTGACCGCGTAACCATGAGACTTATTCGGGTTTCCATTTGGGTATCTTGTGGTAAGTCATCAAAATTGACTGGAGGAAGAATGACATAGTTTAAGCCATTAGGAAGTGAATCAAGAAAAACCTTTTGAGATATGGACAAAGGTCCATCGTTTGGGATGATGAAACTGGCTGAAATGTTCTGGTGAGTTTTTAGTCTTTTAGCAAATTCAACTAAAGGGATCAAGTGTCCCATACCTGGACTTGGTACAATGGCAATATGGGGTGTTCTTTCCATTGGATAGAAAAAGAAATAAAGATTTATAGCTAGAGAGAGTGGGTGAAAAAAAGTTTAGATACAAATGAAGTTGATATGTTTGGTATATTTATAGCCACTTTTGGTTGAGGGTGTTGTGCTTGTGTATGAGGAAGAAAGGATGCATGTGAGACCAAGAAAATTATTTATGCTCCCTCTGTATTTAAGGGAAGTGACATTAATAACTTACGGAAAATTTAGCAAAGATTGTTACTAGATTTGAGTTAAATTCTAACACGATTTATTATAAAGACATTAAGTAACTTTTATGGGATCGTAATTAAGCGTATCACACTATTACAATACAGGAAAATGATGGATCCTCTTAAACATTAGCCTAAAAATCCTCTTAAAACCTTATGAATGTGACAAGTGGATTCCACTTAATCTCTTTCCTAATCTCCCCCATTGAATTTCCACATGTCACCATCCAATTAATTAGAAGGATTTTTAGGCTAATGAATTAGGAGGATTAATCATTTCTTATGTCCCAACTAAATTGGTAGATTGTCAAACAACGTGACATCCGAACAATTTAATTTAAAGGAGACCTCCAATCATTGTAATACGTAGGACCCGTACAATAAAAATCAAAAATAGTGTTTTAATCTTGACTTTATTTTAATCTTATATAGTCAATATGTAAAGTTGAAAACAAACTTAGAGGATCCTTATTTTTCATCCAGATAATATATACGTATGCAAATTATGAAACAAGTAATTATATATATATAATAATAGGCTTCAAATAGGTTAAATATTTTGTACTAAGTTTAAAGAGAAAAATAACTAAAGAAGTTATTGTTTTTATTCTTTTGAAACTTTAAGGCTTCGAGTCTTCGACCACATTATACATTAACACCAAAATTTTTAACATATTTGTAGAATTGTAGATCTAATATATTAGATGTACTTGTATTTTTATTATGTTATGGAACAGAAACGAACGTATTAAGTGAGCTGGAGCTATTTTGTGGAGTTTTTTCCCCTCCGGTATGCGATAATTTCTTCAAAGAATTGATGCCCTCATTTCAAATGTAAGGCTTACGTCATGAAAAAAAAGCAAGTGAATACAAGGTTTTAAACTTTCAAATGTAATGCACCATGTGAATGTGAATTGTACCTGACAACCTTTAATAGAAGCACGTGGAGATAAAAGAATAATTTGTAAATGATTAGATGCATGTTAGTATGATGCGGCAGTAACGGCGGTGGCGGTGACGGAGAAGGTGACGATGGTGGTGTAGTGGTGATATCAATGATGGTGGTAGGGGCGAGTAGTATAGGATAATTATGTAAATGTATATGATGTACAATGAGTATTATAATTATTATAGAAGCTAAAAGATACAAGTTGTAAATAAATGATGAATTTTGTAATTATATATATGTTTTAGATTTAGATGTTAGAATATGTTAAATATTTATACTAAGTTTAAAGAGAAAAATAACTAAAGAAGTTATTGTTTTTATTCTTTTGAAACTTTAAGGCTTCGAGTCTTCGACCACATTATACATTAACACCAAAATTTTTAACATATTTGTAGAATTGTAGATCTAATATATTAGATGTACTTGTATTTTTATTATGTTATGGAACAGAAACGAACGTATTAAGTGAGCTGGAGCTATTTTGTGGAGTTTTTTCCCCTCCGGTATGCGATAATTTCTTCAAAGAATTGATGCCCTCATTTCAAATGTAAGGCTTACGTCATGAAAAAAAAGCAAGTGAATACAAGGTTTTAAACTTTCAAATGTAAGGCTTACGTCATGAAAAAAAAGCAAGTGAATACAAGGTTTTAAACTTTCAAATGTAATGCACCATGTGAATGTGAATTGTACCTGACAACCTTTAATAGAAGCACGTGGAGATAAAAGAATAATTTGTAAATGATTAGATGCATGTTAGTATGATGCGGCAGTAACGGCGGTGGCGGTGACGGAGAAGGTGACGATGGTGGTGTAGTGGTGATATCAATGATGGTGGTAGGGGCGAGTAGTATAGGATAATTATGTAAATGTATATGATGTACAATGAGTATTATAATTATTATAGAAGCTAAAAGATACAAGTTGTAAATAAATGATGAATTTTGTAATTATATATATGTTTTAGATTTAGATGTTAGAATATGTTAATATTTAGAGGAATTTTAGGAAAATCAAAGTTATAAGTTGAAAGGGAAATAAAGAGAACATGTTTTGTACGAGGGCATAGATATATTTACACCTCTCCATTATGGTTGACATAACAGGTTACACGAAACCTGTTAAGACATAAAACTATTAAGACATGAACCTGTTAAGAGACATGTTAACATGTATTTTCTATAAGTTTTGACTGATACTTAAAAAAAAACTTAACGATACAAAGACTCTTACAAATCTCAACAAATGCATAACGATAATAATCCTTAACATTGCAAAAGTTCATAGACATCTTAACTAATACAAATCATATATCAAATCATAATATCAATTTTTTTTTTTTTATTTATATATGTATAACCTTAACAGGTCTAATTGTAACACCCCAAGCCGAGGCTCGAAATATCACGGAAATCATATAGCGCAAGGTGGAATTACAATAGAACAAGAACTAAATGCAAATTAAGGATTCAGTGAATCCATTACAATACGAAACAAGTACCACAACACATAAGGAGCAAATAACCATCGAAGTTTACAAAGAACATCCCAAAGATGGCGAGTCGATCCTAAGTATAATGCAAGAGAGAAGGTCGATGAATCCTTGATTCATAAAGTCCAAAGCCCGGGTTAACAGCAAGCAAACAACTAAACTCCACGTCCGGGGAGAACCTGATTACCTGAAAAGTGTACTAAGCATAGTCAACAAAAGGTTGGTGAGTTCGTAGTAATGGTCCACAAGGAACCATAAACAATAATCATAATGTACAAGTAGAGGCTAAACGTGACTTACAGTGAGCCTCTAAGTAACACAACAATGTCCAATCAACAAGATTACATAAGTACGAAAATGCGTGTAAATGAATGCTCAATGATATAAATATCAAATGCAAGTACCAATGCATAAATAAGTCAACGTGCCTATCTTATGCGTGAACACCAGTCACCAATGCAACGATACCCTTCTGTCATCACAATGAACAAGGCTGTATCTCAAAATCATCGAGATATATATGTCTATATACTCGGAGTCAGGAACTACATCCAAAAATGGGTGCATACATCTATACACCAGGATGTCGGCAATCCCCTGCCGAGGGTCATCAACAATGTATGCAATGCTTACGATCAATTGTAAATGCATCAATCATGAACCAACAATCAATATACGATGAACTTGAACCAGTAATTAACATTCGACAAACATGAGCCAACAATCAATAATCGTCAATCGTAAACCATTAACCACAATTTAAACCAACTATACGTACATACACTTAAGAGGATTCTACTTCCTTCGAGTCTCAGATGCTTATATATAGGGTCACCCGCAGCCTTCCCACCACATCTAAAACCCAATGAAAGCATAACCGACTTCCATGTATGTACGTCTATCCTAATATTAATGAAATACTTAACAAACGTAAACCAAGTCAAACAACGTGATAAACCGTCTCATCAAACCAACATTTAACTCAAAGCAATCAATCAATCAACAACGTAAGTAAACACGCAAGTTTACACTTTTCAGCCCGAATCTCAAGCGAGTAGGGAGATACGAAACTCACCTCGAATTGGTTAAGAAAGCTAAGATTGATATAAAGTCAAGTTATTATCGTACAATGTTCTCCTCGCGTCCAACACCTAAATATCGATCATATACATTCACATCAACATTCATAAACACATACGTAGTTATCAAGAAAACGGCAAAACCCTAAATAGGTTTCCAAAGTGTTTCTCGACGTTAAATGACTTCTAAGACTCTTAATCAATGTTATGCAAGATAAAGAGTGAATTAGATTAAGACTCGGCGCGTAAAAAGGTCTAGAAAGTCAAACTAGGTCAAACAAGGAACATTTCAGAAAACAACAGCCGTAACTTACGGCCCAAAGGGGCGTAAGGTACGGTGGGTAAAATACAACGGGCGTAACTTACGGCCCAAAGGGGCGTAAGCTACGGCCCTCTAGAAAGTTCATTTTTGGCGTAAGGAGTGGCGTAAACAGTGGGTTTTTGGGCGTAAGGTAAACTTCGGCGTAAGCTACGCCCCAAAGGGCCGTAACTTACGCCCGAACAAAATAAACCTAGCGTAAGCTACGCCACAAGGGGGCGTAGGTTACGCCCCTTACTGGGCAACCCACGAACAGCAGCAGCAGTTTAGTGCAGAAACTAAACCCAAAAACCCCCAAATTCGACCCAAATCGATTTACAACGACTTGTAACTCATTTTGAAGCATAACTAAACATCAATAACCATAAATACACATAACCCAACCCACAAATTCGACCAAAACATCACAATCACTTCCAAATCACCCAAACCCTAATTTAACCCTAATTTGACCCAAAATGCATTTTTACCCGATTCGTGACCCGAATATACTTGAAATCAACTAGAAACAAGTTAATGAACATAAAATGATGATTATGGAATGAGTTTAACTTACCAAAATCTTCACCTAGAGTTCAAATCCGAAAATGAGCTTAAAGAAGAAGTTTCTTGCACTTTGAGACTTCAAAAATTTAGATGATGAAAATACAATGAAGATGATGATGCTTATTACCCTATTTCAACTTAACAACAATGATTTACGATGATTTTAAGAGAGGGAGAGATGAGTTCTTGGAGAGTTAGAGAGAAAGTGATAAAGATAGATAGAATAGATGGTTAGAAATGAAAAGAGGGAAAAGGGATGGATGGGCAAAGGGATAGGGTTGGGTCATGGGTTAAGCCCATGGGTTGACCCATCACAATACTAACTAAACCAATTACTTACCAAGTACCGAGTCGTGAAATTAGTGACCAATTGACCCGTCAAACCCATTAATTAATCATTTAGCCACAGATTGAACCAAATCACATTATCAAATAAAATGTTAGTCATATTACACATAAAGTCAAACGGGCCAAAATAGCGGATGTTACATTACTGGTATAAATTTGTTAAGACACGAATCTTAATAGGTCTTAGACACGAAACCTGTTGTGGCCAAACACCAAATATGTTAAAAAGAAGTCGTGCTGTATCGTATTAACAAATTTTGTGTCAAAATGCTAGTTCTACTCTCACTTGATAAAACAGCGGATGTTGTTTCACCGATGAATTGTTTCGTTTGACACTGTTTATATTCATATTCATAATCATATATGGTAAGAAAGGAAATGGATGATCGTTTCACTGTTCACATTGTCTAACAAAATGGGTGAATAGTAAATTGTCTCCTTTGACAATATTTTAAAGATATATATACCATTATTTTTAGAATTTTATTAACAAAGGGTATATAACACTGGTGGAACCACGTATAAATGAGGGGTAGTTCGGATTACGAATCTGTTAACTTTTTGTAATATAATTGTATTGAAAAATGATATATTTTTTTATTGTTATGGGTCAAACAAATATGAGATATCAGTTAATATAACTAACTTTAAACTTTCAAAAGATTTTCTCATCGATATAACTTATAAAGATGTATTTTTTAATATAAATATGAAATGGATACGATCAAATGTGTAAAAAACTCAAAAAACCCCGTCAAAAATGGAAAAAAAAAATCCAAAAAATGCTAACAATCTAGACGTTATCAATACTTTACGCCGATACGTGGTCAATAGAAAAAAATTTGTGCTACGGGTCACATTCGATCCTGGTTCCGCCACTGGTATTATTTTGCAGAAATCCAAAAAGAGTAAACTTGAAAAATTCATAAAAAATGAATTCAGAAAAAGATAAAATTTAAAAATATATAAGAAAAATTTAATTTACATGAATTTTTTTAAAAATACTTAGATAAAATTTAAACTTCAAGAGGCCTCTTATCCTCTATGATACCGCCCTTGCAGCTGTAGAAGGCTCGAATCCCCGACAATCGGTGGCCAGAGAAGATAGATCTGACATTCAATTATGTTGTGTACGTTTTTCATGTCAAAACAAAAAAAACAATCAAGGAAGAGAAGCGAGACTTTTCCGTTTAATATTTAAGTAATTGATACAAGAGGTGCACAATTTTGACTAGCATACGTAAACGGATAATACATCATAGCTCATGTAATCTATAATAATGTAATGCTAACAACTCATGTAAGCTAATAATAATGCAATATCATACAAAATTTCTGCTGATTATACTTATACATAGTGTGTTAAACTGTTAATTACGGAGTAATATATATGTACTTATGTAGTGTGATATACATGCATGTTTATATGGCCATCCGTGAGTTACATAGGGACCCTCTACAAAGTACTCGTAATTGATAAAATATAGTTACAATAAAAACATGTTTCCCAAATGCAAATTCAATATATGCGCATGTCAAACAGTTGCATGTTAATTGTGTGAGGATTCGAAGGACTCGCCCAGCAGACCTTTAAGATGATGGTCTAACACTCTAAACAACAAATCTAGAATCGATAAATAATATTTTTAATAAATCACATTTATATATATTTTGGTTGTATCGAATATTTTTTTACTATTATTATTTATATCACAAAAGTATATATATTTGATATAAAAAACGAAAGTCATGTTTTTTATTTTATGCATCCATCTTGCCAGGGCCGTTCTATGAATTTTAGAGGCCAACTATGGGACATCTTTTCTAATAGAAAAAAAGCATAATTTTGGCACATGAACCCGATAGTTTATCTATATATCACATATTGAAATGATAAAAGATTAAAATATCAACAAGTCCACCACATAAAATAAAAAACCTCATACAAAGAAGGTAATGCATGTACAAATGTGTCAGCGCTGCAATTAAATATAAGGACCGTTAGTTAAAAAAATTTATACAAATTGAAAGGTATTAGGAAATTTTTTTTGTTTCTCTTATTTGTTAAGCTCGTAATAGTGATAGCATATGCAAACAAAATAACCAAATTTTATACGAAGAAGTTCTTCTATTATTTGAATAACAAAAAGCATTACAAAAGCAAATTTAAAAGGTTATCGATATCATTTACGTATTCCCTCGTTTTATAGAATAACAAAATACCTTTTATAATGAGCAACTTCAAACAGAAACACAATATCACATTGTAATCGTTGGGTATTATAATATGAATATTTAATATTAGCAAACAGATAATTGAACTTTTGGGCCCTTAAACAAAACTAGGCCCTTTTCATTTGTGCATGTTGAATACCCTCAAATCCGGCCCTGCATCTTGGATGCATATTCATCAAAATGGATGCATAAATTTAAAAAGGTGATTTTGTCAGTTTTGACGAATCAATATGCCGTTAAATACTTAAATAATCATAATTAGTTATACACTTTGTTAGTTTTATGGACTTTTAATGCATCAAAATGAAATTTTAGTCTTCTCAATTGTTCTCATTTTAAGGGTGTTTTCACTTAAAAAACCATATGAGAAAAGTGGATGTGTGGTTGTCATGTACTCAAGTTTAGGTATTGATCCTTTCATATACTAACTTATGAATAAATGAATATGAATGATTGAATGAAGCGTTCCTTTCACAGCCCTCCTCCGCATAACCTGCTAAATTAACCGGCCATAATCGAGCAAGAAACAAAAAATGGTTCTCAGGACGACATTAGTTTGAATTTGGAGTGAACAAGTTATTATAGGCCATGGTTACATTAGGAAGGACAAATCTAGTGGCCGTAACTTTTCGATCACGAGCTGAAAGTTTTAGTAATTTTAATGTTGTCCCAAGTATTGTTCCGCAATTGCATGTTAGGGTGGGTGTGGGGGGTGACGGCGGAGGGGGGTTGTATCTATAAAGAAGAAAAAACTAAGGGCGCGTTTAGTTCGAGAAAACACCCCCTGTTTTCCATTTTTGTTTTCCAAGAAAACAAGGAAAACAGAAAACGCGTTCAAATTGCATTTTCCTAAAACAATTTTCCAAGAAAACAAAAATCCTTGTTTCCACTTTTTGAACTAAAATTAGAAAACTATTTTTTTTTGTTTTCCGTTTTCTATTTTCTGTTTTCCAAGCTAATAAGATGGAGAAATAGAAAACAAAAACAAGTGAATTTGAACATGTTTTCTAGTTTTCTAAGATGAAAAATGAAAATTGCATCTTTTATTTTGAACGCGTTTTCAAAATTTTCAAAGGTTTTCTAGAAATGAAAAACCTTTTCATTTTCTAGAAAATTGAAAATGGAAAACTAAAAAACATTTTCTTGAACTAAACGCACCCTAAGTTGTCCCAAATGTTCATTTTCATATACATGCATCATATACCAAAGTGAGGTTGTGAGCATTGCCAGATGCAATGTAATAGGAGAGTGGTCACCACCACACCTTTAACCAAGTTTTTCTTTTTAAATTTATATGTTTTTAATATTAGGCCCTAACCTAAAATTTATGCTTCAACCCAATTCAAGATAAAAAAAATTTCAAACCCCGGATTTTCAAAATCCTGCCTCCGTCACTGGCTATGAGGTATATATTTATTTGCATATATACCTATTAACACACATGCTTTACCAATTATTAGCTCACGCTCTTCATACGCCCAACCTAAACCAATGAATCTGCACACATAGGATTCAA
>CM067167.1:205182072-205229572 GCA_034093135.1 Erigeron breviscapus | reverse complement strand
ATGTATAAATTAATATATATATGTTAAGTAAATGATTAATAAAGTATAACACGTAAAAGTATTAAACAAAAGTTCTAAACTTAAAAATGATTCTAATATATAGAAAAAACTTAAAGTGATTCTAATAAATATATATAGTGTTTTCGGGTTTGGGTATGGGGATCGAGGATTAATGATTTCCCATCCCCGTCCCCATCCCCATCGAGGAATAGATTTACATCCCCATACCAGTCCCCGTCCCCAGTCAACTCGGGAATTTCCCGGTTAAATCGGGTGCGGGTATCGGATTCCTCATCGGGTACGAGCATTTTTGTCATCCCTACGTATGAATCAAAGCATGCATATATATATATGCACATCAGCATGATGTTAGGCTATGTCACGTATGTTTCTCTCCGTATTCAAATTATGGCATGACATCTTTATAGTTGATTTCTTTTTAACCGTCACTCCGTAAAAGCTTCGTTAGAAACTTTAATTTTATATAAGTTTAAGAACTAGAGTTGGAACTTGTAACATATTAGTAAATATTTTTTTCGGTCTTATTCAATTACCCAACCCAACTTTTTATGTAAGTTTTCATTCCTAAGATATACTCGTATTCAACAATAATACTTTTTCTAAACAATAATCGAACAATTGTCTCCACGCATCAAATTTGGTTTTGTTTCGATCAGTAGTCAACATTCAAATTTCCATCTTAATTATCAGAGTCAGATGCCCATAGATTTATAAAACTTTCACCAAAATCACTCATTATAAAAATCTTTCTAGATGTGAGTAGATAATGATCTCAACATGATGCAAGGTTGGAGCGTTAAAATCATTTTTTGTACATTTGTTGAACGATCCGGACAAGCATGATTTTGACATATATAGATACCAATAAGTCTTGATATATATTACTCAGTTGCAAACAAAGAAAGAGACACGGCCTTTAAAACAATTTTCCTATTTATTTTTCTTACGTCAGGCTTTTTATGAAGTTTTATCCAAAAGACACATGATCCTCTCTTGTTCTAAAGCGTTTTCGATAATAAAAAAGTAATTTTTTGCTTTTAAAATTTCTTTGGTTAACATTTGAACTTTTACGACTTTTTATGTGTTTTATTACATATGATCTACTAATATATAATTTATTATTTAAAGGTTCGATCGCCTAATATGAAATGGAAGTTGCATACTAGCTTATTGGCTATATATGTTCTTTCAGCAACTTTTACTAACTAGTCTACGTGGGATTGCTAATCATTTTTTTTTTATCTAAAAAAAGATATTGGTAAGGTTACACATTAAACACACACACGCGCGCACATAGATAGTTATGGTCCAACACAATAATTAGGTGTGATGTTACAAAGTTTGTACCTTTAAAAAAAAAAATGTTAAAAGTTTGTAAATTCTTTTTCAAATTAACTGAAGACTAGCTTTTATTACCATCGTAAAAGATCGCGAAAAAGTACAAAAACCATAGCAGAAACTTAAGCTTACATGACCAAAAAAACAAGAGAGAGAGACACAAACAACCATCCTATACTAAGTAGAGATGAAACCAAGATAAATAAATCTAAAAACTAGCTATTGGCCAATGATCCTCGGTTCTAAGGCATCCGATGAGTTCTATAATTAAGGATGTTGTGGATATGGAACAAAAATATTGGGCACGGAGATTTTCTCTAACATATGGTGGGTTTACTCATGTGATGTGGAGATAATCCGGTGAATCAATGGTCAGTTACTGATCTAGTTAGATTTGTTGTCGTTAAAAAGAAAAACCAGCTAGCGAGTGGACCAAACAATAAATTAACATTAAAGTTTGTAAATATTGCTCATGTGTATGTTCGTATACAAAAGAGTGCTATAATTTTGATAAATGGGTAACTAAAATGTTGAATATATCTATTTTGAAACTAACCCATTCTTGTATAATGGATTATGTCCATATATGATATCTATCCGACATTCTATATACGCATTCCGTATAACACAAAGTTTGGTATCACTGTAGCAGCATTCGGATGTGGTGATGCGATAGGATCGTTTCTGTGCTACCAATCAGATGCTATAAGCGTACGTACGTGTTGCTATTAGGATACATTCTAGAAGTGAGAAATTCGCCAATATTCGTGAGAAGTCATGAGAAACATCTCAACGAGATGTATGGATAGATGTTGCTGCGAAATCATCACTTCTGTTGAGTGCTCGAAATTGTTATAGTAGAGACTAGAGCATGAATTTTATACAAGTTACTTTTTTCGCAAAAGTTATAAATTTTACCAGTGGCCCAGTGGGTTATAGGCTACTAAAGCCAATATTAAATCTTCAATGAGTTATAATGATAGACCAATGGGGTGGCCCAAACTTACATAATACTGTATTAATTGTTAAATACTTGAGTGAGTAACATCCAAATATACTAGTCTACATTCTACAATAGTACAATCTATGTTGGTGTTTAAATTACCATTTCAAAAGCAGTAATTCGAGATTATATCTTAGATTGATCTGTGAGTATGTGACATTATGTTGCGAATTTACGACCTCCATCCTGTAAATTTGAAAGCACAAAACTAGAGAAAAGGTATAAAAAAAAATAAAAAATTCGTAGCATACATGTATATAATGGTCAAGGCGGGCGCAATCTCTCGAGTCTTGACGCTACTATGCTACAAATGTCCTTTAGGCGCGGCTGCTCAAAGTAGAATTATGGCATAACACTTTCCGTCCTACTGTACTATTTATCAAGTTTGTAAAATGTTGTTGACGTTTTAGATACTAGGTACAAAGTGGTAACAATATTTTGGTTGAAAGCAACTCTTAACATATTATCATATTTGAAATCTGATGGGTTAAATCTTATGTTTCAAGTTTGATGCCAATTGATCTAAGGTTTTCGTAGAACACCCCTCTTTACTAACGACATTAGCAGCGGCGTCTTTGAGAATCTGAATTCTACTGCGAATCACTTTTCCATCTTCCCCTTGAAATAAACATTTCACGACCCTTGCGATCTCCCCCCTCCCCACGATGCCATTTTCACCAACGGTGGGCCTTATTGCTACTTTAAGTCCTTGGGTTAAATATATTGCATTCATCTTTTGCTCCGCATAAAGTGGCCAAGCGATCACTGGTACGCCATAAACTACAGTCTCAAGGACTGAGTTCCAACCACAATGGGTCAAGAACCCGCCAGTTGAGCTGTGGCTCAGAATCTGGCCACAAACCCAATACCTTTGGTTCTTTTTTTTTTTTTTTTTTTTTTTTTTTTTTTTTTTTTTTTTTTTTTTTTTTTTTTTTTTTTTTTTTTTTTTTTTTTTTTTTTTTTTTTTTTTTTTTTTTTTTTTTTTTTTTTTTTTTTTTTTTTTTTTTTTTTTTTTTTTTTTTTTTTTTTTTTTTTTTTTTTTTTTTTTTTTTTTTTTTTTTTTTTTTTTTTTTTTTTTTTTTTTTTTTTTTTTTTTTTTTTTTTTTTTTTTTTTTTTTTTTTTTTTTTTTTTTTTTTTTTTTTTTTTTTTTTTTTTTTTTTTTTTTTTTTTTTTTTTTTTTTTTTTTTTTTTTTTTTTTTTTTTTTTTTTTTTTTTTTTTTTTTTTTTTTTTTTTTTTTTTTTTTTTTTTTTTTTTTTTTTTTTTTTTTTTTTTTTTTTTTTTTTTTTTTTTTTTTTTTTTTTTTTTTTTTTTTTTTTTTTTTTTTTTTTTTTTTTTTTTTTTTTTTTTTTTTTTTTTTTTTTTTTTTTTTTTTTTTTTTTTTTTTTTTTTTTTTTTTTTTTTTTTTTTTTTTTTTTTTTTTTTTTTTTTTTTTTTTTTTTTTTTTTTTTTTTTTTTTTTTTTTTTTTTTTTTTTTTTTTTTTTTTTTTTTTTTTTTTTTTTTTTTTTTTTTTTTTTTTTTTTTTTTTTTTTTTTTTTTTTTTTTTTTTTTTTTTTTTTTTTTTTTTTTTTTTTTTTTTTTTTTTTTTTTTTTTTTTTTTTTTTTTTTTTTTTTTTTTTTTTTTTTTTTTTTTTTTTTTTTTTTTTTTTTTTTTTTTTTTTTTTTTTTTTTTTTTTTTTTTTTTTTTTTTTTTTTTTTTTTTTTTTTTTTTTTTTTTTTTTTTTTTTTTTTTTTTTTTTTTTTTTTTTTTTTTTTTTTTTTTTTTTTTTTTTTTTTTTTTTTTTTTTTTTTTTTTTTTTTTTTTTTTTTTTTTTTTTTTTTTTTTTTTTTTTTTTTTTTTTTTTTTTTTTTTTTTTTTTTTTTTTTTTTTTTTTTTTTTTTTTTTTTTTTTTTTTTTTTTTTTTTTTTTTTTTTTTTTTTTTTTTTTTTTTTTTTTTTTTTTTTTTTTTTTTTTTTTTTTTTTTTTTTTTTTTTTTTTTTTTTTTTTTTTTTTTTTTTTTTTTTTTTTTTTTTTTTTTTTTTTTTTTTTTTTTTTTTTTTTTTTTTTTTTTTTTTTTTTTTTTTTTTTTTTTTTTTTTTTTTTTTTTTTTTTTTTTTTTTTTTTTTTTTTTTTTTTTTTTTTTTTTTTTTTTTTTTTTTTTTTTTTTTTTTTTTTTTTTTTTTTTTTTTTTTTTTTTTTTTTTTTTTTTTTTTTTTTTTTTTTTTTTTTTTTTTTTTTTTTTTTTTTTTTTTTTTTTTTTTTTTTTTTTTTTTTTTTTTTTTTTTTTTTTTTTTTTTTTTTTTTTTTTTTTTTTTTTTTTTTTTTTTTTTTTTTTTTTTTTTTTTTTTTTTTTTTTTTTTTTTTTTTTTTTTTTTTTTTTTTTTTTTTTTTTTTTTTTTTTTTTTTTTTTTTTTTTTTTTTTTTTTTTTTTTTTTTTTTTTTTTTTTTTTTTTTTTTTTTTTTTTTTTTTTTTTTTTTTTTTTTTTTTTTTTTTTTTTTTTTTTTTTTTTTTTTTATTATGTTTTTTTCCACAACTAAGGATTTGAATACTTCACGAAGCGAATCGAGAGACCGCGTAACCATGAGACTTATACGCGTTTCTATGACGGCATCTGGTGGCAGAGCATCAAAGTTGGCTGGGGGGAGAAGGAGATAGTTTAGGCCATTAGGGAGTGAATCAAGAAAAGTGTTTTGGGATTTGGATAAAAATCCATCATTTGCAATGATGAAAGCGGCTGAGATGTTGTGGTGAATCTTTAGTTTTTTAGCAAACTCGACTAAAGGGATCAAGTGTCCCATACCTGTACTTGGTACTATGGTTATATGGGCTTCTTTTCTCATTGTTTTTTTTGTAGACAAAAAGATAAATTAAGGAGCTTAAAAAATGTACGTAAAAATGTAGATTAAGAAAAGCTATTGAAAAATTGTTAAAAAAAAAGTGTATAAAAAAGTGTATTATAAAAAAGTGTATTATAAAAAAGTGTATAAGAAAGTGGATTATAAAAAAGTATATAAAAAAGTGTATTATAAAAAAGTGTATTAAAAAAGTATTATAAAAAAGTGCATATAAAATCTAATTATAAAAAAGTATATAAAAAAGTAAAATAAAAAATGTATTATAAAAAAGTGCATATAAAATCTAATTATAAAAAAGTATATAAAAAAGTAAAAAAAGTGTATAAAAAGTGTATTATAAAAAAGTGTATTAAAAAAATGTATTATAAAAAAGTGCATATAAAATCTAATTATAAAAAAGTTATATAAAAAAGTGTATAAAAAAAGTGTATTATAAAAAAGTGCATATAAAATCTAATTATAAAAAAGTATTATAAAAAAGTGCATATAAAATCTAATTATAAAAAAGTGATATAAAATAATATAAAAAAGTGTATAAAAAAATGTATTAAAAAAAGTGCATATAAAATCTAATTATAAAAAAGTGTATAAAAAAGTGTATTATAAAAAAGTGCATATAAAATCTAATTATAAAAAAGTGTATAAAAAAGTGTATTATAAAAAAGTGTATATAAAAAAGTGTATAAAAAAGTGTATTATAAAAAAGTCATATAAAATCTAATTATAAAAAAGTGTATATAAAAAAGTGTATTATAAAAAAGTGCATATAAAATCTAATTATAAAAAAGTATATAAAAAAGTAAAAAAAAGTGTATAAAAAGTGTATTAAAAAAAAGTGTATAAAAAAGTGTATAAAAAAGTGTATTATAAAAAAGTGCATATAAAATCTAATTATAAAAAAGTGTATTATAAAAAAGTGTATAAAAAAGTGTATTAAAAAAAAGTGTATAAAAAGTGTATTATAAAAAAGTGATATAAAATCTAATTATAAAAAAGTATATAAAATCTAATTATAAAAAAGTGCATATAAAATCTAATTATAAAAAAGTGTATAAAAAAAGTATTAAAAAAAGTGTATAAAAAAGTGTATTATAAAAAAGTGCATATAAAATCTAATTATAAAAAAGTCATATAAAAAATAAAAAAAGTGTATAAAAAAGTGTATTATAAAAAAGTGCATATAAAATCTAATTATAAAAAAGTGTATTATAAAAAAGTGTATAAAAAAGTGTATTAAAAAAAAGTGTATAAAAAAGTGTATTATAAAAAAGTGTATTATAAAAAAGTGTATTATAAAAAAGTGTATAAAAAAGTGTATTATAAAAAAGTGTATTAAAAAAAAGTGTATAAAAAAGTGTATAAAAAGTGTATAAAAAAGTATAAAAAAGTGTATTATAAAAAAGTCATATAAAATCTAATTATAAAAAAGTGCATATAAAATTAATTATAAAAAAGTGATATAAAATAATTATAAAAAAGTGTATAAAAAAGTGTATTATAAAAAAGTGTATAAAAAAGTGTATAAAAAAGTGTATTATAAAAAAGTGCATATAAAATCTAATTATAAAAAAGTGTATTATAAAAAAGTGTATAAAAAAGTGTATTAAAAAAGTGTATTAAAAAAAGTGTATTATAAAAAATGTATTATAAAAAAGTGATATAAAAAAGTGATTATAAAAAAGTGTATTATAAAAAAGTGCATATAAAATCTAATTATAAAAAAGTATATAAAATAATTATAAAAATGTATTATAAAAAAGTGCATATAAAATCTAATTATAAAAAAGTGTATATAAAAAAGTGTATTAAAAAAAGCTATTGAAAAAATTGTTAAAAAAAAGTGTATAAAAAAGTGTATTATAAAAAAGTGTATAAAAAGTGTATTATAAAAAAGTGTATAAAAAGTGTATTATAAAAAAGTGTATAAGAAAGTGGATTATAAAAAAGTATATAAAATAGTGAATTAAAAAAAAGTATTATAAAAAAGTGCATATAAAATCTAATTATAAAAAAGTATATAAAAAAGTAAAATAAAAAATGTATTATAAAAAAGTGCATATAAAATCTAATTATAAAAAAGTATATAAAAAAGTAAAATAAAAAGTGTATAAAAAGTGTATTAAAAAAAGTGTATAAAATATTTCAGGTGTTTGACACACACATAGATTTGGTAGACTGGGCTCAAAGAACGGCAAAGGAGCTTGGTTATGTGTTAGTAACACGAAGATCAAATGCCACAAAAGACGGAGAAGTTAAAAAGGTGGTCCTTATTTGCAACCGTGGTGGAAAAAGAGATAAGCGGTTAACCGGGGCACCCAAAGGGACTACCAAAATTGACTGTCCATTCAAATTGGTAGGCCGTCTGACAAAGGACCATAGTTGGTGGGTTGAAGTTATAGATCACCGACATAACCATCCATCAGCTCGTAATTTGGAAGGTATTGCGTACGCAAGACGACTAACCGATGTTCAAAAAGAATTTGTGGACGAAAAGGCGTTGCTAGGTTTTGGGCCAAATAGCATAAGGGACCAATTGAAGGATGCATTTCCCGGCATCTTGACCCGTTCACAAGACATTTCTAACTACTTGCGGCAACACCGGCTAAAGCACGCCCAACAACGAGGGGAAACTCGAATGCAGGTGAAATAAGAAACATACCTGCATGTGGATCGTATAACTATATGTTTATTTTTTAAAAAAATACGACTTCCTTATACTTTGGTTGTTTACCCGTTGCAGATCGTGCTCCAATTACTATCTGACCATCAGTACACGTATCAGTACACGACGGATAGCAAAACCGGATGTTTGACCAATCTCTTTTTCGTACATCCTACATCACTTGACATATGGCGTGCATTTCCTTGGATCATTGAAATAGACGCCACGTATAAAACCAACGTTTACAACATGCCGCTTGTTGAGATTGTGGGTGTCACTCCAACTGGCAAGACATTCAGCATTGCGCACGCACTAATTGAAAATGAGCAACATGCGGCATACACATGGGTGTTACAGTGCTTGAGGTCGACGCTCGAAGAAGGGTTCGTCGTGCGTGTGGCACTCACTGATCGGGATCTGGCCCTCATGAAAGCGGTTAAGGATGTGATGCCGGAAACGAAGCTGATACTGTGTAGAATACACATTTGGAGGAATATTGATTTACATGCCAACCCATCGTTTAGGACAAAAAAAGATTATGGTTCGTTTAAACATCGGTGGGATAAACTCGTAAAGTCAATCACGGTTAAAGAATACGCAGAGAATGAGCAGCGGCTAAAAGTATTCTTGGCAGATAAACCAAGTATATACATCCCGTCCCCATACTGTTTTTATGATAAAGCTTACGATGTAACCATGTAGCTAAATCACTTTTTATTTTCCTGCAGATCTTTATAAGTATCTACAAATACAGTGGCTTGCCTCGTACAAGGAGTTATTTGTGTCATGTTGGGTCGACCAACACCGCAACTATCGTAACTACACTACCAACAGGGTTGAGAGCGAGCATTCTTTGCTGAAGTCAGTTATGCATCAAAAGCGGCTTACGTTCCACAGGATCGTTGAATGTGTTAACTCTGTTGTCAGCGGGCAATACACCGAAATAAAGGGGTCACTGGAACATTGCAGGCAGTACAATCAAAATAAACACAACTATCCCGTTCACAAGACATTTCTAACTACTTGCGGCAACACCGGCTAAAGCACGCCCAACAACGAGGGGAAACTCGAATGCAGGTGAAATAAGAAACATACCTGCATGTGGATCGTATAACTATATGTTTATTTTTTAAAAAAATACGACTTCCTTATACTTTGGTTGTTTACCCGTTGCAGATCGTGCTCCAATTACTATCTGACCATCAGTACACGTATCAGTACACGACGGATAGCAAAACCGGATGTTTGACCAATCTCTTTTTCGTACATCCTACATCACTTGACATATGGCGTGCATTTCCTTGGATCATTGAAATAGACGCCACGTATAAAACCAACGTTTACAACATGCCGCTTGTTGAGATTGTGGGTGTCACTCCAACTGGCAAGACATTCAGCATTGCGCACGCACTAATTGAAAATGAGCAACATGCGGCATACACATGGGTGTTACAGTGCTTGAGGTCGACGCTCGAAGAAGGGTTCGTCGTGCGTGTGGCACTCACTGATCGGGATCTGGCCCTCATGAAAGCGGTTAAGGATGTGATGCCGGAAACGAAGCTGATACTGTGTAGAATACACATTTGGAGGAATATTGATTTACATGCCAACCCATCGTTTAGGACAAAAAAAGATTATGGTTCGTTTAAACATCGGTGGGATAAACTCGTAAAGTCAATCACGGTTAAAGAATACGCAGAGAATGAGCAGCGGCTAAAAGTATTCTTGGCAGATAAACCAAGTATATACATCCCGTCCCCATACTGTTTTTATGATAAAGCTTACGATGTAACCATGTAGCTAAATCACTTTTTATTTTCCTGCAGGTCCTAGCACTCCGATGCCAGCAGCACCAGCACCGTACTTTGATTTTTTCACTACGCCCACACAACCTTCGATGCCACCAGCACCATCACCTCCGATGCCACCAGCACCAGCACCATCACCAACACCATACCTCCGATGCCACAGCACCATCACCTCCGATGCCACCAGCACCAGCACCGTACTTTGATTTTTTCACCAGCCCACACAACCTTCGATGCCACCAGCACCATCACCTCCGATGCCACCAGCACCAGCACTTAATTTAATTGGTATTTTTGTAATATTGTTCATTAATTCATATTTTTGTAAAACACAACTGATGTTATGTAATTTTTAATAGATACATACACATTTTCATTAATTCATATTTTTGTAAAACACAACTGATGTTATGTAATTTTTAATAGATAATAATGTTCATTAATTCATATTTTTGTAAAACACAACTGATGTTATGTAATTTTTAATAGTAATACATGTTCATTAATTCATATTTTTGTAAAACACAACTGATGTTATGTAATTTTTAATAGATAATAATGTTCATTAATTCATATTTTTGTAAAACACAACTGATGTTATGTAATTTTTAATAGATACATACACATGTTCATTAATTGGTATTTTTGTAATATTGTTCATTAATTCATATTTTTGTAAAACACAACTGATGTTATGTAATTTTTAATAGATACATACAATGTTCATTAATTCATATTTTTGTAAAACACAACTGATGTTATGTAATTTTTAATAGTACATACACATGTTCATTAATTGGTATTTTTGTAATATTGTTCATTAATTCATATTTTTGTAAAACACAACTGATGTTATGTAATTTTTAATAGATACATACACATGTTCATTAATTCATATTTTTGTAAAACACAACTGATGTTATGTAATTTTTAATAGTAATACATGTTCATTAATTCATATTTTTGTAAAACACAACTGATGTTATGTAATTTTTAATAGATACATACACATGTTCATTAATTCATATTTTTGTAAAACACAACTGATGTTATGTAATGTTAATAGGTACATACACATGTTCATTAATTGGTATTTTTGTAATATTGTTCATTAATTCATATTTTTGTAAAACACAACTGATGTTATGTAATTTTTAATAGATACATACACATTTTCATTAATTCATATTTTTGTAAAACACAACTGATGTTATGTAATTTTTAATAGATAATAATGTTCATTAATTCATATTTTTGTAAAACACAACTGATGTTATGTAATTTTTAATAGTAATACATGTTCATTAATTCATATTTTTGTAAAACACAACTGATGTTATGTAATTTTTAATAGATAATAATGTTCATTAATTCATATTTTTGTAAAACACAACTGATGTTATGTAATTTTTAATAGATACATACACATGTTCATTAATTCATATTTTTGTAAAACACAACTATGTTATGTAATTTTTAATAGATACATAAATTACATACACAAATAATAAAAATGTCCATATCAAATACAAATAATAAAAATGTACATAACAAACTGTATTTATAAAAATGTCCATATCAAATACAAATAATAAAAAGTACATAACAAACTTATTTATAAAAATGTCCATATCAAATACAAATAATAAAAATGTACATAACAAACTGTATTTATAAAAATGTCCATATCAAATACAAATAATAAAAATGTACATAACAAACTGTATTTATAAAAATGTCCATATCAAATACAAATAATAAAAATGTACATAACAAACTGTATTTATAAAAATGTCCATATCAAATACAAATAATAAAAATGTACATAACAAACTGTATTTATAAAAATGCCCATATCAAATACAAATAATAAAAAGTACATAACAAACTTATTTATAAAAATGTCCATATCAAATACAAATAATAAAAATGTACATAACAAACTGTATTTATAAAAATGTCCATATCAAATACAAATAATAAAAATGTACATAACAAACTGTATTTATAAAAATGTCCATATCAAATACAAATAATAAAAATGTACATAACAAACTGTATTTATAAAAATGTCCATATCAAATACAAATAATAAAAATGTACATAACAAACTGTATTTATAAAAATGCCCATATCAAATACAAATAATAAAAAGTACATAACAAACTTATTTATAAAAATGTCCATATCAAATACAAATAATAAAAATGTACATAACAAACTGTATTTATAAAAATGTCCATATCAAATACAAATAATAAAAATGTACATAACAAACTGTATTTATAAAAATGTCCATATCAAATACAAATAATAAAAATGTACATAACAAACTGTATTTATAAAAATGTCCATATCAAATACAAATAATAAAAATGTACATAACAAACTGTATTTATAAAAATGCCCATATCAAATACAAATAATAAAAAGTACATAACAAACTTATTTATAAAAATGTCCATATCAAATACAAATAATAAAAATGTACATAACAAACTGTATTTATAAAAATGTCCATATCAAATACAAATAATAAAAATGTACATAACAAACTGTATTTATAAAAATGTCCATATCAAATACAAATAATAAAAATGTACATAACAAACTGTATTTATAAAAATGTCCATATCAAATACAAATAATAAAAATGTACATAACAAACTGTATTTATAAAAATGTCCATATCAAATACAAATAATAAAAATGTACATAACAAACTGTATTTATAAAAATGTCCATACTTCGTACAAATAAAAAAAAGTCTAATCACCGGAACCGTCGTCGTCCTCACCGGCATTATCATCACCCACACCTGGTCCGGATACAGAGCCTGTTCCACTAAAAAATCCACTCATATCCGACAAGCTACCAAATTCCCCTGATGGAGGTCCATAATGTGGTTGCGGCAACTCAACAGGGAAATCATGGGATCCGAAACCCCTGAGAATCCTCCCTAGTCCGCGCTGATGTCCCGATCGCGATCCAAACGCTTCCGGGAACAACTGGGTTGGAGGTGTCGGTGCAGGATCCTGTGAATGTCTCACCTGCGCAGCTTCCAGACGGGACTGCATATAAATAGTAAGGTAAGTTTAATAAATGGAGCAGTAATTAAAAGTAATTTAACTTAAAGTTATGTATATACCGCAACTTCCGGAGGTTGTAGTCTGTGGGTTGCCGCCCAAGTCGACTCCCACGTGGGCGGTGGCCCCTCCTTCTTTTCGTTATGGTGCTTGGCCTGCAAACAAGTCAAATAATTAGCATAAAAAAACACAAGAATTGTATACTTTTGTTAAAACCAAACGTACCAACGCCCGATCGTGGGCAAGAGAAATAGATCGCCGACCCTGAGTCCCCACCGCCTGTTTGGACCGGTTTGTCTTGTTTGTCGCGGCCCGCTTGACCCGGTCATCCCTCGTATAGAAACGCAGTAGTTTTCCCCACTCTTCCGGGTCCATACCAGCTGGCGGTGCTGTCTGCAGGGTATCTGCTTCGTCTACACCCCCCCGTGCTGTAAAATGCTGAGATTTGAATTTTGACTTTCTCTGCCTATATATGCTAGCTGCATCAGCACGGAAAGCCTGTTTTGCTGCCTTCCGGGTGGGGTCGTCCTCATCATGCTCTAAGTACTGGTCCATCGCAAACCAGCGCTACATTGTTTACAAATACAAGTTAGCAGTTTCGGGGTTATCATTGTAAAACATATTAAGTAAAAAAATATAAAAAGAAACATATTCTAACCTGTATTTCCTCCAAGATATTGTCCCTCAGAGACTCGGGCACATCGTCCCATGACTCGTAGTACTGGGGGACATCTCCGATCAATGAGCCTAACAAAGATTTGTACATAGCCCCGTAGTCCCCGATCGACTGAAAGGTCTTCGATTTGTAATCGAAGTACATGGGTAACGGGCCTCCATTTTTCTTGAAGGCAGCCTCAAGGTTTAGATGTTTGGCTGCCCCTCTTGGTGGTGGTGGTCTTTTCTTCGACCCTACAAAACCAATAAGTAACAATAACATAAATAAGTTACTTTAAACGATAAGAATACAATTATTTCAATGCATAACTAAATTTAATGTAAAGTCAATTTTCTTACCGCTGTTTTTGCACCTTAACTTTTTTAACTACTTTTTTTTTAACTTAATTTTTTATATGACTTTTTACTACTTTTTTCAATATATGTTTTAATATCTTTTTATACTTTTTTTTTAACTACTTTTTTAATACTTTTTTTTTAACTACTTTTTTAATACTTTTTTTTTAACTACTTTTTTATACTTTTTTTTTAACTACTTTTTTAATACTTTTTTTTTAACTACTTTTTTAATACTTTTGTTAACTAACTTTTTTACTACTTTTTTTAAACTTAATTTTTTAACTACTTTTTTATATAAACTTTTTGTTATAGAAACTTTTTTTAAAATAATTTTTTATATACTATGTATACACTTTTTTACATTTTTTATAAACTTTTTTCTAAAATATTTTTTATATACTATGTATACACTTTTTTACATTTTTTATAAACTTTTTTTAAATATATTTTTTATATACTATGTATACACTTTTTTACATTTTTTATAAACTTTTTTTAAATATATTTTTTATATACTATGTATACACTTTTTTACATTTTTTATAAACTTTTTTTAAATATATTTTTTATATACTATGTATACACTTTTTTACATTTTTATAAACTTTTTTTTAAATATATTTTTTATATACTATGTAATACACTTTTTTACATTTTATAAACTTTTTTTTAAATATATTTTTTATATACTATGTAATACACTTTTTTACATTTTTTATAAACTTTTTTTAAATATATTTTTTATATACTATGTATACACTTTTTTACATTTTTTATAAACTTTTTTTAAATATATTTTTTATATACTATGTATACACTTTTTTACATTTTTATAAACTTTTTTTTAAATATATTTTTTATATACTATGTAATACACTTTTTTACATTTTTTATAAACTTTTTTTAAATATATTTTTTATATACTATGTATACACTTTTTTACATTTTTTATAAACTTTTTTAAAATATTTTTTATATACTATTATACACTTTTTTACATTTTTTATAAACTTTTTTTTAAAATATTTTTTATATACTTTAATACACTTTTTTACATTTTTTATAAACTTTTTTTTAAATATATTTTTTATATACTATGTAATACACTTTTTTACATTTTTTATAAACTTTTTTTTAAATATATTTTTTATATACTATGTAATACACTTTTTTACATTTTTTATATACTTTTTTTTAAATATATTTTTTATATACTATGTAATACACTTTTTTTACATTTTATATTTTTTACACTTTTTTACAAACGCAGTAGTTTTCCCCACTCTTCCGGGTCCATACCAGCTGGCGGTGCTGTCTGCAGGGTATCTGCTTCGTCTACACCCCCCCGTGCTGTAAAATGCTGAGATTTGAATTTTGACTTTCTCTGCCTATATATGCTAGCTGCATCAGCACGGAAAGCCTGTTTTGCTGCCTTCCGGGTGGGGTCGTCCTCATCATGCTCTAAGTACTGGTCCATCGCAAACCAGCGCTACATTGTTTACAAATACAAGTTAGCAGTTTCGGGGTTATCATTGTAAAACATATTAAGTAAAAAAATATAAAAAGAAACATATTCTAACCTGTATTTCCTCCAAGATATTGTCCCTCAGAGACTCGGGCACATCGTCCCATGACTCGTAGTACTGGGGGACATCTCCGATCAATGAGCCTAACAAAGATTTGTACATAGCCCCGTAGTCCCCGATCGACTGAAAGGTCTTCGATTTGTAATCGAAGTACATGGGTAACGGGCCTCCATTTTTCTTGAAGGCAGCCTCAAGGTTTAGATGTTTGGCTGCCCCTCTTGGTGGTGGTGGTCTTTTCTTCGACCCTACAAAACCAATAAGTAACAATAACATAAATAAGTTACTTTAAACGATAAGAATACAATTATTTCAATGCATAACTAAATTTAATGTAAAGTCAATTTTCTTACCGCTGTTTTTGCAGCCTGTTATTTTCTTCCACCACGATCGGTGCGGATCGTTTCCATCGCCGTCGCCGCCGTGAGCTCCTAGCATTTTTCTTAAATCTACATAAATAATACACGTATTATAATACTTTTAATATCAACTTTTTGAACTACTTTTTTTTTAACTTAATTTTTTATATGACTTTTGTACTACTACTTTTTTATATGTTTTTTTTTTTTATATTTTTATAGTTTCTTATTTTTATCACTTAACTTACTTTTAAAGTTTTTTTTTTTTTTTTTTTTTTTTTTTTTTTTTTTTTTTTTTTTTTTTTTTTTTTTTTTTTTTTTTTTTTTTTTTTTTTTTTTTTTTTTTTTTTTTTTTTTTTTTTTTTTTTTTTTTTTTTTTTTTTTTTTTTTTTTTTTTTTTTTTTTTTTTTTTTTTTTTTTTTTTTTTTTTTTTTTTTTTTTTTTTTTTTTTTTTTTTTTTTTTTTTTTTTTTTTTTTTTTTTTTTTTTTTTTTTTTTTTTTTTTTTTTTTTTTTTTTTTTTTTTTTTTTTTTTTTTTTTTTTTTTTTTTTTTTTTTTTTTTTTTTTTTTTTTTTTTTTTTTTTTTTTTTTTTTTTTTTTTTTTTTTTTTTTTTTTTTTTTTTTTTTTTTTTTTTTTTTTTTTTTTTTTTTTTTTTTTTTTTTTTTTTTTTTTTTTTTTTTTTTTTTTTTTTTTTTTTTTTTTTTTTTTTTTTTTTTTTTTTTTTTTTTTTTTTTTTTTTTTTTTTTTTTTTTTTTTTTTTTTTTTTTTTTTTTTTTTTTTTTTTTTTTTTTTTTTTTTTTTTTTTTTTTTTTTTTTTTTTTTTTTTTTTTTTTTTTTTTTTTTTTTTTTTTTTTTTTTTTTTTTTTTTTTTTTTTTTTTTTTTTTTTTTTTTTTTTTTTTTTTTTTTTTTTTTTTTTTTTTTTTTTTTTTTTTTTTTTTTTTTTTTTTTTTTTTTTTTTTTTTTTTTTTTTTTTTTTTTTTTTTTTTTTTTTTTTTTTTTTTTTTTTTTTTTTTTTTTTTTTTTTTTTTTTTTTTTTTTTTTTTTTTTTTTTTTTTTTTTTTTTTTTTTTTTTTTTTTTTTTTTTTTTTTTTTTTTTTTTTTTTTTTTTTTTTTTTTTTTTTTTTTTTTTTTTTTTTTTTTTTTTTTTTTTTTTTTTTTTTTTTTTTTTTTTTTTTTTTTTTTTTTTTTTTTTTTTTTTTTTTTTTTTTTTTTTTTTTTTTTTTTTTTTTTTTTTTTTTTTTTTTTTTTTTTTTTTTTTTTTTTTTTTTTTTTTTTTTTTTTTTTTTTTTTTTTTTTTTTTTTTTTTTTTTTTTTTTTTTTTTTTTTTTTTTTTTTTTTTTTTTTTTTTTTTTTTTTTTTTTTTTTTTTTTTTTTTTTTTTTTTTTTTTTTTTTTTTTTTTTTTTTTTTTTTTTTTTTTTTTTTTTTTTTTTTTTTTTTTTTTTTTTTTTTTTTTTTTTTTTTTTTTTTTTTTTTTTTTTTTTTTTTTTTTTTTTTTTTTTTTTTTTTTTTTTTTTTTTTTTTTTTTTTTTTTTTTTTTTTTTTTTTTTTTTTTTTTTTTTTTTTTTTTTTTTTTTTTTTTTTTTTTTTTTTTTTTTTTTTTTTTTTTTTTTTTTTTTTTTTTTTTTTTTTTTTTTTTTTTTTTTTTTTTTTTTTTTTTTTTTTTTTTTTTTTTTTTTTTTTTTTTTTTTTTTTTTTTTTTTTTTTTTTTTTTTTTTTTTTTTTTTTTTTTTTTTTTTTTTTTTTTTTTTTTTTTTTTTTTTTTTTTTTTTTTTTTTTTTTTTTTTTTTTTTTTTTTTTTTTTTTTTTTTTTTTTTTTTTTTTTTTTTTTTTTTTTTTTTTTTTTTTTTTTTTTTTTTTTTTTTTTTTTTTTTTTTTTTTTTTTTTTTTTTTTTTTTTTTTTTTTTTTTTTTTTTTTTTTTTTTTTTTTTTTTTTTTTTTTTTTTTTTTTTTTTTTTTTTTTTTTTTTTTTTTTTTTTTTTTTTTTTTTTTTTTTTTTTTTTTTTTTTTTTTTTGTTTTTTTTTTTTTTTTTTTTGGTTTTTTTTTTTTTTTTTTTTTTTTTTTTTTTTTTTTTTTTTTTTTTTTTTTTTTTTTTTTTTTATTTTTATTTTTACTTTTTTATATTCAACTTTTTTTTTTTTTTTAACTTAATTTTTTATATGACTTTTGTACTACTACTTTTTCAACTACTTTTTTTAAACTTAATTTTTTAACTACTTTTTTATATACAAACATTTTTATATGACTTTTGTACTACTACTTTTTCAGCTACTTTTTTTAAACTTAATTTTTTAAATGTCAGTCTCCCTTTTTAAACTTTGTAATCATAATGAACAAAAGTTCTTAAAGTTTAACAAGTTATTAAATGACATTTATTAAACCATCATTATCAAAAACCCATTAAACATAAGTTATCTAAACAAAACTAAAGGCAATTATTTGTGAATGACAAGGATAAATCAATATTAATATGGAGTTATGGACAACAAAAAGATTTATAAACATAGTGCACGCACGTTAAAAGTATATGGGAAGGAGATGGCATATTGGTAAACAACAAAATACAGGAGTAGAGCAGGTCAACCACTCCATTCTTGTTTTGAGCAGCCAACGTACTAGAAGAAATGAAATAAAATATAGTTTTCTTGTGCTAGTTCTTGTAAGGTCACGTTTTCACTCTTGTTTGGTATAGATTCTATACAGTCTACGCTAGCTAGCTTGTTAAGAGTAATTCGACTTTTAATGGTGGTTATAGTCATATATTCAAAGTATAATATTTTTGTTCCTGTCACATTCCAATTAAAATTCACCCCATATTACCCGCAGTGTCGGTCTTGTTATTGCTTAGTCCATGTCAGTATATAATAGGTTCCATGGGGTTTTTTTTTTACTTAATTTGTGTCTCATATATTAAGCTCATTGCTAGTTACCTATTGACTTCTTTACTTAGTTAATTGGATGTGAACATTCACATCCAGTAAGTATATATATATTTAATTCCCAATTCGTCAGATCCTTTATTTTCTCTCTTTCTTTTTTCCAAAAAAAATCTGCTTTATTAAAATACCACCAATAACATATGAGTGAGGAGCAAAATTTAGGGCAAGAAATAGACTCCATACATAGCAAGCGAGAAGAGGAAGAAGACTGAATCACTACAACAACGTTTGGAATTTCTTAAAAGAATATTCTTCTTACATATGTTCATATTAATTCTGTAAAACATCTTGAGTTCAAGATCCAGATATCATTGTGATACAGTCGACATGTACGCTCACCATATCTATCTATCTTTGTATCTATCTATCTATCTATCAATCTATGAAAGAATTCGTAGATCAATATAGTTATTATTAAGTTGTAACATTATTATTATTATGAATAGAGAGATTACAAGACAGATTGTATCTAGATGATACAATCAATACAAAGACAATCGAATCAACAGATTACAGACGAATTAAGACCGATACAAGGGTGAGAAACCCTAAAACTTATACAGAAAGAGAGATATGATATATATCGATCAATTATATTCACTTTTTAACCCTAATTGGGATAAAACGATTATATATAGGAGACAACTTCAGCTGCTTGACCCCTTTAGCCCTCCAACTCCTCACATTGTCAAACCAGCCCTCCAGACTTTAACTTTGATAGTTGTACACTTTAAGTCCTTCTAGAATGAATTCTTCTATTCCTGCACAACTTAACCAAAACATAAGAAACTTATAAACACATTTTATGTATCAAGATTGCTTGTTAACATTCCCCCTCAATCTTGATACTCAGAATTTTCCCCCTCAACCTTTACCTTTAAACAAATCAACAAGACCAAGTTTTTCACAAAACATATTGTGTTGAGAAGAATTTAACCCTTTTGTAAAGACACCTGCATTATTTTCTTCAGAAATAATCTTATGAGTTTTAATAACTCGAGAAACAATCTTTTCTCTTACAAAATGTAAGTCAATCTCAAGATGCTTAGTTCTCTCATGATAAACAGGATTACCATCTATTTGAATAGTTGGTTTACTGTCACAAAAATACTAACAGGCAGTTTATACTTGACTTTTAAGTCATCTAACAACTTTAAAATCCACAAAACTTCACAGTAACAGAGGCCATAGCCCTGTATTCAGACTCAGCAGAAGACCTAGAAACAGTACCCTGTTTCTTACTTTTCCAAGAAACAAGACTGTTTCCTAAATACACACAATATCCAGTTATAGACCTCCTGGAAGACAAACATTTTCCCGAGTCTGCATCAACATATGCAGAAAGCTCTAGGGTATTACATTTTTCAATAAATACACCTTTTCCTGGAGACAACTTTAAGTATCTCAGGACATGCATAGCAAGCTTAAGGTGTGATTGAAGAGGGGCATGCATATATTGACTTAAACAATTAACAGCAAAAGTAATATCAGGCCTTGTTATGGTAAGATAAATTAACTTACCTACAAGTTTTTGATATTCAATTATACCAGTCAACAACTTATCATCTTTTCTTTCAACACATTTAACAGTTACATTCTGCTCAAAGGGAGTTTTTAAAGGTTTACAACCAAGTAAACCAAAATATCTTAATAACTCAAGACAATATTTCCTCTGTGTCATACATAATCCAGAACTGGATTCAAGAATTTCAATACCCAGAAAATATTTAAGCTTTCCAAGATCTTTAATCAAGAATTTAGAACTCAAATATTCCTTAAACTTGTTAATTTCATTAATATTATTACCAGTAATAACAATATCATCTACATACACAAGAAAGACCAGAAAAACATCCTTATCAGATTTAATAAACAATGAGTAATCATTCTTACTCTGTTCAAAACCATGATCTTTCAAGGTTTTACACAATTTCTCATTCCATTGTCTAGGTGCTTGTTTCAAGCCATATAAGGATTTATTCAATTTGCACACTTTGGTTTCACCTTCAGAAAAGTAACCTAAAGGTAAATCCATATAAACATCTTCCACAAGATCACCATATAAGAAAGCATTATTAACATCTAACTGAAACAATGGCCAGCCTTTATTAACAGCAAGATTAAGAATACATCTAATGGTAACCATTTTTACAACAGGAGAGAATGTCTCCTCATAATCAAGACCAGCTCTTTGACTATATCCTTTTGCAACAAGCCTAGCTTTATATCTTTCTATCTCACCATTAGATTTATACTTAATTTTATAAATCCATTTGCATCCTATAGGTTTTCTATTAGCATGAAGATCAGTAAGAACCCATGTATTATTTCTATTTAAGGCTTCCATTTCCTCATTCATAGCATTTACCCAATTTTTATCTTTACAAGCCTGCCAATATGTTTTAGGTTCAACACTTTTGTTTAACTTAGAAATGAAACAGAAATTCTCATGACTAAGATAAGAATAATTCACAACTCTTTCAACACCATACTTTACTTTTCCCTCTATAACATAATCATTAAGACTTTTAGGAAGAACAGAAGTTCTATTAGATCTTCTAAGATTAAAATCACTTTGAGTTGTTTCAGAATTGATTTGAGACTCATTGCCCTCAGGGAGATTTGCATTAGCATTGTCATCAAGTGTTGCAGTTCTTTCCTCATTTCTAACAATACTTTGAGTATTGTTTGGAAAATTGGATTCACCACCATCACTTATTTCAGAATCTCTCCCTTCATCATTGGGTCTTTTAGATCTTTCAGACTCATTAAAAACATTATCAAAAAAATTTGTATGATCAACATTATTAAGACTTTCATTCACATCAGAATTTGTCATTTTATATGGAAAAATACTTTCATAGAATTTTACATCTCTAGAAAAAAATAAAGTTTTATTTTCAAGACTAAACAGTTTGTAACCTTTTTTAACATTAGAATAACCTACAAAAACACATTTTTCAGACCTGCTAGCAAATTTATCAGAAACATTTAAATTTGTAGCAAAACAAAGACACCCAAAAGATCTAAGATGGGAGAGACTTGGCTTAAAGCCATAAACCAACTCAAAGGGACACTTACCATTCAAAATAGAAGAAGGCAATCTGTTAATAAGATATGTAGCAGTTAAAATGCATTCAGACCACAAATACAGAGGTAATCCCCCCTGAAACATAAGAGATCTAGCAACATTCAAGAGATGTCTATGTTTCCTCTCAGCAATTCCATTTTGCTGAGGAGAATAAGGTATAGTGGTCTGGTGAACAATACCATTTGAAGAACAAAACAGATTAAATGATGAATTTACAAACTCTGTACCATTATCACTTCTGAAAATCTTTACTTGTTTATTAAACTGATTCTTTAAAATGTGATAAAAAATTTGTATATTACAAACAACTTCATCTTTAGACCTTAACAAGAAAGTCCATACAGCCCTAGAGTAATCATCAACTACAGTAAGAAAATATTTGTACCCTTCTTTACTTTGAACTCTATAAGGCCCCCATACATCAAGGTGAACAAGATCACCTAAATTTTTAGACTTATGTTCACTTAAAGGAAAAGGAACTCTTACTTGTTTTGCTTTATGATAAATATCACAAGGAAAGTCAGTTTTTTCATTTTCAAGATTTAATTCACCTTTTAATCTGTTTAAAACTTCTTGTGCAGGGTGACCAAGTCTGTTATGCCACACATGTTTAGACAGATAACAAGTAATCATGTTAGAATTAACAGCATTGCTACAAATACCTTGCTTATCAAACAAATACAACCCTCCATTCTCACTACCAGTCCCTACTAGGGTCTTTGACCTCAAATCCTGAACATAACAAGTACTTTCATCAAAACCAACAAAAAACTTTGAATCTTTAGACATTTTATGAACAGACACCAGATTTACTTTATAATCTGGTACAAATAAGACATCAAACAAAACAATTTTATCAGACAATTTCACATTTCCTATTTTCTTTACTATAGCTAAAGAACCATTAGGATGACCAACAGAAATATTCAAACCACCTATATCAACTGCATTAATCAAAATATTTTCATTGCAAGTTAAATGTTGATTTGCTCCAGAATCCATTATCCATTTTAAATATAACATGAGAAAACCAGCATTAGCACTAAGACACATAATCTTGTTAAAATTCTTTCCAAACAACTTTTCATAATCAAAATTAATACCTGCCATATTGGCATTTATGCTAGAACTTGGAACAGATTTTTCTTCTATAAGACTCATAAGCTTTAGCATCTGTTCATGAGTAAAAGACAAAGAAGAACCAGAAGTAGAAGGAGTATTGACAGAAGAAGAATTGTTCACATTATCATACACAACATTATTGCTAGACAAGTTTTTATTAAAGTTGTTTGAACTAAAATTCTTCTTTTTAAAACCAGCAGGATATCCAACAATTTCATAGCATCTATCAACAGTATGTCCTATCATTCCACATTTTTTACACTTCAAATTTGGATTAGGACCTCTATTAAAACCTTTTTTATTATCAAATCTTTGAACATTAAACACAGAAGGTTGAACCTTAGAAGAATTATCATGCACAGACATATTTCTATGTGACTCTTCTCTTGATATTATAGCATATGCAGATTTCACATCAGGAATAGGTTCTCTTGTTAAAATATTAGTTCACATTGGCATATAAACATCATCAAGTCCCATCAAAAACTGCATTAACCTAAGTAACTTGTTGTGTGTCTGAAAATCTTTAGCAGCTTTACAAGTACAAGCAGGTAATTTAACAAGAGCATTGATGTGCAAAATCGAGTTTTAAATTTATAAACAAGAAATACCGATTTTACTACCTAATGCACACTCTCGGGCAGTGGACCCGTTCGTGTATAGTATAGATAAATGGTAAGTCAGGATCGAACACAAGGACTTTAAAAGCAATTGTTAAAATAAAGCAATTCAGAAAGAAGGGGGGTTTTGTGACCGAATTGTCACTTTGCAAAAGTTAAAAAATAATTAGTAATCCTGAAAGATTAATCGAAAGAAATCCGGTATGACCGGGGCAGGGATCGTCCTCAAACGATATTGAAAATGTTTTTATGACAATAGAAATTTAAAAGTCATCCATCTTGAATTCGCTCGAAAACATATTCGGATTGCACATAAATGAAGCTCAAATCCAGTAGAGTTGATAAAGATAATCGTGACAAAATAAAGACACAAACTGGTACCACCAACGTTTGTAAAATCATTTAAATCACCTAATTAATCAGTTCCTTTGTAAAATCCGGTACCACCAATGCTTAAAACAATTTCCCTAACCAACTAGTTTATTTGATTATCAAATTAACAATTGTGACTGTGTGAGGACAACGTGGTACCACCAATGCTTAAAACAATTTCCCTAACCAACTAGTTTATTTGATTATCAAATTAACAATTGTGACTGTGTGAGGACAACGTGGTACCACCAACCGTTATACAACACGTTGACAAAATAACTCCTTTTATTAAAATGACATTCACTATCATACCATGAACTAGTGACAATTGATTATAAATAATTAATTGAAATCACATACATATTCAACTAGTACCACTAACGAAGAACACATATATCACCAATATCAAAATAATAATTAATAAGGAATTAAATCATCAAGATCTCGACACAACGATAATTAAAATCAACTTTGAATTAATAAAATAGTGCAATCCTACATATTGTCTCACTCCATCAAGATGGACGATAAAGTATTTAGCTACTCATAATTAAATAATTGAAACAATCAAAGATAGAAGAAATCATGTTATACCAATGAATTGAAAAGAATCCGGTAGCAACAATGATTGTAATCCAAATCTGAAAAGATGAAAACCCTAACAACTTGTTTGCTCCAAAGTACTAAAAGCTATGAGTTATGCTAAAAAAAACCTCTCCAAAATTCGTCCCTAATTCAGAACCCTAATCCAATATATATATGAAAATCTCGTGTAACACCCGTTACAAATGTAACGCCCGTTACAAGAATTCGTGTGTAACACCCGTTACAAATGTAACGCCCGTTACAAGAATTCGTGTGTAACACCCGTTACAAATGTAACGCCCGTTACAAGCTTCAGGAAATGTCACGGCAGTTATGCGACCCGTTACAGTAGAGACACACGTAACGGGTGTTACATGGCTAACGGGTGTTACAAGCTCCAGACTTTGTTTTCTTCGTCTTTCACTTGATTCCAACCGAACCTTTCTCTCGTTTCTTCCATGGATCATTGAAATCAACCAATTCATCCGTATAATCGTTCTCCAACCTGAAAACACTCAACACTACCTCAAAGCATCGAAAGTTGGATATAAAACTATAAAAATTACGAATAATTGGTACTAAAATCATGTGGGAAATGGGTATAAAATACGACATATCAAATCCCCCCACACTTAAGCTTTGCTTGTCCTCAAGCAATTCCAAACTGAAAAACATAAATTAACCTTGGTACATAATGGAAACTGTTAGGTCCAGATTTACTGGACTCGCTGCAGACTTGAAGACTGGAGCGACGCTGAAGATTTATCCAGAAATAATAGAAGACCAGTGAGCTATTTACTTGTACAGGAAATCTGGAATCCTCCAGATTAGCTCACTGGACCTCACTCCAGTCAAGATCGTTTCTACTGAAGACATCTGAAGTATGAAGAAAGAAGACTGACAAGCAGTGGAGCCCACTGACAGTCTTACCAGATCTCCCGACTGGAGCCTTTATCAGTGTTCTAGACCTTATAAGTCTGAACACTTATTACGAGGAATTGAATTTTGCCTTTACACACTTTTATACGGACAACCCATTTGTCTATTGATAAAAGTACAATACGTGTGTAAAGGTGGTTGGTTAAAAGGATGGCAAGTCACATCAACATGACTTTATCTTTGTACTTTAACCAATGCATTTAAGGAATTAAATTAGTTGCCTTAAATGCATGCAACCATATTTGTACGGCATAATAAATTCACTGTTGAGTTTATTTGCCTATAAATACAAAGTCACATACCTCGTACAAATTACTTTTTGCAATTTGGTGAACTTGCTAAAATACTCTCGATCATAATAGTTATACTTCACAACTTTAAGTATATCGATCCAAGGAGATTATTTAGCAAGTATAGATCACTTGTAATTCAAAGATTGTTTAGATAGTTAAATACTTGTAATATCTAGGTTCCGCAACAATCTTGTATTTTGTTTAACATCAATAAATAAAATACACTTGAAAATTACATTTGTGTTCCACCATTTATTTACTTGTTTAAATATTTCTTTAAGTCTTTATTACTTTACTTATACTCTTGCATTTGTATTTAAAGTAATACTAGTCCAATCTAGTTCATACTTGACTTGTTATTTTACACTCGTGGGTTAAACCATCGTGTGAGGGACTTTACAATTGGTATCAGAGCAGAAGGCTAATATACTTGCCTAGATCTGTTTCACGATGGCCAACCCAGAAAATACACAAGGTAATCCTGAACCTAATTTTAATGAACCACCACCCGTTGTCAATAATAATCCTCTACCTCCTACTCCTCCTGCTTCTCCACATGTACATGTGCACTACTCGAATAATCCTGTTCCTAAATTCAATGGGAGCAGTGATGAATTTGGTACGTGGAAAGCTAGGATTATATTACATGTTACTGGTATTGAAAGGAATATGATGAAAATTTTAAATGAAGGACCCTATGTGCCTAGACTTCCTATCAATGCACTCCTTGACCCAACTAGATCAAGAAGTGGAAGGGAAAAGAGGGAGGAACACTGGTCCGAAGAGGAGAGGAGATTGGTAAATCTTGATACCATCCTTAAAAACATGATCCTCGGGGCTGTTCCAGAAACCCTAATTCCCACACTAGTTCTCTATCCCAGTGCTAAAACCATGTGGGATGAACTGGTGAACCAGCATGAGGGAGGTGATGACACTGTTATTACCAGAAAGGTCTCCCTAAACAAAAAGTATGAGTCATTTTTTGCTCTCCCCAATGAGTCTCTAACTGGTACTTACACCAGATTTATGAGCATTATAAACCAGTTAAGAGGACTGGAGGTTGAGAAAGACAAGGATATACTTTTGGAGAAATTTTGTGATATTCTTCCTACTAAATGGTCTCACATGATTCTGGTCTTGAGACAAGGTAAAACCTTGCACTCCCATACTCTGTCAACATTGTATGGAGCCTTCAGATTCACTGAAGAGAATCAAGCCCAGAGGATTGAGGCTGAAAAAGATGCTTTAAATCATGCTTCCAGAAGTTCCACAATGGTCAGTAATAATGAACCACCTTGTGCTGCATTAATATCTTCCGAGAATGTATTTTCTATGAAGAAGATGATGTCTGAACTAATGGATTATGGAGTCACTAATGATATCTCTCCAGACTGTGATGAAACTGACAGTGATGACCTGGTTGCAATGATTGCTAAAACATTTAATCTTTTTAAAGCAAGAGCAAATAGGCCCACTGGACAACATGCACCCAGTTCCTCTACTGATAAGACCAATCTGACATGCTTTAAGTGTGGCAGAAAAGGTCATTTCATGAAGGAGTGCAAGTCCAGTCAGTTTGTCTCTCAGTCTGGTCCATCTACTTCTTATAACAAGCCTGATGATAGCTATAAGTTCAAGTACAAAAAGCTTAAGGCTCAAATTGCTCTCATGTCTCAACAAATAGAAAATAATAAATGCATGATAGCAACCACTGAAGAAGCATGGGTTCCCTCAGATGATTCATCAGTTGATGAGGAAGAGGAAAGAGATTGTTGCTTTATGGCTCTGGCAGATCAAGAGCATCTGGTGAAGGATGATGTCACATCTGGTCGATGGGTGGACATTGTTATAAAAAAGGTTAGTGAGTACGATAATGAAACCGATCCTGAATTAAAATTAGACATTGCTGAAGCTCTAAATTTTGATTTAATTTTTGTGGAAACTGTTAGATTTGACAGTCTTAATGACTTAGAAACAGATTCCTCTGAAATCGCTGCTTTAAAATCAAAATTAAAAGAACTTCAAGATATTGAACTGGCATTTCAAGCACAAGTTTTGGTAACTGAACAACTAGTTCAAGAAAAACATGACCTGGAAATGATTTTGCAAAAAGAAAAACAGGTCATTAAATCATGGCTAGAAACAAGAAAGCCATATGATGCTGGAATAAACCAATTTCCATCCCAAAAAACGTGCATATCTGGATGGAAATACTCATATTGCAGCATTAATACCAGTTATTGACCGGTTACCAGAGGAGGTTAGACCAAGTACCATTTATGATGAACCTTCCACCCCAAAAACTTGTATTATACCAGCTCAACTTCCAGAGGTTAAGACTGGAGCATTCCAGATGACTGCTCCAGTTAAAAAGGTCAATCAGAATAAACCTTTGCCTCAGACTGCTTCTAAAGAACCCCAGGTTCAAAATAAAAAGACCAGTTCCCTTCCTAAGCCTAAAGTCCAGTCAATTGGAAAGGCTCAGGTGTCATCTGAATAATCTATTTTGTTAAGGATGGAGAGCCAGTTTCAACTACTGGCTCGCCAAATTCAAAGTTGTAATGCAAGATTAAACAATTTTGAGGGTACTTCATCTGGCCCTAAACAAAATGTAAAACCTTTTTCAAAGAAAGAAAAAATTATTACTCCAGTTGAGAAAAAGAAAAAGGTTTCAAAACTATCAACCCAGTGGTCTTTTCAACTAAGACTACTGTTGAAGAAAGTGAACTTAACCAGATACCCCTAGGGATCCATAAGGGAGGATCCAGTGAACCCATCAGTCGATGGGTTCCCAAATCTAACTGATATATCTGGTGGATGTGCAGGGCGATCGAAAGAAGTTTATCTGGTATCTTGACAGTGCAGCTGGCAGGACAATGACCGGATGTAAGACCCTGCTGGAGGAGTTCATAATTTTTGATGGATCCTCCATTACTTTTGGAAATGATGGTTGTGGAAAAACTGAGGGGTATGGTGTTCTGAACAATGGACAAGTCAAATTCAGACGAGTGGCTTATGTGAATGGTTTGAAATATAACCTAATCAGTGTGAGCCAACTGTGTGATGATGGCTATCAAGTATTGTTCAATATTGCTCAGGGCATTGTATTCAACAAAGACTGGAAGGTGGTATTGATTGCTCCCAGAAGAGGGAATGTATATGTGATGGATATGGAAAGCTCTCCATCAGAGCAGTGTTTCTATACTAAAGCTGATGAAGACACAAACTAGTTATGGCATAAAAGGTTATCCCATTTAAATTTCAAAAATATTAACAAGTTGTTTAGAAAACAACTGGCAGATGGGATACCTTCAGTTTCCTTCAAAAAGGAAAGGCCATGTCCAGGATGTGAGATGGGAAAGCAGAAACGTGCCAGTTTCAAGACCAGACAGAACTTTAGCATAACTGAACCACTTCACATGCTTCATATGGATCTCTTTGGTCCAGTGAATATTCAGACTCGTGCTGGTAAAAGATACACCCTGGTGATCGTAGATGAATTCTCCAGATATTGTTGGGTGATCTTTCTCAGGTCTAAAAGTGAAGCTGCTGCTGAAATCATCACTCTTATCAAGCAAATTGAACTCAAGCATAAGCGAAAGGTGTGTCAGTTAAGAAGTGACAATGGAACAGAATTCCAGAATGCAACTCTGGAGTCATTCTGTACTGACACTGGCATCTCCCAGAACTTCTCCTCAGCAAGAACTCCAGAACAGAATGGAGTTGTAGAAAGAAAGAATCGAACGCTGATAGAAGCTGCCAGGAGTATGTTGGCTGAATCTGGTCTTCCTACCAGTTTCTGGGCTGAAGCAATTGCTACTGCTTGCCACACCCAGAACAGGTCTGTTTACATCAAAAGACACAAGAAGACAGCCTATGAAGTCTTAAGAAATAGAAAACCAAATATTGGTTATTTTCACGTTTTTGGATGTCCAGTGTACATTCTGAACAACTCCAGTCAGTTAGGAAAATTCGATGCCAAAGCTGATGAAGGGTATTTCTTAGGCTATTCAGCCATTCGCAAGGCCTTCAGAGTCTACAACAAGAGACTGGAGAAGGTCCATGAGTCAATACACGTTACATTTGATGAACCGAATAATGCAATTAATAGAAAGCCAGTCCTTGATTCTCCCCCAGAAAATCCAATTATCTTCTGTGAATCTGATCCCATCAACTGCAAAGATTCACCTGAAGAGTTTCCAGTCATTCTGACTTGGAACCAGCTCAAAAGAAGAAAACCCCCAGTAGTACACCTTTCTATCCTTCAATAAATTTCAAACTACCCTCTGAACTTGTTATTGGATCAGATGTTCGTACTACTACTCCAGTATCAGTATCAGTTGAAATTATACCAGAAATGTCTTCAAATGAAGAGTTCCAAACTGAACCAGTACTTCAAGAAATGCCTTCAAATGAAGAATTTCATGATGCAAATCGTGATCTTACTGATTCAGATGAAGATGTTGAAATAGTCTGGCAGGATCCTCATCCTGAAACTCAATTGAACTCTTGCACTGATATTGTTGTCAGTAACAATCCTGGTCAATACTCCAGATGGACAAAAGCTCACCCTATCGATCAGATCATAGGTGACTCCAGTAGAGGGGTTCAGACCAGAAGAGCCTCCAGTGATCAATACTTATATGTCTGTTTCTTATCACTGATTGAACCAAAGAAGATTGACGAGGCTATGGAAGATCCAAGCTGGTGACTGCTATGCAAGAAGAGCTTCACCAGTTTGAAATGAACAAGGTTTGGTACCTGGTCCCTTTCCCAGTTGGCAAGAAAGAACCAATTGGAACAAGATGGGTCTTCAGGAACAAGGTAGATGAAGATGGCCACGTAATCAGAAATAAGGCCAGACTGGTAGCACAAGGGTACTGCAAGTCAGATGTTGATTTTGATGAATCATTTGCTCCAGTGGCTAGACTTGAAGCGATCAAAATATTCTTAGCATTCGCTGCTCATCATCAATTCAAGGTCTACCAGATGGATGTAAAGAGTGCCTTTTTAAATGGAAAATTAGAAGAAGAAGTGTATGTCAGACAACCACCAGGTTTCGTTGATGAAAAGCATCCTCACTGGGTATATCGTCTGGACAAAGCACTTTATGGTCTCAGACAAGCCCCACGTGCCTAGTATGATACTCTGACTAGACACTTATTGAAAAATGGTTTTAAAAGAGGTGCAATTGACAATACCTTATTTATTCTTCGTGAAAAAGGTAATATTCTGCTGGTACAAATTTATGTTGATAATATTATTTTTGGGTCTACTGATGAAAACATGTGCAGAAATTTTCTAAAATCATGTCCTCTGAATATGAAATGAGTTTAATGGGTGAATTAACATATTTTCTAGGACTCCAGATTAAACAAACCAAAGATGGTATTTTAATTAATCAGGAAAAATATGTTAGAGATCTTTTAAAGAAATATGATATGAACTCTTCACCATCAAAACCCACTCCAATTTCTGCACCATTGACACTGGACTCAGATCCTGATAGAAAACCAGTGAACATCACTGTCTATAGAGGCATGATTGGTTCACTGATGTATTTAACTGCCAGTAGACCAGACATAATGTTTTCAACATGTTTATGTGCCAGATATCAGTCTAATCCAAAAGAATCTCATATGCTTGCTGTAAAGCGCATACTAAAATACCTTAAGGGTGTCCCCAGTTTGGGTCTTTGGTATCCCAAAGGCTCAGGCATGGATCTAATGGGTTATTCAGATTCAGATCATGCAGGTTGTAAGATAGACAGGAAATCCACTACTGGTGGATGTCATTTCCTTGGTGGCAAACTGGTCAGCTGGACCAGTAAGAAGCAAACTTCAGTTTCATTGTCTACTGCTGAAGCTGAATACGTATCTGCAGCCAGTTGTTGTGCTCAGATACTCTGGATGAAGAACCAGTTGCTTGATTATGGTATTAAATATTCGAAAACTCCTATATTTTGTGATAATACCAGTGCCATTGCTATCTCAAACAATCCAGTCATGCACTCAAAGACAAAGCACGTCGATCTCAGGTATCACTTCATTCGTGACAATATTATGAAAGGTAACATTGAACTCCATTTTATTCCCACTGACAAACAACTCGCTGACATTTTTACTAAACCATTGGATGTAAAAACATTTGAATATCTTGTTGGTGAGTTGGGAATGTTAAACCCTTAAATTTGGAACCTTGGTATTGAACGCCTTTGTGTACTATCAGGGATCCTTGATTTAAAGATTTATACATCTATGACTGCTTAGATATCGAACACCTTTGTGTACTATCTTTGCATTAATAGATTTCTGGATCAACATTCCAGGGGGAAGACTCAGGCCATATATTTTCTTGTCCTTAAAATGTTTTAATTTCAGGGGGAATTTATTAATTTATTTTCTCACTGGACAAAATTTTCTGGAAAATATCACTGGTACCTTGTAAATGTGTCCCTCTCACTGGTAATTAGATAGGTTGAAGTGCATGTTTGAGGTAACTTCTGTCTCCTTGTAAATGTGTCCCTCTCACTTGTCTGTATTAGTTGATGTGCATGTTTGAGGTTGCCAGTCTTTCAAATGGTTTTCGTTGGTACTTTACTGGAGTGTCCCTCCAGTGTACCATCAGTGCATGCATCACTGGCCTAATCCACCAGTGATACTGGAGTGTCTAGTCAACCTCCAGATGCACTGAAATGAGTCATGGTATGTCAGTCATAATATTTTAATACTTGGTCTTTGTGTGTGCCACGTATGCAAACTCTTTGAAAAGATATTTATCTTATTATCCTACGTGGCATGTAATTTTTCAAACCTAATGATGGAACTTTTTACCTTGGGAAGACAAAAGGAACTAGTGGGCTGTAAACCGTCACACATTTATGTGTGATGTGATGTATTTAATGCGGATTTCAAAATCCGATCAAAATTACATTTGATAAATTCAAAAATAACCGTTTGAGTTCCACACTCTCTCTCTTATATAAATACCCTCATTCCCTTTCATTTTCATTTACTTCGAAAATCATTTACTCCCAATTCTTCAAATTCCTTCGATGTGCGAAATCGAGTTTGTAAATTTATAAACAAGTACCGACCAAAAACCGACTACTACACACTTTCAGGCAGTGGACCTGATCGCATATAGTATAGTAATTAGTAAGTCCGAGATCGTTCGCAGGGATTGGTTTTGAAATAATTGTTTGCTAAAGCAGTTTTAGAAAAGGATGGAACCGTAGCCGAATTGCTACCTAACTTTGACAATTGAAGTAAAAGAAATTTAAATAACAAGACAAATAAAATAAAGTAGATTTCAGACAATATTAATAAAGATCATCCACTTCGAATCCACTCGACTACATATATGATTGCTTTCGTTTAAAACCAAATTCTAAAGAGTTGACAAGATAATCGTGAATGGATAAAAATGCTCACGTGGTACCACCAACCGCTCGCAAAATCACCCAAACACCTAAATGGCTAGTTTAATTACCCAAGCCGGTACCACCGATGCCTAGAAAATCTCCCCAACGATTAGTTTGATTGATTATCCAATTACCAATTATGTCTATGTGAATTAAAACGTGGTACCACCAACCGTTTCTAAACACGTTTACCGATTAATTCCTATTATCGACTTGACATCCACCGTCATACCATGAACCGGTGACAAACGATCAAAGACAATCGAATTGAAACGATAAATATATTCACCTAGTACCACTAACGATGAACACATAAACCATGAACATCAATAGAATAAATCACAAGGAAATTAATTGACAAAGATCACGACACAACGATAATTGAATCAACTCTTGAATTAAAATTAAGCAATCATATCATTCGTTAAGTTTTATCAAAGTGGATGATTAAGAGTTCTAGTCACTCATGCTATCATTCGTTAAGTTTCATCAAAGTGGATGATTAAGAATTCTAGCCACTCATGCTAAATTGAAATTCATAAAAGAAATTGAAAGAGAACATATTGTACCAATGATAGTTTTAATTAAAATTGCAAAGACGGAAAAGTAGATACGATCTAGACGGTGTTCTTGAATCTTCAATGAATCCAATTGATGGAATTTGATATCACCCTTGAAGGAATTCGTGTGGAACAACCCCTAGAAAGAAAACTTGGATGCAGAAAAACGGTTTATGTTTTTGCTTATATACCTCCCCCATCTGAACGGCTGAAAAGCTGAAGCATTAGGTTTCCCGTACTTCTGACTGCGGCGCAGTGAGGCTGGCGCACTCCCACTGTGGCGCAGTGGAATATTTCTGGAATTTAGGGTTTTTTTCACGACCTTTGACTGCGGCGCAGTGGGGTCTCATTCCTCCCATTGCAGCGCAGTGGAAATCCCCTGGAAAGCTTGTGGCTTCTTCACCCAATGACTGCGGCGCAGTGGGGCTTCGTTCTTCCCACTGCGGCGCAGTGTAATTCCTCTGGAAAACATGTAACCATTTCACCAGTGACTGCGGCGCAATGGGCATTGCATTCTTCCCACTGCGGCGCATTGAAACTAACCCGCTCAAACTTCTTTCTCGTTAACAGCTCTCGAACACTAGGATTAACATCTTGGCCTAAATTCGTCATAAAGTGCACCAAACGGACGCGCAACCTGCTAAGAACCTGAAAGCACTAACAAACACCATAAACGCGCCAACTGCATACAAAATTGACTCAAAACACATACGAAACAGGCCATAAATGATGTGGGCGATATATATAAATTGGTCACATCAAATCCCCCCACACTTGAGCGTTGCTTGTCCTCAAGCAAATCTGGAAATTAGGTAAAGGCATTCCCTGGTACAAAGCTATATAAATACATTGCGATTATCAAAAAGAAGCCAAACCAAGTATATCAAAGACAAGGACTTTGGTTGAGCAGTTTTAATCTTAAATGAAAACCGAAATGTTTGACAATATCTGAACAATCCATAAGCCTCGATAACACAACTAAGCAGGTATGAAACAACTGATCCTCATAAAACTATCCTACTCCAACGAACTTACTATCGGGGTTGAATATATATGAATAATCACTCATTGCTTAGTCGTGATGCATATCTTACCATAGGCTTGAACTAGGATCATAGCTTCACCGACATGGCGTGAGCACCAAGTACATCATCAAAATTTGGCATATAATCGGCTGTAATGTTAGGCTACGGGTATTTACAATGGGATTTGGGAAATTTAGGTTAGTGTTAAAAGGAAATAACACAAGTATAAGTTATGTATTGATGTACAAAATAGTCTAATCCAAACCCTTACCTTTGATTGCCACCAACCCATAAGATGTTATCCCGCTAACACACCCCAAAAGCAACGAACAAAACCTGACACCATTGTGGTGTATGGATTTTGAACAACTTAAGATCAACCAAGTCTTCCCTTTTATTGAGAACCAATTGATACAACAATCAACTTTTGACATTTAAGAATGAGAAATACCCACTAGTAGCCCAAGTTTTTTTTTTTTTTTTTTATGCTATCATTTTTACTCTACTAGTAGGCACCCCCTTACAATGATGAATAATGCCAATATAACAATGTAATTTATTCGAACAATCCAAGAAAATCCCCACTAATTTGACCAATCGACGTATTCCCCAAGACCAAGAATATTCCAATTGACAATCCACTGAAGCTCTCCCAAACCACCCAAACAAACCAACGACAATCAAAGGCCCCCAGAATTAGACTATCGGTATAGCGAGGAAAAGTTTACATATTTAAGTGGATTTATACAAAGATAAAAGGCTAAGCTCAAAAAGGTATCTAAGTGTATCATGCACTAAAGATGAGTGCAACAAGGGTTTACAAAGAAAAGAAATTCACTGGCCAGAGTAGCCAGCAACTCAAAACATGTAAGTACATGAATAAAAGTAATTATACTAAAAGAAAAACGGGGTAAATAGAAAGAAAAATGGGTTAAACCTAGTATGCCAATTCGTCATCCAATGTACTTATATCACCGAAGTGATCTCACTGCGGTCTCATAACGATCAACCAGGCCAAGTTCTAGAATCAATACAATCACCGGCACACTCATATCAAAGAAAGTAACCCAGAAATGGAATAAATTAACCTCAAATTTGCACATCATAGTTCAGAGTTCAAGATAGAACCCTTACTCTTGGATAAATCCAAAAGCCTATGAGAGGGACATGTTTATAAGGCAATCAAACCAAAACCGTAAACACCTACCATATCAAAATGAATGAAGAATCTCACATATTTGGTGTTTGGGAAATTTGAGTATGCAAGTAATGTTATCAATCCAAAAGCCTTAGACCAATAACTGTTCAGAACACATTTCGCCGGTTAAAGTAGTACCAAGGGAAAAATTTTGTTTTGTAGTAAAATTGCTCATTTAGATATCATGAATTAAGTGACAAAAGCAATCTACCACAAGGACAAGCTCAACAAAAGTTTCAAATCATATCATCTTCAGTCATCTTACCAAATAAAAACAACCAATCTCAAACATGCACATCATAGTTCAAAGTTCAAGATAGAACCCTTACTCTTGGATAAATCCAAAAGTCTATGAGAGGGACACATTCACAAGAACGGTTAAATCTCAATGGCAAAACAACAAAAAAGATATATCCGGTTGCTTAAACCTATTTGCCACCCCCCCACACTTAAGATGGACAATGCCCTCAATGTCCAACACTCGGTCAAAACAAAGGTAAATAGGGGTAAGCAAAATAGACAGAAAGAATGAGAACACATACCGGATTATGGACACATTCCGTTTCAAAACAAGTAAGTCGACCCCGCACCACAAATTGCTCTTCCTAAAAAGGAAGTCCAATTTGCTTGACGGGAGAAACAAACTAGTCCAAAACGGAATGTGCGAGAGCTGTGTGCGAAACAATGTCAATAAAGATGCCAATCAAAAATATTGCGCTGAACTTACTGCCAGCATATGCACATGACATCATAGTGAGCTACTAACACGACCACACAATCAAACAAATCGATGCCACTGAATGTAGGTGAGAATGAGAATCCAATGAGACCCCCCGCCCCCACACTTGGGTTCCACTAAGTATGGCCATCAATTCGGATAAACCTGCGGAATTACAATCCAACAGAACAACCATCCAAAATATCCTAAAATAGTTCAAACTAAATAAAGTGTCATGCAGAAAATAAAGGAAACAAAAGAAAATACAAATGTTTCATCACCCCGTAGGGTGGGTACCAGACAAAATAATAACTAAAGTACCGTCATGAAAATAAAGATAAAGTTCCAACATAACCAATCATACGATGATTCCATCCCAAGGATCCGGATGGGAATCATATCCTCTCACTGCTGCTGACCATGGTAACCATAGGGTAATCCGGGTGTTCCAAAAATATCGTCACCCAATCGGACTCCTCCTCCTGAGCTGCACCGGAACCCCCTGCATCTCCTCCACTAGACATACCAGCACCAAAACCTGATTGAGTACCTGCAAAAGAAGAGAAACCACCGCCAACACTGCCACCCTGATAATCCCCAAACTGAACTGGGCCTCGAGGTGAACCACCCAAATCATGGGGTGGTGGTGGCATGTCCCCCGGGGCAGTAGTGCGTGAGTAATATGACTGGCCTCCTTGGCGATAATCAGGGACAAAAATCAGCGGTGGGGAGAACTGAGGAACTGGGTCGGGTCGAACAAACTCCCTACCATGATACTGGGCATCCAACATCGGCTGATAGTAAACAAGACAATAGTTTGTGTGGGCCTCCTGCGAACCAATCCAGCTGAATTCCTGATCCATCCGCCTCTGTTATGAATCAAACGCTTGCCGACTCGTCTTCTGCTCCTCAAACATCCTCTGAACAGTGTCCCCCAAAAGTGTAAAGTCAAACGAGCGAGGGACAGGAATGTTACGACCACCCCTCCTCGGTGGCTCCGGTGGAACATCCGCCATCTCATCGTCAACATCAACCTCCTGTACTGGAGGTGGTCCTTCAACTTCAGCCTCATCAGCCAACAACTGCTCTTGCTCATTTGCTTTCTTCTTCCTTAAAATCTTTCCCCTCCATAGCTCATTATACGTAAAACTCTCCTGATGAACTGGTAATGAAAGATGAGTCTGACAAGCATCTGAATCAAAGACTCCCATTCTCTTATAGATAACCGTGATGAAATGTCCCAAAACCAAATTTGAATCAGAATGGTTACACATTCGGTCAAGAAGTACAAGAGAAGGCAAAGCAAACCTTGATGGAGCACCTTCAGAAAAGAGCTTAAGTAACCACAAATCATTCTGGTAAGCCTTTTCCCAATGAGTAGATCGCTGCACCAAGAATGTCACAATCATGCGGTGGAGTAACCTTAAACGTACATTCTTTATCTTCGACACACCACTAGTGTAGGTCCAAGTCCCCCCCCCCCCCCCCCCCCCCACCCCCCCCCCCCCCCCCCCCCCCCCCCCCCCCCCGTAATCCTTGTGAAATACTCCAAAATAGACTCTCCATCCCCCAAATCGGCTCCTGTCCTATAGCCCTTCTTCAAAATAGCCTTAAGATCCGCACTCTGCAACTCCTCTCTCGAATACATCCCACAATAATAACCAAACTCAGCAATCGACAGCTTCCTCTGCTGTCCCCCACAATAAAACCATACAATCCTTTCCTCAAAAATATCCTTAACTTTCCCAACTCCTTCTTCAGCTTCAAAGTCGAATAAAACTCCAAGCACAACTCACGGTAGGCGGGCTCACGGTTAGCAAAAACCCGCCGCCAAATCTCACAATTCACGTCATGCCCTCTTGACTCCCCTCCAACTCTCACACTCATAGACAACCACCTTCGTATGTCCTCCTGTACTCCATATACTTGAGCTTGAATAGGATGTAAATATCTCGCGGGACAGACGGCATGCTTAGCAATCTTAAACAACTTGTTCTTGTATACGTTCTTGTATGGCTGCTTAACACTTCCGAATGAGAGCCAAGCATGCCTCTCGTTCAGTTCACCTTCAATGAATGTAAGCGGCACCTCCACCTGTTTCTTGGAAGTTTGACTCAGGACATCAACGACCTCACTAGACGTGCCCTCAACCATTTTCCGTTTTCCCGCGGCCTTATCAGTTGATCCCTGCATTCACAAACATGAAAGCGACCAATCGTGAGTAATACGAATGCAAAGTTGGGAACCATATAAAACAAATTGAAAATGTTTGGCAGGGAAGAGCCCCCACTGCGGTACAGTAGGCATTGGAAGACCCTCACTGCGGCGTGTAAAGAGTAGAATTTGAGCTTTTGTGTGTGTTCTAGTGTGTGTCAATGGCGGTTTCTAGAGAGATAAAGTAGAGAGAGAAAGCAGAGATATCAGGGAAAGATTGGTTAGCATTATGGGGTAAAGGTTTCAATAATACAAGAGTTTATCATAAATGACTTATGAGAGTGGTATTTATACTAATCACTAACTTAACACTAATACCCCTTCCAATACTAGAATTTACAATTAAACACCATATTTATATTTCTAATAATCTCCCCCTTGGTGTTGAATTGTAAATGTTGCATCGTCTTCGGTCTTTAAATAATCATGATGAGCCCATTTGTTGAAAATCTTCAATGTTGATTGGACTTTGAAGCTTTCTCATTGTCTTCAATGTCTTGTATCAACCTTGATTTTGAATCTTCACAACAAACAAATATATTTGACGATGACTTATTAAATCTTGATCTTCTCTTGCAACTTTGAATACTTTGGAAGCATCTTTGAAATCTTTGTAGCTTTTGAGCTTTCACAACTTGAAATTTTGAATGTTGATTTCAACTTGATGTTGTTTGGAGAAGTAACTTCAAACTTTGAGTAGCATGCGGAAGCTTGGTTTTGACTTTGAATTCTTTTGGATGCGGAAGCTTGATTATCTTTGAAATCTCTTGGCATTGCGGAAGCTTGGTTTTGGAATGCGGAAATTTGATTTTGTCTTTAAAACTTCAATTCTTGGTCTAACTTGTCTCTGAATCAATAAGCATCTTGGAGCATTTGATTCTTTGATCAATTAACATTCGCTCCCCCTTAATCAAACAACTATCTCGGAGCAAATAATTCAATAACAAATCTTTAATCTCTTGCTCCCCCTCGAACAAACAATCATTTCGGAGCATATTTAACGACTCATGAGTTTACTCTTGCTCCCCCTCAAATGAACAATCTTCATTCAATCTTAAACTTTTCTAATCATCAAACAATGGTCAATTATTCAATAAAACTTTCAAATATCGACCATGTACATCATCTTGAATATACTCGATCTTGAATCAATCCTTTAACTTTCTCGAAACAATTTCTCAACTTGGCACGATAATTATTCACTCTCTTCACCTAAACTAACGATCCTTTGAACATCCAAACACAACAATCATCCTCGAACAAATTCTACGAATCAAATTCTACCTATATCCTTGAACTCTATCTATCAATCATATAATCATTTCTCCCCCTTATGATGAAAATGTGGAACGGTTTCATCATACAATAATGATTGATAACATAAACGGTAGATCACAACAAACAATATTCAACCAAATTAACCCAACCCAATTCCCAATTCCCAATGAACCTATTGGTGAACTAGAATGTAGGTTGCGTTGTTTGAAAAACAATTTTTATATGGTGTTTTGTGTTCTTTGTGTTTGTGTGAAGAGAAATGAAAACCTGATAATAATGATCCGTTGACACAACCAAAAATCAAAAGGATTAATGGTGTGACCTAAAAATAACATTACTATTTTTAGGACTTCCCATTATCATCGAGAAATGCACAAAGCTTATCTCTAAATGGTTCGGTCTATGGCTTTTCAACCGATAAATTGCTTTAAAGAATGTAATTCATGGTCAGTGTCACAAAGGCGTTCGATAACCATGTCTTACTATCCTCAAAGACTTTTGGGAAATAAATCCGAGGTCACATAGACTTCTCGTTTACTCAACAAATTCATAAAATGAAAATGTGAGACCTACGTTCAACGTTGGAAAAAATGTTAGCGTTGGTAGGATTTCCATTAGATCATCGTGGAATATCAATAATATGATATCACTACGAATGTTCCGGCAATATCACAAAGATATGCAATGTCACAAAGACATATAAAGACTCTATGTGTCCAAGTCAAATGAAAGATATATCAAGTATGCTCTAGACTGAATAGTGATCAAATGAAGTCGGGGACCGGAGTAGAGTGTCTCCCTTTTTCAATATCAACGTCTTCCAAATGAAGAGTCAATAGAAATGTGAAAATCTCCGTGAGAATAAAACAAGCATTTGTTAAGAAATACTTGAGTGGTTAGGTAAAGATGTGCATTGCTTCACTGGGTCCATGAAGTCTTCTTCAATATCGAGAAATCAACAAATGAAATCCGATAGAAACGTGTTGACCCGGCTTTTTAAGAATTTTGGGGAGGGCTTTCATTTCTTTTAGCCCTTTCTCACATCATATCACCGTAACCTCTCACTTTTCGACTACTCCCTCATGTCCTATTTGCACAAATATCATCACCATGCTCATAAACCCTTACAATCTAAAATTGAGAATTTAACTCCGGGGTTAGATCTCATCGGCGATGACAAGATCATGGAGTTTTTATGAGTGGCCTAAACTCTCATGTACAAATCTAACACCGAACTTCTTTGAATTTGATCGAAAATGGTTTGAAAATCTTCCAAAGTGTTTTAAAATGGAAAATGAGTTTAAACACTTGGAAGTTTTGGTTTTATAAACAAACTCCCCCTAAATATATGCATGATATAAACAAAGTTTTTGCATATAAAGGGTGAGTAAAGAGTTTAAAAGTTGCTCACAAACATTAAAAATGAGACAACAAAGGTAGTACACAAAGGCGTTCGATGCCTTGCATCTCATCCAAAACATTGTGAGAAACTCAAAGACAAAGTAAATAAACAAAAAGATGAAAAGAGAAAATCTTTTTGGATTTTTTCAAAATAAGAAAATGAAAATCTTTGTGGATTTTTCTAAAAATGAAGAAATTACAAAAACGGTTTAGAACAGGTTATACACTGAAGTGTGCATAAGCCACTTTTCATCAAATCATTTGGAAAGCACTTTTGGAACCCATTTGAGATTAGGTCCAATGGTTTTTGAATTCTTGAAAGTCCAAATGTAAGTCTCATCGATTTGATGAATAGAAGTTGCATTCCACGGAGAACTAAAACCCGGTGGTTTAGTTGAAAAGAGTTTTCGTGGAAGAAACGGTGAAAAATCCTTTGATTTCTTTGAAAAACTTCCAATCTTGGGAGATTGATTTGAGAAATGATTTTTCGAAGCAAAATCATTCACTTTTTGCACAACTGCTTTAACAGGTTTTGGTGCAAGATCAAAAAGTTCCGAAAAAGAATATTTGAATGATTTTGACTCAGTTGACTGATCTTTTAAAATCGGTTTCCATTTAGATTTAGTCAACTGAGATTTTGCTTGTGAAATGTGTTCAGACTTATCCTCGAAGGATAGAAAAGACACTGAAGAAGTTGTTCCATCAAAATTTGGTTTCTTAGTGTACTTCTTACCCTTTTGTAAGAGTAATTAGTAAACTGAGAGACTTTTCTTTCAAAAGTTTTTGAAGATTTACCCATGTAAACCCTCTTTGGAACATCAACTTTAGGTTTGGATGAATTAGATTTTGGAAAACATTTTGACACCTCGGTCTTTGGAATCGTAGAATTACTTGATTGTTTCATGGGTTTTTCAAGCTTTGTGTCCAACGATTTTGATTTAAAAGATGCAATTCGGTTCTCCATCTTTTCAAGTTGTTTTGTAACCGAAGCATTTAAATCAGAGAAAGAAATTGTTGACACATCAGATTTTAATTTCGAAACAAGAGTATCTTTCTCAAAAAGTTTGGATTCCAAAGATGAAATGTAATCTTGTTGATCTTTGATTATTTTCGAAATACTTTGTTCTTTGCTCACAAAAATGGTGGACTTGTTTCGCAACTCATGGTTAAGCTCAGAAATCTTTTGTTGCAAAACAAGTTCTTTTGATTGATTGTCCAAAACTATTTTATTGAGCTTTTTGGAAGAATTGTCCAACTCATTTGTGAATTTGAAAATTGTTGATTGCAAATGATCATTTTCTTCTTGAAGACTTTCCATGTTGGACAAAATGAGATCATTTGCAGGTTTGAGTTCTTTGTTCTCTGACATGAGTTGGTCAATTTCAAGTTGAAGATTTTTGTTTTGTTCCATGAGTTTTTGACTCGTCTCAACCATGTATCGTTTTTCTTGAAAACGAATGACAGCACATGGAACATGTTTGTTGTTGAAAATCTTGGGATGTAAATTACATGTACAACGACCATTTTTATGATCCCAAATTTCATCCCCTGAGGGTTCTTGAATGAACATAGTCGTCAGTTTATCTGGCACATTGAACTTTATTGACTCAAAATTTTCTGAAGTCTGGTACGAAGAAATAATCGATTTCAAGTCTTTAATGTCAGACACAAAACACATACGTTCCTCACAAAGAGCTTTGAATTTCTTGGACACATCCTCAAACTCTTGATACACTCGAACAACACAAGCATGATTATTTCCTTGAAAACATGAACACTTTTGACTATTATGAAAACCATATGAACCCATGTTTGGTTCAAATTTGATCGTTTTGGTTGACATTTTGACAAAAAAAACTTGATGACAATTTAATAAAAGAAACAACCCAAGACAAGAATCTAACAATTTAGTCTTGAAAAATATGTAGCCCAACAACTAAAAAAATTTAGCCCAATTAATCTAACACTTAAGTCCAAAACAAACTTTTAGTCCAAAAGAAATTAGTCCAACAACTAAATGTAAGCCCAACAAATTTAAACCAAAAATCAGCCCAAATGACTAAAGAAGTCCAATTAAACTTTAGCTTAAAAGAAAATTCAGCCCAATGAATAATAAAAAACTTAAAATTTTTTTTGATTTTCTACTTGTGAAGAATGCCGAGCAAAAATCTCTGCAAATAGAACAATGAGCACCAATACTTGACCAACTTTTCTTGAAACACCTATTTGCCGAGATAAAATCTCTGCAAATAGAACAATGAGCACCAATACTTGACCAACTTTTCTTGAAACACCTATTTGCCGAGATAAAATCTCTGCAAATAGAACAATGAGCACCAATACTTGACCAACTTTTCTTGAAACACCTATTTGCCGAGATAAAATCTCTGCAAATAGAACAAGTAGCCAATTCACAACTCGAGCACACTGATCAATCAACTTCAACAGTTTGCCGAGCTTTTTCTTCAGCAAATAGAACAACTAGAACTGGATCACAAATACACTTGGTGGATTTTTGTTGAAATAACTATTTGCCGAGATAAAATCTCTGCAAATAGTGTAAGTAGAATCAACCCTTAACCAAATTCAGTCAACAAACGTATTTGCCGAGAAAAATCTCTGCAAATAGAACAATGAGCACCAATACTTGACCAACTTTTCTTGAAACACCTATTTGCCGAGATAAAATCTCTGCAAATAGAACAATGAGCACCAATACTTGACCAACTTTTCTTGAAACACCTATTTGCCGAGATAAAATCTCTGCAAATAGAACAATGAGCACCAATACTTGACCAACTTTTCTTGAAACACCTATTTGCCGAGATAAAATCTCTGCAAATAGAACAATGAGCACCAATACTTGACCAACTTTTCTTGAAACACCTATTTGCCGAGATAAAATCTCTGCAAATAGTACAAGTAGCTTCAGTTCTTAGCCAAAATTTGCTCAAATACGTATTTGCCGAGATAAAATCTCTGCAAATAGTACAAGTACGATTAACCTTAGCCAAAAATCTCTGCAAACACGAGTAAACACTAAACGACAAAACAGTCGGTTACTGTTCTTCTTCTTCGTTCAGCTAAGTACCCAAACGCCGAGATTTCTGAAAATCATTGATATCTTCTTCATTTTTGAGAGTTACAACTTGAAATTTATATCAAAATTCTCAGAAAATGATCGCGAACAAATCCTCGAACAAAATAACAACTAATTTCAAACAGAATGAAATCCCACTAAAACCTTGATTTGCCGAGCTTTCACGAAATGTGATCAAATGATGAAATTGAAATCTGAAATCGATATAGAATGATGATATACTAACTGTGAGTCCCTTAAATTAACGAGATGGTTAACCAATAGAAAGTGTAAAATACAACAAGTCTAATAAACACTAGATATGGACTAGTATTACTTGTAAATAAAGATGCAAGATATATAAACAAAGTAATACAAGACTTAAAGCAACAAACAAATAAAGTGGACCATTATGTATGTTTCATGGGTATTTCATTTATTGATGTGTAAATAAAATACAAGGTTGTTGCGGAATCAAGATAACACAATTAAGTGAGTATCCTAACAACCTATGAGTTACAATATGATCTATGTTTGTCAAATAACTCTTTGGGATCGAGATACTTAAAGTTGTGAAGTATCCTGTTTAAGATCGAGAGTATTTGGACAAATTCACTTATATGCAAAAGGAATGCTTAAAAGTATTTTTGTTCAAGGAATGACTTAGTATTTATAGGCAACAAATTCACCAGTGAATTTGTGCCGTACAAATATGGTTGGCATACATTTAATGATCCGACAAGAACATTAAATGTATTGGATAAGAATAAGGATAAAGTCACATCAAGTGCAAGTGTATCCTATTATCCAACAACCTTAACACACGTATACTTTTGTTAAAGAACAAGTGGATTGTTCTTTGGAAAGTGTGTTAAAGCAAAAGTCAATCCTCGATATTAGTGTTCAGACTTGCAGGATCTAGAACACTAACAATCCTCCAGTGTGCAGATCTGGTAAGACTTTCCAGTGGACTCCGCCATTTGTTAAGTCTTCTTCCTTCAGACTTCAGTCTTTGACTTCAGTCAGAATGTTTTCAGTAGAGTAGATCTGGACTGGGTGAAGTCTTCAGTGAGCTAATCTGGAGAATGCTCCAGATTACCTGTACAAGTAAATGCTCACTAGTCTTCATTTATTTCTGGACAAATCTTCAGAGGGACTCCAGATTCCAAGTCTGGAGTAGGTCCAGTAGAATATGTTTTCTGGTCAGATCTTCAGTGAGGCTCCAGTAGTCGGGTCTGGAGCGAGACCAGCAAAACAAGTTTCTTAACAAACCTAAAAAGGTTCCAGTAGTCCAGTCTGGAGCCAGTCCAGTAAGTCTGGACTAAATCTGGACCTAACAAATTGTTTAGAAATAATGCAAGTATTTTTCAGACTTATAGATATACAAATTTGTATGTCTGGAAAACACTTGATCGATTTAAGTCTAATCTAAGTTACTGGAAAACACTTTATAGATCATGAGTGTTTTCAGTTTCATCTTTTAAGTTCTAACTTAGACTAAATCTGGTCATTCTACTTGTAAATAAAAACTTGCAACTATTATTACTTTCATCAAAAGGAAAATAATTACAACTTTCATAAACAAATAATTACAACAAGTACAATGGTAAGAGTTCAGGCCCTTCTTCTCGATGAATGCCCTGGTGCATCTTCAGTGGCCTTCCTCTTAGGAGATGGAGATGATGGAACAGACACTGGTGGTCTCAGACCCAACACAGCTTCCATCTGTTGAATTCTCTTCCAGACTTTCTCAATTCTTTTCATAAAAGCCTTTACGTCTGGAGAGAGATCAGTCTTGCCTTTGAATGTCAATCCAATCTCCTTTAGTTCAGTCCATCCAAATGCTTGGACTGACGTATCCTTTCTTTCATCAGTAAAGTTACCTTCTCTGGTCAACTTTACATTAAACCTGGTCATACCTTGATGATGTTCAGCCAGTGTGATTTCAGCATTAATTATTCTTCTTGCATTGGCCCTGAACGTCATCATTTCATCATATTTAGCCCTTTGCTTTGCCAACTGGACCATCTCTTCAGTATCCCTGGATACACCACTCTGCTGTCCTTCAGTGGACTGGTATTCTTGTCAGTTGCTTGGCAGTTAGCTTGGGTAGACCAGTTATTCTCTTTCTGTATTCCAATTCCAGAGCACCAGCATTTTTTCTGATCTTTTTCTGGAGGCTTACCAGCTCCTCCTTTCTCTGTCTGATCAACTCTGGAATGGTTACATCATAAATCAACGAGTCATATACCTGCTCTTCTTCAGCATAGAACGAGCGTATATGAACATCGTCCAGTGCATCAAGACATTGTTGAACTCTGGGATCCTCCTTCATCCTTTTGAAAACTTCAATGTTTACGCCTAACCTGCCAGCGTTGTAGGAGTCCAGAGTACCCATTGTAGCCATATCCCTGTGATGGGCCAGCAGTTCATTTCTTTGATTATCCTTGAAGATTTCGATCATGATACACTGTTGTTGCAACTTCCTTGAAGTTTCGTTGTCAACATCTTCAACTTGTTCTTCTTCTTCACCAGCCACTACCTTTTCTTTTCCTTTAACTGCCTTGAGTGTGGTAGGAATGTCTGGGAAGCTTTCGAACTGGGGCTCACTGGCTTCAGTACCAGTAGCTTCTTGTGTTCTTTCAACCATACGTGCACTGGCATCAGTACCAGTCACTTGTCTTTGTTGCACGACGCTTTCAGTAGCGACTGCTCTGGCAACTTCTCTCTTTCTCCTTATTAACTTCTTGTTCACCAGTAGATGGAACTGAACGTTTTTCCCCCTTGGAATGATCTCTAGTCCTTGACTTCAGATCATTCCACAATTCTTCCATCATATGTCTATCAAAGGAACCAAAGGTTCTTCCTTGTTCTGGCAATGAAGCAGTCATACCAGTTTTGAGTGCCTGGACTTCCCTTTTAATACTTTTCAA
>CM067167.1:205124220-205181072 GCA_034093135.1 Erigeron breviscapus | reverse complement strand
TGTCCTATTTGCACAAATATCATCACCATGCTCATAAACCCTTACAATCTAAAATTGAGAATTTAACTCTGGGGTTAGATCTCATCGGCGATGACAAGATCATGGAGTTTTTATGAGTGGCCTAAACTCTCATGTGCAAATCTAACACCGAACTTCTTTGAATTTGATCGAAAATGGTTGAAAATCATCCAAAGTGTTTTTAAAATGGAAAATGAGTTTGAACACTTGGAAGTTTTGGTTTTATAAACAAACTCCCCTAAATATATGCATGATATAAACAAAGTTTTTTTTGCATATAAAGGGTGAGTAAAGAGTTTAAAAGTTGCTCACAAACATTAAAAATGAGACAACAAAGGCAGTACACAAAGGCGTTCGATGCCTTGCATCTCATCCTAATACATTGTGAGTAACTAAAAGACAAAGTAAATAAAAATGATGAAAAGAGAAAATCTTTTTGGATTTTTTCAAAATAAGAAAATGAAAATCTTTTGGATTTTTCTAAAAATGAAGAAATTACAAAAACGGTTTAGAACAGGTTATACACTGAAGTGTGCATAAGCCACTTTTCATCAAATCATTTGGAAAGCACTTTTGGAACCCATTTGAGATTGGGTCCAATGGTTTTTGAATTCCTGAAAGTCCAAATGTAAGTATCATCGATTTGATGAATAGAAGTTGCATTCCACGGAGAACTAAAACCCGGTGGTTTAGTTGAAAAGAGTTTTCGTGGAAGAAACGGTGAAAAATCCTTTGATTTCTTTGAAAAACTTCCAATCTTGGGAGATTGATTTGAGAAATGATTTTTCGAAGCAAAATCATTCACTTTTGCACAACTGCTTTCACAGGTTTTGGTGCAAGATCAAAAAGTTCCGAAAAAAGAATATTTGAATGATTTTGACTCAGTTGACTGATCTTTTAAAATCGGTTTCCATTTAGATTTAGTCAACTGAGATTTTGCTTGTGAAATGTGTTCAGACTTATCCTCGAAGGATAGAAAAGACACTGAAGAAGTTGTTCCATCAAAATTTGGTTTCTTAGTGTACTTCTTACCCTTTTGTAAGAGTAATTAGTAAACTGAGAGACTTTTCTTTCAAAAGTTTTTGAAGATTTACCCATGTAAACCCTCTTTGGAACATCAACTTTAGGTTTGGATGAATTAGATTTTGGAAAACATTTTGACACCTCGGTCTTTGGAATCGTAGAATTACTTGATTGTTTCATGAGTTTTTCAAGCTTTGTGTCCAACGATTTTGATTTAAAAGATGCAATTCGGTTCTCCATCTTTTCAAGTTGTTTTGTAACCGAAGCATTTAAATCAGAGAAAGAAATTGTTGACACATTAGATTTCATTTTTGAAACAAGAGTATCTTTCTCAAAAAGTTTGGATTCCAAAGATGAAATGTAATCTTGTTGATCTTTGATTATTTTCGAAAATCTTTGTTCTTTGCTCAAAAATGGTGGACTTGTTTCGCAACTCATGGTTAAGCTCAGAAATCTTTTGTTGCAAAACAAGTTCTTTTGATTGATTGTCCAAAACAATTTTATTGAGCTTTTTGGAAGAATTGTCCAACTCATTTGTGAATTTGGAAATCTTTGATTGTAAATGATCATTTTCTTTTTGAAGACTTTCCATGTTGGACAAAATAAGATCATTTGCAGATTTGAGTTCTTTGTTCTCTGACATGAGTTGGTCAATTTCAAGTTGAAGATTTTTGTTTTGTTCCATGAGTTTTTGACTCGTCTCAACCATGTATCGTTTTTCTTGAAAACGAATGACAGCACATGGAACATGTTTGTTGTTGAAAATCTTGGGATGTAAATTACATGTACAACGACCATTTTTATGATCCCAAATTTCATCCCCTGAGGGTTCTTGAATGAACATAGTCGTCAGTTTATCTGGCACATTGAACTTTATTGACTCAAAATTTTCTGAAGTCTGGTACGAAGAAATAATCGATTTCAACTCATTAATGTCAGACACAAAACACACACGTTCCTCACAAAGAGCTTTGAATCTCTTGGACACATCCTCAAACTCTTGATACACTCGAACAACACAAGCATGATTATTTCCTTGAAAACATGAACACTTTTGACTATTATGAAAACCATATGAACCCATGTTTGGTTCAAATTTGATCGGTATGGTTGACATTTTGACTCAAAAAAAACTTGATGACAATTAATAAAACGAACAACTCAAGACAAATACTAAATTTGTTTGAAAAATCTGTAGATGGGAACATGCCTTGCGGTAGAAATGAGTTGTGAGGGAACTTCTTCTTATCTAGCAGATTCGAGCTAAGGGGTGAGTTTTGAAAAAATATGATAGCACCAACAAACTAAAAAAGTGTAGGCCCGACAATTTAATCGATAACACTTATGAGTGTCCAAAACAAGAATTTTGTAGTCGCAGGGAAGAGAATTGTAGTCCAGAAAACTAAATGGAAGCCCAACACATTGTTAAAACCAACAATCAGCCCACAGAGCTGTAAAGACGGAGTCAAATTTAAACTGTAGAAGCGTTAGAGGTACAGAAAAATTCAGGGCCCAATATGAATACTAAGAAACTTAAATTTTTTTGATTTTCTACTTGTGAAGAATGCCGAGCAAAAATCTCGGCAAATGGACCAAAAAATTTTGAAAAATTTTATTTTCTGCCCACTTGAAGAATATTGATCGAAAATGATATTGAATTAATTTTCTTGAAATTGAAAATTTTGACAAGTCTAAATGAACTAGGTGCCGAGGTTTTTCTTCGGCAAATAGAACAAGTAGCCAATTCACAACTCGAGCACACTGATCAACCAACTTCAACAGTTTGCCGAGCTTTTTCTTCAGCAAATGGTACAAATAGAACTGGATCACAAATACACTTGGTGGATTTTTGTTGAAATAACTATTTGCCGAGATAAAATCTCTGCAAATAGTGTAAGTAGAATCAACCCTTAACCAAATTCAGTCAACAAACGTATTTGCCGAGAATAAATCTCTGCAAACAGATCAATGAGCACCACACTTAACCAACTTTTCTTGAAACACCTATTTGCCGAGATAAAATCTCTGCAAATATAGGAACAATGAGCACCAATACTTGACCAACTTTTCTTGAAACACCTATTTGCCGAGATAAAATCTCTGCAAATAGAACAAGTAGAACCAGTACTTAACGAAAATTTCTTCAATCAGCTATTTGCCGAGCAAAAAGCTCTGCAAATAGTACAAGTAGCTTCAGTTCTTAGCCAAAATTTTCTCAAATACGTATTTGCCGAGATAAAATCTCTGCAAATAGTACAAGTACGATTAACCTTAGCCAAAAATCTCTGCAAACACGAGTAAACACTAAACGACAAAATAGTCGGTTACTAGTCTTCTTCTTCGTTCAGCCAAACACTTAAACGCCGAGGTTTCTGAAAATCATTGATATCTTCTTCATTTTTGAGAGTTACAACTTGAAATTTATATCAAAATTCTCAGAAAATGATTGCGAACAAATCCTCGAACAAAATAACAACTAATTTCAATCAGAATGAAATCCCACTGAAACCTTCATTTGCCGAGCTTTCATAAAATGTGATAAAATGATGAAATTGAATCTGAAATCGATACAGAATGATGATATACTAACTGTGAGTCCCTTAAAACGAGATGGTTAACCAATAGAAAGTGTAAAATACAACAAGTCTAATAATCACTAGATATGGACTAGTATTACTTGTAAATAAAGATGCAAGATATATAAACAAAGTAATACAAGACTTAAAGCAACAAACAAATAAAGTGGACCATTATGTATGTTTCATGGGTATTTCATTTATTGATGTTTAAATAAAATACAAGGTTGTTGCGGAATCAAGATAACACAATTAAGTATGTATCCTAACAACCTATGAGTTACAATATGATCTATGTTTGTCAAATAACTCTTTGGGATCGAGATACTTAAAGTTGTGAAGTATCCCTGTTTAAGATCGAGAGTATTTGGACAAATTCACTTATATGCAAAAGGAATGCTTAAAAGTATTTTTCTCAAGGAAATGACTTTGTATTTATAGGCAACAAAATTCACCAGTGAATTTTGTGCCGTACAAATCTGGTTGCATGCATTTAATGGTCCGACAAGAACATTAAATGTATTGGATAAGGAATAAGGATAAAGTCACATCGCAATGTGTATCCTTTTATCCAACCACCTTAACACACGTATACTTTTGTTAAAGAACAAGTGGATTGTTCTTTGGAAAGTGTGTTAAAGGCAAAAGTCAATCCTCGATGTTAGTGTTCAGACTTGCAGGATCTAGAACACTAACAATCCTCCAGTGTGCAGATCTGGTAAGACTTTCCAGTGGACTCGGTCATTTGTTAAGTCTTCTTCCTTCAGACTTCAGTCTTTGACTTCAGTCAGAATGTCTTCAGTAGAGTAGATCTGGCCTGGGGTGAAGTCTTCAGTGAGCTAATCTGGAGAATGCTCCAGATTACCTGTACAAGTAAATGCTCACTAGTCTTCAATTATTTCTGGACAAATCTTCAGAGGGACTCCAGATTCCAAGTCTGGAGTAGGTCCAGTAGAATATGTTTTCTGGTCAGATCTTCAGTGAGCTCCAGTAGTCGGGTCTGGAGCGAGACCAGCAAAACAGTTTCTTAACAAACCTAAGTAAGGTTCCAGTAGTCCAGTCTGGAGCCAGTCCAGTAAGTCTGGACTAAATCTGGACCTAACAAATTCCCCCCATTTGTTTAGAAATAATGCAAGTATTTTTCAGACTTATAGATATACAAATTTGTATGTCTGGAAAACACTTGGCCGATTTAAGTCTAATCTAAGTTACTGGAAAACACTTTATAGATCATGAGTGTTTTCAGTTTCATCTTTTAAGTTCTAACTTAGACAAAATCTGGTCATTCTACTTGTAAAATAAAAACTTGCAACTATTATTACTTTCATCAAAAAGGAAAATAATTACAACTTTCATAAACAAATAATTACAACAAGTACAATGGTAAGAGTTCAGGCCCTTCTTCTCGATGAATGCCCTGGTGCATCTTCAGTGGCCTTCCTCTTTGGAGATGGAGATGATGGAACAGACACTGGTGGTCTCAGACCCAACACAGCTTCCATCTGTTGAATTCTCTTCCAGACTTTCTCAATTCTTTTCATAAAAGCCTTTACGTCTGGAGAGAGATCAGTCTTGCCTTTGAATGTCAATCCAATCTCCTTTAGTTCAGTCCATCCAAATGCTTGGACTGAAGTATCTTTTCTTTCATCAGTAAAGTTTCCTTCTCTGGTCAACTTTACATTAAACCTGGTCATACCTTGATGATGTTCAGCCAGTGTGATTTCAGCATTAATAATTCTTCTTGCATTGGCCCTGAACTTCATCATTTCATCATATTTAGCCCTTTGCTTTGCCAACTGGACCATCTCTTCAGTATCCCTGGATACACCACTCTGCTGTCCTTCAGTGGACTGGTATTCTTGTCTATTGATTCTATGAGTGGTATCCAGAGGAATAAAGGTGCTCAGATCACCATCTTTGATAGCTTTCAGTTTCTTGGCAGTTAGCTTGGGTAGACCAGTTATCCTTTTTCTGTATTCCAATTCCAGAGCACCAGCATTTTTTCTGATCTTTTTCTGGAGGCTTACCAGCTCCTCCTTTCTCTGTCTGATCAACTCTGGAATGGTTACACCATAGATCAACGAGTCATATACCTGCTCTTCTTCAGCATAGAATGAGCGTATATGGACATCGTCCAGTGCATCAAGACATTGTTGAACTCTGGGATCCTCCTTCATCCTTTTGAAAACTTCAATGTTTACGCCTAACCTGCCAGCGTTGTAGGAGTCCAGAGTACCCATATCCCTATGATGGGCCAGCAGTTCATTCTTTGATTATTCTTGAAGATTTCGATCATGATACACTGTTGTTGCAACTTCCTTGAAGTTTCGTTGTCAACATCTTCAACTTGTTCTTCTTCTTCACCAGCCACTACCTTTTCTTTTCCTTTAACTGCCTTGAGTGTGGTAGGAATGTCTGGGAAGCTTTCGAACTGGGGCTCACTGGCTTCAGTACCAGTAGCTTCTTGTGTTCTTTCAACCATACGTGCACTGGCATCAGTACCAGTCACTTGTCTCTGTTGCACGACGCTTTCAGTAGCGACTGCTCTGGCAACCTCTCTCTTTCTCCTTATTAACCCTTCTTGTTCACCAGTAGATGGAACTGAACGTTTTTCCCCCTTGGAATGATCTCTAGTCCTTGACTTCAGATCATTCCACAATTCTTCCATCATATGTCTATCAAAGGAACCAAAGGTTCTTCCTTGTTCTGGCAATGAAGCAGTCATACCAGTTTTGAGTGCTTGGACTTCCCTTTTAATACTTTCAATTGATTCTGGCAAGTCCTTGGGCAGCTCAACTTCTATCCTCTTAACAACTTCTGGCAACATCACATCCTGAAAAGATCCAGATATTTCATCTGAGATCTCTTTCAGCATATCACCCTTGAATTTTCTGACAACTTCATCACTGAGGGTGTTGACCAGATCAGTCTGATCAAATGTTGGCCTGCTCTCCAGTGCACCAACTCTTGTCACAATCTTCTAAACCTCATCTTTAAGACCTGCCAGTGTTTGTACAACCTTATTCTCCACTGCAGTCTCAACAGAGTTCACAATCTTTCCTTCCAACCCTTGTACTGCCACCCTTAAATTTTGAGAATTAACATTCGTGGCCAGTACCAGTTCATCCAGTTTGTCAAAAACCATCTTCTCATTCCCAGCGAAGAGGTTCATTTCTGATGCAAAGTTGTTTGTCAATAGAGACTTGAAATCAGAAATAACCTGGGAAGATGACTGGAGTGATCTCTCCAGGTCCGCCACCCTACTAAGAAGGCCTTGGACCTCGGTGGAAGAAGAAGTGGAGAGACCACTGGGTTGTTCCAGGTGAGAAGTCACTCTGGTCATCAGTACCAGTCACTTGTCTTTGTTGCACGACGCTTTCAGTAGCGACTGCTCTGGCAACTTCTCTCTTTCTCCTTATTAACCCTTCTTGTTCACCAGTAGATGGAACTGAACGTTTTTCCCCCTTGGAATGATCTCTAGTCCTTGACTTCAGATCATTCCACAACTCTTCCATCATATGTCTATCAAGGGAACCAAAGGTTCTTCCTTGTTCTGGCAATGAAGCAGTCATACCAGTTTTGAGTGCCTGGACTTCCCTTTTAATACTTTCAATTGATTCTGGCAAGTCCTTGGGCAGCTCAACTTCTATCCTCTTAACAACTTCTGGCAACATCACATCCTGAAAAGATCCAGATATTTCATCTGAGATCTCTTTCAGCATATCACCCTTGAATTTTCTGACAACTTCATCACTGAGGGTGTTGACCAGATCAGTCTGATCAAATGTTGGCCTGCTCTCCAGTGCACCAACTCTTGTCACAATCTTCTCAACCTCATCTTTAAGACCTGCCAGTGGTTGTACAACCTTATTCTCCACTGCAGTCTCAACAGAGTTCACAATCTTTCCTTCCAACCCTTGTACTGCCACCCTTAAATTTTGAGAATTAACATTCGTGGCCAGTACCAGTTCATCCAGTTTGTCAAAAACCATCTTCTCATTCCCAGCGAAGAGGTTCATTTCTGATGCTAAGTTGTTTGTCAATAGAGACTTGAAATCAGAAATAACCTGGGAAGATGACTGGAGTGATCTCTCCAGGTCCGCCACCCTACTAAGAAGGCCTTGGACCTCGGTGGAAGAAGAAGTGGAGAGACCACTGGGTTGTTCCAGGTGAGAAGTCACTCTGGTCATCAATGGTACTTGTGCCCAGTGCTCTTCAGTTTCAATATTAGAGACTGGCACACTTGGTTCAGTTGGGTGTACTGGTGATTGAGTTTGTGTTGGTTGAATGAATGGTGTGAAGTATGAGTTGATTGAGGAATTGATGGTGGTGGTGGTGGCATTGAAGGTTCTGGTGGTGGCATATCTGGTGTGGGAGTTGGTATTTCTGGTTGAGGTGTTGGTAATTCGGTTTCTGGTGGAGGAGGTGGCATTTCTGGTGAAGTTTCAATCTGTACATCTTCGCCCAAAAAATCCATATTAACATCCAAATTCAGACCTCCAGAAATAGGAGAGTCAGCCTCGTCCCAAAAAGAAGCACCAACCACATCTATCTGTTCACCAGCTTCCACATTTAAATCCAGTGAAGCCTCTTGCTCACCAGAAGCTTGTTCTTCAGTCTAAACAACTTCAACAGCCTCTTCTCGTACAACAGCCTGGACTTCAGTGTCCACTCTCTGTTCAGATTGTACAGAAGGATCAATATTTTCCTCTTCAAAGATGGGAGACCCATCAATATTCATAATATCACCAGGATGGGTTAATGGGTTTACCTGGACTCCACCTCTCATTAGACGCCTATGTGATCTTGGTCGTCTGGAGAGCTCAACTGTTTCTGGTCCACCAACTGGAGCCACTTGTTGTACCATTTCAACAACCTGAACATCTTCACTACCAGTAGGTACATCAACAACTTGTACCCTTACTGGTGCCACATTCTCTTTAATTCTTTGAAGTGTCAGCATTGCTGGAGGAATATCTACCTCTCCATCTCTGGACCTTAAATTTGCCAGGTCTCTCATATACTCACTCATTGAAAAATGAGTAGTTTCAAAGTCATACTGGGCTCCAAGGGCATTTTTGAATATAAGAGAAAGAAAGCGAATATATGGCACGAATGGCTTTCTCCCCTTCGCCTTTATACGTTCCACCAGATCATCAAAGAATATCTGGGCGAAATCAACCCTTAGCCCAAACCATAAGCAATAGGCAATCTGGAGGTGTGTTTGATTGATTTGATCCAATCCTCCATAACTGCCTCCAAGACACTCGACGATGTGTGTGAAGAAGTATCTCCACGAATCCGTCAGTCTACTCATATAAATGGTCCCTTTCCTTAACAACTGACCATTTTCATCAACTATCTCTGTATGCCCCATTAATCTGCATACCTCCCTGAAATTAATACCAGTAGGGAGTGGCATTGCCAACTCATTCTCTTCTAGATAATTTAACTGAAGAGCCATTCTGAGAGAATGTACAGACATATTCAAGGGTCTGGTCCCTTGCTCAAGAGAATAGGCAATACAGGAATTTGCCTCATTGTATTCGGCTGTATACCAGAATTCACAAAGATAATCGTGATACATCTTTTCTGGATTTAAAGTTAGGGCACCATACAGTGGACATGAGAGAAAAAAGGTGTTTAATCTCCCAATTATTGATTGTGGATCATGGACACTGGATAGCGTGAGTTTTGCCATCCAGTTATTCATATTCATCCTTAAAGCCCTAGCTTCAAGGTTGATATGAGGTGCTCTAACTACATCAGCCGCCGGAGCATATTCAGCGGATAGAAGATTTCTTGGTGAATTTGATTGTCTAGGAGCCATTGGATATATAGAAGAAGATGAAATTGAATGAATTTTAAGGTTTTATGAAGAATTTAATGAATTTGAAGTTAATATGCGAGTATTATGATTGGAAAATGAATGAAGAATTTAATGAAGGAATTTGAAGATTTGGGAGTAAATGTTCGAAGTAAATGAAATTGAAAGTGAAAGTGGGTATATATAGAATTGAGAATGTGGAACTCAAACGATTAATTTGAAATTATCAAATATAATTTTTGATTGTGTTCTGAGATCCGCATTAATTACATCACATCACACATAAATGCATGACGGTTTACAGCCCACAAACAGTAACAACTTGTACTTTTTGTTTTCCCAAAGTAAAAAGACCATCATTGTTTTGAAAAACTTACATGCCACGTAGGATTTATAAGATAAATATCTTTTGAAAAAGTTTGCTTACGTGGCACATACAAAGATCAAGTATTTTGAAAATATTATGACATATTTCAGTGCATCTGGAGGTTGACAGGACCGTCCAGTATCACTGGTGGATTAGTCCAGTGAGCATGTACTGATGGTACACTGGAGGGACACTCCAGTAAAGTACCAGTGAACAACCAATTTTGAAAGACTGGAAACCTTAAACTTGCACGTCAACTAATACAGACAATGAGAGGGACACATTTACAAGAAGACATAAGTCAACTCAAACACGCACTTCAACCTGTCCAGTTACCAGTGAGAGGGACATATTTACAAAGCACCAGTAATATTTTCTGAAGAATTTATCCAGTGAGAAAATTAATTCCCCTTGAACTTAAACATTTTTAAGAGAAAATATTTTTCAAGTCTTCCCTGGAATGTTGATCCAGAAATAAAATTTTGAATCTTTAAATCAAAGATCCTTAGTAGTACACAATGGCGTTCAATACCAAGGTTCCAGATTTAAGGGTTTAACATTCCCAACTCACCGACAAGATATTCAAAAGTTTTTACATCCAGTGGTTTAGTAAAAATGTCAGCGAGTTGTTTGTCAGTGGGAATAAATGGAGTTCAATGTTGTTTTTCATAATATGATCGCGAATGAAATGGTACCTTAGATCAATGTGTTGGTTCTGGAGTGCATGACTGGATTGTTGGAGATAGCGATGGCACTGGTATTATCACAAAAGATAGGAGTTTTTGAATATTTAATACCATAATCAAGCAACTGGTTCTTCATCCAAAGTATCTGAGCACAACAACTGGCTGCAGACACATATTCAGCTTCAGCAGTGGATAATGAAACTGAAGTTTGCTTCTTACTGGTCCAGCTGACCAGTTTGCCACCTAGGAAATGACATCCACCAGTTGTGGATTTCCTATCTATCTTGCAACCTGCATGATCTGAATCTGAATAACCCATTAGATCCATTCCAGAGCCTTTGGGGTACCAAAGACCTAGACTGGGAGCACCTTTAAGGTATTCAGTATGCGCTTTACAGCAAGCATATGAGATTCCTTTGGATTAGACTGATATCTGGCACATAAACATGTTGAAAACATAATATCTGGTCTACTGGCCGTTAAATACATCAGTGAACCAACCATGCCTCTATAGACAGTGGTGTTCACTGGTTTGCCATCTGGATCCGAGTCCAGTGTCATGGTGCAGAAATTGGAGTTGGTTTAGATGGTGAAGAATTCATATCGAATTTCTTTAAAAGATCTCTAACATATTTTTCCTGATTAATAAAAATTCCATCTTTGTTTTGTTTAATCTGGAGTCCAAGAAAATATGTTAATTCACCCATCAAACTCATTTCATATTCAGTGGACATGATTTTAGAAAATTTCTTGCACATGTTTCATCAGTAGACCCAAAAATTATATCATCAACATAAATTTGTACCATTAACAGATTACCTTTCTCATGAAGAATGAACAAGGTATTGTCAATTGCACCTCTTTTAAAACCATTTTTCAACAAATGTTTAGTCAGAGTATCATACCAGGCACGTGGGGCTTGTCTGAGGCCATATAGCGCTTTGTCCAGACGATATACCCAATGTGGATGCTTGTCATCAACGAAACCTGGAGGTTGTCTGACGTAAACTTCTTCTTCAAGCTTCCCATTCAAGAAAGCACTCTTTACGTCCATCTGGTAGACCTTGAACTGGTGATTAGCAGCGAATGCTAAGAAAATTCTGATCGTTTCAAGTCTAGCCACTGGAGCAAAAGATTCATCAAAGTCGACATCTGACTGGCAGTAGCCTTGTGCTACCAGTCTGGCCTTGTTTCTTATTACGTGGCCATCTTCATCTACTTTGTTTCTGAAGACCCATCTTGTTCCAATTGGTTCTTTCTTTCCAACTGGGAAAGGAACCAGATACCATACTTTGTTCCTTTCAAACTGGTGAAGCTCTTCTTGCATAGCAGTCACCCAGTTTGGATCTTCCAGAGCCTCGTCAATCTTCTTAGGTTCTATCAAAGATAGAAAACTGACGTATAAGCATAGATTACTGGAGGCTCTTCTGGTCTGAACACCACGACTGGAGTCACCTAAGATCTGATCAATAGGGTGAGCTTTTGTCCATCTGGAGTACTGACCAGGATTGTTACTGACAACAATATCAGTGCAAGAATTCAGTTGAGTCTCCTCTGGAGTTGATTCAGGAGGAGGGTCTTGCCAAATTACTTCAGTATCTTCATCTGAGTCATTTAAATCACGATTTGCATCATGAAATTCTTCATTTGAAGGCATTTCCTGGAGTACTGGTTCAGTATGAAATTCTTCACCAGAAGACATTTCTGGTAAATTCTCAACTGACACTGATACTGGGGGAGTAGTACGCACATCTGAACCAATATTAATTTCAGAGGGTAGTTTGAAAATAATAGAGGGATAGAATGGAGTACTACTGGAGAGTTTCTTTTTCTGAACAGGTTCCAGATCAGGATGACTGGAAACTGTGTCTGGTGAATCTTCAAATTTGTCGTTTATAGGATCAGATTCACAAAAGACAATTGGTGTTACTGGGGGAGTGACAGGGACTAGCTTCTTGTTGATTGAGGCATTTGATTCATCAAATGTTACATGAATTGACTCATGGACCTTCTCCAGTCTCTTGTTATAGACTCTGAAGGCCTTGCGAATGGCTGAATAGCCTAAGAAATACCCTTCATCAGCTTTGGCATCAAATTTGCCTAGCTGACTGGAGTCGTTCAGGATGTAAACTGGACATCCAAAAACGTGAAAATAACCAATGTATGGTTTTCTATTTCTTAAGACTTCATAGGCTGTCTTTTTGTGTCTTTTGATGTACACTGATCGATTCTGGGTGTGGCAAGCAGTTGCAATTGCTTCTGCCCAGAAACTGGTAGACAGTCCAGATTCAGTAAGCATACTCCTGGCAGCTTCTATCAGCGTTCGATTTTTCCTTTCCATAACTCCATTTTGCTCTGGAGAGCGGGCTGAAGAGAAGTTCTGGGAGATGCCAGTGTCAGTACAGAATGACTCCAGAGTTGCATTCTGGAATTCTGTTCCATTGTCACTTCTTAACTGACATACTTTTCGACTGTACTTGAGCTCAATTTGCTTGATAAGACTGATGATTTCAGCAGCAGCTTCACTTTTGGACCTCAGAAAGATCACCCAACAATATCTGGAGAACTCATCTATGATCACCAGGGTGTATCTTTTACCAGCACGAGTCTGAACGTTCACTGGACCAAAAAGGTCCATATAAAGCATGTGAAGAGGTTCAGTAATGCTGAAATTCTGTCTGGTCTTGAAACTGGTACGCTTTTGCTTACCCATCTCACATCCTGGACATGGTCTTTTCCTTTTTGAAGGAAACTGAAGGTATCCCATCTGCAAGTTGTTTTCTGGACAACTTGTTAATGTTTTTGAAGTTTAAATGGGATAACCTTTTGTGCCATAACCAGTTTGTGTCTTCATCAGCTTGAGTATAGAAACACTGCTATGAAGGAGAGCTTTCCATATCCATCACGTACACATTCCCTTTTCTGGGAGCAATCAACACTACCTTCCAGTCCTTGTTGAATATGATGCCCTGAGCAACATTAAATAAGACTTGATAGCCATCGTCACACAGTTGACTTACACTGATCAAGTTATATTTCAAACCATTCACAAATGCAACTCGTCTGAACTTGACTTGTCCATTGTTCAGAACACCATATCCCTCAGTCTTCCCACAACCATCATTTCCAACGTGATGGAGGGTCCATCAGAAATGGTGAACTCCTCCAGTAGGTCTTACATCCGGTCATCGTCCTGCCAGCAGCACTGTCAAGATACCAGATAAGCTTCTTTCGATCGCCCTACACATACACCAGATATTGATCAGTTAGATTTGGGAACCCATCGACTGATGGGTTCACTGGACCCTCCCTTATAGGTCCCTGGGCAATCTGGTCTAGTTCACTGTGTTCAATAGTGGTCTTAGAAGAGAAGACCACTGGGGTTGATGGTTTTAAAACCTTTTCATTTTTCTCAACTGGAGAAATAAATTTGTCTTTCTTTGAAAAAGGTTTTGTATTTTGTCTAGGGCCAGATGAAGTACCCTCAAGAAAGTTTAATCTTGCATTAAAACTTTGTGATTGACGAGTCAGAATTTGAATCTGGCTCTCTATCCTGGACAAAATATTTTCTTCAGATGATACCTTAGCCTTTCCAGTCAAAGGCTTTGGTAAGGGATTGGTCTGAGGTAAAGGTCTATTCTGCTTCACCTTTTTAACTGGAGCAGTCATCTGGACAGCTCCAGTCTTAACCTCTGGGGATTGAACTGGGTCTAAATTGGTCTTGGGTGTTATAGGCATATCATAAACAGTTGTGGGCCTTAACACCTCTGGTAATCGATCGATTACTGGTATTAATGATGCAACATTAGTATTTCCATCTAAATATGCACGTTTTTGAGCAGGAAATTGTTTAACTGAAGCATCATATGGCTTTTTAGTTTCTAGCCATGACTTTATTACCAGTTTTTCTTTCTCTAGAATGATCTCAAGATCTTGCTTTTCTTGAATCAATTGTTCAGTTACCAGAACCTGGGCTTGAAATGCCAGTTCAATGTCTTGAAGCTCTTTTAATTTTGATTTTAAAGCATTTATTTCAGAAGAATCTGTTTCTAGACCATTTACACAATCAGATCTAACAGTTTCTACAAAAATCAAATCAGAATTTAAAGCTTCAGCAATGTCCAGTTTTAGTTCTTGGTCAGTTGCATTATCATAATCACTAACCTTTTTAATAACAATGTCCCCCCATCGTCCAGATGTGACATCTTCCTTCACCAGGTGCTCATCAACTTCCAGATCCATGTAGCAGCAATCTCTTTCTTCTTCTTCATCAACAGATGAGTCATCAGAAGGAACCCACTTCTCTTCAGTTGTAGCAATCATGCACTTATTATTTGTTTCCATTTGTTGCGCCATGAGAGCAATTTGGGCCTTAAGCTTTTTATATTTCAATTTATAGCTATCATGAGGCTTATTATTAGAAGAGAATGGACCAGGCTTGGATGCAAACTGGTTGGACCTGCACTCTTTCATGAAATGACCCTTTTTGCCACACTTAAAGCATGTCAAATTGGTCTTGTCAGTGGAAGAACTGGATGCAAATTGTCCAGATGGCTTATTTGCTCTTGCTTTGAAACGGTTAAACGTTTTAGCAATCATTGCAATAAGGTCATCATCTTCAGTTTCATCACAACAGTCTGGAGAGATTTGACTGGCCTCTCCAGAATCCATAAGTTCAGACACCATCTTCTTCATAGAAAATACATTCTCAGAAGATATCAGTGCTGTACTCGGTGGTTCAGAATAACTAACCACTTTAGGAGTACTGGAGGCATGGTTAAAAGCATCTTGTTCTGCAACCACTCTCTGAGCTTGATTTTCTTCAGTGTACCTGAAGGCTCCATATAGAGTTGAGAGAGTGTGTGTGTGTGCAGAGTTTTACCTTGTCGTAAAACAAGTATCATGTGAGACCATTTGGTGGGTAGAATGTCACAAAATTTCTACAGAAGTATATCCTTGTCCTTCTCAACCCCAAGACCTCTCAATTGGTTTATGATACTCATAAATCTGGTGTAAGTACCAGTGAGAGACTCGTTAGGTTGAGCAAAAAATGACTCATACCTCTTGTTTAAGGAGACCTTTCTGGTGACAATGGTGTCATCTCCTCCTTCATGTTGGTTAAGAAGCTCATCCCACATGGTTTTGGCACTAGGAAAAAGAACTAGTGTGGGAATTAGGGTTTCTGGAACGGCCCCGAGGATCATGTTTTTAAGGAGGGTGTCAAGATTCACCAATCTCCTCTCCTCTTCTGACCAATGTTCCTCCCTTTTTTCCCTTCCCCTTCTAGATCCAGAAGGATCAAGAAGTGGATTGAGAGGTGATGTAGGTACATAAGGACCTTCGTTTAAGATCTTCATCATGTTCCTCTCAATACCAGTGACATGCAAAACCATCCTAGCCTTCCACGTACCAAATTCATCACTGTTCCCACTGAATTTAGGAACAGGATTATTCGAGTAGTGCACATGCACGTGTGGAGAAGCAGGAGTAGGAGGAGGAGGAGGAGGATTAGTGTTATTAACGTTTTGTGGTTCATTTTGATCATGCAATATTTACATTAGGATCGGGACCAAGACTAAAACCTTGTGTATTTTCTTGGTTAGCCATCAAGAACAGATCTAGGCAATGATTAGCCTTCTGCTCTGATACCAAATGTGAGTCCCTTAATTAACGAGATGGTTAACCAATAGAAAGTGTAAAATACAGCAAGTCTAATAATCACTAGATATGGACTAGTATTACTTGTAAATAAAGATGCAAGATATATAAACAAAGTAATACAAGACTTAAAGCAATAACAAATAAAGTGGACCATTATGTATGTTTCATGGGTATTTCATTTATTGATGTGTAAATAAAATACAAGGTTGTTGCGGAATCAAGATAACACAATTAAGTGAGTATCCTAACAACCTATGAGTTACAATATGATCTATGTTTGTCAAATAACTCTTTGGGATCGAGATACTTAAAGTTGTGAAGTATCCTGTTTAAGATCGAGAGTATTTGGACAAATTCACTTATATGCAAAAGGAATGCTTAAAAGTATTTTTGTTCAAGGAATGACTTAGTATTTATAGGCAACAAATTCACCAGTGAATTTGTGCCGTACAAATATGGTTGGCATACATTTAATGATCCGACAAGAACATTAAATGTATTGGATAAGAATAAGGATAAAGTCACATCAAGTGCAAGTGTATCCTATTATCCACCACCTTAACACACGTATACTTTTGTTAAAGAACAAGTGGATTGTTCTTTGGAAAGTGTGTAAAGGCAAAAGTCAATCCTCGATATTAGTGTTCAGACTTGCAGGATCTAGAACACTAACAATCCTCCAGTGTGCAGATCTGGTAAGACTTTCCAGTGGACTCCGCCATTTGTTAAGTCTTCTTCCTTCAGACTTCAGTCTTTGACTTCAGTCAGAATGTTTTCAGTAGAGTAGATCTGGACTGGGGTGAAGTCTTCAGTGAGCTAATCTGGAGAATTCTCCAGATTACCTGTACAAGTAAATGCCCACTAGTCTTCAATTATTTCTGGACAAATCTTCAGAGGGACTCCAGATTCCAAGTCTGGAGTAGGTCCAGTAGAATATGTTTTCTGGTCAGATCTTCAGTGAGGCTCCAGTAGTCGGGTCTGGAGCGAGACCAGCAAAACAAGTTTCTTAACAAACCTAAGTAAGGTTCCAGTAGTCCAGTCTGGAGCCAGTCCAGTAAGTCTGGACTAAATCTGGACCTAACACTAACAACTAATCGATCGGTGAACAAATTTCAACAACAAACACACTAAATTTGCAGAAATTACTCAAACTGTAATCCCGGCAAATGGCTATTTCAGTAACAAACTCAAATTCCAGAAAATAAGCACAAAATAAGCCTTAATTGAAGCTTGTGGATCGTTCAGCAACTCTGATTGTGCTCTGATAACAAATGTAAAGAGTAGAATTTGAGCTTTTGTGTGTGTTTTAGTGTGTGTCAATGGCGGTTTCTAGAGAGATAAAGTAGAGAGAGAAAGCAGAGATATCAGGGAAAGATTGGTTAGCATTATGGGGTAAAGGTTTCAATAATACAAGAGTTTGTCATAAATGACTTATGAGAGGGGTATTTATACTAATCACTAACTTAACACTAATACCCCTTCCAATACTAGAATTTACAATTAAACACCATATTTATATTTCTAACACGACGCAGTGGGGTAAAAGGAAAATAGAACAGGGGGATATCACTGCGGCGCAGTGAGGCATCACACCCCTCACTGCGGCGTAGTGAGTCAGCTTTCTGGGCAACACAATTCGGGGTGATAAACAAAATCACAAAAAGGGGGTATAATCTAACAATCAAACATATGGGTAAAGAACCAGTAATCTCCACTAGAAACAACCGACATCTACATTCCCCTATACTTGTTCTTAACAACAAATCCCCAATTTGTTTCAAAACCCTAGTTTTCTCAATTAAAATCAAAAATTGATGAACAAGTGAACAAGATGATGGATTTACACTCAAAATAGCTTCTATTATTCACAAGCATCAAAACCCCTAAATTAATTTGAAAGATTTGGCTAACATAAACCCTTAGAAATTAAAAACTTGAAAATAAAAGAAAAATAACAAGGAAACTAAAGAAAGAGACTTACACTTCTCCCCATTGTGCAAATTTGAAGCAAGAAACCTTGAAGAATTATTAAAGATTGGAAGAAAGGGAAGAATTTGAGGGGTGTAGGTAGGTTTTCTTCTTGGATGAGAGAAAGAAGGAGGTAAATGAGTGAAAAGTGAAAAAGAAAAAGAAATACCCATATTTACCTGGCTTGTTTCTTGACTTACCCGGCCTCCCACTGCGGCGCAGTGGAGATTCGTCACTCCCACTGCGGCGCAGTGGAAGGTTTTCCACAACTGAACAGAGGATTCTCACTGCGTCGCATCTGGGACTTTCCACCCCTCACTGCGGCGCAGTGGGGAATCTCTGGAAATTTTCTTCACACTTTTTTATGTATCAAAAATGAAACAACTTACCCGGTACTGTATCAAATCGAAACCACACCTGCACTTACTAACTAAAACAAGATTAAAACTAACTAATTCAAAGGAAAGTAGAATGCGATAAAATAAACACGGGTTGCCTCCCGAGAAGCGCTTAAGTTATTAACGAGTCTTTAGCTTGACTCGACCAACTTTCAAGTATTCAACTCAAACACGGGGATCTCATCAAATATCCCCTCGACCTGCTCTTCTTCCAAATATAGCTTAAGTCGATGACCATTGACAATGAACGATCCTTCACCATTTCGCTTAAACAACTCTACGTAACCCGATGGGTATACGTGCTTAATCACAAACGGTCCAATCCACCTAGAAGTTAGTTTAGGTTGCTTAATCTTAAATTTTGACAAGAACAACAACACTTTACCCCCAACCTTAAACTCTTTCCTACGAATCCTCTTATCATGCCAAATCTTGGTCCTCTCCTTATATAGCCTCGAATTCTCATAAGCACCTAGCCTAAGCTCATCAAGCTCGTGAAGTTGCAACATCCTAAGTTCACGCGCTTCCATCAAGTCCAAATTCAAATTCCTCAAGGCCCAATACGCCTTATGCTCTATCTCGAGAGGAAGATGGCAAGTTTTACCATAGAGCAACCGGTATGGCATGGTGCCAATCGGCGTCTTGTAAGCCGTCCTAAACGCCCACAAGGCGTCATCTAATTTTTTCGACCACACCTTGGGGTTATCCCCAACAGTTTTCTCAAGAATTCTCTTCAAAGCCCTATTCATGTTTTCCACTTGACCACTGGTCTGTGGATGGTATGAGGTAGAAAAGTAGTGGACAACACCGTACCTCTTCAACACTTTGGCTAACTGATGGTTTGCAAAATGGGTACCACGGTCACTAATCAGAGCTCTAGGGCAACCAAAACGACAGAACAACTGTTTCAAGAAATCAATCACTACACGCGCGTCGTTAGTGGGCAAAGCCTTGGCTTCAGCCCATTTAGACACGTAGTCAACGGCGACAAGAATATACTGAAACTTATTAGACGGTGGGAAAGGTCTCATAAAGTCTATACCCAGATATCAAAGACCTCACATACCTGAATACTCTGTTGAGGCATTTCGTCCCGTTTGGTAATGTTCCCCTGTCGCTGGAAAATGTCACAATAAAATCCTGCATCATAGACTTTCTTACCCATGACTGAAGGACCATAATGACCCCCAGTTGGCCCATAGTGACATGCATCTAAAATCTCTTTTGTCTCACTTCCAGCAACACATCTCCTTACCATACCATCTGCACAAACACGGAACAAATATGGGTTCTCCCAAAAGTAATACTTAACATCCGATTTAAGCTTCTTCTTCTGCTGAGACATGAAATCATTAGGTATCTCACCTGCAACTAGATAATTAGCTATATCTGCAAACCAAGGAGTTTCATCAGTATTAGAAATAAACATCAAAGACTCATCGGGGAAGTTATCATTGATATCCCCCTCTCAAAGTTCCTCGCGGTGGGGATCTTCCAAACGACTCAAATGGTCGGCAGCCAAATTTTCAGCCCCTTTCTTATCCTTTATCTCTATATCAAATTCTTGCAACTAAAGAATCCAACGGATAAGCCTGGGTTTAGCATCCTGTTTCGAGAACAGGTACTTCAGGGCTGAGTGGTCAGTGAAAACTATGGTCTTACTCAAAACCAGATATGATCTAAACTTATCAAATGCAAAGAACACTGCAAGCAACTCCTTCTCCGTCGTGGTATAATTTTGCTGGGCAGGGTTCAAAGTCTTACTAGCAAAGTAAATGGGTTTGAAATGATTCTCAACCCTCTTCCCTAGCAAAGCTCCAACAGCATAGTCGCTTGCATCACACATCAACTCGAAAGGCAATTCCCAATTTGGAGCTACCATGATAGGAGAATCAGTCAACTTCTCCTTCAACACCTGAAAAGCTCTCAAACAAGCATCGTCAAAAACAAAAGGAACGTCCTTCTCCAACAAGTGGGTCATAGGACGAGTAATCTTAGAGAAATCCTTAATAAACCGACGATAAAAACCAGCATGTCCTAGGAAACTCCTTACCCCTTTCACATTGGAAGGAGGGGGTAATTTGGCAATAACATCTATTTTGGCCCGATCAACCTCAATCCCGGCTTTGGACACTTTATGTCCTAACACAATACCCTCAGTGACCATAAAATGGCACTTTTCCCAATTCAAGACAAGGTGTGCCCTCTCACACCTTTCCAACATCCTATCCAAGTTAATTAAGCAAGACTGGAATGATTCCCCAAAGACTGAAAAGTCATCCATGAAAACTTCCATGGAAGTTTCAAGCATGTCTTGAAAGATAGCAATCATGCACCTTTGAAAAGTGCCAGGGGCATTACATAGACCAAACGGCATACGCCGATAAGCAAAAGGGCCAAAGGGACAAGTGAAAGTGGTTTTCTCTTGGTCCTTGGGATCAATGGGTATTTGGAAGTACCCGGAAAACCCATCCAAGAAACATAAATATTCATTCCCCGCTAGACGTTCCAGCATTTGGTCAATAAAAGGGAGAGGAAAGTGATCCTTACGGGTGGCATCATTAAGCTTACGGTAGTCTATACAAACTCGCCAACCCGTAATAGTCCTAGTGGCCAAAAGCTCTTTGTTATCATTCTCAATGACTGTCATGCCCCCCTTCTTGGGCACACAGTGAACAGGGCTTACCCAAGGACTGTCAGAAATAGGAAAAATAATCCCCGCATCAAGAAGCTTAATGATCTCCTTATTGACAACCTCTTTCATTTTCGGATTAAGCCTCCTTTGTCGCTGGACAACGGGCTTAACATCATCGAGAAAGTCAATCTTATGCTGGCAAAAATCAGGACTAATTCCTGGAATATCTGTAGTCTTCCAAGCAAAAGCCCGCTTATGGGCTTTAAGAACAGACATGAGACGGTCTTTCTCCTCACTCGAGAGTGAGGACGAGATAACCACTGGAAGAGAAGACTCACCTGACAAATATGCATACTCTAGATGGGTTGGAAGCGGCTTAAGCTCCAAGTCAGTAGGTGGTACATCAACCAAGTTAGGTACCCTTGTACTTCCGTCAGCAAAAACTTCCTCAAAAGTTTTGTCTTCTGGAGGTGACTCATCCGAGCTTAGTGCCAAGACTTCTGCAAACAAAGCTTCATCAGTAATATCTCCAGATCCTAAGTCAGCGAACTCTTCCTCTTCAACTTCTATCTCCATCAACTCCCTGAATTCCTGATCTAAAGCATCGTCAATGACATCGATCCTGAAACAAGTCTCATCGTTAGAATATGAATGCTTTAAAGACTTTTCAACATTAAATATAATTCTATCTATTCCCACGCCTAAGGAAATCTCCTTATCCTTCACACGGATAACGGCATCCGCGGTATTCAGGAATGGGCGTCCTAGAATAAGAGGGACCTTCGCATCCTCCCCCATCTCGAGGATAACGAAGTCAACAAGAAAAACAATATGGCCAACTCGGACGCTCATGTTTTCAGCAATCCCAATGGGATACTGAAATGAATGGTCAGCAAGTCTTATACTCATGCGAGTAGGGCGAAGAACTCCCAAGGACAACTTGGCATAAACCGAGTAAGGCATCAAATTGATGCTAGCCCCTAAATCAGCTAAGGCTTTACAAGTAAGAGTCCTAATTGAGCAAGTGATAAGAAAACTCCCTGGGTCTTCTAGCTTTGGCGGAATTTTATTCTGCAAAATAGCAGAACACTCGGCATTAAGAAAAGTGGCCTTTGCCTCTTCAAATTTTCCTCTGTCCGTCACAAGCTCCTTAAGGAACTTGGCATAACTCGGCATCCCCTGAATGAGATCAACTAAAGGAACGTTAATATGAACATTTTTAATCATGTCCACGAACTTGTTATATTGCTCCTTCAGCTTTGCTTTCCTGAATCTCTGTGGAAATGGGATCTTCGGCTTGTACGGTTTAACCTCTGGAACCGCAGCCGGTTTTGGTGGAGTGACCGGAGTCTTCACGGTCGGATCTTCCTCCATCTCAATCTCTTCATCAACAATATCATCATCACTCCCTTTATCCTGCACATTTGAAACAACAACTTTAGGTATAGGAGGTGGGTCATAAGACTTACCAGTACGAGTGGTAATGGCATTAGCTTGCTCATTACGGGCTGGAGGTGGAGTGTATTTCTGTCCCGAATTAAACTGAGGCCTAGGATTTTGCTGTGTGTTGCTAGGAAGAGCCCCCGTGGGCCTAGCAAGTGCTGCCATCCTACTTTTGAGATCCTTGAAGTTAGCACCCTGATTTTTCATGTTGATTTCCACCTTCCCGTTTATCCTATCCATCCTCTCACTCAAAGCCTCCTTAAGTTGCTCCCAAGTAGTGATTGAATTCTCTGGTAGATCATTAAACCAATCAAGTGCTTCTCCGGTTATCGAAATTGGAAATGTCTCAAGCTTCATGACATTCATTTGATTTTGACCATATTGATAAAGTCGAGCCAACTTTTCAAACCGATCCAAATGTTGGTAAGGATCCCATTTCCTTTTTCCGTCGAATTGTTGCTCTTCTATACTCTTGAGATGATTACCTTTCAAATTGAAGGTGTGATCAATGGCCGGAGGTCTAATGGCAGAGCCAAGGTTGGTTGGATTAGTTCGAACCCTCTCGCCATAGAGAGTGTCATTTAGATCCCTTGGTTGTTCGTCACCCATCTCTTCTTGCTTAACTTCTAGATTGAAGAATTCGTCTAAAAAGAACCCTTCCTCGTCTGAATCAGGAGTGAGTTTAGCTATAGGTGAGAACGGTGTTGGTATCGGTGTTGTGGGTTCAGTGAAATTAAACCGACGCCCTCTTGGTCTTCTCGGAGTAGACAAAGGACTATGCAAAGGTAGACCCGTAGAATGTAAGTTCATCAACTAAAACAATACCTGCAAACACACAACTAACACAAACACGTCAAATGCACCGGTGATAAGAAAAGATAACTAAACTAATAAAACATGTAACTTTCTTACGCGTGAGAAAGGATCAAACCACTAAAGTAACAACTAAATCGGAACACAAGTCCCCGGCAGCGGCGCCAAAAACTTGATGTGCGAAATCGAGTTTGTAAATTTATAAACAAGTACCGACCAAAAACCGACTACTACACACTTTCAGGCAGTGGACCTAGTATAGTAGTTAGTAAGTCTGAGATCGTTCGCAGGGATTGGTTTTGAAATAATTGTTTGCTAAAGCAGTTTTAGAAAAGGATGGAACCGTAGCCGAATTGCTACCTAACTTTGACAATTGAAGTAAAAGAAATTTAAATAACAAGACAAATAAAATAAAGTAGATTTCAGACAATATTAATAAAGATCATCCACTTCGAATCCACTCGACTACAGATATGATTGCTTTCGTTTAAAACCAAATTCTAAAGAGTTGACAAGATAATCGTGAATGGATAAAAATGCTCACGTGGTACCACCAACCGCTCGCAAAATCACCCAAACACCTAAATGGCTAGTTTAATTACCCAAGCTGGTACCACCGATGCCTAGAAAATCTCCTCAACGATTAGTTTGATTGATTATCCAATTACCAATTATGTCTATGTGAATTAAAACGTAGTACCACCAACCATTTCTAAACACGTTTACCGATTAATTCCTATTATCGACTTGACATCCACTGTCATACCATGAACCGGTGACAAACGATCAAAGACAATCGAATTGAAACGATAAATATATTCACCTAGTACCACTAACGATGAACACATAAACCATCAACATCAATAGAATAAATCACAAGGAAATTAATTGACAAAGATCACGACACAACGATAATTGAATCAACTCTTGAATTAAAATTAAGCAATCATATCATTCGTCAAGTTTCATCAAAGTGGATGATTAAGAATTCTAGCCACTCATGCTAAATTGAAATTCATAAAAGAAATTGAAAGAGAACATATTGTACCAATGATAGTTTTAATTAAAATTGCAAAGACGGAAAAGTAGATACGATCTAGACGTGTTCTTGAATCTTCAATGAATCCAATTGATGGAATTTGATATCACCCTTGAAGGAATTCGTGTGGAACAGCTCCTAGAAAGAAAACTTGGATGCAGAAAAACGGTTTATGTTTTTGCTTATATACCTCCCCCATCTGAACGGCTGAAAAGCTGAGGCATTAGGTTTCCCGTACTTCTGACTGCGGCGCAGTGAGGCTGGCGCACTCCCACTGTGGCGCAGTGGAATATTTCTGGAATTTAGGGGTTTTTTTCACGACCTTTGACTGCGGCGCAGTGGGGTCTCATTCCTCCCATTGCGGCGTAGTGGAAATCCCCTGGAAAGCTTGTGGCTTCTTCACCCAATGACTGTGGCGCAGTGGGGCTTCGTTCTTCCCACTGCGGCGCAGTGTAATTCCTCTGGAAAACATGTAACCATTTCACCAGTGACTGCGGCGCAGTGGGCATTGCATTCTTCCCACTGCGGCGCATTGACACTAACCCGCTCAAACTTCTTTCTCGTTAACAGCTCTCGAACACTAGGATTAACATCTTGGCCTAAATTCGTCATAAAGTGCACCAAACGGACGCGCAACCTGCTAAGAACCTGAAAGCACTAACAAACACCATAAATGTGCCAACTGCATACAAAATTGACTCAAAACATATACGAAACATGCCATAAATGATGTGGGCGATATATATAAATTGGTCACATCACCTTCATTTACTCATTTTTCATTAAATTTCCAATCATCAATCTCTCTCATATTCAATTCATCAAATCTTCATAAATCCCTAATTTCATCTTCCTTTTCATTTTTATATCATATTCAATGGCACCCAGACAAACAAATTCGAATAAAAATCTACTTGCCGCCAAATATGATCCCCCGGCCGACGTTAAAAAAGCCTCACACATCACTTTAGAGGCGGAGGCAATCAGAATTAATATGAACAACTGGATGGCAAAACTCTCTAGCACCACTCATGAACCCACTTCTCTCATTGGACGAATAACTGCTTTCTTTCTAAGCTGTCCATTATATGGTGCTCTTACCCTAAATCCAGGAAAGATATACCATGAATACCTGTGTGAATTCTGGTACACAACAACATATAATGACAGAGATGAGTCCATCCATTATACACTCAATCAAGGCACCAGTGCCTTCACTCTTTCTGTGGACTCTCTAAGAGATGCTCTTAGGTTGAATTACATGGCTGAAAACGAGATGGCCATTACACTCCCTACTGGTTTAAATTACAGGGATGTGTTAAGGCAGATGGGGCATACTGACATTCTTGATGAACATGGTTAGTTGCAAAGAAAAGGCACTATCTACATGAGTAAACTTACAGACTCATGGAGATACTTCTTTACTCATATTGTTGAGTGTCTAGGTGGCAGTTCTGGAGGGTTGGACCAGATAAATCAAATGCAACTCCAGATTGCTTACTGCCTATGGTATGGATACAGGGTCGATTTTGCTCAGATTTTCTTCGATGACCTTGTTGAGCGTCTGAAAGTGAAAGGTAGAAAACCTCATGTACCATATATTTGTTTTCTGTCACTTGTTTTTAAAAGAGCTCTAGGTAATCAGTATGATTACGATTCAGACTATTTTTGTGTGTGTGAATATATGAGGGAGCTGACTTCATTAAAATCACAAACTGGTGAGGTTGATATTCCTGTAAATATGCTACACCATTTTAGAAATGATGCAACCGACGCATCATCACCAGATGAGCCAGAAGAGGCCCCAGGTGGGAATCAAATTGGTGAAGGACCCTCTGGAGTCCTCAATGCTGAAATAGTGCCACCAGTAACACAGGTGGCTCCTGACTCTCAGCAGACTAAAATTGTTGTACCTCAAGAACTCCCCACTCGACCAAGAACTTCCAGACGTCTTAGGAAGGATGGAGTTCAGGTCAATCCTAAAAGAGCAGAATCGAGCCATCCAGATTCCTCCCAACAGGAGTCTGGAGATGTCTTAAGAGAGAACATACAAGTAGCCTCTCTTGAACAAACTGGCATTACTGGAGCCTCACCTCTAGTGATTCCAGTCTCTCATTCTTCTGCTGGTGATATCATGAATGAAGATGGGTCTCTTATTGTTGAGCAAGTACAAAACATTGAGCAGGAGGAAAATGTTGTACAGGATGATGAACAGGTGATTGGTGAGCAAGATGCTCAGTTGGATTTAAATAGAGAAGTGGTTGATCAGACAGTTGGGACGGCTCCAGATGGGATGAGGTAGATTCCCCAATGTCTGAAGGTAATATGTTTGATGTCAATATGAATTTTCTGGGTGATGAAGTAGAAAATGTTGTTACTTCTGTTATTGCTTCAGTCACCCCACCACTTGTCTCTACAGAAATGCCACCACCACCAGAATCCATTATTGCACCACCACCACCACTTTCAATACCGCAAAACACTCCTTATTTCAATCCACCCTCACTTCAAATTTCACAAAATCAACCCCCACTTGAAGCACCACTGGACCTCTCTCGTGTGATGGACTCGACTGTTACAACAACTAAAACATCTACTGAAGCAGTCCAGACACAAGTTCCATTGGTGCTCAGAAGCAATCTGAACTTACTCCTCCTGGTGGTCTCTCCACTTCTTCTTCCACCGAGGTCCAAGGCCTTTTAAATAAGGTGGCGGACCTGGAGAGATCACTCCAGTCATCTTCTCAGGTTGTTTCTGATTTTAAATCTCTTTTATCAAATAATCTTTCATCAGAAATGAACCTCTTTGCTGGTAATGAAAAACTTGTTTTTGAGAAGTTGAATGAGCTTGTACTGGCCACCAATCAAAACTCTGAAAACATCAAAGTGGCAGTCCAGGGCTTGGAGGAAAAGCCAGTGACTTCTGTTCAGACTACAGTGAAGGCTGAATTTGCTCAACCACTGGCAGGTCTAACAGAAGAGATTCAGAAGTTGACCACCAGAATTGGCAATCTGGAAAGCAGACCAAGCCTTGACCAGAATTCTGTCATCAGCAACATCAGTGATGCATGTACCAGGAAATTTAGAGGTGAGATGCTGAAAGAAATAACTGCAGAAATTTCTGGGTCAATCCTTAGAAATATTCAAGATGGGTTATTGCCCCAGGTGGTCAACATGATAAATTCTGAAATGCCAAAACACTTGCCTCAATTATTAAGAAGGAAGTGACTGCTTTGAGGAGTACTGTGAATATCACAACTCCAGTGGCAGGCAGAACATTTGGGTCATTAGACCGTCACATGCTTGAACAATTGTGGAATGATCTCAAGTCAAGAACTGGTGATCATTCCAAGGGGGAAAAGTCTGAAATGAATGTGCAGGTTGTTGAAAAGAAGAAAGAAGTGGTTGCCAGTGCAATCGAAAAGGCCTTTGCTATTGAAGCCATTATGCAACAAAAGGAAGTGCCTGGTACTGATGCAGTGCACAAGAAGCTCAGAAGGCACTTGGTACTGAAGCCATTGTGCAGGAAAAAGAGGCTGTTGGTACTGATGCCAGTGAGCCCCAGTTTGAAGCATTCTCAGATATCACAACTTCTCTGAAGTCAGTAAAAAGAAAGCAACATGTGGTATCTGGAGGAGAGATTGAAACCACTGGGAGTTCATCAGAATTTCCTACTGCTGATGATGACACTTCAAAGAGACTGGAGCAGGAGTGCATAATGATTGAAATTTATAAGAAAAGGCAAAAGGATGAACTGCAGGCCCACAAAATGGAAATGGCAAAGATGGGGACTCTTGATTCTTATAATGCTGGCAGGTTGGGCATACATGTTGATGTATATAAAAGAATGAAGGAAGACCCCAGAGTTCTTCAATGTTTGGATGCACTGGATGATGTTTATGTTCGCTCCAGGTACTCTTTAGAAGAACAAACATATGATGCAGTGACTTATGGTGTCAGCATAGTTGAGCTGATCAGACAAAGAACGGAGGAACTGGTGAACCTCCAAAAGAAGGTCAGACAAAATGCTGCAGCTCTGGAGATTGAATATCGAAAGAAAATAAAGGGTTTACCTAAACTTACTGCCAAACAGATCAAGGCAGCCAGAGATGCAGACCTCAGTACCTTCATTCCCTTGGATACTTCATTAAGAATAAATCGTGAAGAAATCCAGTCTGCCTTGGAACAAGAAAAGGTATCCAGGGAAACTGAAGCATTAATTCAGGCTGCCAAATTGAAAGATAAGTATAATGAACTGATGACGTTCAGGGCTGATGTCAGAAAGATCATAAGTGCTGAGATTAAGTTTGTTGAAAATCATGAACAGATGACCAGGTTTCAAGTGAAGTTGACCAGAGAAGGTAACTTCGTAGATGAAAGGAAGAATGCTTCAGTCTAGTCGTTTGGATGGACTGAACTGAAGGAGATAGGCTTGACTTTCAGGGGGAAAACTGATTTAACTTCTGATGTCAAAGCATTTATGAAGAGGATTGAGAAGGTCTGGAAGAGAATACAACAGATGGAAGCTGCTCTGGGTATGCGACCACCAGTTTCTGTACCATCCTCACCATCTCCAAAGAGAAAGGCCACTGAAGATGCACAAGGACAAACTTCAAAGAGAAGGGCCTGACTTTTTATTTACTTACTTGTATTGTATTTATTTCTGTTGTAACTTATTTTCTGTTGATGGCTGTAAATATAGTTACATATTTTGATTCATAAGTAAGTGATCAGATTAAGTCTAATTTAGAACTAAAAGATTAAATACTGGAACACTGATTATCTATAAAGTGTTTTCCAGCAACTTAAATTTTTAGACTTAGTCAAAATCAAGTGTTTTTCAAGCATACAATTGTATAGATAGAAGCTTGAAAAACCTTGCATTATTTCTGAACAAATAGGGGGAATTTGTTAGGTCCAGATTTACTGGACTCGCTCCAGACTTGAAGACTGGAGCGACACTGAAGATTTGTCCAGAAATAATAGAAGACCAGTGAGCTATTTACTTGTACATGAAATCTGGAATCCTCCAGATTAGCTCAATGGACTTCACTCCAGTCAAGATCGTTTCTACTGAAGACATTCTTACTGAAGTCAAAGACTGAAGTATGAAGAAAGAATACTGACGAGCAGTGGAGCCCACTGACAGTCTTACCAGATCTCCCGACTGGAGCCTTTATCAGTGTTCTAGACCTTACAAGTCTGAACACTGATTACGAGGAATTGACTTTTGCCTTTACACACTTTACACGGACAACCCATTTGTCTATTGATAAAAGTACAATACGTGTGTAAAGGTGGTTGGTTAAAAGGATGACAAGTCACATCAACATGACTTTATCCTTGTACTTTAACCAATGCATTTAAGGAATTAAAGTAGTTGCGTTAAATGCATGCAACCATATTTGTACGGCATAATAAATTCACTGTTGAATTTATTTGCCTATAAATACAAAATCACATACCTCGTACAAATTACTTTTTGCAATTTGGTGAACTTGCTAAAATACTCTCGATCATAATAGTTATACTTCACAACTTAAAGTATATCGATCCAAGGAGATTATTTAGCAAGTATAGATCACTTGTAATTCAAAGATTGTTTAGATAGTTACATACTTGTAATATCTAGGTTCCGCAACAATCTTGTATTTTGTTTAACATCAATAAATAAAATACACTTGAAAATTACATTTGTGTTCCACCATTTATTTACTTGTTTAAATATTGCTTTAAGTCTTTATTACTTTACTTATACTCTTGCATTTGTATTTAAAGTAATACTAGTCCAATCTAGTTCATACTTGACTTGTTATTTACACTCGTGGGTTAAACCATCGTGTGAGGGACTTTACAGAAACCACATTACAGTAATAAAAAAGAATCTCAACCATTCATAAAAATGAGAAAAGATGGTTAGGCAGTTTTAATCTTAAATGAAAACTGGAATGTTTGACAATATTTAACTGATACACAAGCCTTAATAACACGACTAAGCACAAAAGAATCGAATCAATGATATCTCGTCTATCCTACTCCAACTAACTTACTTTTGGGGTTGAATATTTGAATAATCACTCAATGCCTAGTCGTGATGCATAATCTTTTAACCATAGGCTTGTACTAGGTTCGTTCCTTCATCGCCAAGGCGCAAGCACCCTATAACGTCTATCAGAAGAGGACTTTAAGGGTTGTAACGAACTCTGAGGCTAAACAGGGTATTTAAATAGGGTATGGAAATTTGGGTAAACAAATGGTGTTAACAAAGAAATAACACAACATTTAACAAAGTTTTCACATATAGTCAAGTCCATAAACAATCCCATGTCATTAGTTGCCAACGGTCCAAAACCCGAGAAGTCTTCCCGACAATACCCCCAATAGAACGATTAGAAACCGACACCATTGTGGTGTATGACAATCAAACAACTCCATCAACCAAACTACCCATGTTGGCTTAAACAAACATGCCAACCTAAGAAAAATAACTCGAAGGATATAGTATTGCAAGATCCTTTTTCGTTGGTTATAAAGATGTACCAACTCAACTCTTATAATTTGTAGAAACATTGAAGCTTTTGTTGGTGTAATAGATGAACCAACTTACAAAAATGATTTGACAAAAATTGAGAAATACCAACTGACAGCCCAAGCTCGTTTTTTCATTTTTTTTCTTTTTTTGTGTGAGCTAGTTTTACTCTGACTAATTGGTATTCTTTTAAATAATGTAGGAACAGTGACAAATCATTAGTAAAATGCTAAGATGAACAATCCGGACTTGATCCAAAAATCATGACGAAATCAAACTACCCCCATTAAATGAGAATATCCCAACCCGACATAACAAGACAAAAACCCAAACCATCCACTAGCATAGGCAACCAATGACCCACCAGGACTTCGACTATCGGTATGGCTAGGAAAGGCGTATATTTAGGTGGATTTAATAACAAAGAACAGGCTAATGACAACATGTTTTCTATTGTTTCTTGCACTAAAAGTGAGTGCAACATAAGGGTTTAACAGGTGGTTCACTAACCAGTGTAGTTAGCTACTGAGCACATTAACAAAACATGCACATAACAATTATTTACGAAACAAGGGGTGAATCAAACAAAGAACAAATGTTTTATCCTAATTTTGCCTCTTCTGATAAATAACACGGAACGATCAACCAGGACAAGTTCTAGAATCAACGCAATCACCGGCACACTCATAGCAAATGAAATAATCCGGAAATGGAAAATCAACCTCAAACTTGCACGTCATAGTTCAGAGCTCTAAAAGAGACCCTTACTCCTGGATAAATCCAAAAGCCTACGAGAGGGACAAATTTACAAGGCTAATAAATCCAAAACCGTAACACCTAGCATACTAGCAATGAATCAATAATCTCACAATTTGGGTGTTTTGGTGCTTTGAGCGTGCTAGCCATATTATTAATCCAGAAGGATTGCCTAATTAATCAGTCAAAACACATTCCACAAATTAAACTTTGTACCAAGGGTGTAGTTAAATTGCTAATTAATATCTATAATTAAGTGACAAAAGCAATTAACTACAAGGACAAGCATGCAAAAGTTTAAAATTCCTCTAAAAATACCCGACTTTTTCCTATTTACCACCCCCCCACACTTGAGTTGGACAATGCCCTCAATGTCCAATGAACTAAGGCAAACTATGGGAAATGGGGAAAAGTAAACAAAAATAAAATCAAGAATAAGAAAAACTTGCCGGGTATGACGGGTGTTTCATGCTTGAATGATTCCATCAAGAATATTGCGCTGAACTTACTGTCAGCATATGCACATGACAATCAACTTGCTATCAACATGAACACACAGATCAACGCAAACATGAATACCAAACAAATAGCATAACCATGACCATCATCAAAGAGTTTATTCAAAAACACAAACAAAAAGAAAAATGCAAAATTTAAATTTAAATAACAAAATAAAAGACACGGGTTGTCTCCCGAGAAGCGCTTAATTTATTAATGAGTCGTTAGCTAGACTCCTACCCCAAATAATTACCATGGTGGGGTCTCTGACGCCCCACACTTAGAGTGTTGGGCGGTCTACTCTTAAACGATGAAAAACAACTAACTTTCAACTCCGCCAGAATCCAATCATCAACATCACCTGCACAAAAGTCTGGTAGCCTACACGAGTAAGGTGAAAAATTTGTGAACTTAACTTTTATCATTACCCAATCTTTAAAAATTTGTGAACTTAACTCCTCACATGATTTATCATATCTATTTTTAAAACCGAGTTTTCTACCCATCGCCGTTTATTATACTCAAACAATATTGGGTTACCTGAACTATAAAAACGACTCTCTTGAGAGACAATTGAACACTTATCAATGAGGAAAGTAACCGATGCTCCCTCTAGCTTCCTCTTGTTGCTCACCAGTTGAAAACATGCTTGAACTATCGGTAATTCATCCATTTTGGTGTATTCAAGCTCAATCATCTTCGTTGGACCAGTTACCAACTCCTCATCCAAGTCGATAATGACTTCATCCTCCAAATCCTGCAAGATATATTTAGCAACATTTGTATCATCATAAGAAACATCACATACCTTACCAAAGAAGGAGGAACATATTTTCAAATCAACATCTTCGACCACCGGCTCTCTGCTAATGAGTAATAGTTTGTTTTGTTCCAAATAAGTCAATTGAAACTCATCTTCTCTTGAATCGACTCCAATCATAGGTTGTGGAAATGACACTTGCTCTTGTGCTACTATCTTACTCATAACATCTCCTGGTTCCATAAATTCTTCTTTAAATTCTCCCATTATCACTTCACCAAAGTCAGATTATAGAGGAGAGACATGTGGTTCCTCCATTGCATCAGTATTCAGTATTTGAATGGAATCCTGTATCTCTGGATATTTTTGGCTTTCAGGAGGTTGAGAATGAGATTCATTTTCCGAGAGATCATAAGCTTCCATTGTTTCGTTCTCTTCTGAAGTCTCATACACTTCTTGCCACATTGTTTCATTTTTGGGCACATACACAAATTCGTTAGATTGAATAAATTCTTACAAATAATCAAATACTCCGTCGGTATCCATCCCTAAGATTTCTTCGCTTCAAATATCATAGGATTCATCATCCAACCCACGCAAATAAAACGTAACAAGTTTACGAACAAAAATGTTGTTCGTGTTTAACTTATCAACTATGTATCTAATTCTCATCCATGCTTCATACTAAGTCTCGTTGGGTAACTGATTAAAGTACCGAATCTCGTCAGGATATTCTCCCTCCAACTCATAGTCTTCAATAGCCATAGGTGATGCTAATACTGCAAAACAAACACTAGCACACCCCGTGAAAAGCACAGATGGAAAACAAGAACTAAATAATAAAATGGACTAAAACTAAATAAAAAAAAATTAACACTAAATTACGCTAACCTAAGAAAGCAATTAACTTCCTCACAAGTGAATGCGAGAAAGGATCGAATCACAAAATTGAACAACTACTTAACAAAGTCCCCGGCAGCGGCGCCAAAAACTTGATGTGCAAAATCGAGTTTTAAATTTATAAACAAGAAATACCGATTTTACTACCTAATACACACTCTCGGGCAGTGGACCCGTTCGTGTATAGTATAGATAAATGGTAAGTCAGGATCGAACACAAGGACTTTGAAAGCAATTGTTAAAATAAAGTAATTCAGAAAGAATGGGGGTTTTGTGACCGAATTGTCACTTTGCAAAAGTTAAAAAATAATTAGTAATCCTGAAAGATTAATCGAAAGAAATCCGGTATGACCGGGGCAGGGATCATCCTCAAACAATAATGAAAATGTTTTTATGACAATAGAAATTTAAAAGTCATCCATCTTGAATTCGCTCGACAACATATTCGGATTGCACATAAATGAAGCTCAAATCTAGTAGAGTTGATAAAGATAATCGTGACAAAATAAAGACACAAACTGGTACCACCAACGTTTGTAAAATCATTTAAATCACCTAATTAATCAGTTCCTTTGTAAAAGCCGGTACCACCAATGCTTAAAACAATTTCCCTAACCAACTAGTTTATTTGATTATCAAATTAACAATTGTGACTGTGTGAGGACAACGTGGTACCACCAACCGTTATACAACACGTTGACAAAATAACTCCTTTTATTAAAATGACATTCACTATCATACCATGAACTAGTGACAATTGATTATAAATAATTAATTGAAATCACATACATATTCAACTAGTACCACTAACGAAGAACACATATATCACCAATATCAAAATAATAATTAATAAGGAATTAAATCATCAAGATCTCGACACAACGATAATTGAAATCAACTTTGAATTAATAAAATAGTGCAATCCTACATATTGTCTCACTCCATCAAGATGGACGATAAAGTATTTAGCTACTCATAATTAAATAATTGAAACAATCAAAGATAGAAGAAATCATGTTATACCAATGAATTGAAAAGAATCCGGTAGCAACAATGATTGTAATCCAAATCTGAAAAGATGAAAACCCTAACAACTTGTTTGCTCCAAAGTACTAAAAGCTATGAGTTATGCTAAGAAAAACCTCTCCAAAATTCGTCCCTAATTCAGAACCCTAATCCAATATATATATATGAAAATCCCGTGTAACACCCGTTACAAATGTAACGCCCGTTACAAGAATTCGCGTGTAACACCCATTACAAATGTAACGCCCGTTACAAGCTTCAGGAAATGTCATGGCAGTTATGCAACCCGTTACAGTGGAGACACACGTAACGGGTGTTACAAGCTCCAGACTTTGTTTTCTTCGTCTTTCACTTGATTCCAACCGAACATTTCTCTCGTTTCTTCCATGGATCATCGAAATCAACCAATTCATCCGTATAATCGTTCTCCAACCTGAAAACACTCAACACTACCTCAAAGCATCGAAAGTTGGATATAAAACTATAAAAATTATGAATAATTGGTACTAAAATCATGTGGAAAATGGGTATAAAATACGACATATCAACCATCATACTGTTTCCACAAAGAATTCAACTTATGATAATAATCAGACAAAGAAGATCCATTTTGTTTAAGTGAATTGATTATAAGATGCAAATTAAACATAACAGATCCATCTACTTTGTCATAGGTTTCTTTCAACTCTTTCCAAACTTCACTAGCATTTCTAGAAAAAATTTGACCCATATAAAGCTCTTCAGAAATTGAACCAAGAATCCAAGATAAGACCACAGCATTACACCTATCCCATTGACTAGCTAAGATATCATCATCAGTATCTTTTACACAATCACCATTAATGAACCCTAGTTTATTTTTAGTTTCTAAAGCCAAGGTCATTGCACAACTCCACACATTATAATTTTCTGTACCTTTTAGTTTAAAATTGATTAAATAAGCCCCTGTAGTATCACTAGCATGCAAATACAAAGGATCTCCAAAATCTAACTTACTTATCTGAGTAAAAGCATCAACAGAACCAGAACCACCAGATTTATCTTCAGGAGCCATTATAACAAATATTAATCAAACAGAACCAATTATCACTCAAACAAGAACAACAAAGACACTATAACACAGATAACCAATCAAGACAATTAATATCAACCAATAATCACAAATATAAAGAGAAATCACAATTAATCAATTAATATCAAGACAAATCTTACTAGAAACAAACACAACACAGAATATAAACAAGAAATTAAATAAATATATATATATATATATTTGAAAATAAAATCTAATCTCGTATAAGTGCCAGTGACAGGATTCCGTACCTCTCAAGGAAGCAGGTCAAGTATTAGCACAAATACTTTTGTGAGAATTAGATTAAAAAAAAATTTTAAAAAAAAATTTATTTAAAAACTTTAACAGAAAATATAAAAGAGGTGTTACAGTGCTTTCGGATGAAACGGAAGAGAAACTCTAATTATTCTTTGATTCACTTAGTCAAAGAGAAAATCAGGATCAAGATCTGCAGCGAAAACGAATCTACACAATTAGAGTTTTTAGAAATTAGGGTTTCGTGATGAAATACGCCCAAAATTAAAAACCCTAAACAATCACCAGGATCACAACAATCAATTCAGAGAACCTGGCTCTGATACCATGAAAGAATTCGTAGATCAATATAGTTATCATTAAGTTGTAAGATTATTATTATTATTATTATTATTATTATTATTATTATTATTATTATTATTATTATTATTATATGTATTATTCATATTATTATTATTATTATTATTATTATTATTATTATTATTATTATTATTATTATTATTTTATTATTATTATTATTATTATTATTATTATTATTATTATTATTATTATTATTATTATTATTATTATTATTATTATTATTATTATTATTATTATTATTATTATTATTATTATTATTATTATTATTATTATTATTATTATTATTATTATTATTATTATTATTATTATTATTATTATTATTATTATTATTATTATTATTATTATTATTATTATTATTATTATTATTATTATTATTATTATTATTATTATTATTATTATTATTATTATTATTATTATTATTATTATTATTATTATTATTATTATTATTATTATTATTATTATTATTATTATTATTATTATTATTATTATTATTATTATTATTATTATTATTATTATTATTATTATTATTATTATTATTATTATTATTATTATTATTATTATTATTATTATTATTATTATTATTATTATTATTATTATTATTATTATTATTATTATTATTATTATTATTATTATTATTATTATTATTATTATTATTATTATTATTATTATTATTATTATTATTATTATTATTATTATTATTATTATTATTATTATTATTATTATTATTATTATTATTATTATTATTATTATTATTATTATTATTATTATTATTATTATTATTATTATTATTATTATTATTATTATTATTATTATTATTATTATTATTATTATTATTATTATTATTATTATTATTATTATTATTATTATTATTATTATTATTATTATTATTATTATTATTATTATTATTATTATTATTATTATTATTATTATTATTATTATTATTATTATTATTATTATTATTATTATTATTATTATTATTATTATTATTATTATTATTATTATTATTATTATTATTATTATTATTATTATTATTATTATTATTATTATTATTATTATTATTATTATTATTATTATTATTATTATTATTATTATTATTATTATTATTATTATTATTATTATTATTATTATTATTATTATTATTATTATTATTATTATTATTATTATTATTATTATTATTATTATTATTATTATTATTATTATTATTATTATTATTATTATTATTATTATTATTATTATTATTATTATTATTATTATTATTATTATTATTATTATTATTATTATTATTATTATTATTATTATTATTATTATTATTATTATTATTATTATTATTATTATTATTATTATTATTATTATTATTATTATTATTATTATTATTATTATTATTATTATTATTATTATTATTATTATTATTATTATTATTATTATTATTATTATTATTATTATTATTATTATTATTATTATTATTATTATTATTATTATTATTATTATTATTATTATTATTATTATTATTATTATTATTATTATTATTATTATTATTATTATTATTATTATTATTATTATTATTATTATTATTATTATTATTATTATTATTATTATTATTATTATTATTATTATTATTATTATTATTATTATTATTATTATTATTATTATTATTATTATTATTATTATTATTATTATTATTATTATTATTATTATTATTATTATTATTATTATTATTATTATTATTATTATTATTATTATTATTATTATTATTATTATTATTATTATTATTATTATTATTATTATTATTATTATTATTATTATTATTATTATTATTATTATTATTATTATTATTATTATTATTATTATTATTATTATTATTATTATTATTATTATTATTATTATTATTATTATTATTATTATTATTATTATTATTATTATTATTATTATTATTATTATTATTATTATTATTATTATTATTATTATTATTATTATTATTATTATTATTATTATTATTATTATTATTATTATTATTATTATTATTATTATTATTATTATTATTATTATTATTATTATTATTATTATTATTCTTATTATTTTTATTATTATTATTATTATTATTATTATTATTATTATTATTATTATTATTATTATTATTATTATTATTAATTAGTAATTATATTATTATTATTATTATTATTATTATTATTATTATTATTATTATTATTAAGATTATTATTATTATTATGAATAGAGAGATTACAAGACAGATTGTATCTAGATGATACAATCAACAATACAAAGACAATCAAATCAACAGATTACAAAGAATTCAACTTATGATAATAATCAGACAAAGAAGATCCATTTTGTTTAAGTGAATTGATTATAAGATGCAAATTAAACATAACAGATCCATCTACTTTGTCATAGGTTTCTTTCAACTCTTTCCAAACTTCACTAGCATTTCTAGAAAAAATTTGACCCATATAAAGCTCTTCAGAAATTGAACCAAGAATCCAAGATAAGACCACAGCATTACACCTATCCCATTGACTAGCTAAGATATCATCATCAGTATCTTTTACACAATCACCATTAATGAACCCTAGTTTATTTTTAGTTTCTAAAGCCAAGGTCATTGCACAACTCCACACATTATAATTTTCTGTACCTTTTAGTTTAAAATTGATTAAAGAAGCCCCTGTAGTATCACTAGCATGCAAATACAAAGGATCTCCAAAATCTAACTTACTAATCTGAGTAAAAGCATCAACAGAACCAGAACCACCAGATTTATCTTCAGGAGCCATTATAACAAATATTAATCAAACAGAACCAATTATCACTCAAACAAGAACAACAAAGACACTATAACACAGATAACCAATCAAGACAATTAATATCAACCAATAATCACAAATATAAAGAGAAATCACAATTAATCAATTAATATCAAGACAAATCTTACTAGAAACAAACACAACACAGAATATGAAAAAGAAATATAAAATATATATATATATATATATTTGAAAATAAAATCTAATCTCGTATAAGTGCCAGTGACAGGATTCCGTACCTCTCAAGGAAGCAGGTCAAGTATTAGCACAAATACTTTTGTGAGAATTAGATTAAAAAAAAATTTTTAAAAAAATTTATTTAAAAAACTTTAACAGAAAAGTAAAAAGAGGTGTTACAGTGCTTTCGGATGAAACGGAAGAGAAACTCTAATTATTCTTTGATTCACTTAGTCAAAGAGAAAATCAGGATCAAGATCTGCAGCGAAAACGAATCTACACAATTAGAGTTTTTAGAAATTAGGGTTTCGTGATGAAATACGCCCTAAAAATGAAAAACCCTAAACAATCACCAGGATCACAACAATCAATTCAGAGAACCTGGCTCTGATACCATGAAAGAATTCGTAGATCAATATAGTTATCATTAAGTTGTAAGATTATTATTATTATTATGAATAGAGAGATTACAAGACAGATTGTATCTAGATGATACAATCAACAATACAAAGACAATCAAATCAACAGATTACATACGAATTAAGACCAATACAAGGGTGAGAAACCTAAAACTTATACAGAAAGAGAGATATTATATATATCGATCAATTATATTCACTTTTTAACCCTAATTGAGATAAAACGATTATATATTGTAGAGTCGCTAGCTTAATGGTTTAACCCAAAGTGTAAAATACAACAAGTTAGGGACTCTACAATTGGTATCAGAGCAGAAGGTTAAACAAACTTTCTTAGATCTGCTTCTTTGATGGCCACCCCAGAAAATACACAAGGAGGTTTTAATCATGGTCCTGATCCTAATATCAATGATCAAAACAATGAACCACCACCTGTTAATAACACTAATCCACCACCTCCTCCTCCTACTCCTGCTTCTCCACATGTGCATGTGTACTACTCAAACAATCCTGTTCCTAAATTCAGTGGGAATAGTGATGAATTTGGTACGTGGAAGGCTAGAATGATATTGCATATCACTGGAATTGAGAGAAACATGATGAAAATCTTAAATAAAGGACCTTATGTCCCCACATCACCTCTCAATGCTCTTCTTGATCCAACTGGATCTAGAAGAGGTCGGGAAAAAAGGGAGGAACATTGGTCTGAAGAGGAGAGGAGATTGGTATATCTAGATACCCTTTTCAAAAACATGATCCTCGGGGCTGTTCCAGAAACCCTAATTCCCACACTAGTTCTCTTTCCTAGTGCTAAAACCATGTGGGATGAACTAGTGAACCAGTATGAAGGAGGAGATGACCCCATTGTCACCAGAAAGGTCTCCTTAAACAAGAGGTATTAGTCATTTTTTGCTCAGCCCAATGAGTCTCTCACTGGTACTTACACCAGATTTATGAGCATCATTAACCAGTTGAGAGGACTGGGGGTTGAGAAAGAAAAGGATATACTTCTGGAGAAATTTTGTGATATCTTACCCACCAAATGGTCTCACATGATCCTGGTCTTGCGACAAGGTAAAACTCTGCACACTCACACTCTTTCAACTTTATATGGAGCTTTCAGATACACTGAAGAAAATCAGGCTCAAAGAGTTGTGGCAGAACAAGATGCTTATAACCATGCCTCCAGTAGTTCCAGTGTGGTTAGTCATACTGAACCTCAAAGTACAACACTTATATCTTCTGAGAATGTATTTTCTATGAAGAAGATGGTGTCTGAATTCATGGAATCTGGAGAATCTAGTCTTATCTCTCCAAACTATGATGAATCCGAAAATGATGACCTTGTTGCAATGATTGCTAAAACGTTTAACCATTTCAAAGCAAGAGCAAATAGGCCATCTGGACAATTTGCATCCAGTTCTTCTACTGATAAGACCAATCTGACATGCTTTAAGTGTGGCAGAAAGGGTCATTTCATGAAAGATTGCAAGTCCAGTCAGTTTGTATCCCAGCCTGGTCCATTTACTTCTAATAAAAAGCCTGATGATAGCTATAAATCTAAATATAAAAAGCTTAAGTGTTAGGTCCAGATTTAGTCCAGATTTACTGGACTGGCTCCAGACTGGACTACTGGAACCTTATTTAGGTTTGTTAAGAAAACTTGTTTTGCTGGTCTCGCTCCAGACCCGACTACTGGAGCCTCACTTGAAGATCTGACCAGAAAACGTTTTACTACTGGACCTACTCCAGACTTGGAATCTGGAGTCCCTCTAAAGATTTGTCCAGAAATAATTGAAGACTAGTGAGCATTTACTTGTATAGGTAATCTGGAGCATTCTCCAGATTAGCTCACTGAAGACTTCACCCCAGTCCAGATCTACTCTACTGAAGACATTCTGACTGAAGTCAAAGACTGAAGTCTGAAGGAAGAAGACTTAACAAATGGCGGAGTCCACTGGAAAGTCTTACCAGATCTGCACACTGGAGGATTGTTAGTGTTCTAGATCCTGCAAGTCTGAACACTAATATCGAGGATTGACTTTTGCCTTTAACACACTTTCCAAAGAACAATCCACTTGTTCTTTAACAAAGTATACGTGTGTTAAAGTGGTTGGATAATAGGATACACTTGCACTTGATGTGACTTTATCCTTATTCCTTATCCAATACATTTAATGTTCTTGTCGGATCATTAAATGTATGCCAACCATATTTGTACGGCACAAATTCACTGGTGAATTTGTTGCCTATAAATACAAAGTCATTTCCTTGACAAAAATACTTTTAAGCATTCCTTTTGCATTTAAGTGAATTTGTCCAAATACTCTCGATCTTAAACAGGGATACTTCACAACTTTAAGTATCTCGATCCTAAAGAGCTATTTGACAAATATAGATCATATTGTAACTCATAGGTTGTTAGGATACACACTTAATTGTGTTATCTTGATTCCGCAACAACCTTGTATTTTATTTAAACATCAATAAATGAAATACCCATGAAACATACATAATGGTCCACTTTATTTGTTTATTGCTTTAAGTCTTGTATTACTTTGTTTATATATCTTGCATCTTTATTTACAAGTAATACTAGTCCAAATCTAGTGATTATTAGACTTGTTGTATTTTACACTTTCATTGGTTAACCATCTCGTAATTAAAGGGACTCACATTAAGGCTCAAATTGCTCTCATGGCACATAAAATGGAAAATAATAAGTGCATGATTGCAACAACTGAAGAGAAATGGGTTCCTTCTGATGATTCATCTGCTAATGAAGAAGAAGAAAGAGATTGCTGTTACATGGCTCTGGCAGACGAAGAGCACCTGGTGAAGGAAGATGTCACATCTGGAAGATGGGTGGACATTGTTATCAAAAAGGTTAGTGATTATGATACTGAAACTGACCAAGAACTAAAACTGGACATTGCTGAAGCTCTTAATTCTGATTTAATCTTTGTTGAAACTGTTAGATCTGACTGTGTAAATGGTCTAGAAACATATTTTTCTGAAATTACAGTTTTAAAATCAAAATTAAAGGAACTTCAAGATATTAAACTGGCATTTCAAGCCCAAGTTCTGGTAACTGAACAACTGATTCAAGAAAAACAAGATCTTGAAGTCATTTTAGAGAAAGAAAAACTGGTTATTAAATCATGGCTTAAAACCAGAAAGCCATATGATGCTGGAGTAAATCAATTTCCCACTCAAAAACGTGCTTATTTAGATGGAAATACTCATGGTGCATCATTAATACCATTAATTGATCGGTTACCAGAGGGATTCAGGCCCATTACCATTTATGATGAGCCTGTAACTCCTAAGGCCAATATTTTCCCAGTTCAATCCCCAGAAGCTACCAAGTATTATTCAATATTGCTCAGGGCATTGTATTCAACAAAGACTGGAAGGTGGTATTGATTGCTCCCAGAAGAGGGAATGTATACGTGATGGATATGGAAAGCTCTCCTTCAGAGCAGTGTTTCTATACTCAAGCTGATGAAGACACAAACTGGTTATGGCATAAAAGGTTATCCCATTTAAATTTCAAAAATATTAATAAGTTGTCTAGAAAACAACTGGCAGATGGGATACCTTCAGTTTCCTTCAAAAAGGAAAGGCCATGTCCAGGATGTGAGATGGGTAAGCAGAAACGTGCCAGTTTCAAGACCAGACAAAATTTCAGCATATCTGAACCTCTTCATATGCTTCATATGGATCTCTTTGGTCCAGTGAATGTTCAGACTCGTGCTGGTAAAAGATACACCCTGGTGATCGTAGATGAATTCTCCAGATATTGTTGGGTGATCTTTCTTAGGTCTAAAAGTGAAGCTGCTGCTGAAATCATCAGTCTTATCAAGCAAATTGAGCTCAAGCATAAGCGAAAGGTGTGTCAGTTAAGAAGTGACAATGGAACAGAACTCCAGAATGCAACTCTGGAGTCATTCTCTACTGACACTGGCATCTCCAGAATTTCTCATCAGCCCGCTCTCCAGAACAGAATGGAGTGGTGGAAAGGAATAATCGAACGCTGATAGAAGCTGTCAGGAGTATGCTTGATGAATCAGGTCTTTCTACCAGTTTCTGGGCTGAAGCAATTGCTACTGCTTGCCACACCCAGAACCGGTCTGTGTACATCAAAAGACACAAAAAGACAGCCTATGAAGTCTTAAGAAATAGAAAACCAAATATTGGTTATTTTCACGTTTTTGGATGTCCAGTGTACATCCTGAACGACTCCAGTCAGCTAGGCAAATTTGATGCCAAAGCTGATGAAGGGTATTTCTTGGGCAATTCAGCCATTCGCAAGGCCTTCAGAGTCTACAACAAGAGACTGGAGAAGGTCCATGAGTCAATTCACGTTACATTCGATGAGTCGAATAATGCAATTAATAGAAAGCCAGTCCTTGTTTCTCCCCCAGAAAATCCAATTATCTTCTGTGAATCTGATCATATCAATTCACCTGAAGAAGTTTCCAGTCATCCTGATCTGGAACCTGTTCAAAAGAAGAAACCCTCCAGTAGTACTCCATTCTATCCTTCAATTAATTTCAAGCTACCCTCTGAAATTATTATTGGATCAGATGTTCATACTACTCCCCAGTATCAGTATCAGTTGAACTTATACCAGAAATGTCTGCAAATGAAGAAATCCAAACTGAACCAGTACTTCAAGAAATGCCTTCAAATGAAGAATTTCATGATGCAAATCGTGATTTAAATGATTCAGATGAAGATGTTGAAGTAGTCTGACAAGATCCTCCTCCTGAAGCAGCACCAGAGGAGACTCAACTGAATTCTTGCACTGATATTGTTGTCAGTAACAATCCTGGTCAGTACTCCAGATGGACAAAAGCTCATCCTATCGATCAGATCATAGGTGACTCCAGTAGAGGAGTTCAGACCAGAAGAGCCTCCAGTAATCAATACTTATATGTAAGTTTCTTATCATTGAATGAACCAAAGAAGATTGACGAGGCTTTGGAAGATCCAAGTTGGGTGACTGCTATGCAAGAAGAGCTTTACCAGTTTGAAAGAACAAGGTTTGGTACCTGGTTCCTTTCCCAGTTGGAAAGAAAGTTGGAGGTTCCTTTCCCAGTTGGAAAGAAAGAACCAATTGGAACAAGATGGGTCTTCAGGAACAAGGTAGATGAAGATGGCCACGTAATCAGAAATAAGGCCAGACTGGTAGCACAAGGGTACTGCCAGTTAGATGTCGATTTTGATGAATCATTTGCTCCAGTGGCTAGACTTGAAGCGATCAGAATATTCTTAGCGTTTGCTGCTCATCATCAGTTCAAGTCTACCAGATGGATGTAAAAAGTGCATTTTTGAATGGAAAACTTGAAGAAGAAGTTTATGTCAGACAGCCACCAGGTTTCGTTGATGAAAAGCATCCACATTGGGTATATCGTCTGGACAAAGCACTTTATGGTCTCAGACAAGCCCCACGTGCCTGGTATGATACTCTGACTAAACACTTATTGAAACATGGTTTTAAAAGAGGTGCAATTGACAATACATTATTTATTCTTCATGAAAAAGGTAATCTTCTGATGGTACAAATTTATGTTGATGATATTATTTTTGGGTCTACTGATGACAAAATGTGCAAGAAATTTTCAAAAATAATGTCGACTGAATATGAGATGAGTTTAATGGGTGAATTAACATTTTTTCTAGGACTCCAGATTAAACAGATCAGAGATGGTATTTTTATTAATCAAGAGAAATATGTTAGAGATCTTTTAAAGAAATATGATATGAACTCTTCACCATCTAAACCCACTCCAATTTCTGCACCATTGACACTGGACTCAGATCCAGATGGTAAACCAGTGAACACCACTGTCTATAGAGGCATGGTTGGTTCACTGATGTATTTAACTGCCAGTAGACCAGATATTATGTTTTCAACATGTTTATGTGCCAGATATCAGTCTAATCCAAAAGAATCTCATATGCTTACTGTAAAGCGCATACTGAAATACCTTAAGGGTGTCCCCAGTTTGGGTCTTTGGTATCCTAAAGGCTCAGGCATGGATCTAATGGGTTATTCGGATTCAGATCATGCAGGTTGTAAGATAGACAGGAAATCCACTACTGGTGGATGTCATTTCCTTGGTGGCAAACTGGTCAGCTGGACCAGTAAGAAGCAAACTTCAGTTTCATTGTCCACTGCTGAAGCTGAATACGTGTCTGCAGCCAGTTGTTGTGCTCAGATACTCTGGATGAAGAACCAATTGCTTGATTATGGTATTAAGTATTCAAAGACCCCAATCTTTTGTGATAATACCAGTGCCATTGCTATCTCGAACAATCCAGTCATGCACTCAAAAACGAAGCACATTGATCTCAGGTATCATTTTATTCGTGATCATATTATGAAAAATAATATTGAACTCCATTTTATTCCCACTGACAAACAACTCGCTGACATTTTTACCAAACCTCTGGATGTCAAAACTTTTGAATATCTTGTTGGTGAATTGGGAATGTTAAACCCTTAAATCTGGAACCTTGGTATTGAACGCCTTTGTGTACTATCAGGGATCCTTGATTTAAAGATTTATAAATCTATGACTGCTTAGATATCGAACGCCTTTGTGTACTATCTTTGCATTAATAGATTTCTGGATCAACATTCCAGGGGGAAGACTGAAAGATATATTTTTGTCCTTAAAAATATTTTAATTTCAGGGGGAATTTATTAATTTATTTTCTCACTGGACAAAATTTTCTGGAAAATTTCACTGGTACCTTGTAAATGTGTCCCTCTCACTGGTAATTAGGTTGAAGTGCATGTTTGAGGTGACTTTTGTCTCCTTGTAAATGTGTCTCTCTCACTTGTCTGTATTAGTTGATGTGCATGTTTGAGGTTACCAGTCTCTTTCAAATGGTTTTCATTGGTACTTTACTGGAGTGTCCCTCCAGTGTACCATCAGTGCATGCATTACTGGCCTAATCCACCAGTGATACTGGAGTGTCCAGTCAACCTCCAGATGCACTGGTATGTCAGTCATAATATTTTTAATACTTGGTCTTTGTGCGTGCCACGTATGCAAAATCTTTGAAAAGATATTTATCTTATTATCCTACGTGGCATGTAATTTTCAAACCTAATGATGGAACTTTTACCTTGGGAAGACAAGAAGTGCAAGTTGGGTAATGTTTGTGGGCTGTAAACCGTCACACATTTATGTGTGATGTGATATATTTAATGCGGATCTCAAAACCCGATCAAAATTATATTTGATAAATTCAAATTTAACCGTTTGAGTTCCACACTCTCTCTCCTATATATACCCACTTTCACTTTCATTTGCATTTACTTCGAACATATTTACTCCCAAAATTCTTCAAATTCCTTCATTTACTCCATTCAATTCATTCAAACAATCATAAATCTCTCTCATATTTAATTCATCAAATCTTCATCAAAACCCTAAATTCAGTTTCATATCATCTATCTATCATATTCAATGGCACCAAGACAATCAAACTCACCCAAAAATCTGCTCGCTGTTGAATATGCTCCGGTTGCCAATGTTGTAAAGGCACCTCATATTACATTAGAGGCAAAGGCCATCAGAATAAACATGAACAGTTGGATGGCTAGACTCACTAGCACCACTCATGCTCCCACCTCTCTCATCGGACGACTGAATGCCTTTTTCCTCAGTTGTCCACTCTATGGTGCTCTTACTCTTAATCCCGGCAAAATGTATCATGATTATTTATGTGAATTTTGGTATACCGCTGTGTATGTTGAAAACACTCAAACCATCAACTACACATTGCAACAAGGCACCAGGGCCTTCACACTCATTATTGACTCTCTTAGAGATGTTCTTCATTTAAATTATTTGGATGAAAATGAGATGGCCATTACTCTCCCTACTGGTCTAAACTACAGAGATGTGTGTAGACTAATGGGACACACTGTTATACTGGATGAGCATGGCCAGTTATCAAGGAAAGGCACCATCTACATGAGCAAGCTTTCAGACTCATGGAGATACTTCTTCACTCATCTTGTTGAGTGTTTGGGTGGCAGTTCTGGAGGGTTGGACCAGATAAATCAAATGCAACTCCAGATTGCTTACTGCCTATGGTTTGGATATAGAGTAGATTTTGCTCAGATCTTCTTTGATGATCTGGTTGACCGTCTAAAGGTGAAAGGTAGAAAACCACATATTCCATATATTCGTTTTCTGTCACTTATTTTTTTAAGAGCTCTGGGTGCTGAGTATGATTACGATACAAATCATTTTTCTATGTGTGAATATCTGAGGGAGTTGAGTTCATTGAAATCAAGAGCTGGTGAGGTTGAAATTCCTGTAAATATGCTTAACTACTTTAGAAATGATGCACTTGAGGCATCATCAGATGAGCAGGAAGTGGCTCCAGGTGGAAACCAGATTGGTGAAGGACCCTCTGGAGTCCTCAGTGCTGAAATTGTACAACCAGTAACCCAGGTGGCTCCTGAAGTTCAGCAGACTTCTAATGTTACTCGACCCAGAACGTCCAGACGTCTTAGGAAGGCTGGAGTTCAGGTCAATCCAAATAGAGCTGAATCGAGCCATCCAGGTGATATCATGAATGAGGATGGGTCTCTGATTGTTGAGCAGGTAGATAATGTTGTTCAAATTGATGAACAGGTGACTGATGAGAAAGATGCTCAGATAGACTTAAACAGAGAAGTGGATGATCAGACAGTTGGGACGGCTCCAGATTGGGATGAGGTAGATTCCCCAATGTCTGAAGGTAACATGTTTGATGTTAACATGAACTTTCTGGGTGATGAAGTAGAAAATGTTGTCACATCTGTTATTGCTTCAGTCACCCCACCACTTACCTCTACTGAAATGCCACCACCACCACAATCCATTATTGCACCACCACTTTCAATTCCACAAACCACTCCTTATTTCAATCCTCCCACACTTCAAATTTCACAAACTCAACCACCACCAATTGAAACTCCAATTGATTTATCTGGACATCGTGTGCTGGACTCAACTATTGTAACATCTGAAACTTTCACTGAAGGGATCCAGGCACAAGTACCTTTAGTGACCAGGTTGGCTTCTGAACTGGCACCTCCCAGTAGTCTATCTACCTCTTCTTCAACCGAGGTCCAAGGCCTTTTAAGTAAGGTGGCGGACCTGGAGAGATTACTCCAGTCTTCATCGCAGGTTGTTTCTGATTTTAAGTCTTTATTATCCAATAATCTTGCATCAGAAATGAATATATTTGCTGGGAATGAGAAGCTGGTGTTTGAGAAGATGAATGAACTGGTAGTGGCCACAAATAAAAATTCTGAAAATATCAAAGTGGCAGTCCAGGGCTTGGAGGCAAGGCTGGTGAATTCTGTTCAGACTGCAGTGAAAGCTGAACTTGTTCGACCACTGGCAGGTCTGACAGATGAGGTTCAGAAGTTGATCACTAGGGTTAGTAATTTAGAAAGTAGGCCAACCCTTGATCAGGCTGCTGTTGTTAGCACCATCAGTGATGAGTGTGCTAAGAAGTTCAGACATGGCATGTTGAAAGAAATTACTGAAGAAATTTCTGGGTCTGTTCTTAGAACCATTCAAGATGGGTTGTTGCCAGGTGGTAAAGATGATTGAAAATGAAATGCCAAAGCACTTGTCTTCAGAAATGCAAATTATCAAGAAGGAAGTGACTGAGCTAAGGAAGACTGTGAATATCAAAACTCCAGTGGCAGGAAGAACATTTGGTGCTACAGACAGATACATGCTTGAACAGTTATGGAGTGCCCACAAGTCTCAAACTGGTGGACATTCCAAGGGGGAAAAGTCTGTTGCCACTGAGTCTGTTCCAGAAGGATTGGTGAAGAAAAAGAAAGAAGTAGTTGTTAGTGCTATTGAAAAGGCCTTTGGCACTGAAGCCATCGTGCAACAAGAAGAAGTGACAGGTACTGATGCCAGTGCACAAGAAGCGCAGAAGGCACTTGGCACTGAAGCCATTGTGCAGGTTGAAGAGGCTGCGGGTACTGATGCCAGTGAGCCCCAATTTGAACAATTCCCAGATATCACATCCACTCTTAAATCAGTAAAAAGGAAGAAGCATGTGATATCTGGAGGTGAAATTGAAACGACTGAAGGTTCATCAGAACTCCCTACTGCTGATGATGATACTTCGAAGAGACTAGAGCAAGAGTGCATAATGATAGAAATTTTTAAGAAAAATCAAAAGGATGAACTGCTGGCCCACAAAAGGGATATGGCAAACATGGGGACTCTTGATTCTTACAATGCTGGAAGGTTGGGCATACATATTGATGTTTATAAAAGAATGAAGGAAGACCCCAGAGTTCATCAATGTCTGGATGCATTGGAAGAAGAACAAACTTATGATGCAGTAACGTATGGTGTCAGTGTAGTTGAACTGATCAGACAAAGGACGGAGGAACTGGTGAACCTCCAGAAGAAGATCAGAAAGAATGCTGGTGCTCTGGAGATAGAGTACAGAAAGAAGATAAAGGGCTTACCCAAACTCACTGCCAAACAGATCAAGAAATCAGAGATGCTGATCTGAGCACCTTCATTCTGTTAGGACCAGTTTCAGTGAAACTGGCCAGTCTCCAGTTGCACCTGGAGACCAAGAAGATTTGTCCAGAAATATATTGAAGTCCAGTTGCATCGTATAGTTAACGCAACTGAAGACTTCCTCCAGTTGAGAACTGACCAGTTGAAGAATCCTTCCAGTTGGAGTCGAAGACAACAAGTGGAAGATAGAGAATGACAATGGCAGCGAAGCCCAGTTGACATTCTAGTCAGTTACAAACCGGAGACCGTTAGTGGAAAGCTCTTACAAAGCTTTACACTGATTACGAGGAATTGACTTTTATGCTTTATGGGCTTTTACCCGGATAATAAGATTTATCTTATTATTTAAGTACAAAAAGGTACATAAAGCTGGTTGAATAAAGTTGCTTTATACTGCAACTTTACACAGCATTTTAAGGAATTAAATGTTATTCCTTAAATGTTCTCAACCATATTTGTACGGCCAAAGTTAACATCCCAATGTTAACTTTGCCTATAAATACAAGTCATTGCACAACCAAGAATACTACTTTTCAAGAAGTCACACACTTTGCAAACCTGCAATATTCTTGGTGAACTTGTGCAATATTCTCTCAATCGTAAAAAGGAACATTTCACAACTTTAAGTGTTTCGATTGTTTAGAGAAATTCCAAGCGTAGATCAATTGTAGTTCATAGGTTGTTAGGATATTTACATACTTATATTATCTTGGTTCCGCAACAACCTTGTAATTTATTTAAAGTTAATAAATAAATTACACTTGAAAATTACATATTGTCTCACCAATTTACTTTACAAGTATTTTGTATTATTGCATTGTTCTTTACTTATTGTCACTTAAATAAGTAATCTATCTAGAACTTGGTATATACTCCTGTAACTGGTCGTCTCCAGTTCAGTGCTTATATTGCAAAGTAACTCCACCATCGACATAGAGGTGTCTTCAGGTAGTACCATCTATTGAGTTGGGACTTACAAGTGGTATCAGAGCAGAAGGCTAATAAACTTGCCTAGATCTGCTTAGATGAACACTACTGAAGGTGGAGATGGTTCTGGTCAAGGTGAAAACCCTTTGAATACTAATACACCACCTTTTCAAAATGTTAATACAAACCCTCCTCCTCCTACTGCCCCAAACCATGTCCATGTACATTATTCTAACACTCCTGTTCTAAAATTTGATGGAAACAGTGAGACCTTTGGTATATGGAAGGCCAGAATGCTTTTGCATTTTGGTGGGATAGAGAGGTATATGTTGAAAATCCTTAAGGATGGACCATATATACCCATGTCTCTTGGGGTAAGTCCTCTTCTAGATCCAACTGGAAGAAGAGGTTCAAGAGAAAAGCTCGAAGACCACTGGTCTGATGAGGATCGTAGACTTATAGATCTGGACACCAGACTCAAGAACATGATCCTTGGAGTTGTTCCTGAAGATCTAATTCCAACACTTATGTTGTTCCCCAGTGCCAAGTCAATGTGGGATGAATTAGTTATTCAGTTTGAAGGAGGTGATGACACTATTGTCACCAGAAAAGTTGCCTTGAACAGAAGTATGAATCCTTCTTTGCTTTGCCCAATGAAAGTCTAACTGGTACATACACCAGATTTTCTAGCCTCATTAATCAGCTGAGAGGCTTGGGTGTAGAGAAGGATAAGGATATTCTTCTTGAGAAGTTTTGTGATATTCTTCCTTCCAAATGGGAAAATATGGTTTTTGTCTTAAGACAAGGTAAAACCCTGCACAACCATACTCTTGCATCGCTCTATGGAGCCTTCAGATTCACTGAAGACAATAATGCTGCAAGACTGGTGGCTGAGCAGGATGCCATGAACCATGCCCAGAGTCCCAAGGTTGCTAGTGTAACTGAGCGACCTTGTACTGCTTTAATGTCTGCAGAGAGTGTCCAGGCACACTCAATGAAGGAGATGTTAAACAGTTTCTTGAACTCTGGCCTGACCACTGAAATCAGTGATGGTTGTAATGAAACTGACGATGATGATCTGGTAGCCATGATTGCTAAAACCTTTAACAGGTTTAAGCATAAATCTAAAAGATTTAATGGCCAAACAATGCTTCCAGCTCCAGCTCTCTGGATAAAACCAATCTTACCTGCTATAAATGCGGTAAGAAATGTCATTTTATGAAGGAATGCAGATCTAGTCAGATGAACAACCAAACTGGTCCCTCTGTCCCTAATTTCAATCGGCCTGATGATAGCTACAAAGCTAAATATAAGAAGCTTAAGGCCCAGATTGCCCTCATGTCCATAGAAAAAGAAAAGGATCAGTGCTTGATGGCACAAACTGAGGGAAAATGGGAGTACTCTGATGACTCATCAGCTGATGAAGAAGAGGAAAGGGACATGTGTTTCATGGCCTTGGAAGATCAACAGCAGCATGTGGCAAAAGAAGATGTCATCACTGGAAGATGGGTGGACATCATTTTGAAGAAGGTATGTGATTATGACAATCAGGTGGATCCAGAACTGAAACTGGACCTTGCTGAATCATTAAGTGGTGATTTGGCTTTTGTGGAAACTGTTAGAGCAGATAGTGAAAGATATCTGGACACTATCTTAATTGAACTAAACAATGTTAAGCCACAACTTAATGATTTACAAAGTGTCCAGTTGGCTCTCAAGGAGTCAGTTTTAAAAATTGAGGCTTTGGAATTTGATAATCAAAAATTAATTTCTGATCTTGAAAAAGAACAAATGATTATCAAGTCATGGTAAAAGCATCTGGAAAGAACTATGATGCATTTTCTAGAACTATTGATGCCCAGAAAAATGCATGGAAATCTGGAGATCTGGAAATGGCAGCTCTCATACCAGATCTTCATGCATTGCCTCCAGCTCTCAGGGTTGAAACTTCTTATGATCAACCTGAAGCTGTTGAAACTGAACCCATTGAGACCACCCCCATTGAGGTTAAACCTGGAGCCAAATAGGCTAAAGCTCCAGTTAAAAAGGCCACTGGTAACAAGCCTTTACCTCAAAAGTCTAAGGAGCCCAAGACCCAAAAGACTAAAACTCCTGCTGAACCAAGGTCCAAGGTTCAGCAGCCTGATGAAAACAATATTTTGTTTAAACTGGAAAGTCAACTCCAACTTTTGTCTCGACAGGTTCAGAGTTGTACTGCCCGGATTAAAAATCTGGAAGGAGGTTCATCACCTCCAGTTTTAAAACAAAATATTAAACCCTCCTCAAAACCAAAACAAAAGAATGTTCCATCTGGAACTAAATCTGATAAGAAAAAGGGGAGCAGGTATCAAATACCAATCGTTTTTACTCCTGCACCTGGATCTAGTGAAAAAGATCCAGATGTAGTCTTCAGTTTACCTCCACAACAATCAACTGTGACTTCTGTAGAGAAGTCCAGTGAACCCATCAAGAAAAGATGGGTTCACAAAAATAACTGATGATTTTTGTGGGTGTGCAGGGCGATCGAAAGAAGAATATCTGGTATCTGGACAGCGCTGCTGGCCGGACTATGACCGGATGTAAGCCCCTACTTGAAGAGTTCACTGTCCAAGATGGACCGGCAGTGACGTTTGGTAATGATCAAAGTGGAAAGACTGAAGGATATGGTGTACTCAATAACGGACAGGTTGAATTCAAAAGAGTTGCATTTGTGAATGGTTTGAAATACAACCTGATCAGTGTCAGCCAACTTTGTGATGATGGCTACAGAGTTTTGTTCGATATTGCTCAAGGCAACATATTTAACAAGGATTGGAAAGTGGTGATGGTTTCACCAAGAAAAGGAAATGTGTACATCATGGATATGGAACCAGCTCCAAAAGAGCAGTACAACTATACCAAAGCTGATGAGGACACCAACTGGCTGTGGCATAAAAGGTTATCCCATCTTAATTTCAAAAATATTAACAAGTTGTCTCGCAAACAACTGGTAAATGGATACCTCAAATTTCTTTCAATAAAGAAAAGCCATGTCCAGGGTGTGAGATGGGCAAGCAGAAAAGGGCCAGGTTCACTCCATCCAAAAACTTTAGCATCACTGAACCTCTTCACATGCTACATATGGATCTCTTTGGTCCAGTGAATGTTCAAACTAGAGCTGGAAAGAAGTACACTCTAGTTATGGTCGATGAATTCACCAGATACTGTTGGGTGGTATTCCTCAGATCCAAAAGTGATGCACCTGCTGAAATTATCTCTCTCATCAAAAGAATTGAACTCAAGTATACTCGAAAAGTCTGTCAGTTGCGAAGTGATAATGGTACTGAATTTCAAAATAAGGTACTTGAAACATTTTGCAATTACACTGGCATCTCTCAAAACTTCTCATCAGCACACTCTCCAGATCAGAATGGAGTTGTGGAAAGAAAGAATCGCACACTGATAGAAGCAGCCAGAAGTATGCTATCTGAATCAGGTCTTCCCACCAGTTTTTGGGCTGAAGCAGTTGCAACTGCTTGTCACACCCAAAACCGGTCAGTCTACATCAAGAGACATAAGAAGACTGCCTATGAAGTACTCAAGAATCGTAAACCAAATATTGGATATTTTCATGTATTTGGTTGTCCAGTTTATATTTTAAACGATTCCAGTCAGCTTGGAAAGTTTGATGCAAAAGCTGATGAAGGGTATTTTTAGGCTATTCAGATATTCGAAAGGCCTTTAGAGTTTATAATTATATACTCCAAAAGGTTCATGAGACAATTCATGTCACATTCGACGAATCAACTGAAGCAATCAACAAGAGACCAAGCCTTGATATTTCTCTAGTCGTTCCAATAAATTTTGGCGAAACTGACCAAGTTCATCAGTCAGTTGTTTCACCAAAAGATGTTTCCAGTTACAACAAATTGGAACCAGTTAAGAAAAAGAGTACCACCAGTGACACTTCATTTTATCCCTCCATCAATTTCAATTTACCACAGGAATTGGTGATTGGATCTGATGTTCGTGCCATTCCAATATCAGCACCAGTTCAAACTCTAACTTTTCCAGTTCTTCAAGAAATGCCTTTTAATGAAGAACTTCATGATGCAAATCGTGACCTCATTGACTCTGATGAGGACGTAGAAGTAGTTTGGACAGATCCTCCTCCAGAAGCTGCTGTAACTGAAGAAGATGCCAGGTGACTTGCACTGATATTGTGTTACACCAGCCTAGTCAATACACTAGATGGACTCGAGCACATCCAATTGAACAGATTGTAGGAGATCCAAATAGTGGGGTTCAGAAGCTGCGTGGAAGCTATGCAAGAAGAGCTCGTCCAGTTTGAAAGGAACAATGTATGGGAGCTTGTTCCTTGTCCACTAGGGTTAAAGAAAGAACCCATTGGTACAAGATGGGTCTACCGAAACAAGATGGATGAAGATGGCCATGTTGTAAGAAACAAGGCCAGATTATTTGCCCAGGGTTATTGTCAAGCAGAAGGCGTTGACTTTGATGAAACTTTTGCTCCAGTTGCAAGACTTGAAGCCATCAGAATATTTTTGGCTTATGCAGCCCATCTGCAGTTTAAAGTCTTCCAGATGGATGTCAAAAGTGCGTTCCTGAATGGAACATTGGAAGAAGTTGTGTATGTTAAGCAGACTCTAGGCTTCATCAATGAGAAGCATCCTCACTGGGTCTATAGACTGAACAAAGCTTTGTATGGTCTTAGACAAGCCCCAAGAGCCTGGTTGATCCTAACTCATCACAGATGCGAGTTATCCTTATCACCCTTCCGTTGAAACATTCCATAACCAGCTCTTCACGGAGTTTGTTAGTTGTTTGGAACTTAGTTCAGCGATCAACTTCCTTGATCGTCGCGGTAGTATGTGCCTTGAATTCTAGCGTCGCACTCCTTAATTGCCTTCACTACTAACTTAGTGATTTCATGTTGTTTTCCTTCTTCACTTTTCTTGGGCGCACTACTTCGTGGGTCGATGGTCCTTGACGATTAACCATGTGTTGCAAATTATCTTTCTTCACTCAAATTCATCTTGTCTTAGATTACCTCCCTATGACCGTCGACCTTGAGGGGATAACCATCACAAGTCATCGTGCTTCCTCTACTTATCGACCATACTTCTCTTTAGTAAAGCTAGCTTCCATCGGGTGTTGGGCGTATATCGATTTCTTTTAGCTTAGTTGATACTCTCCACTAATAGCTTGTCTTTCGATAGAGGTTTTCTAATTCGTATCCAAAGAATAACGCGTGAACCGCCATAAAGATAAACGCCACCAGAACTACATCTTGTAGATGGCGTCAATGCCTTCACTTTACT
>CM067167.1:205107215-205123220 GCA_034093135.1 Erigeron breviscapus | reverse complement strand
GCAATCTGCCATGTAAGCTACAAAGTCATCCACAGTCATGCCATCCGGAATCTCAAAATCTTGCATCTGCTCCTCAATAGTCTTTTCACTCTTTTCTGTGGCAGAATCATCTTTAACCTCAGCTGCTTTCACCTCTTCAGTAGCTTTCACTTCATCAAGGTTCTTGACTTCTTTTAACTCATTGTCAGATTCGGAATCAGTATCATATACACCAGCAGCAACAGATTCCACATTCGAACTATTAGTATTTTCATACAATTGCTCTTCACTGTGGTAGACTGTGGTGTCCATGAAATCATCTGGAGAATCAACTATTTGAGCCATATCATCAAGAATTTCGGCCAAATAAGCGTTATTGTTCTCATCATGAGGAAGATTCCAAACATAAGAACCATCTGGTTGAACAGCTACTATAGCCTTGTCATTTCCAGTGACATTTGCAGTAGTATCATCAGTTAACAAAAGAGCTCTAGTAGGATTTTGATTGAACGGACGATTACCACCTCTATCTTGACGTGCAGGAGTAACATTTGCCTCTCTTTTAGGCCGTTGACATTCTCTGGCAAAATGTCCAAACCCTTCGCAGTTATAGCATTTCACCTTTGACTTGTCAAATCCTTGAGTACCTCCTGTAAGCTGTCTTCCTGTTCTATTCATAAACTTTTGTACTCTCCTGGTGATCATTGCCAATTGCCATTTCAGATCCATTTCTTCAACATCATCTGGATCTATCTGGTCGTAATCTTCATCAATAAGTGCTGGATCTGTGATTCTTCCTGCAACAAAAGCTTCATGTGCAGCACACATAGCAGCAAATACATTCATCCTACCCTCAGCTGATTTCATATTCATAGGCATGGATTTGTAACCCGCAGAAGAAGATGAAATTTTTCCGAATTTCATATTTCCAGTCTTTGCACCGTCATTAGCCCTTTTACCCTTGTTACCAGCATCAGTAGCCATGAATCCAAAAGAATCATCTCCATCCATTTGTGCACCACAATTGTCTGTCTCACCAGTATTACCAACTCCAGAAAAGAAAGCATTAACATCAGCTGTTGGATTTTTCATAGTGGCATGATAGAGAGATGGATCTTGTGTGAAGTTGTCTTGAAGATCTTTTGCCTTATCCTTCATTTCTCTATTTCTTAGAGTGGATATAACTCCATCTATTCAAAGAGATGCGTAATCAGCTCTTTCTTGCAATCCATGACGAAACTCTTTGTATGCTTTCGGCAAACCATCCAGGAATTTATCCACTATCTCAGTAGGAGTGTATCTAAGGTCAAAATAAGCTAATTCAGCAAGAAGATGTTGATATCTCAGAAGAAGATCCTCAACTTGTTCATTCTTTGTGGCATTGAAGCAATCAAATTGTTTCTTAAGCATTTTAATTCTATTTTTCTTCAATAATGGATCACCTTCACAATGAGCTTCAATAGCATCGAACAATTGCTTTGAAGTCTTGTATTCTTGTTTAGGAAACAAGTGCACCAACTCTTGAGGAATGCACATACGAAGTGTGGAAAGAGTCTTTACTTCAATGGCGTAGTTAGCCTTTTCTTCGCCCTTTAATTCTCCCACCTTGTATGTAGAAGTAACTCCATTCACAGTAAGAGTGGGCCATTCATAACCTTCAGTGATCATGAGCCACATATTTAAGTCTTCTCGTTGAATGAAATCTTCAAATCGACCTCTCCACGCCCAAAAGTCAGCTAATGAGACTAACTTTGGTGGAGAATTAGTACGCCCTACCAGATGATCATGATAAACTAGAGAATTGAGATATTAGGCAACAGCATTGTTGGTTGAGGATGAAGAAGCCATAAGTGAAAAATACTGTTCAAACGAAGATAAGAATCCAACGAAATTAGGTTAAATTCGTAGAACAGTGTTAATACGAAGATAGCTTAATTTTGGGGACAAAAAATTTTGAACGAATATAGCTAAGTTCGTAGAACAGTGTCAGAACGAAAATAGATTAAGTTCGTAGGTTAAATTCGTTTGATGAAGATTCAAAACGAAAATGAAGATAAATTCGTTTTCTATCTTCGTTGGATGAACTTTAGAACGAATTTAAGTTAAATTCGTTTTCTGACCGTTTTGCTAAGTTCGTAAGGCAAACGAACTTAACGACAGAAAGTGTTTTGGGAGGTTTTTGGGAGAATAACAACCAAACAAACGATCTCAACCCTTCGATAAGATATCGAATTGCTCTGATACCACTTGTGAGTCACTCGATAGCCACTGATCGCTCTCGAGATCGTCTATTGTTATGTCGTGAGTGCGGAATCCTCACGAGATAACTAGTTTGATTAGTTATCGTGTATATTGCTAATTATTTCAATATAATCAGCCTTAAATGATCTATATTCGTTTGCTATAGCATAGAAAACGAACTTAGTCGCCTTTGGTGTGTGTAATATCAACTGGTCTCCTCACTTTAGGGTTTCCAATCGTTTATATATGTTCACGATCGATATTGGGCTTGCTGGGCTTTGTTCTTACGAACTTAGCAGTCCAGCCCATAAAACGAAGATTATCTTCGTTAGTTCTTAACGAAGATTATCTTCGTTAGTACTAAATACCATCAACATCTATGCTTAGTTATTTTCCAAGTACTTTATGTACAAGAACCCTAACATATATTATGTTTGTACTTGTATGATATACATAACAAACATCATATATAAACATATAAATAACACCAAAACATGTAATTAATCATTACTAAAACACGAAGTCCATAATCTATCAATTACATATAAATGAATAAGACATAATCAAATCTAAGTTGCTGTTGTCACATCAACATGCATCAACACAATCTTTTATTGTTTGTTTTCTTTTCTTTATTATCCAAACATTACATATTAATAATTGTCTTTGAGTTAGATTTCTTTCTAATACAATGATGATTAATTATTTGATGTTAATGTCAGTTAGTATTTTTATTAGTCCATTTATGTGCTAAGTTTTGTTGTCTACTTGATGAAGTGAAATAATTATGTGACGGTTGTGATGTTTTAGTTGGTACACTTAATGTTTTGTCGTGATCTTGATGAATTAATTCCTTGCCATTTGTTATTATTATTGTTGGTGATATATGTGTTCTTCGTTGGTGGTACCAGTTGTATGCATATGTGATTTTAATTGTTTGTCTATAAACAATTAGCACTAGTTCATGGTATGATAGTGAACAATATAATAGTAATAGGAATTGATCTGTCAAGTGGGATTAGCGGTTGGTGGTACCACGTTACCCCACATTAGGCAAAGCTATTATTTAAATGACCAAACAAACTAACTAATTAGGAAAACTATAAACGGAAAGGGTGGTACTCACGGTTATAGTGGAACTCATTGGTTAGGGGTTTCAGGTAGAGGATACGGACTTGCTAGCGGTTGGTGGTACCACGTGAACTTGTCTAGTGATTTGCTTGATGCCCGGTTATTGTATCAACTATTTTAAATGCAACCTGAACTGTTATGGATCTGATTCAAAGTAGATGATACTTTTTATTTTTATTGTTTTTATATTAAAATATTTTCAGTGTTTCTTTTGAAACAACCTGCCCCGGTAATACCGGATTCCATTGTCTTTTATTATTATTAGTTTAAGCATCGTGACAACTCGGTCACAGAACCCCCCATCTTCTATAATTACATTAAACTCATATTTTTCCTAAATAAATAGTCCATGTGTTCGATCCTGACTTACCATTTTCTATACTATACACGAACGGGTCCACTGCCCGAGAGTGTGCTTTAGTTAATTAATTGGTATATCTTGTTTATAAATTTAAGACTCGATTTAGCACATCAAGTTTTTGGCGCCGCTGCCGGGGATTATTTTATTTAGGTGTTTTGTTTGAGATTTTTGTAATTCGATCCTTTTTTGTATTCATTTATGAGAATGTTACTTGCTTTCTTAGTTTAGCATAGTTTAGTGTTATTTTTATTTTATTTATTTTATCTAGTTTTTTTTTGTTTTTTTTATTTAGTCTATTTTGTGTTACACACTTGCTTTTCACGGGGTTTCTTGCTTGTACTTTTACAGGTAAATATGAATATGGAAGAATTCTTGCATGAATTTGGCGAGCTGAATGATACTTATTCACATTCTGATCTTGGTGACATGACCATGGAAGAGTTTCTGGAGGAATTCATGGAGCCGGGTGATATTTTGAGTAAGATAATTACGCAAGAGGCTCAAGAGGCTGAGTCACTTTCATTGTCTATGATGAAAGTTGATTCAAAAGAAGATGATTATGTAGACTTCCATGATTATTTGAAGAAGCCCACAAGTGTGTTCCAATCTTACGTACTTCTGACCGAGCATATTGATTATCCTTTCCGTCTTTGGTTAGGTAATTTATTTTTCAGAGGTATGTATCACTACTATCACCCCCACTTACACTTAAGTGTGGGGGGAGACACCCTAGTACCAAGTAAATAAGGGTGGAGTCAAGCTAATGACTCGAACAAAAATTAGCGCTTCCGGGAGGCAACCCGAGGTTTCTTTATTTAAATTTTTGTCTAGTTTAAATGTAATTTAATTTTTATAAAACATAAAAATTGGAAAAAAAAACAAAATACAAAAAATATTTTGATTTTTAGTTTAGTTTTTTTTATTTTATTTTTCGTATTTAGGAATTTAATCTTATTTTTTAGTTATTACTTTTTCTTTTTATTTTGGTGCTTTTTGATGTGTTTGTTGAGTGTGCACTAGAGATATAAGAATGGAGCTAAATGCGGTTGATATACATCTAGCGCTTACATTATCTTTGGAATCAACTGAGAATTTTGGAACGCACATTAAACCCGGGAAGTTTCACTTTCTTATTCTTTTATTTTACCTTTTCCCTATTTCCCTTAGTTTTAATTAGTTTATTGTACATTGGGGACACTGTACAAATCAAGTGTGGGGGAGAGGTAAATAGGAAAAAACCGGGTTGGTTAAAAAATGAGAAATTTTGAAGTTTTCTTTCCTTTACTAGCATTTTGGTTATGTTTTTAAATTTTTGAGGCAATAGGTTTTGTGCAAAGACGAGAAATGAGGTGAACATAAATTTTGCTAATATATGATAGAGCTTGAGATTAGTTACCTTTGGCTTTCCTTTCCTAGTGCTTGTGGCATTTCATCGTTCCAAGGGGTCATAAGCTTGTTCCGAACTCCAAATAATCTAGGTTGCTTGCAAATTGTACCTTAATGATGAATCTAATATGAATAATAGCTTCACTAGATGATGTATTGGTAGGCACCCCGCTTTTAGGTTTTCATTTTATTTTGCTACTTGTGTGCATGAAGAGCTTGAAATGAATTTTATATGCTTGTGGTAATTTGACTTAACATATGGTTTGCACACCGGATGTCCGGTCCTTAATTCTTATGTTATAGGTTGTGGCTCTAGTCATTATGTTGGGTCTTTATATCGGGGTGTCTGGGGTGCTTCGGCATCAAACGGGTGGCACATGCGGGAACACGCGTAAAACATTTTTCTTCATTAGTCTAATGCTAATGTGGGCTTTGAGATTCGAACAAGTAGGTCCTTGGGGTAACTTCGTTTTACCTAGCTCACCTAAAGCTTCCAACTTGGGATGAGTTGTCCGAAAGTTCGCTACGCGGGTCTCATAGAAACTCACGGGTATTAAATTATAAAACATTTTGTTCTCGTATGTGTTAGTGTTTAGAGCATGGTCTCTGGATATGCAACCCAACCTTGAGTTCTGGCGTATGTCTCTTAACGATACTCACGTATCCGTAGCGAACCGCTGGCCGGACGCTTAAAGTACACTTTCGTATGATCACCTGATGTGTGGATAGAGTTGCAATTCTAGACCGTAGGAGTATGTTTTGTCAAGGGACTCATAAGTATACCGTAATGAAAACCTAATGGAAACCCAATGGCGTGAGTGTTTAAGCGGACAAATATACCAATAATCATTGTGGAATATTGCTTATGTTGCCAATAATAAATGTGAAGCTTGCTAGTAGATTGTATGTTTAATAGGAACGAGCTTAAGGTCAATTGGAGTGATAGAAATGTTAAAGAGGTGAACACAAGCATAGGGAGGATTCTAATTGTAACTGAAAGATGATTTTGTTCTAGATTAGTAGAAATTTCTGATTTCGTCTAAAACTTTGCTCATTAGTTTTTAAATGCATTTGCTTTTGGTATTCAACACTGCTTGGTTGGAATCCTCCCATATAACCATGTATCGTTTTGTGACATTTTGAATTGGTGATTGAGATTGGTTAAAGTGTAGACTTGCTTGAGGGCAAGCAAAGTTCAAGTGTGGGGGAATTTGATATCGCCTATATTATACATATTTATCTTATGCGATATCATCTATTTTGTGTTCAAATCATGCTTATTTTGATGGACTTTTGATACTTAATAAATGGTTTTTATTGTATTGTAGGTTAATTTGATGGAGTATGATAAAAAGGTAAAATGTGTTCTTTCTAGCATGAAGAAAAAAAGAAACTAAAGTTAGTGATCATACTGTTCAAGTTAAACGAAAATGAGTTCAGATTGATATTAGCATTTTGACTTGCAATGAATTAATGGTGGGCTTAGACTAATAATGTCTTATGTGGGCTTTGCAAAGAAAGAAAACCATAATAAAAGTGCAGCCCATTTTGTTTCACGGGAGGATAAAGTCAACAAAGAGAATTGCATATATATATTATCAATCACAAAATAGTGGGGGTGTCTCGTGGGGTTTGACAGCCGCCAAAAAGGAAAACCCTCACTTGGGGTTTTTATTCTTTACGAAAGGGGCGCAGAAGTTGGCAGCCGAAAAAGGAGACCTCACAGAGTAAGAGGAGCAGCCTAAAAGACGATACCTCTTTGTTTTCTGTACAACCACACGCACAAGCAGCAACAATCTTTTATTGTTTGTTTTCTTTTCTTTATTATCCAAACATTACATATTAATAATTGTCTTTGAGTTAGATTTCTTTCTAATACAATGATGATTAATTATTTGATGTTAATGTCAGTTAGTATTTTTATTAGTCCATTTATGTGCTAAGTTTTGTCGTCTACTTGATGAAGTGAAATAATTATGTGACGGTTGTGATGTTTTAGTTGGTACACTTAATGTTTTGTCGTGATCTTGATGAATTAATTCCTTGCCATTTGTTATTATTATTGTTGGTGATATATGTGTTCTTCGTTGGTGGTACCAGTTGTATGCATATGTGATTTTAATTGTTTGTCTATAAACAATTAGCACTAGTTCATGGTATGATAGTGAACAATATAATAGTAATAGGAATTGATCTGTCAAGTGGGATTAGCGGTTGGTGGTACCACGTTACCCCACATTAGGCAAAGCTATTATTTAAATGACCAAACAAACTAACTAATTAGGAAAACTATAAACGGAAAGGGTGGTACTCACGGTTATAGTGGAACTCATTGGTTAGGGGTTTCAGGTAGAGGATACGGACTTGCTAGCGGTTGGTGGTACCACGTGAACTTGTCTAGTGATTTGCTTGATGCCCGGTTATTGTATCAACTATTTTAAATGCAACCTGAACTGTTATGGATCTGATTCAAAGTAGATGATACTTTTTATTTTTATTGTTTTTATATTAAAATATTTTCAGTGTTTCTTTTGAAACAACCTGCCCCGGTAATACCGGATTCCATTGTCTTTTATTATTATTAGTTTAAGCATCGTGACAACTCGGTCACAGAACCCCCCATCTTCTATAATTACATTAAACTCATATTTTTCCTAAATAAATAGTCCCTGTGTTCGATCCTGACTTACCATTTTCTATACTATACACGAACGGGTCCACTGCCCGAGAGTGTGCTTTAGTTAATTAATTGGTATATCTTGTTTATAAATTTAAGACTCGATTTAGCACATCACCTGTCTATCTTACAACCTGCATGATCTGAATCCGAATAACCCATTAGATCCATGCCTGAGCCTTTGGGATACCAAAGACCCAAACTGGGGACACCCTTAAGGTATTTCCGTATGCGCTTTACAGCAAGCATATGAGATTCTTTTGGATTAGACTGATATCTGGCACATAAACGTGTTGAAAACATAATATCTGGTCTACTGGCAGTTAAATACATCAGTGAACCAACCATGCCTCTATAGACAGTGGTGTTCACTGGTTTACCATCTGGATCTGAGTCCAGTGTCAATTTGTACCATCAGAAGATTACCTTTTTCATGAAGAATAAATAAGGTATTGTCAATTGCACCTCTTTTAAAACCATGTTTCAATAAGTGTTTAGTTAGAGTATCATACCAGGCACGTGGGGCTTGTCTGAGGCCATATAGCGCTTTTTCCAGACGATATACCCAATGTGGATGCTTTTCATCAATGAAACCTGGAGGTTGTCTGACGTAAACTTCTTCTTCAAGCGTTCCATTCAAGAAAGCACTCTTTACATCCATCTGGTAGACTTTGAACTGATGATTAGCAGCGAATGCTAAGAATATTCTGATTGCTTCAAGTCTAGCCACTGGAGCAAAAGATTCATCAAAGTCGACATCTGACTGGCAGTAGCCTTGTGCTACCAGTCTGGCCTTGTTTCTTATTACGTGGCCATCTTCATCTACTTTGTTTCTGAAGACCCATCTTGTTCCAATTGGTTCTTTCTTTCCAACTGGGAAAGGAACCAGATACCAGACCTTGTTCCTTTCAAACTGGTGAAGCTCTTCTTGCATAGCAGTCACCCAGCTTGGATCTTCCATAGCCTCGTCAATCTTCTTTGGTTCCATCAAAGATAGAAAACTTACGTATAAGCATTGATTACTGGAGGCTCTTCTGGTCTGAACTCCACGACTGGAGTCACCTATGATCTGATCAATAGGATGAGCTTTTGTCCATCTGGAGTACTGACCAGGATTGTTACTGATAACAATATCAGTGCAAGAATTCAGTTGAGTCTCCTCTGGAGTTGCTTCTGGAGGAGGATCTTGCCAGACTACTTCAGTATCTTCATCTGAGTCATTTAGATCACGATTTGCATCATGAAATTCTTTATTTGAAGGCATTTCCTGGAGTACTGGTTCAGTTTGAAATTCTTCATAAGAAGACATTTCTGGTCTATTCTCAACTGACACTGATACTGGGGGAGTAGTACGCACATCTGAACCAATATTAATTTTAGAGGGTAGTTTGAAAATAATAGAGAGATAGAATGGAGTACTACTGGAGAGTTTCTGAACAGGTTCCAGATCAGGATGACTGGAAACTGTGTCTGGTGAATCTTCAATTTTGTCGTTTATTGGATCAGATTCACAAAAGACAATTGGAGTTACTGGGGGAGTGTCAAGGGCTGGCTTCTTGTTGATTGCAGCATTTGATTCATCAAATGTGACATGAATTGACTCATGGACCTTCTTCAGTCTTTTGTTGTAGACTCTGAAGGCCTTGCGAATGGCTGAATAGCCTAAGAAATACCCTTCATCAGCTTTGGCATCAAATTTGCCTAGCTGACTGGAGTCGTTCAGGATGTAACTGGACATCCAAAAACGTGAAAATAACCAATATTTGGTTTTCTATTTCTTAAGACTTCATAGGCTGTCTTTTTGTGTCTTTTGATGTACACTGATCGATTCTGGGTGTGGCAAGCAGTTGCAATTGCTTCCGCCCAGAACTGGTAGACAGACCAGATTCAGCAAGCATACTCCTGGCAGCTTCTATCAGTGTTCGATTTTTCCTTTCCACCACTCCATTTTGTTCTGGAGAGCGGGCTGATGAGAAATTCTGGGAGATGCCAGTGTCAGTACAGAATGACTCCAGAGTTGCATTCTGGAATTCTGTTCCATTGTCACTTCTTAACTGGCACACTTTTCGACTGTACTTGAGCTCAATTTGCTTGATAAGACTGATGATTTCAGCAGCAGCTTCACCTTTAGACCTTAGAAAGATCACCCAACAATATCTGGAGAATTCATCTACGATCACCAGGGTGTATCTTTTACCAGCACGAGTCTGAACGTTCACTGGACCAAAGAGGTCCATATGAAGCATATGAAGAGGTTCATAAATGCTGAAATTCTGTCTGGTCTTGAAACTGGTATATTTTTGCTTACCTATCTCACATCCTGGACATGGCCTTTCCTTTTTGAAGGAAACTGAAGGTATCTCATCTGCAAGTTGTTTTCTGGACAACTTGTTAATGTTTTTGAAATTTAAATGGGATAACCTTTTATGCCATAACCAGTTTGTGTCGTCATCAGCTTGAGTATAGAAACACTGCTCTGGAGGAGAGCTTTCCATATCCATCACGTACACATTCCCTTTTCTGGGAGCAATCAACACTACCTTCCAGTCCTTGTTGAATACGATGCCCTGAGCAACATTGAATAAGACTTGATAGCCATCGTCACACAGTTGGCTTACACTGATCAAGTTATATTTCAAACCATTCACAAAATGCAACACGTGTGAACTTGACTTGTCCATTGTTCAGAACACCATATCCCTCAGTCTTTCCACAACCATCATTTCCAAAAGTGATGGAGGGTCCATCAGAAATGGTGAACTCCTCTAGTAGGGTCTTACATCCGGTCATAGTCCTGCCAGCTGCACTGTCAAGATACCAGATATACTTCTTTCGATCGCCCTACACATACACCAGATATTTATCAGTTAGATTTGGGAACCCATCGACTGATAGGTTCACTGGACCCTCCCTTATAGGTCCCTGGGGCAATTTGGTTCAGTTCACTTTCTTCAACAGTGGTCTTAGTTGAAAAGACCACTGGGGTTGATAGTTTTAAAACCTTTTTCTTTTTTCTCAACTGGAGAAATAGATTTGTCTTTCTTAGCAAAAGGTTTTGTGTTTTGTCTAGGGCCAGATGAAGTACCCTCAATAAAGTTTAATCTTGCATTAAAACTTTGTAATTGACGAGTCAGAATTTGAATCTGGCTCTCTAACATGGACAAAACATTTTCTTCAGATGATACCTTAGCCTTTCCAGTCCAAGGCTTTGGTAGGGGATTGGTCTGAGGCAAAGGCTTGTTCCGATAAACCTCTTTAACTGGAGCAGCCATCTGGAGCGCTCCAGTCTTAACCTCTGGGGATTGAACTGGGTAAAAGTTGGTCTTGGGAGTTACAGGCTTATCATAAACAGTGGTTGGCCTGAACTCCTCTGGTAATCGATCGATTACTGGTATTAATGATGCTATATTAGTATTTCCATCTAAATATGCACGTTTTTGAGCATGAAATTGTTTTACTGCAGCATCATATGGCTTTTTGGTTTCTAGCCATGACTTAATCACCAGTTTTTCTTTCTCTAAAATGATCTCAAGATCTTGTTTTTCTTGAATCAATTGTTCAGTTACCAGAACCTGGGCTTGAAATGACAGTTCAATGTCTTGAAGTTCTTTTAATTTTGATTTTAAAGCATTTATTTTAGAAGAATCTGTTTCTAGACCATTTACACAATCAGATCTAACAGTTTCTACAAAAATTAAATTAGAATTTAAAGCTTCAGCAATGTCCAGTTTTAGTTCTTGGTCAGTTGCATTATCATAATCACTAACCTTTTTGATAACAATGTCCACCCATCGTCCAGATGTGATATCTTCCTTCACCAGGAGCTCTTCGTCTGCCAGAGCCATGTAACAGCAATCTCTTTCTTCTTCTTCATCAACAGATGAGTCATCAGAAGGAATCCACTTCTCTTCAGTTGTAGCAATCATGCACTTATTATTTGTTTCAATTTGTTGTGACAATGGTGTCATCTCCTCCTTCATGTTGGTTTAAAAGTTCATCCCACATGGTTTTAGCACTAGGAAAAAGAACTAGTGTGGGAATTAGGGTTTCTGGAACGGCCCCGAGGATCATGTTTTTGAGAAGGGTGTCTAGATTCACCAATCTCCTCTCCTTTTCTGACTAATGTTCCTCCCTCTTTTCCCTTTCTCTTCTAGATCCAGAAGGATCAAGAAGGGGATTGAGAGGTGATGTTGGTATATATGGACCTTCGTTTAAAATCTTCATCATGTTCCTCTCAATACCAGTGACATGCAAAACCATCCTAGCCTTCCACGTACCAAATTCATCACTGTTCCCACTGAATTTAGGAACAGGATTATTTGAGTATGGAGAAGCAGGAGTAGGAGGAGAAGGAGGTGGATTAGTGTTATTGACAATTGGTGGTTCATTTTGATCATTAATGTTTGCATTAGGATCGGGACCAAGACTAAAACCTTGTGTATTTTCTTGGTTAGCCATCAAGAAACAGATCTAGGCAATGTTTAGCCTTCTGCTCTGATACCAAATGTGAGTCCCTTTAAGTTCGAGATGGTTAAACCAGGAAAGTGCAAAATACAACAAGTCTAATAAGCACTAGAATGGACTAGTATTACTTTAATATTAATGCAAGTATATAAATAAAGTAATACAAGACTTAAAGCAATAAACAAATAAAGTGGAACATTATATATTTTTCATGGGTATTTTATTTATGATGTTTAAATAAAACACAAGGTTGTTGCGGAATCAAGATAATACAATAAGTATATATCCTAACAACCTATGAGTTACAAATGATCTATATTTGTCAAATAACTCTTTAGGATCGAGATACTTAAAGTTGTGAAGTATCCCGGTTTAAGATCGAGAGTATTTGGACAAATTCACTTCAATGCAAAATGAATGCTTAAAAGTATTTTTGTCAAGGAAATGACTTTGTATTTATAGGCAACAAAATTCACCAGTGAATTTTGTGCCGTACAAATATGGTTGCATACATTTAATGATCCGACAAGAACATAAATGTATTGGATAAGGAATAAGGATAAAGTCACATCAAGTGCAAGTGTATCCTTTTATCCAACCACCTTAACACACGTATACTTTGGTAAAGAACAAGTGGATTGTTCTTTGGAAAGTGTGTAAAGGGAAAAGTCAATCCTTGATATCAGTGTTCAGACTTGCAGGATCTAGAACACTGATAATCCTCCAGTGAACAGATCTGGTAAGACTTTCCAGTGGACTCCGCCATTTGTTAAGTCTTCTTTCTTCAGACTTCAGTCTTTGACTTCAGTCAAAATGTCTTCAGTAGAGTTGATCTGGACTGGGGTGAAGTCCAGTAAGCTCATCTGGAGAATACTCCAGATTTCCTATACAAGTATTTGCTCACTGGTCTTCAATTATTTCTGGACAAATCTTCAGAGGGACTCCAGATTCCAAGTCTGGAGTAGGTCCAGTAGAACACGTTTCTGGACAGATCTTCAGTGAGGCTCCAGTAGTCGCGTCTGGAGCGAGTCCAGTAAATCTGGACTAAATCTGGATCTAACAGAAAGACTCAAAATAATTTTCTGACTAAAATTCGTTTTGTTTGAAAATGGCAACTGGAGAACTCTCCAGTTGGAAATTGGCGCTGGACTAATCCTCCAGTGACCAGATTCAGTCTTGTCTTAATATTTTTTTATAACGTTAGAAATACTTGGTCAATATTTGTGATACGTGATGGTACTCGAGTGTTTTAAACCACTTGATATCGTCATCTGACGTGTTTAAAGTCATTTTAGTATATGAAAACTGTATTTATTGGGAAAATGAAAATTAGTGGGCGCGTGAGTAAGTTAAGCCATCGTAGCATTTAATGCTGACACAATTAATTATGTTTTTATTTCAAAATTCAAACTTATTTTGTTAAAATATCTACAAAATTGATTTTGTTAAATAAAATATAATTTTTGGTATTTCATTGGGATCTTGAACTCCTTATAAATACCCTTATTTACTCTGATCACATTTACTTCCCTTTACATTCTTTCATTTACTTCCCAATCATCTAAAATTGCTTCATTTCTCTCTCTGCTTCATAAATCAAGAACCCTAATTCCTAAATTTCAATTTCAATTTCAAATGGCACCTAAATCATCCCGTTCAAGAGATGTAAATCTCTTAACTGTCCCATATGCTTCTTCACCAAATGTCAAACAGGCACCTGGTGCTCCTAGTAACACTTCGCTCATCAAATTAAATCCAAATAATCCGATGGCGAGTTTACAAGGAACCCAAGGGTCCAATACCCTTATTGGCAGAATCCAAAGATTTTTGAAGGATTCTCCAATTGGACCCTCATTCTCTCTAAACCCACGCAAGATGTTTCACGACTACTTGTGTGAGTTTTGGTACACTGCTACTCTTTCTTCCGATTGTTCTTCCATCACTTTCACATTAAAGGTGGAACAGTCCAGTGTACCTTATCAGCAGATGTGTTGAGGGATGCCTTACACCTCAACTACTGGAGAGAGGGTGAATCTCCAGTTGTCATCACCCTAAACATTAATATTCGCCAAGTCCTCCTTGAAATGGGACATAAGGAGTGCTTAGAGAAAGGGGTTTTGAAGACAAAGGGTGCGATGACCATGAAGGGTCTTACACCTTCATGGAGGTATTTTTTTCATCCACCTTGTGGAAAGTATGGGTGGGAGTTCTGGTGGACTTGACCAGATTAACTCTGCACAAGCAGAGATGGCATACTGCTTGTGGAATGGATTGAGAGTGGATTTTGCTGATATCTTATTTAGAAGCCTGGTTCAAAAACTGAAGGGCACCAGGGGACTATGCATCCCCTTCTCAAGATTTCTCTCTCTTTGTTTTCTACAAATTCTGGGCAGTGAAGCTTATTCAAGCACAGATTCACCTTACACTGTCCCAGATTTGTTAAGGAATCTAGACTCTTTATTATCTGAAGCTGGAGAGGTCGAGATTCCAGATTGAATGCGGCTGGCATTCGCCAAAACCGATGCACCAATCCCAGGTGAGTCGGAAAGACAACTGGGCGGGCCTCAAAATAATGAGGGACCCTCCAGTTCGTCTGATGTTATGGTTGTGGATAGAGCAACTATAACTGAGGCAACTCCACTGACCTCTATCCCTGGTGAAGATACCTCGGTATCTGATCCTCCAACAGATGCACCCAACCAGGAAACTGGGGAAGGTCATCTGGAGACTGACCCATCTGGTCAGCCCTCAGTTACATTCATGGATCTGGACATAAATGTTAATGACGAGGAAATCCTTATAGAGTCTTCAGATTCTGAAGGTACTGCATCAGACTTGGAGATTTTTGATTCTGCTGTACAAGATCAAAACCCTTCATCTCCAGTCTCGCTTCCAGATGCTTCAATTTCAGTTTCACCATCCCAAGAAAATGAGCCTATAAATATTCCTTTTCCCACTTATAACTATATGTCTGGAAACAGACGTATGGCACCATCACCATCTGGGCAATTCTGTGAGTCCCAAATATAGATGATTAACTTAAACCCGACTGGCAAGTACAACTGATCTTGATGGACAAGTTCAGTTTACGATCCAGATATGGATAACAAGAAACAATTGACTTAAAGTAAAATGCAAGAACTAAATGGCAGAAACTATATAGAGATATATATATGTATAATCAAGTATGTAGCATTGAGACACGTTGTTTTCTTTCTAATGTATTTGATTTATTGATATATAAACAAATACAAGGATTGTTGCGGAACAACGATAAACACCCAAGTGTAAGTATCTAAACAATCCTGAAAAACAAGTGATCTAATTAACTTGGAAATACTCGTAAGTTTACTTAGAGTATATCTCACAAGTTGCAATGCTAAAGTTTCAGCCTTTTGCAAGTTGTGAGAAGACTTTGTATTTATAGACCAAGTCCATGATGATGTGGACAAGATCGTACAAATGTGGTTGTGAGCATTTAAGGAATTAAACCTAATTCCTTATGTGCTCAACTAGGAAGAGTATATAAGTCAGTTGATGTGACTTATAGTACTATGTTCCAAACCTATACTTTTACCTTGTACCTTTTATTATAGATAAATCTATTAACTGGGTAAAGGTATGTAAAGTAAAAAGTCTTCCTCGTAATCAGTGTAAAGTGTTGTAATACTTTACACTGAGATGCTTCAGTCTTCGATCTGGTAGAATCACTCTTTGCTCGCTTCTGAGATGATTCTCATACTTCAGTCTTTGACTTCAGAATGAG
>CM067167.1:205077536-205106215 GCA_034093135.1 Erigeron breviscapus | reverse complement strand
CAAAACTCACGCTATCCAGTGTCCATGATCCACAATCCATAATTGGGAGATTAAACACCTTTTTTCTCTCATGTCCACTGTATGGTGCCCTAACTTTAAATCCAGAAAAGATGTATCACGATTATCTTTGTGAATTCTGGTATACAGCCGAATACAATGAGGCAAATTCCTGTATTGCCTATTCTCTTGAGCAAGGACCAGACCCTTGAATATGTCTGTACATTCTCTCAGAATGGCTCTTCAGTTAAATTATCTAGATGAGAATGAGCTGGCAATACCACTCCCTACTGGTATTAACTTCAGGGAGGTATGCAGATTAATGGGGCATACAGAGATAGTTGATGAAAATGGTCAGTTGTTGAGGAAAGGGACCATTTATATGAGTAGACTGACGGATTCGTGGAGATACTTCTTCACACACATCGTCGAGTGTCTTGGAGGCAGTTCTGGAGGATTGGATCAAATCAATCAAACACACCTCCAGATTGCCTATTGTTTATGGTTTGGGCTAAGGGTTGATTTCGCCCAGATATTCTTTGAAGATCTGGTGGAACGTATAAAGGCGAAGGGGAGAAAGCCATTCGTGCCATATATTCGCTTTCTTTCACTTATATTCAAGAATGCCCTTGGAGCCCAGTACGATTTTGAAACCACTCACTTCTCAATGAGTGAGTATATGAGAGATCTGGCCAACTTGAGGTCCAGAGATGGAGAGGTAGATATTCCTCCAGCAATGCTGACACTTCAAAGAATTGAAGAGAATGTGGCACCAGTAAGGGTACAAGTTGTTGATGTACCTACTGGTAGTGAAGATGTTCAGGTTGTTGAAATGGTACAACCTATAAGGCAAGTGGCTCCAGAAAGTTCAAGTCAAGCAGTTGTTGAGCTTTCCAGACGACCAAGATCACATAGGCGTCTGATGAGAGGTGGAGTCCAGGTAAACCCATTAACCCATCCTGGTGATATTATGAATATTGATGGGTCTCCCATCTTTGAAGAGGAAAATATTGATCCTTCTGTACAATCTGAATAGAGAGTGGACACTGAAGTCCAGGCTGTTGTACGAGAAGAGGCTGTTGAAGTTGTTCAGACTGAAGAACAAGCTTCTGGTGAGCAAGAGGCTTCACTGGATTTAAATGTGGAAGCTGGTGAACAGATAGATGTGGCTGGTGCTTCTTTTTGGGACGAGACTGACTCTCCTATTTCTGGAGGTCAGAATTTGGATGTTAATATGGATTTTTTGGGCGAAGATGTACAGATTGAAACTTCACCAGAAATGCCACCTCCTCCACCAGAAACCGAAACACCTCAACCAGAAATACCACTTCCTACACCAGAAATGCCACCACCAGAACCTTCAATGCCACCACCACCACCACCACCACCACCACCAAGACACTCGACGATGTGTGTGAAGAAGTATCTCTACGAATCCGTCAGTCTACTCATATAAATGGTCCCTTTCCTCAACAACCCCATACTTCACACCATTCATTCAACCAACACAAACTCAATCACCACCAGTAAACCCAACTGAACAAAGTGTGCCAGTCTCAAATGTTGAAACTGAAGAGGACTGGACACAAGTACCATTGATGACCAGAGTGACTTCTCACCTGGAACAACCCAGTGGTCTCTCCACTTCTTCTTCCACCGAGGTCCAAGGCCTTCTTAGTAGGGTGGCGGACCTGGAGAGATCACTCCAGTCATCTTCCCAGGTTATTTCTGACTTCAAATCAATGTTGTCAAATAATATAGCGTCAGAAATGAACCTTTTTGCTGGGAATGAAAAAATGGTGTTTGATAAGTTGGATGAACTGGTACTGGCCACGAATGTTAATTCTCAAAATATAAGGGTGGCAGTACAAGGGTTGGAAGGCAAGATTATGAACTCTGTTGAGACTGCAGTGGAGAATAAGGTTGTGCAACCACTGGCAGGTCTTAAAGAAGAAGTTGAGAAGATTGTGACAAGAGTTGGTGCACTGGAGAGCAGGCCAACATTTGACCAGACTGATCTGGTCAACACTCTCAGTGAAGAAGTTGTTAGAAAGGTTAGGGATGATATGCTGAAGACAATCACTGATGATATCTCTAATTCTGTTCTAAGAAATATTCAAGAGAGCTTGTTGCCAGAAGTTGTTAAGATGATTGAGGTTGAGCTGCCAAAGGACTTGCCAGAATCAATTGAAAATATCAAAATGGAAGTCCAGGCACTCAAGACTGGTATGACTGCTTCCTTGCCAGAACAAGGAAGAACCTTTGGCTCACTGGATAGGCACATGATGGAAGAGTTATGGAATGATCTGAAGTCAAGGACTAGAGATCAATCCAAGGGGGAAAAATTGTCAATTCCATCATCTGGTGTCCAAGAAAGTTTAAGGAAGAAGAGAGAGGTTGTAAGGGCAGTCGCTACTGAAAGTGTTGTTCAGAGAAGGCAAGTGACTGGTACTGATGCCAGTGCACGTATGGCCCAGAGAGCACTTGGCACTGAAGCCAATGTGCAGACTGAAGAAGAGGCTGCTGGTACTGAAGCCAGTGAGCCCCAGTTCGAAAGCTTCCCAGACATTCCTACCACACTGAAGGCTGTAAAAGGAAAAGAAAAGTGGTGTCTGGTGAAGAAGAAGAACAAATTGAAGATATTGACAACGAAACTTCAAGGAAGTTGCAACAACAGTGTATCATGATCGAAATCTTCAAGGAAAATCAAAGAAATGAACTGCTGGCCCATCATAGGGATATGGCTACAATGGGTACTCTGGACTCCTACAACGCTGGCAGGTTAGGCGTAAACATTGAAGTTTTTAAAAGGATGAAGGAGGATCCCAGAGTTCATCAGTGTCTTGATGCACTGGATGATGTACATATACGCTCGTTCTATGCTGAAGAAGAGCAGGTATATGACTCACTGATCTATGGTGTAACCATTCCAGAGTTGATCAGACAAAGAAAGGAGGAGCTGGTGAGCCTCCAGAAGAAGATTAGAAAAAATGCTGGTGCTCTGGAATTGGAATATAGAAAGAGAATGACTGGTCTACCCAAGCTTACAGCCAAGCAACTGAAGGCAATTAAAGATGGTGATGTTAGCACTTTTATTCCTCTGGATACAACTCTGAAGATCAATAGACAAGAACACCAGTCCACTGAAGGACAACAGAGTGGTGTATCCAGGGAAACTGAAGATATGGTTCAGTTGGCTAAGCAAAAGGCTAAATATGATGAAATGATGAAGTTCAGGGCCAATGCAAGAAGAATAATTAATGCTGAAATCACACTGGCTGAACATCATCAAGGTATGACCAGGTTTAATGTAAAGTTGACCAGAGAAGGTAACTTTACTGATGAAGGAAAAGATACTTCAGTCCAAGCATTTGGATGGACTGAACTAAAGGAGATTGGAATGACTTTCAAAGGCAAGACTGATCTCTCTCCAGACGTGAAGGCTTTTATGAAAAGAATTGAGAAAGTCTGGAAGAGAATTCAACAAATGGAAGCTGTGTTGGGTCTGAGACCACCAGTGTCTGTTCCATCATCTCCATCTCCTAAGAGGAAGGCCACTGAAGATGCACCAGGGCATTCATCGAGAAGAAGGGCCTGAACTCTTACCATTGTACTTGTTGTAATTATTTGTTTATGAAAGTTGTAATTATTTTCCTTTTTGATGAAAGTAATAATAGTTGCAAGTTTTTAATTTTTACAAGTAGAATGACCAGATTTAGTCTAAGTTAGAACTTAAAAGATGAAACTGAAAACACTCATGATCTATAAAGTGTTTTCCAGTAACTTAGATTTTTTAGACTTAAATCGACCAAGTGTTTTCCAGACATACAAATTTGTATATCTATAAGTCTGAAAAATACTTGCATTATTTCTAAACAAATAGGGGGAATTTGTTAGGTCCAGATTTAGTCCAGACTTACTGGACTGGCTCCAGACTGGACTACTGGAACCTTATTTAGGTTTGTTAAGAAAACTTGTTTTGCTGGTCTCGCTCCAGACCCGACTACTGGAGCCTCACTGAAGATCTGACCAGAAAACGTTTCTACTGGACCTACTCCAGACTTGGAATCTGGAGTCCCTCTGAAGATTTGTCCAGAAATAATTGAAGACTAGTGAGCATTTACTTGTATAGATAATCTGGAGCATTCTCCAGATTAGCTCACTGAAGACTTCACCCCAGTCCAGATCTACTCTACTGAAGACATTCTGACTGAAGTCAAAGACTGAAGTCTGAAGGAAGAAGACTTAACAAATGGCGGAGTCCACTGGAAAGTCTTACCAGATCTGCACACTGGAGGATTGTTAGTGTTCTAGATCCTGCAAGTCTGAACACTAATATCGAGGTTTGACTTATGCCTTTAACACACTTTCCAAAGAACAATCCACTTGTTCTTTAACAATGTAAACGTGTGTTAAGGTGGTTGGATAATAGGATACACTTGCACTTGATGTGACTTTATCCTTATTCTTATCCAATACATTTAATGTTCTTGTCGGATCATTAAATGTATGCCAACCATATTTGTACGGCACAAATTCACTGGTGAATTTGTTGCCTATAAATACTAAGTCATTCCTTGAACAAAACTACTTTTAAGCATTCCTTTTGCATTTAAGTGAATTTGTCCAAATACTCTCGATCTTAAACAGGGATACTTCACAACTTTAAGTATCTCGATCCCAAAGAGTTATTTGACAAACATAGATCATATTGTAACTCATAGGTTGTTAGGATACTCACTTAATTGTGTTATCTTGATTCCGCAACAACCTTGTATTTTATTTAAACATCAATAAATGAAATACCCATGAAACATACATAATGGTCCACTTTATTTGTTTATTGCTTTAAGTCTTGTATTACTTTGTTTATATATCTTGCATCTTTATTTACAAGTAATACTAGTCCATATCTAGTGATTATTAGACTTGTTGTATTTTACACTTTCTATTGGTTAACCATCTCGTTAATTAAGGGACTCACATTGTTCATTCTTCATGAGAAAGGTAATCTGTTAATGGTACAAATTTATGTTGATGATATTATTTTTGGGTCTACTGATGAAAATATGTGCAAGAAATTTTCAAAAATCATGTCCACTGAATATGAAATGAGTCTGATGGGTGAATTAACATATTTTCTTGGACTCCAGATTAAACAAAACAAAAATGGCATTTTTATTAATCAGGAGAAATATGTTAGAGATCTTTTAAAGAAATATGATATGAACTCTTCACCATCTAAACCAACTCCAATTTCTGCACCACTGACACTGGATTCTGATCCAGATGGCAAACCAGTGAACACCACTGTCTATAGAGGCATGGTTGGTTCACTGATGTATTTAACTGCCAGTAGACCAGATATTATGTTTTCAACATGTTTATGTGCCAGATATCAGTCTAATCCAAAGGAATCTCATGTGCTTGCTGTAAAGCGCATACTGAAGTACCTTAAAGGTGTCCCCAGTCTAGGTCTTTGGTACCCCAAAGGCTCAGGCATGGATCTAATGGGTTATTCAGATTCAGATCATGCAGGTTGTAAGATAGATAGGAAATCCACAACTGGTGGATGTAATTTCCTAGGTGGCAAACTGGTCAGCTGGACCAGTAAGAAGCAAACTTCAGTTTCATTGTCCACTGTTGAAGCTGAATACGTGTCTGCAGCCAGTTGTTGTGCTCAGATACTCTGGATGAAGAACCAGTTGCTTGATTATGGTATTAAATATTCAAAGACTCCAATCTTTTGTGACAATACCAGTGCCATCGCTATCTCAAACAATCCAGTCATGCACTCCAGAACGAAGCACATTGATCTAAGGTATCACTTCATTCGTGATCATATTATGAAAAATAACATTGAACTCCATTTTATTCCCACTGACAAACAACTCGCTGACATTTTTACCAAACCTCTGGATGTCAAAACTTTTGAATATCTTGTTGGTGAGTTGGGAATGTTAAATCCTTAAATCTGGTGACTGCTCAGATATTGAACGCCTTAGTGTACTATCTTTGCATTATTAGATTTCTGGAGCAACATTCCAGGGAAAGACTTAAAAAATATTTTCTATTAAAACTGTTTTAAATTCAGGGGGAATTTATTTTCTCACTGGACAAACTCTTCAGAAAATATTACTGGTGCTTTGTAAATGTGTCCCTCTCACTGGTCACTGGACAGGTTGAAGTGCGTGTTTGAGTTGACTTATGTCTTCTTGTAAATATGTCCCTCTCATTTGTCTGTATTAGTTGACGTGCAAGTTTGAGGTTACCAGTCTTTCAAAAATTGGTTTTCACTGGTACTTTACTGGAGTGTCCCTCCAGTGTACCATCAGTACATGTTCACTGGACTAATCCATCAGTGATACTGGAAGGTCTAGTCAACCTCCAGATGCACTGAAATATGTCATAATATTTTCTAAATACTTGGTCTTTGTGTGTGCCACGTAAGCAAATCTTTTTGAAAATATCTTAATCCTACGTGGCATGTAATTTTTTCAACGCAATGATGGTCTTTTTACCTTGGGAAAACAAAAAGTACAAGTTGTTACTGTTTTGTGGGCTGTAAACCGTTATGCATTTATGTGTGATGTGATGTAATTAATGCGGATCTCAAACCCGATCAAAAATTTAATTTGATAATTTCAAATCAAGACGTTTGAGTTCCACATTGTTTCTCCTATATATACCCACTTTCAATTTCAATAGCATTTACTTCGAACATTACTCCCAAATCTTTCAAATTCCTTCATTTATTTCTCTCTTCATTCAATTTCCAATCATATTTATCTCTCATATTTACTCCATTTCATTAAATTCTTTCATCAAATCTTCATCATAACCTATACATATTCAATTTCATTTTCATCTATTCTCATAAATGGCACCTAGACAGTCAAGATCTCTTAGAAATCTGCTTGCCAATGAATACATGCCTTCGGAAAATGTTGATAGGGCACCTCATATCAATCTTGAGGCAAGTACAATAAGAATAAATATGAATAACTGGATGGCCAGACTATCTCTGTCCAGTGTTCATGATGCCCAATCGATCATTGGGAGATTAAATTCTTTCATCAAATCTTCATCATAACCTATACATATTCAATTTCATTTTCATCTATTCTCATAAATGGCACCTAGACAGTCAAGATCTCTTAGAAATCTGCTTGCCAATGAATACATGCCTTCGGAAAATGTTGATAGGGCACCTCATATCAATCTTGAGGCAAGTACAATAAGAATAAATATGAATAACTGGATGGCCAGACTATCTCTGTCCAGTGTTCATGATGCCCAATCGATCATTGGGAGATTAAATTCTTTCTTTCTTTCTTTGCCCATTATATGGTGCATTAACATTAAATCCTGGTAGGATGTATCACGAGTACCTATGTGAATTCTGGTACTCCGCTCAATATGACGATGAAACTTCATCGATCATCTACACTCTCAAGGGAGGTACCAAATCCCTTGGTTTCACAGCTAGTCTTCTCAGGTCTGTTCTCCAGTTAAGTTATCATGAACAGAATGAGTTGCCTATCGAACTTCCCACTGGTATCAACACAAGGGAAGTGTGCAGGTTAATGGGGCATACAGATATACTGGATGAGCATGGGCAGCTATCCAGAAAGGGGACTATCTACATGAGCAAGCTGACAGACTCATGGAGATATTTCTTCACACACATTGTTGAGTGTTTAGGAGGCAGTTCTGGAGGGTTAGACCAGATCAATCAAACCCACCTCCAGATTGCCTATTGCTTGTGGTTTGGGCTAAGAGTGGATTTTGCCCAAATCTTTTTTGATGACCTGGTAGAGTGCCTAAGAGTAAAGGGAAGAAAACCATTTGTGCCTTATATTCAATTCCTTTCTCTTATGTTTCAGAATGCACTTGGCGACCAGTATGATATGGATACCACTCACTTTTCTATGAGTGAGTATATGAGGGACCTAGTCAATCTTAGGTCTCCAGTGGATGAGGTAGATATTCCTCAGTCCATGCTTTCCTTCCAAAGGGAAGAAGTTAAAATGGGTCCAGATCGAGTTCAAGATGTTGAAGGACCATCTGGTGATGATGTACAGATAATAGAGGTTGTACAGCCCATAAGACAAGTTGCTCCAGAAGGTCAAGGTCAAGAAGTTGTTGAACCTTCCAGACGACCTAGAACTAATAGGCGTCTGATGAGAGCTGGAATCCAGGTGATGTTATGAATCTGGATGGGTCACCTATCTTTGAATCTGAAGAGGTTGTTGGGCAAGAAATTGATGAACAAGCTGAAAATGTTGCCCAGGTTGTTGAAGAAATTGTTGAAGATGTTCAGTCTGTTGAACATGCTTCTGGTGAGCAAGAGGCTCCACTGGACTTGAATGTTGATGTTGGTGAACAAGAGAATGTAGAGACTGGTGAACAGTCTGGTGAACAGACAGTTGGGATTACTCAAGAATGGGATGATGTTGACTCCCCAATGTCTGAAGGGTTTGATATAAATATGAATTTTCTGGGTGAAGATGTACAAGAAGAAGAAATTCTACCAGAAATACCAACACCTTCACCAGAAATACCCACACCTACACCAGAAAATGCCACCACCAGAACCAAACATGTCACCACCACCACCACCTTCAATTCCAGAACACACCCAATACTTCACTCCAGCAACCACTCAACCTTTACAATCTCAACCTTCTTCTCGTGCGCCGGAGTCACCAGTTGCAATGTCTGAAGCTGCAACTGAAGAGGACTGGGCACAAGTTCCTTTAATGACCAGAATACCCTCATCTCTTGAACCTCCCACTGGTCTCTCCACTTCTTCTTCTGCCGAGGTCCAAGGCCTTCTTAGTAAGGTGGCGGACCTGGAGAGATCACTCCAGAGCTCTTCCCAGGTTATTTCTGATTTTAAGTCCTTATTGTCAACTAATTTAGCTTCAGAAATGAACTTGTTTGCTGGAAATGAGAAGATGGTGTTTGAGAAGTTAGATGAACTGGTACTGGCCACAAATCGCAATTCTGAAAACATTAAAGTGGCAGTCCAGGGTTTGGAAACAAGACTGGTAAGTTCTGTTCAGACTGCAGTGAAAGATGAATTAGTACAACCACTGGCAGGTCTGAAAGAAGAAGTTGAGAAGCTGGTTACAAGGGTAAGCTCTCTGGAGAGTAGGCCCACACTGGACCAGAGTGCAGTTGTTAGTACTCTGAGTGATGCATGTACAAGGAAGTTCAGAAACAACATGTTAAAAGAATTATGTGAAGAAGTTTCTGAGACTGTCCTACGTAGCATTTATGATGGGGTATTACCCCAAATAGAGAAGCTACTGGATGAGAAGTTGCCACAACACTTGCCTTCAGCTGTTGAAAATATTCAGAAGGAAGTGCAGGCACTCAAGAAAGTTGTGTCTGAAACAACTCCAGTACAAGGTACATCTTTTGGTCCACTAGACAGACTCATGCTTGAACAATTGTGGAATGATCTCAAGTCAACTACTGGAGATCGTTCCAAGGGGGAAAGGTCGTCTGGTGACCAAACTGAAAGACAAGCATATGGCACTGAAGCCGGGCTTACTGAAACACAAAGAGCATATGGCACTGAAGCCGGGCTAACTGAAGAGGTTACTGGTACTGAAGCCAGTGAACCCCAGTTTGAAACCTTCCCAGATATTTCTACTACACTGAAGGCTGTTAAAGGAAAGGAAAAAGTTGTGTCTGGTGAAGAGGAAGAACAAACTGAAGATGTTGATAATGAAACTTCAAGGAAGTTAGAGCAAGAATGCATCATGATTGAAATTTTTAAAAGAAATCAAAAGGATGAACTGCTGGCCCATCAAAGGGAGATGGCAACAATGGGAACTCTGGACTCCTACAATGCTGGAAGGTTAGGCATTAACATTGAAGTCTATAAAAGGATGAAAGATGATCCCAGAGTTCATCAATGCCTAAATGCATTAGATGATGTTCATGTACGCTCGTTCTACGCTGAAGAAGAGCAAGTCTATGATTCACTTATTTATGGCGTGAGTGTACCAGAACTCATCAGACAAAGAAAAGCTGAACTGGTAAGTCTCTAGAAGAAAATAAGAAAGAATGCTGGTGCTCTGGAGATAGAGTACAGAAAAAGACTTACTGGTTTACCTAAGTTGACTGCCAGACAGATCAAAGCAATCAGAGATGCTGATGTAAGTACTTTCATTCCCCTGGACACTTCTCGAAGAATAAATCGTCAAGAACTCCAAACTGCTGTAGAGCAAAGGAGAGTGTCCAAGGATACTGAAGATTTGATCAAGCAAGCCAAGCTGAAAGAAAAATACAATGAAATGTTGAACTTCAGGGCTGATGCAAGAAAGATCACTGGTGCTGAAATCAAGTTGGCTGAAGATCATGAAGGCATGTCTAAGTTAGAACTTAAAAGATGAAACTGAAAACACTCATGATCTATAAAGTGTTTTCCAGGCATACAAATTTGTATATCTATAAGCCTGAAAATACTTGCATTATTTCTAAACAAATAGGGGGAATTTGTTAGGTCCAGATTTAGTCCAGATTTAGTCTAAGTTAGAACTTAAAAGATGAAACTGAAAACACTCATGATCTATAAAGTGTTTTCCAGGCATACAAATTTGTATATCTATAAGCCTGAAAATACTTGCATTATTTCTAAACAAATAGGGGGAATATGTTAGGTCCAGATTTAGTCCAGATTATAACTTAATTGATGAAACTGAAAACACTCATGATCTATAAAGTGTTTTCCAGGCATACAAATTTGTATATCTATAAGCCTGAAAATACTTGCATTATTTCTAAACAAATAGGGGGAATTTGTTAGGTCCAGATTTAGTCCAGATTTACTGGACTGGACTTCCAGATTTAGGTTTGTTAAGAAAACTTTAGTCCAGATTTAGTCCAGATTTAGTCCAGATTTAGTCCAGATTTAGTCCAGATTTATACTATTTATCAGTTGATGAATGTAATAATAGTTGCAATTTTTTATTTTTATAAGTAAATGATCAGATTTAGTCTAAGTTATAACTTATTTGATGAAACTGAAAACACTCATGATCTATAAAGTGTTTTCCAGGCATACAAATTTGTATATCTATAAGCCTGAAAATACTTGCATTATTTCTAAACAAATAGGGGGAATTTGTTAGGTCCAGATTTAGTCCAGATTTACTGGACTGGCTCCAGACTGGACTACTGGAACCTTATTTAGGTTTGTTAAGAAAACTTGTTTTGTCCAGATTTAGTCCAGATTTAGTCCAGATTTAGTCCAGATTTAGTCCAGATTTAGTCCAGATTTAGTCCAGATTTAGTCCAGATTTAGTCCAGATTTAGTCCAGATTTAGTCCAGATTTAGTCCAGATTTAGTCCAGATTTAGTCCAGATTTAGTCCAGATTTAGTCCAGATTTAGTCCAGATTTAGTCCAGATTTAGTCCAGATTTAGTCCAGATTTAGTCCAGATTTAGTCCAGATTTAGTCCAGATTTAGTCCAGATTTAGTCCAGATTTAGTCCAGATTTATACTATTTATCAGTTGATGAGTAATAATAGTTGCAATTTTTTATTTTTATAAGTAAATGATCAGATTTAGTCTAAGTTATAACTTAATTGATGAAACTGAAAACACTCATGATCTATAAAGTGTTTTCCAGGCATACAAATTTGTATATCTATAAGCCTGAAAATACTTGCATTATTTCTAAACAAATAGGGGGAATTTGTTAGGTCCAGATTTAGTCCAGACTTACTGGACTGGCTCCAGACTGAGACTTTACCAGTTTAGTAATAATTAGTAATTTTTTATTTTTATAAGTAAGATGACCAGATTTAGTCTAAGTTATAACTTAATTGATGAAACTGAAAACACTCATGATCTATAAAGTGTTTTCCAGGCATACAAATTTGTATATCTATAAGCCTGAAAATACTTGCATTATTTCTAAACAAATAGGGGGAATTTGTTAGGTCCAGATTTAGTCCAGATTTACTGGACTGGCTCCAGACTTAGGACTGGTCAACTTAGATCCTTATTTAGTCCAGATTTAGTCCAGATTTAGTCCAGATTTAGTCCAGATTTAGTCCAGATTTAGTCCAGATTTAGTCCAGATTTAGTCCAGATTTAGTCCAGATGTAAATTGTATACTATTTATCAGTTGATGAATGTAATAATAGTTGCAATTTTTTATTTTTATAAGTAAATGATCAGATTTAGTCTAAGTTATAACTTAATTGATGAAACTGAAAACACTCATGATCTATAAAGTGTTTTCCAGGCATACAAATTTGTATATCTATAAGCCTGAAAATACTTGCATTATTTCTAAACAAATAGGGGGAATTTGTTAGGTCCAGATTTAGTCCAGATTATAACTTAATTGATGAAACTGAAAACACTCATGTTCGACTAAAGTGTTTTCCAGGCATACAAATTTGTATATCTATAAGCCTGAAAATACTTGCATTATTTCTAAACAAATAGGGGGAATTTGTTAGGTCCAGATTTAGTCCAGATTTACTGAGACTAGGCTCCAGATTTAGTCTAAGTTATAACTTAATTGATGAAACTGAAAACACTCATGATCTATAAAGTGTTTTCCAGTAAATTTGTATTCTATAAGCCTAAAAACACTTGATTATTTCTAAGTATTATTATTATTATTATTATTATTATTATTATTATTATTATTATTATTATTATTATTATTATTATTATTATTATTATTATTATTATTATTATTATTATTATTATTATTATTATTATTATTATTATTATTATTATTATTATTATTATTATTATTATTATTATTATTATTATTATTATTATTATTATTATTATTATTATTATTATTATTATTATTATTATTATTATTATTATTATTATTATTATTATTATTATTATTATTATTATTATTATTATTATTATTATTATTATTATTATTATTATTATTATTATTATTATTATTATTATTATTATTATTATTATTATTATTATTATTATTATTATTATTATTATTATTATTATTATTATTATTATTATTATTATTATTATTATTATTATTATTATTATTATTATTATTATTATTATTATTATTATTATTATTATTATTATTATTATTATTATTATTATTATTATTATTATTATTATTATTATTATTATTATTATTATTATTATTATTATTATTATTATTATTATTATTATTATTATTATTATTATTATTATTATTATTATTATTATTATTATTATTATTATTATTATTATTATTATTATTATTATTATTATTATTATTATTATTATTATTATTATTATTATTATTATTATTATTATTATTATTATTATTATTATTATTATTATTATTATTATTATTATTATTATTATTATTATTATTATTATTATTATTATTATTATTATTATTATTATTATTATTATTATTATTATTATTATTATTATTATTATTATTATTATTATTATTATTATTATTATTATTATTATTATTATTATTATTATTATTATTATTATTATTATTATTATTATTATTATTATTATTATTATTATTATTATTATTATTATTATTATTATTATTATTATTATTATTATTATTATTATTATTATTATTATTATTATTATTATTATTATTATTATTATTATTATTATTATTATTATTATTATTATTATTATTATTATTATTATTATTATTATTATTATTATTATTATTATTATTATTATTATTATTATTATTATTATTATTATTATTATTATTATTATTATTATTATTATTATTATTATTATTATTATTATTATTATTATTATTATTATTATTATTATTATTATTATTATTATTATTATTATTATTATTATTATTATTATTATTATTATTATTATTATTATTATTATTATTATTATTATTATTATTATTATTATTATTATTATTATTATTATTATTATTATTATTATTATTATTATGTCATTATTATTATTATTATTATTATTATTAATATTATTATTATTATTATTATTATTATTATTATTATTATTATTATTATTATTATTATTATTATTATTGTTATTATTATTATTATTATTATTATTATTATTATTATTATTATTATTATTATTATTATTATTATTATTATTATTATTATCATTATTATCATTCATTAGCATCCATTATTACAATATACAACTACTATTATTTTTATATTATTATATTATTATTATTATTATTTTTAAATAATTTATCATTATTATCATTATATTATTATTATTAACATTTTTATCATTATTATCATTATTATCATTATTATCATTATTATCATTATTATCATTATTATCATTATTATCATTATTATCATTATTATCATTATTATCATTATTATCATTATTATCATTATTATCATTATTATCATTATTATCATTATTATCATTATTATCATTATTATCATTATTATCATTATTATCATTATTATCATTATTATCATTATTATCATTATTATCATTATTATCATTATTATCATTATTAAATAGTCGAAATACCTAATATAGTTTCACAATTTAATTTGTATCTTAGTTAAAATCTATTTTATATTGTCAAAGTTTTTATTTATGTAATTAACTCATTCAGTATATTACACACTAGATTAAATCCATGCGTTGCATGGTAAATAATTGTTATTGAATAAGTATGTTGAAAATATATAATACATTTTTTAAAATTGAAGTATAAGACTACAATATTGTAACAACAATGTATTCAAATAATCTTATTTATTTAATAACTAATAAGTGAAATAAGAACTTTTAAAATTCAAATGATGAGAAAGAAAGATTCACTATATCATATTTAATTTAATGTTAAAATAATTTAATATAATTGATATGTAATTATTACTCTTATAATACTTAAATAAATACGTGATTAAGTTTAAAATTTGAAAATTTTTATTCATTAAATAATCCTTAAGTAATAGATTTGACTAAGTATTTTCCTTAAATAATATCATAAAATACTAAAAAGAGGGAAAAATAACAAATAAGCAAAAAATTAGTATTGTTGACACTCAAATACTTAAGCTACACTGATGTTAATTTATCCTCAAAAGTATTGTTAAATTACAATGAAAATATCCCAATCCTCCCAAGTAATGATATCTTTTTTAACCTATTTCTATTAAGGAAAAAAAAAAAAAAAAAAAAAAAAAAAAAAAAAAAAAAAAAAAAAAAAAAAAAAAAAAAAAAAAAAAAAAAAAAAAAAAAAAAAAAAAAAAAAAAAAAAAAATTATATTATTATTATTATTATTATTATTATTATTATTATTATTATTATTATTATTATTATTATCATTATTATCATTATCTTTATTACACACTAGATTAAATCCATGCGTTGCATGGTAAATAATTGTTATTGTAAAAGTATGTTAAAAATATATAATACATTTTTTAAAATTGAAGTATAAGACTACAATATTGTAACAACAATGTATTCAAATAATCTTATCTATTTAAGTCGGTTACACCATAAACGAATATATTTTGATAGTAATCAAATTGACTTGCTTTTTTTAGTAATATCTAAATCATGCAACAATGTAACAAAAAATGAAATCAAGAAATAGTATATAAATGATACTTGTTAAATAAACCATCAAAATAAGTTCTATTCTAATGCATTAAACATGATCTGAAAAAGGTTAATTTTCAAGAAATTAATAATTTATTAAACTTGAGTAAGATATTGGATTTTTATTTAATAACTAATAAGTGAAATAAGAACTTTTAAAATTCAAATGATGAGAAAGAAAGATTCACTATATCATATTTAATTTAATGTTAAAATAATTTAATATAATTGATATGTAATTATTACTCTTATAATACTTAAATAAATACGTGATTAAGTTTAAAATTTGAAAATTTTTATTCATTAAATAATCCTTAAGTAATAGATTTGACTAAGTATTTTCCTTAAATAATATCATAAAATACTAAAAAGAGGGAAAAATAACAAATAACAAAAAATTAGTTTGTTGACACTCAAATACTTAAGCTACACTGATGTTAATTTATCCTCAAAAGTATTGTTAAATTACAATGAAAATATCCCAATCCTCCCAAGTAATGATATCTTTTTTAACCTATTTCTATTAAAAAGAAAAAAAAAGAACTTATCGCCTAATGATCAAAAACGACTTTGGTGTTGTTGAAAATTTCATATCAATGAATAAATATAATAAAATAATAATACATCTCCAAATTTTCTTTAGTTACCTAGTATATATCTGGAAGTAATTAATTAAATAAACTAATAACTATAAATATCCATCTACCAATAAACTAAAACAGGATTAAGATGTTCTTGAAATGACATGTGGTGTAATCCTTGATCGACACGTGTCCTTTTAATTTATTTATTTTATTAAATTAGCTTTTTAAATTGTATATAGATTCAATTTTCTTATTAGACTTAGAATTAAACTCTAACTCTTGGCTTATATAGATACAAAACACATTATAACCTTATTTGATTGATCGTTTTCTCATTAATAAAATTGTCTCTTTTTCTTTCTCAATTCTTCAACTTCTATTATTTATATTACTTATAATAAGTTATTAACATGAAGACTTCAAAATTTTGAGTTTACGATCCGAAATCACAACGTTATTTGCCGTCATCCACTATGCTTACAAGTTCCGATTTTGATGTAATTGTAAAAATTTAAGGTAAATCCAAAACTCTAACTAAACATATATTATATTTATCATTACTGTTTATTATAATTTAAGCTTCAATCATCGGTTTACTTTACCCACAATTTATTTCATACTCACGAATCATGTATGAGGCATATTCGAATTTCTATATGATACAATCTACATAGCTACCGTACATCGTACGGGTATTAGGACTAGTTATATGATATAATCCAAATTTATTTACTATTTAATAATATAACTATGAATGTGTAAGCACATGGAAAAATACGAACACTAATGTTAAATGAAAATCCGCCCCCTTAATTATTATATAAATTATTTAATTCTAATATTATTCTTATTATTTTTTATTTATTTTATTTGATCTATATAACTCAAAAAAATTACATGATGACAACGATTAATGACACATAAGCCGAAAAATATTCTCTTTTAGTTATATAGAGAGAAGAGATGAGATGTAAAAAATACAGATTATTTTAAAAAATTACAACTAAGCAAAAAAATTTGTTGTCATCTAGATAAATATGCCACATAGGATTTTTCATATTCTCTTAGTTATATATTAAGAAGAAGAATTTTTCTAATTCTCTTAAAGTTGTTATTAACATGTATTAAAAACTTGTACTTTTTATATAAGGGTTTAATCACTGGATGACCAACGAACTTTTCCTTTTGTACATGGTTGCCCAATAAACATTATTTGTACATATTCCCACAAACTTGTAAAATTTGTACATGGTTCACCAATTTTTGACCTGTTACCCTTAATAGCCGGTTAAATGCATTTTTCCTTTAATAAAATTGTGACGTGGATATTACGTGGAAAAAAAATTAAAGTGTTTAATTTTTTTTTTTTTTTTTTTTTTTTTTTTTTTTTTTTTTTTTTTTTTTTTTTTTTTTTTTTTTTTTTTTTTTTTTTTTTTTTTTTTTTTTTTTTTTTTTTTTTTTTTTTTTTTTTTTTTTTTTTTTTTTTTTTTTTTTTTTTTTTTTTTTTTTTTTTTTTTTTTTTTTTTTTTTTTTTTTTTTTTTTTTTTTTTTTTTTTTTTTTTTTTTTTTTTTTTTTTTTTTTTTTTTTTTTTTTTTTTTTTTTTTTTTTTTTTTTTTTTTTTTTTTTTTTTTTTTTTTTTTTTTTTTTTTTTTTTTTTTTTTTTTTTTTTTTTTTTTTTTTTTTTTTTTTTTTTTTTTTTTTTTTTTTTTTTTTTTTTTTTTTTTTTTTTTTTTTTTTTTTTTTTTTTTTTTTTTTTTTTTTTTTTTTTTTTTTTTTTTTTTTTTTTTTTTTTTTTTTTTTTTTTTTTTTTTTTTTTTTTTTTTTTTTTTTTTTTTTTTTTTTTTTTTTTTTTTTTTTTTTTTTTTTTTTTTTTTTTTTTTTTTTTTTTTTTTTTTTTTTTTTTTTTTTTTTTTTTTTTTTTTTTTTTTTTTTTTTTTTTTTTTTTTTTTTTTTTTTTTTTTTTTTTTTTTTTTTTTTTTTTTTTTTTTTTTTTTTTTTTTTTTTTTTTTTTTTTTTTTTTTTTTTTTTTTTTTTTTTTTTTTTTTTTTTTTTTTTTTTTTTTTTTTTTTTTTTTTTTTTTTTTTTTTTTTTTTTTTTTTTTTTTTTTTTTTTTTTTTTTTTTTTTTTTTTTTTTTTTTTTTTTTTTTTTTTTTTTTTTTTTTTTTTTTTTTTTTTTTTTTTTTTTTTTTTTTTTTTTTTTTTTTTTTTTTTTTTTTTTTTTTTTTTTTTTTTTTTTTTTTTTTTTTTTTTTTTTTTTTTTTTTTTTTTTTTTTTTTTTTTTTTTTTTTTTTTTTTTTTTTTTTTTTTTTTTTTTTTTTTTTTTTTTTTTTTTTTTTTTTTTTTTTTTTTTTTTTTTTTTTTTTTTTTTTTTTTTTTTTTTTTTTTTTTTTTTTTTTTTTTTTTTTTTTTTTTTTTTTTTTTTTTTTTTTTTTTTTTTTTTTTTTTTTTTTTTTTTTTTTTTTTTTTTTTTTTTTTTTTTTTTTTTTTTTTTTTTTTTTTTTTTTTTTTTTTTTTTTTTTTTTTTTTTTTTTTTTTTTTTTTTTTTTTTTTTTTTTTTTTTTTTTTTTTTTTTTTTTTTTTTTTTTTTTTTTTTTTTTTTTTTTTTTTTTTTTTTTTTTTTTTTTTTTTTTTTTTTTTTTTTTTTTTTTTTTTTTTTTTTTTTTTTTTTTTTTTTTTTTTTTTTTTTTTTTTTTTTTTTTTTTTTTTTTTTTTTTTTTTTTTTTTTTTTTTTTTTTTTTTTTTTTTTTTTTTTTTTTTTTTTTTTTTTTTTTTTTTTTTTTTTTTTTTTTTTTTTTTTTTTTTTTTTTTTTTTTTTTTTTTTTTTTTTTTTTTTTTTTTTTTTTTTTTTTTTTTTTTTTTTTTTTTTTTTTTTTTTTTCCACGTGATATCCACGTCACAATTTTATTAAAGGAAAAATACATTTAACCAGTGTAACATCCGTGAGTTTTGACCGTTTGACTTTACGTGTAATTTGATTTAACAATTTAAGTTAATGAAATATTTGGGTCGTTTTGTGATTAAATGGCAATGTGGTATGTTAGTCGGGTCGATAGTATGTTTTAATCGGCGTTTAAATGTGTAACGATTAGTATTTTTGCTTGAGAAGAGAAATGGGTCGACCCGTGGGTTACCCCGACCCACCAGCCCTATATGACCCATCTCCCCCCTCCCTTATCTCATTTCATTACCACATATTCTTTTCCTTCTTCTCTTTTCTCTCTATCAAAAGAAAGAACATCCCATTTGTTCCTTTCTTCATTTCTCTAGCATCATTTGGCGGTTTGGAACTAGTTTAACTCGAGAATCATCATCGTCTTCATCTCTTTGTCACCATATCGAAGGATCAAAAGTCATAGTGCAAGGTTTTACCCATTTTGCCATAATTCGGGTTCTAGCTCGGGAAGGAAGTTTTGGTAAGTCAAATTCATCTCATTTGCATCTATTTATGTTTGTTTATGCATTTCTAGTCGTTTTGAGAATTTACAGGTCTTAGAATGACTCAAAATGAATTTCGGGCCAAATTAGGGTTAACTAGGGTTTTGATCGATTTGGAAGATTTGGTGATGTTTTGGATGGAAATCTTGGTTTGGGTAAGTGTATTTGGACATTAGAAGGTCAAGTGTAGCTTCAAAACGAGTCCTCTAGCCTTAGAATTCGATTTAGGGTTTTGGTTCAAGAGAAAATAGGGTTTTGGGTTAAAATTCTGCATAAATGGCTGCTGTTCGTGGGTCTGCCCAGTAGGGGGCGTAACCTACGCTCCTTAGGGGCGTAGCTTACGCCAGGCTAACTTTGTATGGGCGTAAGTTACGGCCCATAGGGGCGTAGCTTACGCCAGTTGTCCAGTTTCTGATTTCTTGTTTGACCTAATTCGACTTCCAGAACCCTAGTAACGCATCGAGCTTCGATCTAATTCACTTCTTAACTTATTTAACAATGAATAAGAGTCTTAGAAGTCACCAAACATCGAGAACCACTTTGGAAACCTAATTAGGGTTTTGCCGAGTATTTGATAACTTCGTATATGTGTATATGTATGTTAATGTGAATGTATATGATCGATATTTAGGTTTTGGACGTGAAGTGATCATTGAACGATAGTAACTTGACTTTATATCAAACTTAGCTTTTCATAGCCAATCGAGGTGAGTTTCGTAGCTCCCTACTCAATAGAGATTCGGGCTGAAAAGTGTATCTATACGTGTTTGTTGGATTGTCTGGTTGATTTGATTGACTGTCTAGTTAATTCCTGATTAACTGTCGATTGATAGATAGTTTTGATTGATTGTGTGATGGTTTACGAATGTGATTATGATACTATAATTTATTTGGATAGAAGTACATACATGGAAGTCGGTTTTACTTTCAAAGAGTTTTAGATGTGGTGGGAAGGCTGCAGATGACCCTATACATAAGCATCTAGAACTTGATGAAAGTAAAATCCTCCGAAGTGTATATACGCGTTGTTTAGAGTAAATGATGGACTTGGAAATACGTTTGGAATAGACATGAATGCCTTGATATACTTGACTTGTGTGATACGCACTTATTCATACTTTTATCGTTGTATTGATGAACGTATGAACTGACGATTGTCGATTGAATGTTTGATTGAATGATGAGTTGATTTATACGTTGATGGACTTAGTTTGTGTTTGTAAAGTGTTTTATTGTTATTAGGATAAACGTGCATACATGGAAGTCGGTTATGCTTTCAATGGGTTTTAGATGTGGTGGGAAGGCTGCGGGTGACCCTATATATAAGCATCTAGGACTCGAAGAAAGTAGAACCCTCCTAAATGTATGTACGTATAGTATAGTGTAATTGTGTTTGATGTATATATACGCGGTTTACACGCAAGCATACTAGATGTATATATATATGCGGTTTACCCGCAAGCATACTAGATGTATATATACGCGGTTTACCCGCAAGCATACTAGATGTATATATACGCGGTTTACCCGCAAGCATACTAGATGTATATATACGCGGTTTACCCGCAAGCATACTATATGTATATATACGCGGTTTACCCGCAAGCATACTAGATGTATATATACGCGGTTTACCCGCAAGCATACTATATGTATATATACGCGGTTTACCCGCAAGCATACTATATGTATATATACGCGGATTACCCGCAAGCATACTAGATGTATATATACGCGGTTTACCCGCAAGCATACTAGATGTATATATACGCGGTTTACCCGCAAGCATACTATATGTATATATACGCGGATTACCCGCAAGCATACTAGATGTATATATACGCGGTTTACCCGCAAGCATACTAGATGTATATATACGCGGTTTACCCGCAAGCATACTAGATGTATATATACGCGGTTTACCCGCAAGCATACTAGATGTATATATACGCGGATTACCCGCAAGCATACTAGATGTATATATACGCGATTTACACGCAAGCACACCCTATTTCGTGCATTTGTGACATGGTTGATACGTAATTGATATACATTATGGATATGCATACATGCGATACAGGATTTGGTTATTGGCATCTTTTGCGCATATTTATTACACGTTTACTTATATTGTGTAATCTTGTCGTGGATGATATTGTGTTATGAAGAGGCTCACTGTAAGTCATCTTGTAACATCCGTGAATTTTGACCCGTTGACTTTTTGTACAATTTGACTAACAATCTTGTTGAATGAAATAATTGGGCCCATTTGTGGTTATATGATTATGTGGTATGTTAGTCGGGTCGTTAATATGATTGTTTGGCGTTTGATTGTGTAAACGATCGTAATTTGGCTTAAAGGGGAAACGGGTCGACCCATGGGTTGTCCATGACCCATGAGCCTACTAGTGACCCATCTCCCCCTTATCCTCTCATTTCTCTCTATCTCCCTATCTTTCTCTTTTTCTCCCAAGTAAAAGCAAGGCCATCTCTTCTCATTTCTTCTTCATTTCTTGCATCAAAATTGTGTTTGAAACTGCCATCATACAAGAATCATAACCATCTTAACCTCGTTTGCTTCATATTGGAGAATCAAAAGCCAAGTTCTTGCATTTTATCCATTTTGACCTAATTCATCCCATTTACTCCTACTTATGTTTATCTATGCATTTCTAGTCGTCTTGAACATTTGCAAGTCATAATTCGGCTTAAAACTAATTTTGGGTCAAATTAGGTTTAAATTAGGGTTTGGGTGATTTGGAAGTGATTGTGATGTTTGGTCGAATTTGTGGGCTGGGTTATGTGTATTTATGGTTATTGATGTTTAGTTATGCTTCAAAATGGGTTACAAGTCGTTGTAAATCGATTTGGGTCAAATTTGGGGGTTTTTGGGTTTAGTTTCTGCACTAAACTGCTGCTGCTGTTCGTGGGTTGCCCAGTAAGGGGCGTAACCTACGCCCCATTGGGGCGTAGCTTACGCTAGGTGTATTTTGTTTGGGCGTAAGTTACGGCCCTTTGGGGCGTAGCTTACGCCGAAGTCTTACCTTACGCCCAAAAACCCACTGTTTACGCCACTCCTTACGCCAAAAGTGAACTTTCTAGAGGGCCGTAGGTTACGCCCAGTCAAAACTTGCCCAGCGTAGCTTACGCCCCTTGCCACCGTAGCTTACGCCCGTTGTATTTTTTGCCACCGTACCTTACGCCCCTGAAGGCCGTAAGTTACGGCCTTTGTTTTCTGGAAATTTTCCTTGTTTGACCTAGTTTGACCTTCTGGACCTTTTTACGCGCCGAGTCTTAACCTAATTCACTTCTTATCTTATATAACATTGAATAGGAGTCTTAGAAGTCATTTAACATTGAGAAAACACTTTGGAAACCTGATTAGGGTTTTGCCGTTTACTTGATAACTTTGTATGTATACTTATGAATGTTGATGTGAATGTATGACCGATATTTAGGTGTTGGACGCACGGAGAACATTGTACTTCCATAACTCGACCTTATATCGACTTAACTTTTCATAAGTCATCGAGGTGAGTTTCGTATCTCCCTACTCGCTTGAGATTCGGGCTGAAAAGTGTAAACTTGCGTGTTTACTTACATTGTTGATTGTTTGATTGATTTGGTTTAAATGTTGGATTGATGAGACGGATATCACGTTTGAGTGCCTTGGTTTACGTTTGTTAAGTATTTCATTAATGTTAGGATAGACGTACATACATGAAAGTCGGTTATGCTTTCATTGGGTTTTAGATGTGGTGGGAAGGCTGCGGGTGACCCTATATATAAGCATCTGGGACTTGAAGAAAGTAGAATCCTCTTAAGTGTATGTACGTATAGAATTGGTGTTATTATTGATTGTTGGCTCATGTTTGTTGATTATCGATTGTTGATTCAGGTTTATCGTTTTGTGATTATTGGCTTATGTTTGTCGAATGCTGATTGTCGGCTTATGTTTGACGAATATTAACGGTTGGCTCAGGTTCACCGTATATTGATTGTTGGTTTATGATTGATGCATTTACAAATGATTGTAAGCATTGCATACATTGCTGATGAGCCCTCGGCAGGGGATTGCCGACATCCTGGTGTATAGATGTATGCACCCATTTTGGATGTAGATCTTGGCCCGAGTATATAGACATATATATCTCGATGTTTTTGAGATGCCGCTTTGTTCATGGTGATGACAAGCGAGTATCGTTGCATAGGTGACCGGAGGTCACGCATAAGATAGGCATTTTGGCTTACTTACGCATATGGCATTGCATTGATACTCATATCATTTATGCATTTCTTATTACACGCTTTTGTACTTGTGTAATCTTGTTGTTGGACGTTATTGCGTTACTTAGAGGCTCGCTGTAAGTTATGTTTAGCCTCTACTCGTATATTATGATTATTGTCTATGGTTCCTTATGGACCATTACTACGAACTCACCAACCTCGTGTTGACTATGCTTAGTACACTTTTCAGGTAACCAGGTTCTCCCCGGACGTGGAGTTTAGTTGCTTGCTTGCTGTCAACCCGGGGGGGGGGGGGGGGGGGGGGGGGGGGGTGGGTGGAGTTTAGTTGCTTGCTTGCTGTCAACCCGGGCTTGGACTGTATGAATCAAGGATTCATTGACCTTCTCTTTTGCATTATGCTTAGGATCGATTTGCCATCATCTGGATGTTATTTTGTATCTTTGATGGTTATTTGCTCCTTATGTATTTTGGTACCTGTTTCGTATTGTTGTGGATTCACTGAATCCTTATTTGCATTTAGTTTGTTCTATTGTAATTCCACCTTGCGCTATATGATTTCCGTGATATTCCGAGCCTCGGCTTGGTGTGTTACAGAATGGTGGCCCATGCGTGGTCGTAGAGAATTAGGCGGTTTGACCTAGACTACGGCTTAAGTTAAACTCTTCATATAGCATGCATGGTTAGGAAATTCGTGTGCAATGTGAATTATGTGAATCCCCGTGTGAGTTCGTAGTTAAGACCACTTGCGTGATAGCTTAAATTCAATATGATGAATGTGGATGGTAGTTAATATGGTTGTTGTTGTTATTGGTTGGAGCTAATTTGATGATTTAGGGCAAAATGAAGGGATGCCATTAACTTAGTATAATATTGTGGCAACCCTAAAAGAACCCGATCAACTCTTTTATGGTTACCCGATATTATAGCAAGTTCATGACATCGCGGATTGCGCACGTGTGACTTAAAGTATAATAAGGAACCGATATGCTTAATGGAAGTTGATTAGGTGGAAGGTTAGCCGTTGGTACACCTTGTATACATACCCGGTCAATAACTAGGGAGCATATCGAATTCGGATTATACTTTGAATCATTCGTGTTAGTTGTTTGATTACATGATGTAATGAGCATGAGTACTTGATGTCATGATATGTAAAAATCCCTTATGATTCTAACACTTTTGCCTTAGCATAATGTTATGAAATGAGTATGTGGTATCGGTATGAGAGCATTGACTACTTGTGTGACTAACATGCGAGCATTTGAGACTAACTCTCGGGTCAACGTGTCACTTGTTTTATAGAAATGGTGAGACACAGGAGAAATGGAACGAACTATAGGGCTGAAGAGGAAGAACCTCAACCAGAAGCTCAACCGGAGGTACAAGGAGGTAGGGGCCGTGGTAGAGGTCGTGGTAGGGGCCAAGGAAGGGGTCGTGGTGAAGTTCCTGAGCCAAATATGGCTGAGGTGATCGCTCAAACGATCGCCAATATCATGCCCACCATTATTGCTCAAGTCACGGCAAATCTTGGGCAAAATAATGTGGCTCAAAACAACGAAGCTCCAGAAAATATGAATAATGAAAATGCTCAACCTCATGCCGTAGAGGATGAAGGAGAGGGACCAGTGGGAGTTAATATTGGAGGTGGTTTGAGGCGATAGAGGCGGTGATTGAAAGGAGTCATTGCACCTATGATGACCGGATTTCCTATGCATCCGGCATGTTTAGGCATGACGCCTTGAGTTGGTGGAACCAAGAAATAACGTTGGGGCGGACTCATAATTTGGAGTGGTTTGACTTCAAGAACAAAGTGAAAGCAAAGTTTTGTCCTCCGTATGAACTACAAAACTTAACCATTGAGTTTGCAAATCTCAACATGGAGGGAGCCGATTACAAGGGCTATGTTAGACGATTTCAAGAGTTGTCTACCCTCATTCCTCACTTGGTGGGTACCGAGCCTCAGGCCATCCAGAAGTTCGTATTGGGCTTGAATCCTCAAGTCCGATCTTATGTGAACTCCAACATGCCTACTTCCTTGGCTAATGCGGTTAACCAAGCCGGGAGTGTGACTGAAGATTTATTGAGAAGTGGTGTTTTGAGCAAATCCTCATCAAACAAGAGGAAAGAAGTGGGAGAGTCGAGCGGGGTAAAGAAAGTGGGGAGGTTTGACCCCAAGAATGCAAATAGGGGTAGGGTGATGGCGGCGGTGGAACCGGCCAGGAAAGCTTATACTGGACCCCATCCTTTCTGTGGGAGATGCAACCAACGTCACCCCGCCAATGCCCAATGCAGAGCATGCTTTAATTGTAACCAAGTCGGGCACCTCTCCAGAGATTGTAGAGCTCCAAGAACGGGCCCAATGAATGTGGCTCCTGTTCGGGCCGTTCCTCCCCAAGGTACTCAAAGAAGAGGCGAGTGTTTTGAATGTGTTAGTCGTGACCACTACCGTAATAATTGTCCTCGATGGGTGGGACAACAAGTGCAAGTAGCCGTCCACCCCAACCAACTCCAAATGGTCGGGCCTAACCAAAACCGGGGACAACAAGGCCATCAAGTGCAACCACGAGGCCGAGCCTTTGCGGCCAATGTAAATGAAGCCCGCAACGATCCCAACGTAGTAGCAGGTACCTTTCTCCTTAATGGTCACTATGCCACCGTCCTATTTGATTCCGGGGCCGATTATAGCCTTGTGTCTTCTAATTTTGTTCCTTTGATTGATGTGAATCCTTGTGCTTTAAACTATGTGCTTGACATTGAAATGGTAAACGGGTCACTAACTAGAATTAGTCAAATACTTCGCGACTGTGTCTTGACCTTGGAAGATGTCGATTTCTTCATAGACCTTATGCCTTTGGATATTGGGAGTTTTGATGTTATTGTGGGTATGGATTGGTTAACGGCGGTGAAAGCGACTATTGATTGTGGTGAGAGAGTTGTTAAGATACCTTTGACTAACGGTAGAATTCTTAGGGTTCAAGGCGAAATCCCCGATTCCTCTAATTTTAAAGTCTTTAGTGCTACCGTCACAAAGGTAGAATTGAAGACCGTTCCTATTGTTTGTGAATTTCCCGATGTTTTTCCGGATGACTTGCCGGGATTACCTCCAACTCGTGAACTAGACTTTCGTATTAATCTTATCCCCGAAGCCGCGCCCATAGCAAAAGCTCCTTATAGACTAGCTCTAACCGAAATGCAAGAGCTACAAACTCAACTTAAGGAACTCCAAGAGAAGGGTTTCATTCGCCCTAGTCAATCTCCTTGGGGTGCTCCTGTTCTCTTCGTCAAAAAGAAAGATGGGTCATTCAGAATGTGTATCGACTACCGGGAATTAAACAAGCTCACAGTGAGGAACCGGTATCCCCTCCCAAGAATCGATGACTTATTTGATCAACTTCAAGGTGCTAAGCACTTTTCAAAAATCGATCTTCGCTCGGGTTATCATCAACTCCGGGTACATGAAGATGACATCCCCAAAACGGCTTTTCGCACAAGGTATGGTCACTTTGAATTCACCGTAATGCCCTTTGGGTTGACTAATGCACCGGCGGTGTTCATGGACTTGATGAACCGGGTGTGTCAACCATACTTAGACAAGTCTGTCATTGTGTTCATTGATGACATACTTGTATACTCGAAGACGAAGGAGGAGCATGTTGAGCACCTGCGTGAAGTGCTTGAACTACTAAGGAAAGAGAAATTGTATGCTAAGTTCTCCAAGTGTGAGTTTTGGTTGGAAGAGGTTCACTTTCTTGGTCACGTGGTGAGCAAGGAGGGTATTCATGTGGACCCAAGCAAGATTGAAGCGGTCAAGAATTAGAGAAGACCCGAAACGCCATCCGAGATCCGTCAATTCCTTGGATTGGCGGGTTACTATAGAAGATTCATTGAAAACTTCTCCCGTATTGCACAACCACTCACCTCTTGACTCAAAAAGATAGGAACTTTGAATGGGGCGAAAAACAAGGAAACGCCTTCCAAACTCTTAAAGATATGTTATGTGACGCTCCTATTTTGAACGCTACCGGATGGAATCGAAGATTTTGTTGTTTATTGTGATGCTTCGGGGCAAGGGTTGGGTTGTGTTCTTATGCAAAGGGGTAAAGTCATTGCTTATGCCTCTCGTCAATTGAAGGTGCATGAGAAGAACTACCCGACACATGATTTGAAATTGGGAGCGGTTGTGTTTGCTTTAAAGTGTTGGAGGCATTATCTCTATGGCACCAAATGTGTGATTTATACCGATCACAAAAGTCTCCAACACATCTTCAACCAAAGTGAATTGAATATGAGGCAAAGGCGTTGGTTAGAACTATTTAGTGATTATGATTGTGGGATTTTTGGGTTTTTATCAAAGTAATATTATCCTTATAATATTAAAACGCAGCGGAAAATTGAACCATTTCAATGTGACATATGTAGTTAAAATCAAATTTTAACTTATAAAATAAAACCCAAACAATAAGGATCCATGTATATGAATAACATACATACAAAACAACAACCATAGGGTGTTTAGAAGACTACCTTCTTCCAAGCTAATGAGAAGGTTGAATGAAGGAGATGATGATCTTGAAGTGGCTAGTCTCCAACCTAGAAGAACCTCAAGCTAGTATACCCCAAGCCTCCAACAAACACCCAAATATGTGCTAGGATTTAACTTGAAATGCCTTTCCCTTTTTGGCTCCCTTTGGCCGAAATTAATGGAAGAAAAGGAAGAAGAAAAACCCTTTTTCTTGAGAGATTTTGTCTTGCAAAAGCTATGTTAGTTGTGTTGATGCACTCTATGTGTGTATTGTATTT
>CM067167.1:205059384-205076536 GCA_034093135.1 Erigeron breviscapus | reverse complement strand
AAATCTTTCAAATTCCTTCATTTACTTCTTCATTCAATTTTCCAATCATATTTATCTCTCTTATTTACTCCATTTTCATTCATTCTTTCATCAAATCTTCATCATAACCTATACATATTCAATTTCATCTTCATCTATTCTGTATAAAATGGCACCTAGACAATCAAAATCGCTCAAAAATCTCCTTGCCGCTGAATATGCTCCTTCTGAAAATGTTGACAGGGCACCTCATATCAATCTTGAGGCAAATGCCATTAGAATCAACATGAATAACTGGATGGCCAGACTTTCACTGTCCAGTGTTCATGATGCCCAATCGATTATTGGGAGATTAAACACATTTTTTCTCTCTTGCCCATTATATGGTGCGTTAACACTTAATCCAGGAAGGATGTACCACGAGTACCTGTGTGAATTCTGGTACACTGCAACATTTGATGATGAAACTTCATCTATCAACTATACTCTCAAGGGAGGTACCAGATCCCTTGGTTTCACTGCAAGTCTACTCAGGTCTGTTTTACAATTAAACTATCATGAACAGAATGAGTTGCCTATTGAACTTCCCACTGGTATCAATACAAGGGAAGTATGCAGGCTGATGGGGCACACGGATATCTTGGATGAACATGGCCAGCTATCCAGAAAAGGGACTATCTACATGAGCAAGCTGTCAGACTCATGGAGATATTTCTTCACTCATATTGTTGAATGTCTGGGAGGCAGTTCTGGAGGGTTAGACCAGATAAATCAAACCCATCTCCAGATTGCCTATTGTTTATGGTTTGGGCTTAGAGTGGACTTCACCCAGATTCTTTTTGATGACCTGGTAGAGCGTCTAAGAGTGAAAGGAAGAAAACCTTTTGTTCCATATATTCGTTTCCTTTCACTGCTGTTTAAAAATGGTCTTGGAGACCAGTATGATTTTGATACTACTCACTTTTCTATGAGTGAGTATATGAGGGATCTGGTCAACCTTAGATCTCCACTGGACGAGGTAGATATTCCTCAGTCCATGCTTTCCTTTCAAAGGGAAGAAGCTGAAATGGCTCCAGAAAGAGGTCAAGCTGTTGAAAGAGCCTCTGGAGACCAAGATGTACAGATAATTGAAGCTGTACAACCAATTAGACAAGTGGCTCCTGAAGGTCAAGGTACAGAAGTTGTTGAACCTTCCAGACGACCTAGAACTAATAGGCGTCTGATGAGAGCTGGACTTCAGGTGAATCCTGAAAGACATCCTGGGGATGTTATGAATTTGGATGGGTCTCCAATTTTTGAAGAGAACATACAAGAGGTTGTTGGGCAGGTAACTGATGAACAAATTGAAAATGTTGCCCAAGTTGTTGAGCAGGTTGTTGAGGAAGTTGAGCAAGAGGCTCAAATAGACTTAAATGTAGGGGCTGGTGAACAAGTAAATGTAGAGACTGGTGAACAGACAGTTGGGATGGCTCTAGAATGGGATGATGTAGATTCCCCAATGTCTGAAGGTTTTGATGCAAACTTGAATTTTCTGGGTGAAGATGTCCAAGAAGAAGAAAGTCTACCAGAAATGCCACCACCTCCACCAGAAATGCCACCACCACAATCAAACATGCCACCACCACCACCACCTTCAATTCCAGCACACACTCAATACTTCACTCCAGCAACCACTCAACCTTCACAATCTCAACCTCCACCTCGTGCGCCAGAGTCACCAGTTGCAACATCTGAAGCTGCAACTGAAGAGGACTGGGCACAAGTTCCTCTAATGACCAGATTACCTTCAACTCTTGAACCTTCCAGTGGTCTCTCCACTTCATCTTCTGCCGAGGTCCAAGGCCTTTTAAGTAAGGTGGCGGACCTGGAGAGATCACTCCAGACTTCATCTCAGGTTATTTCAGACTTCAAATCATTATTATCAAATAACCTGGCATCTGAGATGAATGTCTTTGCTGGAATGAGAAGCTGGTTTATGAGAAGCTTGATGAACTGGTACTGGCCACAAACAACAACACTGAAAGTTTCAAAGTGGCAGTCCAGGGTCTAGAGACAAGGTTGGTTAGATCTGTTCAGACTGCAGTCACTGGTGAACTGGCAGGTCTGAAAGAAGATGTTCAGAACTTGGTTTTCAGGGTTAGTTCTCTGGAGACTAGACCCACACTAGACCAGGATGCAGTTGTCAGCACAATAAGTGATGAACGTACTAGGAAGTTCAGAAACAATATGCTGAAAGAATTATGTGAAGAAGTTTCTGAGACTGTTCTTCGTACCATTCAAGATGGGGTGTTACCCCAAGTAGACAGGTTACTGGATGAGAAGTTGCCAAAACACTTGCCTAAAGCAGTTGCAAATGTTCAGAAGGAAGTGCAGGCACTTAAGAAAGTTGTGACTGAAACAACTCCAGTAGCAGGTATGACATTTGGTGCACTGGACAGACTTATGCTTGAAGAATTATGGAAGGATCTCATGTCAAGGACTGGTGATCATTCCAAGGGGGAAAAGTCGTCTGGTGACCAAACACTGAAGCACATGGCACAAAGAGCATATGGCACTGAAGCCGGGCTAACTGAAGAAGCTACTGGTACTGAAGCCAGTGAGCCCCAGTTTGAGTCCTTCCCAGATATTCCATCAACTCTGAAGTCAGTTAAGGGAAAACAACAAATGGAATCTGGAGAGGAAGAGCAAACTGTTGAAGATGCTGATGATGAAACCAAGAAGCTAGAACAAGAATGCATCATGATAGAGATTTTCAAAAGAAATCAAAAAGATGAACTGCTGGCCCATCAAAGGGAGATGGCATCAATGGGTACTCTGGATTCTTACAATGCTGGCAGGTTAGGCATTAATAATGAAGTGTATAAAAAGATGAACCAGATTGACATCAATGTTTGAGTTTATTATTGTTCTTTTCTTTTCTTCATTTTGATTTATTGGATGATGTTCATGTACGCTCTTTCTACGCCGAAGAAGAACAAGTCTATGATTCTATAATTTATGGCGTGAGTGTACCAGAACTCATCAGACAAAGGAAAGAGGAACTGGTAAGCCTCCAGAAAAAGATCAGAAAGAACGCTGGTGCTCTGGAGATAGAGTACAGGAAGCGACTTACTGGCTTACCAAAACTGACTGCCAGACAAATCAAAGCAATCAAAGATGCTGATGTAAGCAATTTCATTCCCCTGGACACTTCTCAAAAAATCAATCGTCAAGAACTCCAATCTGCTGTAGAGCAAAAGAGAGTGTCCAAGGAAACTGAAGCATTGATCCAGTAAGCCAAGCTGAAAGAAAAATACAATGAAATGTTAAACTTCAGGGCTGATGCTAGAAGGATCACTGGTGCTGAAATCAAATTGGCTGAAGATCATGAAGGCATGTCTAAGTTTGAAGTAAAGTTGACCAGGAGGGTAACTTTACTGATGAGAGGAAAAGTACTTCAGTCCAAGCATTTGGATAGAGTGAACTGAAAGAAATCGCTTTAACGTTCAGGGGGAAGACAAATGCGTCGACTGATGTTAAAGCATTTCTGAAAAGAATTGAAAAGGTATGGAGAAGAAAGCAACAGATGGAAGTTGCAATGGGCATAAGATCGCCAGAATCAATACCATCTTCTCCATCACCAAAGAGAAAGGCTACTGAAGATGCTCCAGGACAGACATCAAAAAGAAGGGCCTGACTCTTGTCATTTACTTGTTGTAAATTATTGTTTTATGAAAATTGTAAACTATTTATCAGTTGATGTATGTAATAATAGTTGCAATTTTTGATTCATATAAGTAAATGATCAGATTTAGTCTAAGTTAGAACTTAAAAGATGAAACTGAAAACACTCATTATCTATAAAGTGTTTTCCAGTAACTTAGATTTTTAGACTAAGTCAAAACTTGTGTTTTTCAAGCATACAAAATGTATAGATTTAAGCTTGAAAACACTTGCATTATTTCTAAACAAATAGGGGGAATTTGTTAGGTCCAGATTTAGTCCAGATTTACTGGACTCGCTCCAGACTCGACTACTGGAGCCTTACTGAAGATCTGTCCAGAAACGTGTTCTACTGGACCTACTCCAGACTTGGAACCTGGAGTCCCTCTGAAGATTTGTCCAGAAATAATGGAAGACCAGTGAGCAAATACTTGTATAAGAAATCTGGAGTATTCTCCAGATTAGCTCACTGGACTTCACCCCAGTCCAGATCAACTCTACTGAAGAAATTCTCACTGAAGTCAAAGACTGAAGTCAGAATAAAGAAGACTTACAAATGGCGGAGTCCACTGGAAGTCTTACCAGATCTGTACACTGGAGGATTGTCAGTGTTCTAGACCCTACAAGTCTGAACACTGATATCGAGGATTGACTTTTGCCTTTACACACTTTCCAAAGAACAATCCACTTGTTCTTTACCAAAGTTTACGTGTGTAAAGGTGGTTGGATAAAAGGATACAAAGTCATTTGATGTGACTTTATCCTTATTCCTTATCCAATGCATTTAATATTCTTGTCGGATCATTAAATGCATGCAACCAGATTTGTACGGCACAAAATTCACTGGTGAATTTTGTTGCCTATAAATACAAAGTCATTTCCTTGAGAAAAATACTTTTAAGCATACATTTTGCATTTAAGTGAATTTGTCTAAATACTCTCGATCTTAAACAGGGATACTTCACAAATTTAAGTATCTCGATCCAAAAGAGTTATTTGACAAATATAGATCATTTGTAATTCATAGGTTGTTAGGATACATACTTATTTGTATTATCTTGATTCCGCACAACCTTGTATTTTATTTAACATCATAAATAAAATACATAATTGAAAAATACATAATGTTCCACTTTACTTGTTTATTGCTTTAAGTCTTGTATTACTTTGTTTATATATTCTTGCATTTATTTACAAGTAATGCTAGTCCATTCTAGTGATTATTAGACTTGTTGTATTATACACTTTCCTGGTTAACCATCAAACTTAAGGGACTCATACCTTTGGAAAGTGTGTAAAGGCAAAAGTCAAATACTCGATATCAGTGTTCAGACTTGTAAGGTCTAGAACACTGACAATCCTCCAGTGTACAGATCTGGTAAGACTTCCAGTGGACTCCGCCATTTGTCAGTCTTCTTTATTCTGACTTCAGTCTTTGACTTCAGTGAGAACGTCTTCAGTAGAGTAGATCTGGACTGGGGTGAAGTCCAGTGAGCTAATCTGGAGAATACTCCAGATTCCCTATACAAGTATTTGCTCACTGGTCTTCCATTATTTCTGAACAAATCTTCAGAGGGACTCCAGATTCCAAGTCTGGAGTAGGTCCAGTAGAACACGTTTCTGGACAGATCTTCAGCAAGGCTCCAGTAGTCGAGTCTGGAGCGAGTCCAGTAAATCTGGACCTAACACATAATCACTAACCTTTTTGATAACAATGTCCACCCATCGTCCAGATGTGACATCTTCCTTCACCAGGTGCTCTTCGTCTGCCAGAGCCATGTAACAGCAATCTCTTTCTTCTTCTTCATCAGCAGATGATTCATCAGAAGGAACCCACTTCTCTTCAGTTGTTGCAATCATGCACTTATTATTGTTTTCCATTTGTTGTGCCATGAGAGCAATCTGAGCCTTAAGCTTTTTATATTTAGATTTATAGCTATCATCAGGCTTATTATTTGAAGAAAATGGACCAGGATTGGATACAAACTGGCTGGACCTGCAATCTTTCATGAAATGACCCTTTTTGCCACACTTAAAGCATGTCAAATTGGTCTTATCAGTTGAAGAACTGGATGCAAATTGTCCAGATGGCCTATTTGCTCTTGCTTTGAAACGGTTAAACGTTTTAGCAATCATTGCAACAAGGTCATCATCATCAGTTTCATCACAAAAGTCTGGAGAGATTTGACTGGATTCTCCAGAATCCATGAATTCAGACACCATCTTCTTCATAGAAAATACATTCTCAGAAGATATCAGTGCTGTACTTTGTGGTTCAGTATGACTAACCACATTAGGACTACTGGAGGCATGGTTATAAGCATCTTGTTCTGCCACCACTCTTTGAGCTTGATTTTCTTCAGTGTACCTGAAAGCTCCATATAAAGTTGAGAGAGTGTGTGTGTGCAGAGTTTTACCTTGTCGTAAGACCAGGATCATGTGAGACCATTTTGTGGGCAGAATATCACAAAATTTCTCCAGAAGTATATCCTTGTCTTTTTCAACACCAAGACCTCTCAACTGGTTTATGATACTCATAAATCTGGTGTAAGTACCAGTGAGAGACTCATTGGGTTGAGCAAAAAATGACTCATACTTCTTGTTTAAGGAGACCTTTCTGGTGACAATGGTGTCATCTCCTCCTTCATGTTGATTTAAAAGTTCATCCCACATGGTTTTAGCACTAGGAAAAGAACTAGTGTGGGAATTAGGGTTTCTGGAACGGCCCCGAGGATCATGTTTTTGAGAAGGGTGTCTAGATTCACCAATCTCCTCTCCTCTTCTGACCAATGTTCCTCCCTCTTTTCCCGACCTCTTCTAGAACCAGTAGGATCTAGAAGAGCATTGAGAGGTGATGTAGGGACATAAGGACCTTCATTTAAGATTTTCATTATGTTCCTCTCAATACCAGTGATATGCAATATCATCCTAGCCTTCCACGTACCAAACTCATCACTGTTCCCACTGAATTTAGGAACAGGATTATTTGAATAGTGCACATGCACGTGTGGAGAAGCAGGAGTAGGAGGAGGAGGTGGTGAATTAGTGTTATTAACAATAGGTGGTTCATTATTTTGATCATTAATATTAACATTAGGATCGGGACCAAAATTAAAACTTCCTTGTGTATTTTCAGGGGTGGCCATCAAAGAAGCAGATCTAGGCAATGTTTAGCCTTCTGCTCTGATACCAATTGTGAGTCCCAAATACGATGGTTAACCCCGAAAGTGTAAAATACAACAAGTCTAATAATCACTAGAATGGACTAGTATTACTTAAATATAAATGCAAGTATATAAATAAAGTAATACACGACTTAAAGCAATAAACAAGTAAAGTGGAACATAATGTATTTTTCAAGGTGTATTTTATTTATGATGTTAAATAAAATACAAGGTTGTGCGGAATCAAGATAATACAAATAAGTATGTATCCTAACAACCTATGAATTACAAATGATCTATATTTGTCAAATAACTCTTTTGGATCGAGATACTTAAAGTTGTGAAGTATCCCTGTTTAAGATCGAAAGTATTTAGACAAATTCACTCTAATGCTAAATGTATGCTTTAAAGTAATTTTCTCAAAGAAATGACTTTGTATTTATAGGCAACAAAATTCACTAGTGAATTTTGTGCCGTACAAATATGGTTGCATGCATTTAATGAACCGACAAGAACATTAAATGCATTGGTTAAGGTACAAGGATAAAATCACATCAATATGACTTATTATCCTTTTAACCAACCACCTTTACACACGTATAAACTTTGGTAAGAACAAGTGGAATGTTCTTTGGAAAGTGTGTAAAGGCAAAAGTCAATTCCTCGATATCAGTGTTCAGACTTGTAAGGTCTAGAACACTGACAATCCTCCAGTGTACAGATCTGGTAAGACTTCCAGTGGACTCCGCCATTTGTCACTCTTCTTTATTCTGACTTCAGTCTTTGACTTCAGTGAGAACGTCTTCAGTAGAGTAGATCTGGACTGGGGTGAAGTCCAGTGAGCTAATCTGGAGAATACTCCAGATTTCCTATACAGGTATTTGCTCACTGGTCTTCCATTATTTCTGAACAAATCTTCAGAGGGACTCCAGATTCCAAGTCTGGAGTAGGTCCAGTAAAATATGTTTCTGGACAGATCTTCAGTAAGGCTCCAGTAGTCGAGTCTGGAGCGAGTCCAGTAAATCTGGACCTAACACTAGCAACTTCTACCAATGGCTTTTCCTTGTCAGCAGCACGACTCACGAGCTGCTGAAGCAAGGCTTTGATTTCTCCCATTTCATTTTCCATTCTTTCATGCCTTTGCCTATCAAGTTCTGTAAAGGAGGCATGATGTGACTAATATGATACCATTTCCCACATGATTTTTAGTACCGATTATTCGTAATTTTTATAGTTTTATATCCAACTTTCGATGCTTTGAGGTAGTGTTGAGTGTTGTCAGGTTGGAGAATGATTATATGGATGAATTGGTTGATTTTGATGATCCATGGAAGAAACAAGAGAAGGATTCAGTTGGAATCAATTGAAAGACAAAGAAAACAAGTGCATGGACTTGTAACGCCCGTTAGTTGTGTAACTGCCGTGAAGCTTTCTGAAGAGGGTAACGCCCGTTACATATGTAACGGCCGTTAGTGTTGATTTTAGCAATTAATGCTAATTAAAGCATTAGGGCACCGTACTGTAGCGTGTAACGCCCGTTACACCTAGTAACGCCCGTTACACGCGATTTTCATATATAAACTGGATTAGGGTTCTGAATCAAGGACGAATTCTGATAGATTTTTCATAACATACTCATAGTTTCTATTGATTGAGAGTAAACAAGCTGTTAGGGTTTTTATCTTTGGAGCTTTGGATTACAATCATTGTTGCTACCGGATTCTTTGCAATTCATTGGTATAATATGATTTCTTCTATTTTTGTTTGTTTTTATCTTTTCATTATGAGAGGCTAAATATCTCAGCACCCGCTTGGGTAGTGAACATGTCATAGGGTCGATTGATGTTACTTGCAATTGTTGAACAAGATTTTCATGTTTAATCGAAGAACCGCATTTATTTGAGTTTAAATATTGTTTTTATCTTTTATATTTATAAATTGATAATTGTAATTAGAAGTTCGGAAGAAATCTATGTAAATATTAAATCATAAAATCAGCTTAGGTTCTTAATGCTTAATTGTTTTGAGTAGAAATTATTCGCGGAAGCGGTAACTATATTTCGAGCAATTAAAGTTTCAAGTATAACGGAAGTTCATCTTGTCTACCTTTTAAGTCGTTCAACAATGCAAGTAATGTTTAGACCCGATGATTGGCATGTAAGCTGATCCATGTAGGTGCCCTTTTAATTATAATTGTCATTAAATCATTTTTCTATCGTTTAAGGACGATCCCTGCCCCGGTCATACCGGATCATTTTCGATTAATCTTTCGGGATTACTAACAAATTCACTAACTTTTGCAACGTGACAATTCGGTCACAAAACCCCCCTTTCTTCTGAATTACTTTATTTTAACAATTGCTTACAAAGTCCTTGTGTTCGACCTCGGATTTACCAAGTCAACTATATTGTATACGATCGGGTACACTGCCCGCAAGTGTGTAGTAGACAGTAGCTAGGTATTTCGTGTTTATAAATTTAAGACTAGAAATTACACATCAAGTTTTTGGCGCCGCTGCCGGGGACTTAGTTTAGTAGTTGTTTTATTCTGTAGTTCGATCCTTTCTCACATTCATTTGTGAGGAAGTTATTGTTTTTTTTTTCTAGATAGATTTTATCTTATTTCATTTCATTTATACCACAGGTGCGGTTGACGGTTTGTTTGTGGTGATTGTGCAGGTTATGCTAGTTGATGAACACTAGATCTTCTGGCCGACCTTTGCTTAGTCCTTTATCTAATCCGGGGAAAGTCAGACGTCGACTAGTGTCAAGATACAACCAGGAACCATCCACATCAGTCAAAATAGATTCTGAAACCGCAAATCAAGTTCCACCCGACCAGAATTCGGAACATCAGTTGGTTAATAGGTTGAAAGAAGCAGGTAGAGTGTTTGGGACAGGAGAAGACTCAGATTCAGAAATAGAAGAGAAAGTTCAGACACCTGAACCAAACAGCATTGTCATACCTCGAACCACCAGAAATATTAATCAACAACCAAGAGCAAACGGAATGGGTGATGAACAACAGAGAAACCCGAATGACCGTCCTTACGGGGAACGAGTAAGAAACATACCGGCTAACCGGGGCACAGCTATTCGCCCTCCTGCAATTTCGGTAGATTTCTCTTTGAAAGGAAATCATTGTAAGTCCCCTGGTACGGATCATCAATAGCTTGATCCAGTTATCTTGAGGTGCGGAATCCCTCACAATAACTTGGTGATCAACAAGAAAGCCCCTAGATCATCTGCGGCCTCGTAGATCTTCTTCGGGCTAGCGGAACAACCTTTGACGACTTTAACCTGCAATACCTGCTTGATAATTCGACAAATGTTCAACCCTAATCCCTATTAGAGTTAGGTTTATATAGGTAACACCTGACATGGGCTTCAGCACATTAGCCTCGTAAACCCAGCCCAGCCCGTCACTAATGCGAGGTTGCATTCTGTGATTGGCCTCGTATTTGTCCCTGCAAATACGGGGTCGTATTACCTATATGACTAACCTCGTATTTAACCTTGTAAATACGGGGTCGCATTTCATCTGTATGAATTGCGAACTCGCAATTCATACTTAGCAGATTTACTATACATTCAATACTTAAACTTAATCTAGTATTCTATGCATAATACTAAGTTCATTAACGACAATCACATTACAAAGACATATAACAATATAAGCCCAAACAATCTAGACTGCTATTGACATAGACGTGCACTTACAGACTCCCCCTTGGCAATAGCTTCTAGACGTTAACATACCTATGTCTTTGTCTTGTCTTTGTCATCAATCTACTTCCTCTGCTTTTTCTTCTTGCTCCTGCTCTACTCCTTCTCAGTCTCAGTCTCAGTCTCAAAATCAGAATCTGACTCTGACTCTGAAGGAGTATGAGTTAACCCTAACCGTTCTTTCTCTTAATCCCTCAAAGATCCTGGATCATAATAATAATCCACAATCTCTGCCCTAGCTCTCATATGAGCTTGTGGATCATATCCCAACCTCTTCTCCAGTCTATGCACAATAATTGGATGCAAATCTGACTCGGTAGAAGTATTATTGGTAGAATCGGTCTTGGTAGACTCACTATCCTGAGCACTAGCATTATCAGTATCAAGAGCAATAGCATCAGATTGCCCTACCAAATCCTTATCCTTAACTAATCGATCAACATCAACATCTTCTGTAAGGAGTTTGGTTTGAGGTGCCTCAAGCTCAACTACCATGTTTATCTCTGTAGACATCTGTTCTTAAGCTTGTGGAGCTTCTGAGGTTGCCTTGCCAGCAATACCAGCCTGGCTAGACTCTCCTTGAGTCTCTGTTCTTAAAATAGAACTCCCTCCTAGCTCTTGAGTAGCTCTGGTCCGCATCAGGATCTTCATTCTGATCATCATCATGCCTTGCCTTAGCCAGCTCATCACCTTTGCAACCTAAGCTATCTCTCTCAGCTCTAACCTTGAGATAGTTATCGATGAGATCATGCAATTTTTCTTCGGCAATCTTGACTCCCTTCTTCATTGCATCTTCCATCTTGATAACCTTATCATCTAGAGCCACATACTTCTTATACATCTTGGACACTACCACTTCGGCTTTGCCCAATTTGTCTTCAAGAAATGTGTTCTTGTCACTAACAACCTTCAAATCACCAGTCAAACGAGTAACCAAACTTCTCATCTCATTCATCTATCTCTGCAGATCACTAAGATTAGTTTCTTCACTTGTTTGAAACTGTGGCTGTGTAGTCTCAGAAACAACAATCCTTGGCACACTTTGTGAGCCACCAGCAGCAGCAGAAATCTCTTGTTCTCTGACAAGTCTAGTTCTCTTTGGCATAGGCTGCTCTGGCACCCAATCTTCATCTGTTTCTCTCCTTCTTCTTCCTTGAGTTGCTTCAGTAGGTTTAGGAACCATCTTAGATCCAACTCTGATGAATGCATGAGATCTATAAGGATCTTCATCACCATCACTGCTAGAATCATCATCAGAATGGATAGAAGGCTCTCTGTCTGCTTGAACATCAGCAACAGCCTTTCCTCTACCTTCAGCATTCACACCAGATCTACTAGCCTGACTTGCTCTTGACCCACTAGCTTCTACAGTACCAGACCCACTAGCTTGAACCGCTTCAGAACCAACTGCATCTTCAGCTGCATAATCATCTATGTCTCGGTCAAGGTTCACATCTACTAGGTCATCAACATTGGCATTGTACCTTTGCACTTGAGCAATATCACCCTCTGGATCAGCCATTTGCTCTAATAGATCATCTACAATCTCAGGATTGGCTCCAGGTTGGTTTATCACATCATCTGCAACCTGTACAACAACTTCAGGCTCTTCTGGTGCATCTTCCCGAACTACTACATCATGTAACTGCTCCAACATTCTCAGCAGCTTCATCACCCTCTGGCTGAGGCCCTTCATAAGCTGATATGACCCCATCAGTAGGTGCTATGTAGTTGGCATTTATGATCGCACCAAATAATGCTACATCTTGAGCATTTGGATCATTCGGATACCTGCGGCGAAACTCTTCATAGCCACGTGTGATGATAGAACTCACTTGCTTCACTTCTCCTACAGCAGGTAAATTCGGAAGTCTAGCATTAACGATCATCATCACAAACCGAGGATACATCAAAAACCTCCTCTTTCCTGTGGCTGTGATCTGTTTCTTCATCTCATCGAAGAAGAATTTCGAGAAACTATACGGCTTGTTAAATACCAAGCCCACCATCTGTGCTTGGGCTTCCTGGTTCAACGTATCATAACCAGACTTCTTGTTGCTTAAACTAACTAGCAACACATGTGCAAGATACCTCCACCTGCCATAAAAACCCTTCTTGAACAGAGTTTTACTTGACATATCTGCTGCAAACCCCATTCTTCTGAAAGCACCTTGAATGACTTCATGTCTGAACTTGGTGAGACCTGTAGCACCACCTTCTTGTTCAACTGTGCCCAGATTAAGAATGTTAACGAGGTCAGCAGCTGTGAACTGTATCAGCTGCCCAACAACTATGGTATGAAATATATACACATCTCCTGCCTTCACACAGTCAGCATTATTCCAAAAATCTCTGAGATAATCTAAATATATGACTGGAGAATGTGTAAGAACATGATGAATCCTTGATCTTCTGAAGAAAGCGAATATCTCATGATAATACGCAGTTCCCTCCTGATTATCATTGAAGTTCATCACATAATTATGACCTGCTATGAAATCTCTTGCCATTTCTGTAATCAATAACAAATAATTAATTACTCAAATAGACATAAAAATTCATATGCCGTCAAATAATTAACTTTAATTATCTCTGTAATAAAGTTAATTCAACATAATTATGACCTGCTATGAAATCTCTTGCCATTTCTGTAATCAATAACAAATAATTAATTACTCAAATAGACATAAAAATTCATATGCCGTCAAATAATTAACTTTAATTATCTCTGTAATAAAGTTAATTCAACATAAATTATCCCGGTAATTTACAACATAACATAAATTATCTCTGTAATTTAGTTATAGATAGATTAACTTATTTTCAAATCTTTATTAACATAAACTTTTGAAAATCTGTTAAATTAACTTAAATTATCCTTGTAATTAAGTTAAATATAAAAATTAACTCATTTTCAAATTTTTATAAAAATAAACTTTTGAAAATCTGTTAAATCAAAAACACGAGGTCGTATCCCTGTACGAGGTCGTATTTCAAGGTCAAAATACGGTCAACCAAATACGAGGTCGTATTTTCCAATTTGGTCGTATTTTAAGGTCAAAATACGGTCAACCAAACTCTAAAATACGAGGTCGTATTTCAATTTGGCATCGTATTAATTTGGATGCGAATATGATCCCACTCGCTGAACTGACTAATTCCAGTCAGCTAGAAGTGGTCGCTGAAGGGAGTCAGCTAGAAGGGGTCGCTGAAGAGAGTCAGCTAGGAGGGGTCGCTGAAGAGAGTCAGCTAGTAGGGGTCGCTGGCAACAATCTACTGGCAGCGAGCATTGGACTGAAGATGCCTCCAGAACAAGCCATGCTCATCTTACCAGCGATAACCCATTATGGACAAGCCTTCGCTGACAAACAACCTCCAATTGTTACTTTACTCCAGTGGCAAGTCCCTCCTTGATCAATGAAAGTCATCAGCGAGCAATTCCAGTCAGCATACTTCAGCTGCCACGTCACCAGTTCTAGAAGGTCTTGGATAAGGATGTGTGCGCGTGTGACAGTAACATCTCTAACGGTATTATGGGACCACTTGCAGGGGAATGTTTCTAAAAAGCCACGTTGTCCATTTCCTATTGGCCAAACCCAATTAGTGGCTAGCATTTGACAGCTTTTTTTATTGTATTTTCGTTAATTCCTAGGTAGAGCATGTGGCTATAAATAGGGGTTTATTTCCTTGTAAAAGTCAGTTTTTGGTTATCGAATTGAATGAAAAGAACACTTTCTTTTCCTTATTAAATCTTCATATTACCTTCATAAATCGTTATTTATTTGGGTGTTTGGAGTGATCCCTTTATCTTTAATTGTGGTGGTTCGTCCTTTATCAATTAAAGTGGTGAGATCTTAAATCTTCGATTCCTTTATCTTTAATCGTGGTGGTTCGTCCTTTATCGATTATAGTGGTGGGTTGGAGTGTTTCTATTATTTGATTCCGGTGGCTCGTTTCCTTTACGAATCAAGTATTAGATTCTTTATCTATCTTCATTTTTATTGTCTTGTTTGTTTGTCTTGTCTTATAAACCAGAAAATCCTCATAAAATTTATTACATTCCGCTGTGTCTTGGAAATATCACATCTAATTGTATATATCGAATCTAATACGGGGTAGCAAAGTAGTATTTCGGGGTCGTAATGCTCTAATTTTGATTTTAATATGTGAGGTCGTGTTTGGGTAAATTTGGTTTAAATACCCACTTGACCCGAATGGGTCTGGGTCAACCCGGCCCAATTACGAAGTCGTATCTGCACAAGGCCCAATCGACCAATTACGAGGTCGTATTCTGCCTCTTGCTAATTACGAGGTCGTAATCACCTCCTGCACACTTTAAAATCAAAATTTCGTCAAAGTTTCTGAATAATTGATCAGCGATTACCACGAACTTCCTGGAAACATGAAAATTTAAAAGATCAAACCTGTAAGCATCAAATTTTCATCTTTTCCTCGATCTTCGTCTTAACCTGAAAAGTTAATAAACTTACGGAAAATTCTTTAACTTTTCAACGATCAATCTTTCCAAAACTTTCTCGAATGAGCTTTTCCGATCTGTACCACTTGCAACAATTCCAGTTATAAAATTGATTCTTCATTCTTATACCTCCCCCTCAATTTTATGACTAGGAAGTATAACGATGATTAATCATTATAACAACTATCATTCTTATGTACTCCCCCTCAATTTATGACTGGGATACATAACTATGATAGAACAAAATATTGATTAAATACTTCATATTCTTATGAAAACACAATTGACTAGGTCTTCCTCCTCAATTTATGACATGTTTTCATAACTATATGATCTAAATAATCAATGCTTAAACCTTTCACATTCATATATGTTTCTATATCTAAGGTAGCAAAGACCTTTCATATTCAAACAATATATCTATGTCTAAGGTTTTGTTAATATTTTATGCCTTAGATATTCAACTAATAATGACCTTGCTATCAACATTTGTAATTACTATATAAATAATATATTGTAAAAACCTGATGTTCTTAGCATTGTCTTGAATACTTCAGTCTTTTGCTTAGAAACCCTTCCTTTGGATTGACTTCTCTGCAAATATACTGAAAAATAATTTCGAGACAACAAAATATAATTGCCATACCCGAAACTTGATCCTCTGAAACTTCAGATTTGAGAAGCAAACTTCAGACTCTCTGTATCGTCTTAACAATCAACCAATGCACCATTGCTTGTTGTAGTTCTCCCCCTCAATGATAAATCTCTCCGAATTAAGCATATCTCGAGTCCCTGCTCGCCTTGCCTAACCGGCATGTAATAGAGAGGTAAAATTTCCAACAATCAATCCTGAATTAGTTGACTTCCATGAAAACCAGAAACTTTGAAACTTGAAGCTCAAACTTCAGGAACATGGAACCTATTTCAAAAGCAATTCTTTGTCTCTAAGTCTCAATGTCTTGATTTATGGAGACATATATAAATCATTGGTGCTTCCTTGTGCTAATACCTGCACAACTAAGCTTAAAACAGAACACACAAACGAGATAAAAATGATAATGTTATTCTTCATTATATCATTATGATAGTAACGACTTAATCTAGAACTACATTCTTCATTTTCTTCTCCAAATTTGTTATTCTTTGTTAGGTCCAGATTTAGTCCAGATTTACTGGACTCGCTCCAGACTCGACTACTGGAGACTTACTGAAGATCTATCCAGAAACGTGTTCTACTGGACCTACTCCAGACTTGGAATCTGGAGTCCCTCTGAAGATTTGTCCAGAAATAATGGAAGACCAGTGAGCAAATACTTGTATAGGAAATCTGGAGTATTCTCCAGATTAGCTCACTGGACTTCACCCCAGTCCAGATCAACTCTACTGAAGTCAAAGACTGAAGTCAGAATAAAGAAGACTTACAAATGGCGAAGTCCACTGGAAGTCTTACCAGATCTGTACACTGGAGGATTGTCAGTGTTCTAGACCCTACAAGTCTGAACACTGATATCGAGGATTGACTTTTGCCTTTACACACTTTCCAAAGAACAATCCACTTGTTCTTTACTAAAGTATACGTGTGTAAAGATGGTTGGATAAAAGGATACAAAGTCATTTCCTTGAGAAAATACTTTTAAGCATACATTTTGCATTTAAGTGAATTTGTCCAAATACTCTCGATCTTAAACAGGGATACTTCACAACTTTAAGTATCTCGATCCAAAAGAGTTATTTGACAAGTATAGATCATTTGTAATTCATAGGTTGTTAGGATACATACTTATTTGTATTATCTTGATTCCGCACAACCTTGTATTTTATTTAACATCATAAATAAAATACACAATTGAAAAATACATAATGTTCCACTTTACTTGTTTATTGCTTTAAGTCTTGTATTACTTTGTTTATATATTCTTGCATTTATTCACAAGTAATACTAGTCCATTCTAGTGATTATTAGACTTGTTGTATTTTACACTTTCCTGGTTAACCATCGAACTTAAGGGACTCACATTTGGTATCAGAGCAGAAGGCTAACATTGCCTAGATCTGTTTCTTGATGGCTAACCAAGAAATACACAAGGAAGTTTTAATCTTGGTC
>CM067167.1:205023044-205058384 GCA_034093135.1 Erigeron breviscapus | reverse complement strand
TTGGTCTCTGGTATCCAAGGGATACTGGGTTTCAATTGGTTGCATATTCGGATGCTGACCATGCAGGTTGTAAGCTTGATCGAAAGAGTACTTCTGGGAGTGTACAGTTTCTAGGGGATAGATTGGTCAGTTGGTCTTCAAAGAAACAGAATTGTGTATCCACATCCACTGCAGAAGCTGAATATGTTGCTGCAGCAAGTTGTTGTTCACAGGTTCTTTGGATGAAGACACAGTTGACTGATTATGGATTTCAATTCAACAAGATTCCCATATACTGTGATTCTAAGAGTGCTATTGCTATTTCTTGCAATCCTGTACAGCACACAAAGACAAAGCACATAGATGTTCGGTACCATTTTCTTAAAGATCATGTCGAGAAAGGTAACATCGAACTCTATTTTGTCCCAACAGACTACCAACTTGCTGATCTTTTCACCAAACCTTTGGATGAAAACAGGTTTAATTTTCTTAAAACCAAGTTGGGAATGCTTGATTTACAAACTTAAATGCTTTAATGCCATGTATTCTATGTTCATTTTCTGTTTCAAACATTGATGTGTTTTACTTGGTATTGCATACAATGTTTGAGGGGGAGAAAAAGGGTAGAATGCATGATTTTAGGGGGAGTTTGTAAATTTAGTATAGTCTAAAATGCTTAATTTGAGGGGGAGTGTGCAAATGCATGTGAATAAATGTTTGCTTATTTGTTAATTGTTTGTTTTATTTGTTTAAATTTTTTTTTTTTCATTATTTGTATGTGTGTTTGTTGATAAAATCTGAAAAATCAAATACAAAATTAGAAAATTCTAAAATAATAAAAAGATTTTTTTTGTTGTTTGTTTTTTTAATCTGTGTTATTTTGGTTATTTTTTTTAATTTCTATGTGTATTTTTTATTTTTTTATTAGTTTAAGCCCAAAACAAATTTTTGAGCCCAAACTGATTTGTTTTCAGCCCAAACCTCAAAACAAGCCCAAATTTTCATGTGAGCCCAATTGAATGGGTAGCCCAAAACTTGATTAGATTCGGGTTGACACGCGGGTCACACCCAGACCCGCGACCCGAAAGTGAGTTTAAAAGGAAAATGGGCGGGTCAAGTTATTCACTTTGAAATTTCAAACAAAATATCTTATTCTTTTTCTCTCTAAAACCGATCAAAAGTCACATCAATATATCAAGATTTCAATTCTGTTCATAATAATTCAAGAGAATACATTCGTGTGATAGATTTTCAGTAGTATTTCATCATTTACATCGATCAAATCATCGGTTTTTGAGGTAAGATTTCTTGTTCATTTTTAATCACCAACTGTTTGATTAAATGCCAAGTTGATATTTTCGATTTCTTATGCTTCAAATGATGTTTCGATTCATGTTTTGAGGATGATAGATGCATGATTAGGTATTATACTTGTTGTTTAAATGATTAGATGCCTTAATCTGCTTGAGTTTAATATTTTCTGGGTGGGATTTGAACAAGGGCTGGGTATTCTGATGAGTTTTTGATGAATTGTACCATTTGCAGAGCATTTTGCTCGGCAAATGGGTACTTTGTTCTTGATTTCTTTCAAATCATCATTAAGTGTGATTAACTTGTTCATAATTTTCCCAAAGAATTTTTTGAATCAAAAGTGCCATTTGCAGAGCTTATTGCTCGGCAAATGCTTGTTTTCAACAAACCAAATTTGTTTTTCACCAAGTTTTTAAAATCAACTTGATGCAGAGCATTTTGCTCGGCATTCAAGCCTTTTTGGTTTTCAAATGCATCAAGGTTTTAAAATCAATTGTTTGCAGAGCTTTGAGCTCGGCAAACAAGCATTTTGAATTCCAAATTTTTTCCAAGTATTAAAATGAACTGTTTGCAGAGCAGTTTGCTCGGCAAACAGTGCATTTTGTTCAAATTGAATTCCAAGTCATTCAAGCTTTAAAAACAACTGTTTGCAGAGCTCATTGCTCGGCAAACAGACCATTTTGGTCAAAACTTTTCCAAGTCTTAAAACAACTGTTTGCAGAGCATTTTGCTCGGCAAACAGTACAAAATGAATTTTCAAATTTTGTCAAGACTTGAACCATCCATTTGCAGAGCTTGTGCTCGGCAAATGAATGAAAATTCTTCACTTAGTTTTCCAACCAACTGTTTGCAGAGCTTTTTGATCTTGCACCAAAACCTGTGAAAGCAGTTGTGCAAAAAGTGAATGATTTTGCTTCGAAAAATCATTTTCCAAATCAATCTCCCAAGATTGACAAGTTTTCAAAGAAATCAAATGATTTTTCACCGTTGCTTCCACGAAAACTCTTTTCAACTAAACCACCGGGTTTTAGTTCACCGTGGAATGCAACATCCATTCATCAAATCGATGAGACTTACATTTGGACTTTCAAGAATTCAAAAACCATTGGATCCAATCTCAAATGGGTTCCAAAGGCATTTTCGAAATGATTTGATGAAAAGTGGCTTATGCACACATCAGTGTATAACCCGTTCTAAAACGTGTTTATAATTTCATTCTTTTTAGAAAAATCCAAAAAGATTTTCATTTTCTTATTTTTTAAAAAAATCCAAAAAGATTTTCTCTTTTCATCTTTTTTTATTTACTTTGTCTTTGAGTTTCTCACAATGTTTTGGATGAGATGCAAGGCATCGAACGCCTTTGTGTACTGCCTTTGTTGTCTCATTTTTTAATGTTTGTGAGCAACTTTCAAACTCTTAACTCACCCTTTATATGCAAAAACTTTGTTTATATCATGCATATATTTAGGGGGAGTTTGTTTATAAAACCAAAACTTCAAGTGTTTAAACTCATTTTCCATTTTAAAACACTTTGGAAGATTTTCAAACCATTTTCGATCATCTTTATTGAAGTTCGGTGTTAGATTTGCACATGAGAGTTTAGGCCACTCATAAAAACTCCATGATCTTGTCATCGCCGATGAGATCTAACCCCGAGTTAAAATCTCAATTCTAGATTGTGAGGGTTTATGAGCGTGGTGATGATGTTTGTGCAAATAGGACATGAGGGAGTAGTCGAAAAGTGAGAGGTTAAGGTGAAAAAGATGATGTGAGAAAGGGCTAAAAGAAATAAAATCCCTCCCCAAAATTCTCAAAAAGCCGGGTCAACACGTTTCTATCGGATTTCATTTATTGATTTCTCGATATTGAAGAAGACTTCATGGACCCAGTGAAGCAATGCACATCTTTTCCTAACCACTCAAGTATTTCTTAACAAATGCTTGTTTTATTCTCACAGAGATTTTCACATTTCTATCGACTCTTCATTTGGAAGACGTTGATATTGAAAAAGGGAGACACTCTGCTCCGGTCCCCGACTTCATTTGATCACTTATCGAGTCTAGAGCGTACTTGAAATATCTTTCATTTGACTAGGACACAATGAGTCTTTATATGTCTTTGTGACATTGCATATACCGTTTATTATCAATCAGTATTGTATGATGAACCGTTTCACATATTCATCATAAGGGGGAGAAATGATTAAATGATTGATAGATAGAATTCAAGGATATAGGTAGAATTTGTTTGATAGAATTTGTTCGTGGATGATTGTTGTGTTTAGGTGAAGAGAGTGAATAATTATCGTGCCAAGTTGAGAGATTGTTTCGAGAAAGTTAAAGGATTGATTCGAGATCGAGTATATTCAAGATGATGTACATGGTCGATATTTGAAAGATTTATTGGAAATTTGACCATTGTTTGATGATTAGAAGAGTTTGAGATTGAATGGAGATTGTTCGTTTGTTGATACTTGTGATAGCTAAGTTTGTTTAATGTCTTGAGAAGATTCATAGTTTGAAGAGATTGTTAATTTGAGGGGGAGCAAGAGAAAACTCATGAATCGTTAAATATGCTCCGAAATGATTGTTGGTTCGAGGGGGAGCAAGAGATTAAAGATTTGTTATTGAATAATTTGCTCCGAGATAGTTGTTTGATTGAGGGGGAGCGAAGGTTAATTGATCAAAGAATCAAATGCTCCAAGATAATTGTTGATTCAAAGACAAGTTAGACCAAGAATTGAAGTTTTAAAGACAAAAACAAATTTCCGCATTCCAAAACCAAGCTTCTGAAATGCCAAGAAATTTCAAAGTCAAAACCAAGCTTCCGCAAAGTCAAAATAATTCAAAGTTAAATCAAGCTTCCGCAATACCAAAAGAATTCAAGGAATTCAAAGTCAAAACCAAGCTTCCGCATGCTACTCAAAGTTCAAGTTACTTCTCCAAGCAACATCAAGTTGAAATCAACATTCAAAAGTTCAAGTTGTGAAAGCTCAAAAGCTACAAAGATTTCAAAGATGCTTCCAAAGTATTCAAAGTTGCAAGAGAATATCAAGATTTAATAAGTCATCGTCAAATATATTTGTTTGTTGAGAAGATTCAAAGTCAAGGTTGATACAAGACATTGAAGACAATGAGAAAGCTTCAAAGTCCAATCAACATTGAAGATTTTCAACAAATGGACTCATCATGTTTATTTAAAGACCGAAGACGATGCAACATTTACAATTCAACACCAAGGGGGAGATTGTTAGAAATATAAATTAGTGGTGTTTAATTGTAAATGGAGTTACATTTGTGTTGTTCTTAAAGTACAAGGGGCTTAAGTGAAACTTAATGTAATTAGTATAAATACCCCTTGTATCTTAATAATGTAACTAACCCTTGCCATAATAAACACACTTACATCTCACTTAATTACTTTCTCTCTCCTCCCTATCATCTTCAACCTCCCTTTCACACACAAACACACTTTTCACACACTAACATAAATCCTCCATTAAACCTTCAATTAAGCTCATTTTTGTTTATATCATGTACCTTTACCCGGATAATAAGCATTAACTTATTATTTAAGTACTAAAAGGTACATAAAGGTGGTTGAGTAAAGTCACTTTAACATGCGACTTTACACTGCCTTTTAAGGAATTAAATGATATTCCTTAAATGCTCCCAACCACATTTGTACGGCCAAAGTTAACATCCCAATGTTAACTTTGCCTATAAATACAAGTCATTGCACAACCAAGAATATTACTTCTTCGAATAAACTTCGATAGAATTCATACTTTGCAAACCTGCAATATTCTTGGTGAACTTGTGCAATATTCTCTCAATCGCTAAAAGGAACATTTCACAACTTTAAGTGTTTCGATTGTCTTGAGAAATTCCGAGTGTAGATCAATTGTATTTCATAGGTTGTTAGGATATTTACATTCGTGTATTATCTTGGTTCCGCATCAACCTTGTAATTTGTTTAATATCAATAAATAAATTACACATTGAAAATTACATATTGTCTCATCAAGTTATCTTACAAGTTATTTGTATTATTGCATTGTTCTTTACTTATTGTCTTTTATATAAGTAATCTATCTAGAACTTGGTATATACACACTGCAATTGGTCGTCTCCAGTTCAGTGCATATATTGCAAAGTAGCTCCACCATCGACATAGAGGTGTCTTCAGTAGTACCATCTAACGAGTTGGGACTTACAATTTTGTACCTACATTGTAAATGTTGTTAATATGGAAGGGGGCCTAATGTAAATTGTATAGAGGTATATAAACCCCCTCCATTACTTGTTTTGTAACCTTTGAACCCCATAATGCTATCTAATCTTTCCCTGACATCTACACTTTCTCTCTCTACTTTCTCTCACATCTCAACCGCCATTAACACACACTAAACACACACTAAAGCTCAAATTCACATCTTTACATTTGGTATCAGAGCACAATCAGCATATCTGAACGATCCACAAGCTTATTTGAAGCTTAATTTGTGCTTATTTTCTGGAATTTTGAGTTTTTCTGAAAGTATCATTTGCCGAGATCACTGTTCTAGTGATTTCAGCAAAATTAGTGTGTATTTCTTCGAAATTTGTTCACCGATCACTTTGTTGTTAGTATATCTTCCTTCGTTATCAATTTCAGAGCTTAATTTCATCATTTGATTCGATTTTGAATGAGCTCGGCGAATGACATGTTCGTGTGGGTTTGAATTCTGGTTGAAATTAGCTGCTAATTTGTTTTAGGATTTGTGCGGGATTAAATTCTGAGTATTTTGATACAAATTTGAAGGTTTAATTCGCAAAAATGAAGGAGAAATCAATGATTTTCTGTGAGCTCGGCGTTTGGGTGTTTGGCTGAACGAAGAAGACGACCAGTAACCGACTATTTTGTCCGTTAGTGATTTCTCGTGTTTGCAAAGGTCGTTGGCTAGAAGTGATTCTATTTGTTCTATTTGCATAGCTTTTTGCTCGGCAAATACGTGATTCAGTTAATTTTGGTTAAGTCTGGAGCTATTTGTTCTGTTTGCAGAGATATAAGCTCGGCAAACAAGTGATTTGAGTTGATTCGACTAAGTACAAATCTTATTTGTGCTGTTTGCAGAGATTTAAGCTCGGCAAATACTTGTGTTGGCTGAAGTTGGTTAAGTGTTGATCCTATTTACACTATTTGCAGAGATATTATCTCGGCAAATACTTATATCAACAAAATTTGACCAAGTGTTTTGTGATCCATTTCTGTTTGTACCATTTGCCGAAGAAATTGCTCGGCAAACAGTTGAAGTTGGTTGTTGATCAGTGTGCTCGTGTTGTGACTTGGCTGATTATACCATTTGCCGAAGAAACAGCTCGGCACTTAGTTGAATTAGATTTGTCAAATTTTCATTTTCAAGAAAATTGATTCAAAATCATTTTTGATCAATATTCTTCAAGTGGGCAGAAAATAAAAATTTTCAAAATTTTTGGTCCATTTGCCGAGGTATAAGCTCGGCATCCAATACAAATAGAAAAATCAAAAAAAATTTTTAGTCTTTTATTGATTGATATTGATGGCTTCAAGGGAAGCTTTGGCTCTTGGTTCTGAAGGGAGACCTCCTGTGTTGTTTAGAGGCTCCTATCCACAATGGAAGAAAAGGTTCTTGAATTGGATAGACAGACAGAAGAATGGGAAACTTTTAAGGAAATCTTACAAGGATGGTCCTGAAATTCCTAAGAATCCAGTAAATGGTGAATCTTTGCCAGAAGAAAGTTGGAATACTGATCAAAGAAATCGTGTTGAGGCTGATCAAATGTCCATTGCTTATCTTTACCAAGCACTTCCAGATGACATCTATTGCAATGTTGACTCATATGAAACTGGAAAAGATATATGGGATGAAGTGGAAAAGCAGATGGAAGGGTCTGATGTTTCAAACACCATAAGATTGTCAACTGTTCTGAATATGTATGAAACATTCAAGCAACAGAAGGGTGAACCTTTGAATGAAGTATACATCAGATTCTGCAATGTTATCAATGAACTGAGAAAGAATGATGTCAAAAGAACTAATATGGAGTTGAACATCAAGTTTATTAAAAATCTTGAGGAGGAATGACAAGTTTATGGCACTCAACTCAATTAGCAATCAGATTTTGGTAAACTTACCATTCATACTTTGTATGAAAAGCTGAAGTTGAATATTGATGATATTCTGAGGATTCAAAAGAAGAAAGAAGAAAGTGTTCATTCCGATCCACTGGCCTTGGTAGCTGAAAAGAAGTCTTCAAGAGTTTCAAGACAGAACTTTGTTGAATTTGAAACTGATTCTGACTCAAGTGAAATGAGTGATTCTGATTTGGATGAAAAGCAAAAAGAAATGTACAAGGAACTTGCTTATTTCACAAAGGCTTTCAAGAAGAAATTCTTCAAGAAGAAACCAACAAACAATCAACTTAGGACCTCATCAGTTTCTTCTTATGCAAAGAATGCGAATGCTCCTAAGTTTGAAACCAAGAAAGAATTTGTTGGTGGTGAAAAGAAATTTGACAATCAGAAGAAGTTTGAAAAGAAGGTCATGGACAAGAGGAATGAGGATAAGAAATGTTGAACAACCTGAGGGATTTGTGAATTCAAAACATCCGAACTATGTTTACAGGTTAGATAAGGCTTTATATGGTCTGAAACAAGCCCCTCGTGCATGGTATGATGCTCTCTCCTCTTATCTTGTGAAATATGGTTTTAGCAAAGGTTCGATTGACACTACCTTGTTTATCAAAAGACAAGGAAGTGACATCATTCTAATCCAGATTTATGTTGACGACATAATTTTCGGGTCTACGAACCCTAAATACTGCAAGAATTTTTCTGCTTTAATGATCAGTAAATTTGAAATGAGCATGATGGGTGAATTAAACTTTTTCCTTGGTCTTCAAGTCAAACAGTTGTCAAATGGTACTTTTATTTGTCAAACTAAGTACATTCTTGACATGTTGAAAAAGTTTGATATGATGAATTGTCAACCAATTGGTACACCCATGGAAGTTCGAACAAAGATTAATGTTGATTTAAATGGAAAATCTTTTGATCAAAAGAGATATCGCAGTATGATAGGTTCACTCATGTATTTGACTGCGAGTCGCCCGGATATTATGTTCGCCACATGCATGTGTGCCAGGTACCAGGCCAATCCTAAGGAAAGTCATTTTCAGGCCGTCAAACGGATTTTCCGATACCTGAAAGGCACTGTGAACCTTGGTCTCTGGTATCCAAGGGATACCGGGTTTCAGTTGATTGCATATTCGGATGCTGACCATGCAGGTAGTAATCTTGATCGAAAGAGTACTTCTGGGAGTGTTCAGTTTTAGGGGATAGATTAGTCAGTTGGTCTTCGAAGAAACAGAATTGTGTATCTACATCTACTGCAGAAGCTGAGTACGTTGCTGCAGCAAGTTGTTGTTCACAAGTTCTTTGGATGAAGACGCAGTTGACTGATTATGGATTTCAGTTCAACAGAATTCCCATCTACTGTGACTCTAAGAGTGCTATTGCTATTTCTTGCAACCCGGTACAACACACTAAGACCAAGCACATAGATGTTCGGTACCATTTTCTTAAAGATCATGTCGAGAAAGGTAACATCGAACTCTATTTTGTCCCAACAGACTACCAACTTGCTGACCTTTTCACCAAACCTTTGGATGAACAAAGGTTTAATTTTCTTAAAACCAAGTTGGGAATGCTAGATTTACAAACCTAAATGCTTTCATGCAATGTATTCTATGTTCATTTTCTGTTTCAAACATTGATGTGTTTTACTTGTTATTACATGCAATGTTTGAGGGGGAGAAAAAGGGTAGAATGCATGATTTTAGGGGGAGTTTGTAAATTTAATGTATTCATATATGCTTAATTTGAGGGGGAGTGTGCAAATACATGTGAATATTTGTTTGCTTATCTAGTTTGTGTAAAAAAAAATTTATTGTTTGTTTTATTTGTTTAATTTTTTTTTATTTTATGTGTGTTTGTTTTAAAACTGAAAAACCAAATACAAAATTTCAAAACTTAAAAATGATAAAAAGTTTTTTTTTCTTTTTCTTGTTGTCTTTAATTTTTTTTTTCTTCCTTTTAGTTAAATATTTTTTTATTTGTTTTGTTATTTGTTATTTTTCTTATTATTTTTTTTGTTAAAACCCAAAAAGAATGAGTCCAAAATGAACTTAGCCCAACATGTATGTTTAGTCCAAGACCAAGTCGAGATCCGGGTTGACACGCGGGTCAAACCCAGACCCGCGACCCGGATTTGAAGTTTAAATAGAATATGGGCGGGCCAAATCATTTTATTTCAAATTCAAATCAACTTTTTCTTTATCTTTTTCTCTCAAAACCGATCAAAATTTCCATCAATCAATCAACCTTTTTCATCTCTCTTGTAAGAATCAAAGTGAGTCTGGTATTATAATCATATTTGGGTTGCTAATCATCTCTTTCCATCGATCATATCATTCACTTTGAGGTAAGATTCTTAACTTTAATTTTGTTTACCAAGTGTTTGATGAAATGTTTGTATGAGATGATCATGCTTTATATGCTTTCTGTGATTATTTGATTTGTGTTTTGATGATGTTAGTTGCATGATTAGGGTAAATTCTTGTTGATTATTCGTTGATTATGCCTTAATCTGCTGTTTTTTTGGAATTTCTGGGTTTGATGTTTGAAGGGCTGGGTAAGTTCTTGAGTTGTTTGAAGATTTGTGCCATTTGCCGAGATATTTGCTCGGCAAATGCTATGTTTTGTTCATATCCATCTTCAAATCTTCATATGACTGGCAAAACTTGTTCATATTGCTGACTTAACCATTTGTATCAAAAAGGCCATTTGCAGAGATATTATCTCGGCAAATGCATGTTTTCTCAATCTGTTAAATTTTTTTTCTAAGTCATGTATAAGCCATTTGCAGAGCTCCAAACTCGGCAAATGCATGTTTTTCTTAAAACTCATTTGTTTTCATCACTAAGAAATTTTTTAAATCTTAAAACAACTGTTTGCAGAGCTTTTAGCTCGGCAAACAGTGCGCTTTTGGATTCCAAAATTTTTCCAAGTCTTAAATCAACAGTTTGCAGAGCTCTGAGCTCGGCAAACAGTTCAAATTGTTTTTCAAATTTTCCAAAGACTTGATCCAATCATTTGCAGAGCTCTGAGCTCGACAAATACTTGTAATTTTTTACCAAAGGTTTTAGATCAACTATTTGCAGAGCACTTTGCTCGGCAAATAATTCATTTGGGTGAAAATTTTTTAATTCATTGAAATGTTCCTTTATCAGTTGTCAACATTCTTGTTGCTCAATTCTAAGGAATTTTCATACATTCAAATGGAGTTTAGTCTTAAATGCTCATTTGCCTGAGGTATGAGCTCGGCATTTACGAGAATTAACTCCAATACCTGATGTCTTGACACAATGGTGTCTCACTTGCTCCATTCCCGTGTTTGCCGAGGTTTTTGCTCGGAAAATCATAAAAATTTTCAAAGTTTTTGTCAAAATCAAATTTTGATCCTTATCTTTTTCAGGGCAAAACTTTTGTAAAACATGCCATTTGCCGAGGTTTTTGCTCGGCAAATGCTTAAAACTGTTTTCTTTTTCTTCATTTTTATTCTAATTTTTCTGATTTTTATTTTGCTTTTCTGACACTATCTGACACATATACATTACGACACAAACACTGACTCATTTTACAAAGTTCCTTTTGAGAGACACTGTCACTATAGATTTCTCATTCCAATCAATTGGACTAACAACTCGAAACGAGTTCGGTCGAAAGCCTTAGTGAACAATCAGCTAAATTAAAGTCACTCGGCACCTTTTCTAGGACTATTAATTTCTTTTCAGCACAATTACGTATAAAATGAAACCTTATGTCTATGTGCTTAGTCCTACTGTGCTTAACAGGATTATTGGTAATGGATATAGTGGATTTACAATCTGTTTTTGTTAGGTCCAGATTTACTGGACTCGCTCCAGACTCGACTACTGGAGCCTTACTGAAGATCTGTCCAGAAATGATATTTATTGGACCTACTCCAGACTTGGAAACTGGAGTCCCTCTGAAGATTTTTGTTCAGAAATAATGGAAGACCAGTGAGCAAATACTTGTATAGGAAATCTGGAGTATTCCAGATTAGCTCATTGGACTTCACCCTAGTGCTTATATTAAAGTAATACTAGTCCACTCTAGTGCTTATTAGACTTGTTGTATTTTACACTTCTGGGTTAAACCATCTAGCTAGGGACTCTACAATTGGTATCAGAGCAGAAGGCTAAACATTGCCTAGATCTGCTTCTTTGATGGCCACCCCAGAAAATACACAAGGAAGTTTTAATTTTGGTCCCTGATCCTAATGTTAATGTTAATGATCAAAACAATGAACCACCTGTTAACACTAATCCACCACCTCCTCCTCTACTCCTGCTTCTCCACATGTGCATGTGCACTATTCAAACAATCCTGTTCCTAAATTCAGTGGGAACAGTGATGAATTTGGTACGTGGAAGGTAGTGTTGATTGCTCCCAGAAGAGGGAATGTGTACATGATGGATATGGAAAGCTCTCCTTCAGAGCAGTGTTTCTATACTCAAGCTGATGAAGACACAAACTGGTTATGGCACAAAAGTTATCCCATTTAAATTTCAAATATTAATAAGTTGTCTAGAAAACAACTGGCAGATGGGATACCTTCAGTTTCCTTCAAAAAGGAAAGGCCATGTCCAGGATGTGAGATGGGTAAGCAGAAACGTACCAGTTTCAAGACCAGACAGAATTTTAGCATATCTGAACCACTTCATATGCTTCATATGGACCTCTTCGGTCCAGTGAATGTTCAGACTCGTGTTGGAAAAAGATACACCCTGGTGATCGTAGATGAATTCTCCAGATATTGTTGGGTTATCTTTCTCAGGTCTAAAATGAAGCTGCTGCTAAAATCATCAGTCTTATCAAGCAAATTGAGCTCAAGTACAGTCGAAGAGTGTGTCAGTTTAAGAAGTGACAATGGAACAGAATTCCAGAATGCAACTCTGGAGTCATTCTGTACTGACACTGGCATCTCCCAGAATTTCTCATCAGCCCGCTCTCCAGAACAGAATGGAGTGGTGGAAAGGAAAAATCGAACGCTGATAGAAGCTGCCAGGAGTATGCTTGCTGAATCTGGTCTTCCTACTACTTTCTGGGCTGAAGCAATTGCAACTGCTTGCCACACCCAGAATCGTTCAGTGTATGTGAAGCGACACAAGAAGACATCCTATGAAATATTAAGAAATAGAAAACCAAATATTGGTTATTTTCATGTTTTTGGATGTCCAGTTTACATCCTAAACGACTCCAGTCAGTTAGGCAAATTTGATGCCAAAGCTGATGAAGGATATTTCTTGGGATATTCAGCCATTCGCAAGGCCTTCAGAGTCTTCAACAAGAGACTGGAGAAGGTTCATGAGTCAATTCATGTCACATTTGATGAATCAAATGCCGCAATCAATAAACTGCCAACCCTTGATACTCCCCCAGTAACTCCAATTGTCTTCTGTGAATCTGATCCTATCAACTACAATAAAGAAGATTCTCCAGAAGAAGTTTCCAGTCATCCTGATCTGGAACCTGTTCAGAAAAAGAAACCCTCCAGTGGTACTCCATTCTATCCTTCAATAATTTTCAAACTACCCTCTGAAATTATTATTGGATCAGATGTTCGTACTACTCCCCCAGTATCAGTCCCAGTTGAAACTAAACCAGTACTTCAAGAAATGCCTTCAAATGAAGAATTTCATGATGCAAATCGTGATTTGAATGAATCAGATGAAGATGTGAAGTAGTCTGGGAAGATCCTCCTCCTGAAGCAACACCAGAGGAGACTCAACTGATTTCTTGTACTGATATTGTTGTCAGTAACAATCCTGGTCAGTACTCCAGATGGACAAAAGCTCATCCTATTGATCAGATCATAGGTGACTCCAGTAGTGGAGTTCGGACCAGAAGAGCCTCCAGTAATCAATGCTTATATGTCAGTTTCTTATCACTGATAGAACCAAAGAATATTGACGAGGCTATGGAAGATCCAAGCTGGGTGACTGCTATGCAAGAAGAGCTTCACCACTTTGAAAGCAACAAGGTTTGGTACCTGGTCCCTTTCCCAGTTGGAAAGAAAGAACCAATTGGAACCAGATGGGTCTTCAGGAACAAGGTAGATGAAGATGGTCACGTCATCAGAAACAAGGCCAGACTGGTAGCACAAGGCTACTGCCAGTCAGATGTCGATTTTGTTGAATCATTTGCTCCAGTGGCTAGACTTGAAGCGATCAGAATATTTTTAGCATTCGCTGCTCATCATCAGTTCAAGGTCTACCAGATCGACGTCCATATCATTTAAGGGGTTAACTTATATGCTTTCAACATTATTTAACCGCTCCTACTGCCCTCACATTTAAGGGGGGTTGATTTTATATTCATCACGTTCCAAAATTGAAGAAGATTGATTGTGAGAAGTGCATTTTTAAATGGAAAACTTGAAGAAGAAGTTTATGTCAGACAACCACCAGGTTTCGTTGACGAAAAGCATCCACACTGGGTATATCGTCTGGACAAAGCACTCTATGGTCTCAGACAAGCCCCACGTGCCTGGTATGATACTCTGACTAAACATTTATTGAAAAATGGTTTCAAAAGAGGTGCAATTGACAATACCTTATTTATTCTTCATGAAAAAGGTAATCTTCTGATTGTACAAATTTATGTTGATGATATTATTTTTGGGTCTACTGATGATAAAATGTGCAGGAAATTTTCGAAAATAATGTCAACTGAATATGAAATGAGTTTGATGGGTGAATTAACATTTTTTCTAGGACTCCATATTAAACAGACCAGAGATGGTATTTTTATTAATCAAGAAAAATATGTTAGAGATCTTTTAAAGAAATATGATATGAACTCTTCACCATCTAAACCCACTCCAATTTCTGCACCATTAACACTGGACTCAGATCCAGATGGTAAACCAGTGAACACCACTGTCTATAGAGGCATGGTTGGTTCACTGATGTATTTAAATGCCAGTAGACCAGATATTATGTTTTCAACATGTTTATGTGCCAGATATCAGTCTAATCCAAAAGACTGTCATATGCTTGCTGTAAAGCGCATACTGAAGTACCTTAAGGGTGTCCCCAGTTTGGGTCTTTGGTATCCCAAAGGCTCAGGCATGGATCTAATGGGTTATTCGGATTCAGATCATGCAGGTTGTAAGATAGAAAGGAAATCCACTACTGGTGGATGTCATTTCCTTGGTGGCAAACTGGTCAGCTGGACCAGTAAGAAGCAAACTACAGTTTCATTGTCCACTGTTGAAGCTGAATACGTGTCTGCATCCAGTTGTTGTGCTCAGATACTCTGGATGAAGAACCAGTTGCTTGATTATGGTATTAAGTATTCAAAAACCCCAATCTTTTGTGATAATACCAGTGCCATTGCTATCTCGAACAATCCAGTCATGCACTCCAAGACGAAACACATTGATCTCAGGTATCATTTTATTCGTGATCATATTATGAAAAAAAAAAAAAAAAAAAAAAAAAAAAAAAAAAAAAAAAAAAAAAAAAAAAAAAAAAAAACAGAAAACAAATAAAAAAAAAAAAAAAAAAAAAAAAAAAAAAAAAAAAAAAAAAAAAAAAAAAAAAAAAAAAAAAAAAAAAAAAAAAAAAAAAAAAAAAAAAAAAAAAAAAAAAAAAAAAAAAAAAAAAAAAAAAAAAAAAAAAAAAAAAAAAAAAAAAAAAAAAAAAAAAAAAAAAAAAAAAAAAAAAAAAAAAAAAAAAAAAAAAAAAAAAAAAAAAAAAAAAAAAAAAAAAAAAAAAAAAAAAAAAAAAAAAAAAAAAAAAAAAAAAAAAAAAAAAAAAAAAAAAAAAAAAAAAAAAAAAAAAAAAAAAAAAAAAAAAAAAAAAAAAAAAAAAAAAAAAATAAGAGAAAACATAGACTTTTGATAAAGATCTTTGAATGGTATTAAGTAAAAGACCCCAATCTTTTGTGATAATACCAGTGCCATTGCTATCTCGAACAATCCAGTCATGCACTCCAAGACGAAACACATTGATCTCAGGTATCATTTTATTCGTGATCATATTATGAAAAACAATATTGAACTCCATTTTATTCCCACTGACAAACAACTCGCTGACATTTTTACTAAACCTCTGGATGTCAAAACTTTTGAATATCTTGTTGGTGAGTTGGGAATGTTAAACCCTTAAATCTGGAACCTTGGTATTGAACGCCTATGTGTACTATCAGGGATCCTTGATTTAAAGATTTATAAATCTATGACTGTTTAGATATCGAACGCCTTATGTACTATCTTTGCATTAATAGATTTATGGATCAACATTCCAGGGGGAAGACTGAAAGATATATTTTTGTTCTTAAAAATATTTTAAGTTCAAAGGGAATTTATTAATTTATTTTCTCACTGGACAAAATTTTCCAGAAAATATTACTGGTACCTTGTAAATGTGTCCCTCTCACTGGTAATTAGATAGGTTGAAGTGCATGTTTGAGGTGACTTTTTGTCTCCTTGTAAATGTGTCCCTCTCATTTGTCTGTATTAGTTGGCGTGCATGTTTGAGGTTACCAGTCTCTTTCAAATGGTTTTCACTGGTACTTTACTGGAGTGTCCCTCCAGTGTACCATCAGTACATGCTTCACTGGAATAATCCACCAGTGATACTGGAGTGTCCAGTCAACCTCCAGATGCACTGATATGTCAGTCATAATATTTTTTAAATACTTGGTCATTGTGCGTGCCACGTATGCAAAATTTTGAAAAGATATTTATCTTATTATCCTACGTGGCATGTCATTTTTTTACAAAGAAATGATGGTATTTTTACCTTGGGAAGACAAAAAGTGCAAGTTGGTTATGTTTGTGGGCTGTAAACCGTCACACATTTATGTGTGATGTGATGTACTTAATGCGGATCTCAAAACCCGATCAAAATTATATTTGATAATTTCAAATTTAACCGTTTGAGTTCCACACTCTCTCTCCTATATATACCCACTTTCACTTTCCTTTGCATTTACTTCGAACATATTTACTCCCAAATTCTTCAAATTCCTTCATTTAATTTTTCATTCAATTTCCAATCATAAATCTCTCTCATATTCAATTCATCAAATCTTCATAAACCCTAAATCTTCAATTTCATCTTCATCAATCTATCAATTACAATGGCACCAAGACAATCAAACTCACCCAAAAATCTGCTCTCCGCCGAATATGCTCCGGTTGCCAATGTTGTTAAGGCACCCCATATCACCTTAGAGGCAAAGGCCATAAGGATTACTATGAACAATTGGATGGCTAGACTCACTAGCACCACTCATGCTCCCACCTCTCTCATTGGATGACTGAATGCTTTTTTCCTCAGTTGTCCACTCTATGGTGCTCTCACACGTAATCCAGGAAAGATGTATCATGACTATTTGTGTGAATTTTGGTATACTGCTGTATATGTTGAAAATACTCAATCCATCAACTATACATTGCAACAAGGCACCAGGGCCTTTACTCTCACTGCTGATTCTCTCAGAGATATTCTTCAATTGAATTATCTGGCTGAAAATGAGATGGCAATTACTCTTCCAACTGGTCTAAATTTTAGAGATGTGTGCAGACTGATGGGTCACACAGATATACTGGATGAACATGGCCAGTTATCAAGGAAAGGCACAATCTACATGAGCAAGCTGACTGACTCATGGAGATACTTTTTCACTCACCTTGTTGAGTGTTTAGGTGGCAGTTCTGGAGGATTGGACCAGATCAACCAAATGCAACTCCAGATTGCCTACTGTCTATGGTTTGGATATAGAGTAGACTTTGCTCAGATCTTCTTTGATGATCTGGTTGACCGTCTAAAGGTGAAAGGTAGAAAACCACACATTCCATATATTCGTTTTCTTTCACTGGTTTTTCTAAGAGCTCTGGGTGCTGAGTATGATTATGAAACAAATCATTTCTCTATGTGTGAATATCTGAGGGAATTAAGTTCCTTAAAATCAAGAGCAGGTGAGGTTGACATTCCTGTAAATATGTTGAACCATTTTAGAAATGATGCACTGAAAGATGAACAGGAAGTGGCTCCAGGTGGGAACCTAGTTGGTGAAGGACCCTCTGGTGACCTAAGTATTGAAATTGTACAACCAGTGACCCAGGTGGCTCCTGAGGTTCAACAGACTGAAAATGTTACTCGACCCAGAACGACTCCAGGTGATGTCATGAATTTAGATGGGTCTCCTATTTTTGAGCAGGAAGAGAATGTTGTTCAGATTGATGAGCAAGTAACTGGTGAGCAAGATGCTCAGATAAACTTGAATGTAGAAGTTGGTGATCAGACTGGTGATCAGACTGTTGATGAAACGTTTGTTTGGAATGAGGCTGATTCACCCATGTCAGAAGGTAATATTTTTGATACTGACATGAGTTTTGTTAGGTCGAGAATCGACCATGTATAATTTGTTCAGAAATAGCTTGAAGTTTAGTGAAGACATTACTTCAGAATTCTGAGATGCCTCAGAATTCAGAACTCCTTCACTGAAGCTTCACTTCAGTTCAGATCTACGTATCAGAATACCATTCAGAATGAAGTCAAAGACTGAAGTCTGAAGAAGAGAATCATCTCAGAAGCGAGCATCAGAGTGATTCTACCAGATCGAAGACTGAAGCATCTCAGTGATAAAGTACTTACAACACTTTACACTGATTACGAGGAAGACTTTTACTTTACACCTTTATCCAGTTAATAGAATTATCTATTAATAAAAGGTACAAAGTATAGGCTAGGAACCTAGTACTATAAGTCACATCAAGTGACTTATATACGCTTCCTTGTGCAGCATGTAAGGAATTATGGTTTAATTCCTTAAATGCTCACAACCACATTTGTACGACATTGTGAACTTTGTCTATAAATACAAAGTCTTCTCACATCTTGCAAATTGCTAGAACTATTGCATTGCAACTTGTGAGATATACTCTAAGCAAAACTTACGAGTATTTCCAAGTCATCTTGATCACTTGTATTTCGGGATTGTTTAGATAGTTACACTTTGGTGTTTATCTTTGTTCCGCAACAATCCTTGTATTTGTTTATACATCAATAAATCAAATACATTAGAAAACAACGTGTCTCAATGCTACATACTTGATTATATTTATATATATCTTTATATAGTTTCTGCCATTTATTCTTGCATTAATTCATATTGTCATTTGTTTCTTGTTATCCATATCTGGATCGTAAACTAAACTTGTCCATCAAGATTAGTTGTACTTGCCAGTCGGGTTTAGTCATTCGTCTTTATATTTGGGACTCACAATTGGTATCAGAGCAGCAAGGTTGAATTACTACAATTCTTTAACCTTTGATCTGCTAAGATGACTGACTTTGAACAAGGACCTGACCCTAATAATGCTACCCCACCCCCTGTCATCAACAACAATATACCCTCACACAATGTTCACGTACACTTTCCAACTAATCCTGTTCCCAAGTTTGATGGGAACAGTGAAAACTTTCAAACATGGAAAGCGTGCTTACTTAAGTATATTGCTGGTGTTGAGAGACATTTACCAGACATTTTAAAAGATGGACCCTTTGTCCCTATGAATGCGTCAACTGTCGTCAGAAATGCCGATGGGACTCCTAGGCAGTCACCTAAGGAGAAGGATCATTGGTCAGAGGAAGATCATAGACTTGTTGACCTGGATACCAAGTTACAAAATATGATCTTATACGCAGTTCCAGAAACCCTAATGCCCACTCTTGTTTTACTCGAAAATTCTAAATTAATGTGGGCGGAACTACTGACACAGTTTGAAGGCACTAATGAGACAATTGTCACAAGAAAAGTTGCTTTAAACAAAAGATATGAGTCTTTCTTTGCTATACCTGGGGAGTCTTTAACCCAAACTTACATTAGGTTTACAAATCTGGTAAACCAACTGAAAGCCCTAGGTGTAACCAAAGACAAAGAAATTTTGTTAGAAAAGTTTTGTGACATTTTACCTTCAAAATGGGAAAATCTAATCTTGGTCTTGAGACAAGGCAAAACATTACACAGTCATACTCTTGCTTCCCTTTATGGAGCATTTAGGTATACTGAAGAGAACAAAGCTGAAAGAGCTTTGGCTGAGCAGGATGCCAAGAACCATGTTTCGACAAGTTCTGGTACGGTTCAGTATTCTGAACCACAAAGCACTGCTCTACTATCTTCTGAGAGTGATATTTTTGACTCAATGAAGAAGATGGTTTCTCAAATGTTAAAAACTGGTGTCTCTGCTAATGTCACTCATGATTGTGATGAGGATGACAATGATGATCTGGTTGCCATGCTGGCTAAAACGTTCAATCGTTTTAAGGCCAAATCAAATCGATCTGGCAAACCTTTTGCTTCCAGTGCTTCTATTGATAAGTCTAATCTTGAATGCTTTAAATGCGGCAAGAAAGGACATTTCATGAAGGAATGCAGATCTAGTCAACCTTCATCATCACAATCTGCTCCTAACCATTCTATTTTTCAGAAGTCTGATGACAGCTATAAGGCCAAATACAAGAAGTTGAAGGCTCATATGGCTCTTTTGGCACAAGACAACTCGAGCAACAGTTGCATGATTGCCAAGACTGAAAAGTGGGAAGACTCCGATGAATCATCTGATGATGAGGAGGAAGTTAGGGATATGTGTTTCATGGCACAAGAAGACCAAGGTCATTTGGTCAAAACTGATGTTGAATCTGGCCGCTGGGTGGATATAGTGATGAAAAAGGTCAGTAATTTTGGCTATGAAGAAGATGGTTTCTCAAATGTTAAAAACTGGTGTCTCTGCTAATGTCACTCATGATTGTGATGAGGATGACAATGATGATCTGGTTGCCATGCTGGCTAAAACGTTCAATCGTTTTAAGGCCAAATCAAATCGATCTGGCAAACCTTTTGCTTCCAGTGCTTCTATTGATAAGTCTAATCTTGAATGCTTTAAATGCGGCAAGAAAGGACATTTCATGAAGGAATGCAGATCTAGTCAACCTTCATCATCACAATCTGCTCCTAACCATTCTATTTTTCAGAAGTCTGATGACAGCTATAAGGCCAAATACAAGAAGTTGAAGGCTCATATGGCTCTTTTGGCACAAGACAACTCGAGCAACAGTTGCATGATTGCCAAGACTGAAAAGTGGGAAGACTCCGATGAATCATCTGATGATGAGGAGGAAGTTAGGGATATGTGTTTCATGGCACAAGAAGACCAAGGTCATTTGGTCAAAACTGATGTTGAATCTGGCCGCTGGGTGGATATAGTGATGAAAAAGGTCAGTAATTTTGGCTATGAAGAAGATGGTTTCTCAAATGTTAAAAACTGGTGTCTCTGCTAATGTCACTCATGATTGTGATGAGGATGACAATGATGATCTGGTTGCCATGCTGGCTAAAACGTTCAATCGTTTTAAGGCCAAATCAAATCGATCTGGCAAACCTTTTGCTTCCAGTGCTTCTATTGATAAGTCTAATCTTGAATGCTTTAAATGCGGCAAGAAAGGACATTTCATGAAGGAATGCAGATCTAGTCAACCTTCATCATCACAATCTGCTCCTAACCATTCTATTTTTCAGAAGTCTGATGACAGCTATAAGGCCAAATACAAGAAGTTGAAGGCTCATATGGCTCTTTTGGCACAAGACAACTCGAGCAACAGTTGCATGATTGCCAAGACTGAAAAGTGGGAAGACTCCGATGAATCATCTGATGATGAGGAGGAAGTTAGGGATATGTGTTTCATGGCACAAGAAGACCAAGGTCATTTGGTCAAAACTGATGTTGAATCTGGCCGCTGGGTGGATATAGTGATGAAAAAGGTCAGTAATTTTGGCTATGAAGAAGATGAGGAACACAAACTGGACCTTTTGGTTCTTTTAGAGGCTGACATCTCTTTTGTTGAGACAGTGCGTTCAGAAAGCCTAAAAATGTTTGAAAATAATACTTCTGAACTGAACGCCAGTCAGGCCAGATTAAAAGAACTGAAAGATGTTCATCTGGCCCTAAAAAGTTATCAATCAATGGTTGCCACTTTAGAGTTGGAAAAAGAAGAACTAAAAACCATCCTTGAAAAAGAACAAAAAATAATCAAATCTTGGATGAGTGCACCAAAACCAGATGCTGCAATTAAAAACACTTTTGCAAATCAAAAAACAGCATATGAATCTGGTGATCTTCACATGGCATCTATAATCACTGATTTAGATGCACTTCCAAAAGAAATGAAACCGGAAATTACTTTTCCTAAAGTTGGCAAACAAAAAATTGTAACTAATAAGGTCAAGGAACAATCTGAGGGAAATTCTGAAACAGCTCAGACAACTGGTTCAGAAAAGAAGGCTAAAACCAAAAAGCCATCTCCTCAGACTTCATCTAAGGTTCCAAAAGGACTAAAGAAGAAGAAAACTGTCTCCCCCACTGAGCCCTCTACCTCAGATTCTGGTAAGGCTCAGGTGTCTAATGAAGAATCTATGTTGTTAAGGTTAGAAAGTCAATTTCAACTATTGGCTAGACAAGTGCAGAGTTGTAATGCACGTTTAAAAAATGTTGAAACCACACCTCTTCAACCTAAACAAAATGCAAAACCTTTTTCTAAGCAAATCAAGCAAAAATCTGAGAAGAAAAAGGTTGAGCACCCCATCAAACCAACAACTTTTGTGTCAACTGAGATAATGACTGAAATCCCATTTGACCCTTCAGTTCCACATATACCAAAGAAATCTGAGACTGCTAAGGGAGAGTCTAGTGAACCCATCCAAAGATGGGTTCCCAAAAAGAACTAATCTTTGATTGTGTGCAGGGAGACCGAAAGAAGAACATATGGTTTCTGGACAGTGCTGCTGGCCGAACCATGACTGGTTATCAAACCCTGCTGGAGGAATATAGGGTGCAAGAAGGGCCCTCAATTGTTTTTGGAAATGATGGAAATGGAAAAACTGAGGGATATGGTGTGGTGAATAATGGTCAAGTCAAATTCACACGAGTTGCATATGTGAATGGTTTGAAATATAACCTGATCAGTGTCAGTCAACTTTGTGATGATGGCTTCAAGGTTTTATTTGATATCTCACAAGGCACCATATTCAACAGAGATGGAAAGGTAGTACTGGTTGCACCAAGGAAGGGAAACATTTATGTCATTGATATGAATCCATCTATCTCTGAACAATGTTTCTACACAAAGGCTGATGAAGACACAAACTGGTTGTGGCACAAGAGATTATCCCATCTGAACTTCAAAAACATTAATAAGTTGTCAAGAAAACAACTTGTTGATGGGATACCCTCTATGTCTTTCAACAAAGACAAGCCATGTCCAGGTTGTGAAATGGGCAAGCAGAAAAGAGCTTCATTCAAAACTAAGCAAAGCTTTAGTATAACTGAACCTCTTCACTTGCTTCACATGGACCTTTTTGGACCAGTGAACGTTCAGACCAGAGCAGGAAAGAAGTACACCCTTGTCGTTGTAGATGAATATTCAAGATATTGCTGGGTGATTTTCCTCAAGTCTAAGAGTGAAGCTGCTGCTGAAATCATTGCTCTCATCAAACAAATTGAGCTCAAGTACAAGCGAAAAGTTTGTCAGCTCAGAAGTGACAATGGCACTGAATTCAGAAATGCCACTCTGGAGTCCTTCTGCACTGAAACTGGCATATCTCAGAACTTCTCCTCAGCACACACACCAGAGCAGAATGGTGTTGTAGAAAGAAAGAATCGTACGCTGATTGAAGCTGCCAGAAGTATGCTGAATGAATCTGGTCTTCCCAAGAATTTCTGGGCTGAAGCTGTTGCAACTGCTTGCTACACTCAGAACAGATCTATCTATGTCAAAAGACATAAGAAGACCTCCTATGAAGTACTCAGAAATAGAAAGCCTAATATTGGATACTTCCATGTATTTGGGTGTCCAGTATACATTCTGAATAACTCTAATCAGCTTGGAAAATTCGATGCAAAAGCTGATGAAGGGTACTTCCTAGGATATTCATCAAATCGCAAAGCCTTTAGAGTCTTTAACAAGAGACTTGAAAAGGTTGATGAGTCAATTCATGTTACCTTTGATGAATCCAACTCTGCAATCTTTAAAAATTCCATTTCTGAACCACCCTCAGAAAGTCCAATCAGTTTTGGTGATTCTGATCCTATTGCAGAATCTGATCAGTCACCTGAACATGTTTCTGAACATCTCCGTTCAGAACCAGAAAGAAACAAGCAAAGCAACATTCCATTCTATCCCCCAGTTAGTTTCAAACTACCTTCTGAACTAACTATTGGATCAGATGTATATGCTGCTACACCCATGATATCAGATTCCACTGAGCAACATCAATCTGAAGAATTTCATGATGCAAGTCATGATATGCAGGAAGAAGAAGAAGCTGAAGATGTACTTTCTGAAGCTCCTCCAGAAGTTACTCAGAGAAATTCTTGCACTGATATCATTTCTCATCCTGGTCAATACTCTAAATGGACAAAAGCACATTGTTGGATTTAGAATTGAGCTTTTTATGATTCTGATTCTGATTCTGATTCTGATTCTGATTCTGATTCTGATTCTGATTCTGATTCTGATTCTGATTCTGATTCTGATTCTGATTCTGATTCTGATTCTGATTCTGATTCTGATTCTGATTCTGATTCTGATTCTGATTCTGATTCTGATTCTGATTCTGATTCTGATTCTGATTCTGATTCTGATTCTGATTCTGATTCTGATTCTGATTCTGATTCTGATTCTGATTCTGATTCTGATTCTGATTCTGATTCTGATTCTGATTCTGATTCTGTTACTGACAGATACAGATTCAAAAGCAAATGGCTTTGGAATCTGATTCTGATTCTGATTCAACTTATGATGTTGATAATGATTAGATGAACTGTATTTTAGGTTGCATGTAATAAGTTATGACATGTAAATGTAATTTATCTTATTTCAATGCAATTATATTTCATCTTTATTATCATGATTAATCATTATATTCTGGTGTTATTTTGTGTAATCTTATCAGATGATACAGATGATACGGAATTGCTCTTTGATGGAGATGATCTTGAGGAAGGAGAGTTTGTTCCTGAACCAAATATGAATATTTTCAAGAAACCTTATGGTTTTGATGATGTTTGGGACTCAATTCCTGAAGAGCCATCAGTAGTAGAAAGAGATGCGTTAGAAGTGAAGAGAACAGAAGTAAAGGAAAGAATACTACAAGCTCCATTTAGTAGCAGTACTAAAGTTTTAAACTTTGTAGTATTTGCTAAAGTTCAAGATGTATTGGTTCCTTTTGCTTATGAGATCAACTTGACAAGACCATTTGATCCTGCTGAGTTTCCAGTGCCTCTCAGAGATGATGATCCATCACAGGTGATTGATAGATATGTACCTGGTCAGAGAGTTAGTGAATTTATAGTCACTAGGGATACTCTGAGACCCTCTGTGTTTTGGACTCATATCTCGGACAAAAATGCTGCAAAATACAAGACGATTATCTGGAGTTGGTTTTATGATGAAGAACTGAAGCTGTTCGTTCTCAAGAGACCAGATGGTTGTCAGTATTTGGCTTGGAGTGAGAGACATTTCAGAAGTCTGTGTGAAGAAGACTTGCATGAACTGGGAAATAACAGGATTATCAATCCAAGTAATTATGGTCTTGCAGATGTGATTGGTAAGAATCTTTATGAAGATTTCAAGTTGAGGTCGAATATGAAAAACTCTGAAAAACCAAATTTTCATATTGAACCAAGACGGAAGAAGAAGGTGGTGAAACCAGATAAAAGTGTTGAATATATTCAACGTGATATCAAATGTATGATCAAGGTCCCTGCCAAGAAATGGACACAAGATGTCTTGGATAAACTGGATAATTGGGAGATTGATCGCATTTCTGGTGAAGCCAAAATGTATGCAGATTCAGAGAAGAAGATTTTGTTGAGAAGAGTTTATGATCCAATGCAATTGGTGAACTTCTCAAGGAATGATCAGAGAAAGTTGTACGATACGGAATGTTCGTTCTTGCCGTTTTGGAAGGAAGAAGAAAGTCGATATCGTAAAATTCTGAAGGTCTGCCTACATGAGAACATTCACGCAAATAGCAAGAGGTTGTTATTTGATGGATGACAAGATTTTTGAAGACTAAAGAAATCCAAGATGCTGCTGTCAAGGGGGAGTTTGTTGATGCATGTTGATGTGACAACAGCAACTTAGATTTGATTATGTCTTATTCATTTATATGTAATTAATAGATTATGAACTTTGTGTTTTTAGTAATGATTGATTACATGATTTGGTGTTTTATATATGTTTATATATGATGTTTGTTATGTATGATATACAAGAACAAACGTAATATATGTTAGGTTCCTTATATGTTAAGTAATAGGAAAATAACAAACGGATTACAGCTAACGAAGATAAACTTCGTTATACTCGAACGAAGATTATCTTCGTTCTAAGGGCTGGGCTGCTAAGTTCGTTAGAACAAAGCCCAGCAAGCCCAATATCAAATTGGAACATATATAAACGACTGAAAACCTAAATTGAGTTAATCCAGTCGTCTAATCACACACCATTACTGCTTCTAAGTTCGTTTGTGATCATTAGCAAACGAATATAGCTTAATTAAGGCTGTTAACAATCTTGTTAATTAGCAATAATCTTGATAACTAATCAAACAGTTATCTCGTGAGGATTCCGCACTCACGACATAACCTTAGACGATCTCGAGAGCGATCCAGAGCTATCGAGGGACTCACAGAATAGATTTTGATGAAACTTTTGCACCAGTTGCTAGACTTGAAGCTATCAGAATTTTCTTAGCTTTTGCAGCTCATCATCAATTCAAAGTCTATCAAATGGATGTCAAAAGTGCTTTTCTGAATGGCGATCTAGAAGAAGTTGTGTATGTGCATCAACCACCAGGGTTCATCAATGAAGAAAAACCACATTGGGTGTGCAGACTGAACAAAGCCTTATATGGTCTGAGACAAGCACCCAGAGCCTGGTATGATACTCTTACTAAACATCTTCTTAAAAATGGTTTTAAACGAGGTGCTATTGATAAAACTTTATTCATATTGCATGATAAAAGTGATATTCTTCTAGTACAAATTTATGTTGATGATATTGTGTTTGGCTCTACTAATGAGAAGATGTGTAAAACTTTTCAAAAATCATGTCTTCTGAGTATGAAATGAGTATGATGGGAGAACTGACATATTTTCTAGGACTTCAAGTAAAACAAAATGAAGATGGTATTTTCATTAACCAAGAAAAATATGTTAGAGATTTACTAAAGAAATATCAATTTGATTCAGTCTCATCAAAAGATACTCCAATTTCTGCTCCATTAACTTTGGATTCTGATCTACATGGAAAACCAGTGGACCAAACAAAATATCGAGGTATGGTCGGTTCACTGATGTATTTAACTGCAAGTAGACCAGACATAATGTTTGCAACATGCCTTTGTGCTAGATTTCAGTCTGATCCCAGAGAAGCACATGCAAATGCTGTTAAAAGGATCTTCAGATACCTTAAGGGTGTCCCCAGATTGGGTCTTTGGTATCCCAAAGGCTCCAGTCTAGATCTAATGGGTTATTCAGATTCTGATCATGCAGGTTGCAAGATAGACAGGAAAAGTACCACTGGTGGGTGTCATTTCCTTGGTGGCAAATTAGTAAGCTGGACTAGTAAGAAGCAGACTGCAGTATCACTATCCACTGCAGAAGCTGAGTACATCTCTGCAGCGAGTTGTTGTGCTCAGATTCTATGGATGAAGAACCAGCTGACTGATTATGGTGTTACTTACACAAAGACTCCAATCTTTTGTGATAACACCAGTGCCATTGCCATATCTCACAATCCTGTAATGCACTCGAAAACCAAGCACATCGATCTCAGGTATCATTTCATTCGTGATCATATTCTGAAAGGAGATATTGAATTGCACTTTATTCCCACTGATAAGCAACTCGCTGATGTTTTCACAAAACCCTTAGATGTCAAAACTTTTAAACATCTAATCAGTGAGTTGGGTATGTTAAATCCTTAGACTGGTAATCTTGTTATGAACGCCTCAGTGACACTGATCTGGTTCACTAGTCTGAGCGATCCATGTAATTTTTGCTCGCCTAGCTATCGAACGCCCTAGTGATACTATCTTGGCACTTATTAATTCATGGATCATCACTTCAGGGGGAATGTTAAACATTTTTCAAACTAAAATAAACCTTCTTTCTGAGGGGGAACCTTTTGCTCAGAAAAATGTATTTAACTGAAGCACTTCAGAATATCAAAATATTTCAGTTGAATTTTAATGACTGAGATGGTTTAGATTTTTCTGAAACTGACCATGCTCAGAATTTGTTTTGTCATCACTGAAATACAAAAATCTTTTCAAGATATTTTTTGATACTTGGCCAATTGTGTGTACACGTGGCATACTGCATACTAGGCCTTTAACCTAGCATTGGTCATGCTTATGTATCACACAAGTGGCGCCGTAAAAAGAGAAGAAAATGAGTACTTTTTATGAAAAAGTGTACAGGGTGGGGTCCCTCAAACGTCTCTGCATTAAATGCGGACGTGACCCCAGAAATTGTTTTAAATTGGAAAAATCCTTTTTGTTCCATCTTAAATACAAATTCCTTATTCATTCTTTCATTTACTTCGTTTCATTTACTCTCTAATCATCAATCTCTCTCTTATTTACTCTCTAATCATCAATCTCTCTCTTATTTACTCTCTAAATTCATAACTCTTCATATTCCCTTTTCACTTTCATTTTCAAATCTCAAATGGCTAAATCATCTTCATCTTCACATAAATCACTCATAACATTTGAATATAATCCATCTAGTGATGTGAAAACCTCTGCCATATGGCCTAAGACCTTCACTGCATCTCAAATCCGATTCAATATGAGCAACTTTTTGGCTCAATTGAATATACATACCACATCCTTAATGGGAAGAATCAACAAATTTTGGGAGCAATCCCCCTTCCATTATGCGATGACCGCCAATCCGCAAGCAATGTATCATCGATACTTGCTTGAATTCTGGTATTCAGCAGTGGTGAGTAAGGATGAACAATCTATATCCTTCACTCTAAATGAGGGTACAAAAAAGTGTGTCATCACCCTCGAGGGGTTCAGAACTTCCCTTCATCTGAACTACCTCAAACCTCCCCAGGTGTTTGAGAAAAGACTCAAAGGAGTCAATTTTAGGGAGGTTTTGGTCGCCACTGGTCATGGTGACATGGAGGATGAAAATGGTAACTTGAAGACCTCTGGACATATTTTCATGTCTGGTTTTGGTATATGTTGGAGGTTCTTCTGGACTCAAATAGTGGAGAGTCTTGGTGGCAACCATGGAGGGTTGGACCAACTCTCACTACCCCAAGTTGAAATGGGGTATTATATCTGGAATGGAGTGCAAGTAGACTTCGCTGAGATCCTCTTCTCTCAGTTGATTACAAAATTAAAGGGGAAGAGAAGTCTACATATTGCATTTCCAAGGTTTTTAAGCTTATGCTTCAAAGATATACTTGGTGATGCTTATGATGAAGCTGGACCAGAAGCTTCTGTACCAGAATATAGCAGGGATTTCTCGAAGGCAACAATTACTGGAGATGAACCAGAACTCTCCTCTGCTATGATTCAGGTATTTTCTAAAACTGGTACAGCCACACTAGCTGGCCCAGAAAGGACACTAAGTGGGCCACAAAAGAATGTGGGACCCGTTAGTGTGCCTACTATTGAAATCTCTAATTCTGGTGACGATGCAACTGCTGAAGCAGCTGTTGAACCAGAATCTGGTGAGGGTACTAGTGACCCAAACCAGGGCATATCTGACCAGATCCACAAATCACCTTATGTACCACCACCACCATCTCACCAAAATCCTATCTTCCCACCTGGCACCAATCCCGCATACGTAACCGATCCTTCTTTCACACCTTCACTTCAATTTCTACACCCACAAATTCACCATGTACCACCACCACCATCTCACCAAAATCCTATCTTCCCACCTGGCACCAATCCCGCATACGTAACCGATCCTTCTTTCACACCTTCACTTCAATTTCTACACCCACAAATTCACCATGTACCACCACCACCATCTCACCAAAATCCTATCTTCCCACCTGGCACCAATCCCGCATACGTAACCGATCCTTCTTTCACACCTTCACTTCAATTTCTACACCCACAAATTCACCATGTACCACCACCACCATCTCACCAAAATCCTATCTTCCCACCTGGCACCAATCCCGCATACGTAACCGATCCTTCTTTCACACCTTCACTTCAATTTCTACACCCACAAATTCACCATGTACCACCACCACCATCTCACCAAAATCCTATCTTCCCACCTGGCACCAATCCCGCATACGTAACCGATCCTTCTTTCACACCTTCACTTCAATTTCTACACCCACAAATTCACCATGTACCACCACCACCATCTCACCAAAATCCTATCTTCCCACCTGGCACCAATCCCGCATACGTAACCGATCCTTCTTTCACACCTTCACTTCAATTTCTACACCCACAAATTCACCATGTACCACCACCACCATCTCACCAAAATCCTATCTTCCCACCTGGCACCAATCCCGCATACGTAACCGATCCTTCTTTCACACCTTCACTTCAATTTCTACACCCACAAATTCACCATGTACCACCACCACCATCTCACCAAAATCCTATCTTCCCACCTGGCACCAATCCCGCATACGTAACCGATCCTTCTTTCACACCTTCACTTCAATTTCTACACCCACAAATTCACCATGTACCACCACCACCATCTCACCAAAATCCTATCTTCCCACCTGGCACCAATCCCGCATACGTAACCGATCCTTCTTTCACACCTTCACTTCAATTTCTACACCCACAAATTCACCATGTACCACCACCACCATCTCACCAAAATCCTATCTTCCCACCTGGCACCAATCCCGCATACGTAACCGATCCTTCTTTCACACCTTCACTTCAATTTCTACACCCACAAATTCACCATGTACCACCACCACCATCTCACCAAAATCCTATCTTCCCACCTGGCACCAATCCCGCATACGTAACCGATCCTTCTTTCACACCTTCACTTCAATTTCTACACCCACAAATTCACCATGTACCACCACCACCATCTCACCAAAATCCTATCTTCCCACCTGGCACCAATCCCGCATACGTAACCGATCCTTCTTTCACACCTTCACTTCAATTTCTACACCCACAAATTCACCATGTACCACCACCACCATCTCACCAAAATCCTATCTTCCCACCTGGCACCAATCCCGCATACGTAACCGATCCTTCTTTCACACCTTCACTTCAATTTCTACACCCACAAATTCACCATGTACCACCACCAATAAATTATGATGCCCCTTCAGAAAAGGATCTAGATTCTGAGACTGAATCTGAGAGTCCTACAGATGTACAAATGAACAAAGTTTTACAAGGGCTGGGTAGTTTACCCTTTGTGGCTCCTGCTTCTGCACAACCCCCACCTCCTTTCAATATAGAAGCACAGTTAGAGAGAAACCAAACCGAAGTCCAAGGCCTTATTCGTAGGGTGGAGGACTTAACCAGTTCTCTAACTGCCAACACTAGCTCACTGGCTGACATGAAAGGTGCTCAGATGTTCCTCGGAACTGAGCTGACCAAAGTTGCAGGGAATGAAGGGCTAGTGGTTGGAAAATTGAATGAGTTGGTGATGACATGCAATAAGGTGAGCTCTGCAATCAGAGAAGCCTTTAGATTGACTAAGAGAGATGTTCAAGCTTCTGTAGTTGCGAACTTGACATCTGGGGTTGAATTGTTGAAGCAAGAGGTCATGGCTGTTGGTAATGAAGTACATGAGCTGGTTCAGAAGCCAAGTATTAATGAAAATGAACTTGGGGCTTCTATCAGTGCTAATGTTGTGGAAAATCTGAAGTCTGAGCTCTCTCAGAACTTAGCTGCTCAGATTTCAGATTCTGTTGCTCAGAAAGTTGGTGAAGAAGTTAGGTTGATGATTGCTGAACTGACCAAGAATACAAATGATAAAGTGGAAAGAGCTGTTAATGAAGTAAAAAGCTCAGTCTCTATACTTGAAGGTGCAGTTCAGAATCAGTCTAAGCAATTGGAAGAAGTCTTATCTCTTCTGAAGAAAGAACCTGTCACTGCTCCTCCTCCCCCTGCATCCTTCACTGAAGAAGACAGAAAAATGCTTAAAGATTTAAAAGATCAAGAAGCACTGAACCTTAGTTCGTCTTTCAGACTAAAGGCTCAGTTTGCTACCATGGCTAAGGGCATTTGTGAATGTCTCGAACAACAAAGTTGGAAACCTTTGCAGGCACTTAAAACAACTCTGGATCTTTATGCTAAAATGCCTGCAGAGATTTCCAAAGGGGGAAGTGGTGTGCCTCTTGGGTTGCTGGCCAGTACACAAGAAATGATTCATGCAACCAAGAAGCAAGCTGAGGTACCTTCTGAAAGTGCCTCAGTTCAGGGGGAACAAGTTCAGACCTCTGGTGCTGAAAAGAAAGATAAAGGAAAAGGCAAGGCCAAGGAAGCAGAGGAACCAAAGAAGGTTGTCAAGGGTACTGGACTGGTTGTTGGAGAAAATGTGGATGAACAAGGTTATCCACTCCACGATCCTAATGCTGATAGCAAGAAGTTAGAGACTTTGCAAAAGCAAGTCTCTAACCAATTCATAATGTGGAGTGAAAACAAGGAAAGGGAAAGGGTTCAGCACCAAAGCATGGGAACCCTAGATCATATTGATGCTGCATCTCTGGGTCTATCACTTGAACGATTTCAGAAAATCAAACATGACCCAAGAGTGCAGAAGGCTGTGAAAGATATGCTTGATTACGAATATGGGGTGAACTACTCTCCACTGGAACAAAAGCTGGATCATCTAACCTTCAAAATGTCCATCCAAGACTTAGTGAAAAACAGAGAAATGGAAATGGCCAGAAAGAAGAAGGAGATTCTGGCTGGAGTTCAGAATGTAGAAAGGGAGTTGTTCAGGCCACCAACAAAGCCCAGAACTGGAACAAGGACTGGAAAGAAAGATTCTCGTGATGTTGTCCACACTTCAATCAAACCAATTTCTGATGATGCTGCTGAGCTCCAAAGAAAACATGAGAAGGACCAGTATGATCATTACATGACTCATCGATCACATCAGGCCAGAATTGTTGATATTGAAGTTATTAAGGCTGATGGATTGAAGCTGTTTGATTTGGTTGTGAAAAGAGAAGGAAGGGCTACTGAAGAATACTCCCAGGTTTCAGTTCATGAATTTGGCATATCTGAGCACAGGGAGATGATCCAAGTTCTTAAAGGAAAGCCTAAGTCTGCCTTGACTGGTGCATGGTTAGCAAGAATTCAGCAAAAGATGCAAGCCAAGGTGGAAATTGAAGCAAGGCTATTTGGCAAAAAGGATCAGTCTCCACTGAAGAGAAAACCTACTGAGGCACCTTCTGGTTCAAGGCCTGCCAAGAAGTAGTTTTCTATTCAGAATTATCATGTACTTGTAAATATTTACATTTGTAGCTTCCATTTCAGTTTGTAATATATAAAGTTGCAATTGTGACAAATAAGTAGATGATAGGTTTAAGTTAGAAAAACACAAGTAAAATTCTGAGACATCAATGATCTATAAGATGTACTTAAGAAATTTTTACAACTTAAACAAAAACTTGCATTTCAGACTTACAAACATGTATAGATAGAAGTCTGAGATGCATGCACTATTTCAGAACAAATAGGGGGAATTTGTTAGGTCGAGAATCGACCATGTATAATTTGTTCAGAAATAGCTTGAAGTTTAGTGAAGACATTACTTCAGAATTCTGAGATGCCTCAGAATTCAGAACTCCTTCACTGAAGCTTCACTTCAGTTCAGATCTACGTATCAGAATACCATTCAGAATGAAGTCAAAGACTGAAGTCTGAAGAAGAGAATCATCTCAGAAGCGAGCATCAGAGTGATTCTACCAGATCGAAGACTGAAGCATCTCAGTGATAAAGTACTTACAACACTTTACACTGATTACGAGGAAGACTTTTACTTTACACCTTTATCCAGTTAATAGAATTATCTATTAATAAAAGGTACAAAGTATAGGGTAGGAACCTAGTACTATAAGTCACATCAAGTGACTTATATACGCTTCCTTGTGCAGCATGTAAGGAATTATGGTTTAATTCCTTAAATGCTCACAACCACATTTGTACGACATTGTCCATGTCATCATGAACTTTGTCTATAAATACAAAGTCTTCTCACATCTTGCAAATTGCTAGAAACTATTGCATTGCAACTTGTGAGATATACTCTAAGCAAAACTTACGAGTATTTCCAAGTCATCTTGATCACTTGTATTTCGGGATTGTTTAGATAGTTACACTTTGGTGTTTATCTTTGTTCCGCAACAATCCTTGTATTTGTTTATACATCAATAAATCAAATACATTAGAAAACAACGTGTCTCAATGCTACATACTTGATTATATTTATATATATCTTTATATAGTTTCTGCCATTTATTCTTGCATTAATTCATATTGTCATTTGTTTCTTGTTATCCATATCTGGATCGTAAACTAAACTTGTCCATCAAGATTAGTTGTACTTGCCAGTCGGGTTTAGTCATTCGTCTTTATATTTGGGACTCAATTTTCTGGGTGATGATGTAGTAGAAATAGAACAATTACCAGAAATGCCACCACTTCCACCAGAATCAAATGTTCCACCACCAGAATCCACTGTACCACCACCACCACCTTCAATTCCATAATCCACTCCTTATTTCAATCCTCCCACAATTAATATCTCAGAAAATCAACCACCACCACTTGAAACTCCAATTGACTTATCTGAACAACGTGTGCTGGACTCAACTGTTGTAACTGCTGAAACTTCCACTGAAGGGGTCCAGGCACAAGTACCATTGGTAACCAGATTGACTTCTGGTTTGGCACCTCCCAGTGGTCTCTCTACTTCGTCTTCAGCCGAGGTCCAAGGCCTTTTAAGTAAGGTGGCGGACCTGGAGAGATCACTCCAGTCTTCTTCCCAGGTTGTTTCCGATTTTAAATCTTTATTATCAAACAATCTTGCATCTGAAATGAATATCTTTGCTGGGAATGAGAAGCTGGTATTTGAAAAGTTGATGAACTGGTACTGGCCACAAATCAAAACACTGAAAATATCAAAGTGGCAGTCCAGGGCTTGGAGACTAGGCTGGTGAATTCTGTCCAGACTGCAGTGAAAGCTGAAACTTGTTCAACCACTGGCAGGTCTGACAGATGAGGTTCAAAAGTTGACGACCAGGATAAGTAGTTTGGAGAGTAGGCCAACACTTGATCAGAATGCCGTTGTTAGCACTATAGTGATGAGTGTGCTAAGAAATTCAGACTGGGCATGTTAAAAGAGATTACTGAAGAAATTTCTGAGTCTGTTCTTAGAACAATTCAAGATGGGTTGTTGCCACAGGTGGTAAACATGATTAATACTGAAATGCCAAAGCACTTGCCTCAGAACTTGAAATTGTTAAGAAGGAAGTGATGGCTCTGAGGAAGACTGTGAATATAACAACTCCAGTGGCTGGTAGAACATTTGGTGCTACAGATAGGTACATGCTTGAACAGTTGTGGAATGATCTCAAGTCAAGAACTGGTGATCATTCCAAGGGGGAAAAGTCTGTAGTACAGGTTGAAAAGTCTGTTCCAGAAGGTTTGGTTAGGAAAAAGAAAGAAGTTGTTGCAAGTGCTATTGAAAAGGCCTTTGCTACTGAAAGCATCGTGCAACAAGAACAAGTGTCTGGTACTGATGCCAGTGCACAAGAAGCACAGAAGGCACTTGGCACTGAAGCTATTGTGCAGGTTAAAGAGGCTGCTGGT
>CM067167.1:204905973-205022044 GCA_034093135.1 Erigeron breviscapus | reverse complement strand
ATCACTTGATTTTTTGATGATCTGGTGGACCGTTTGAAGGTGAAAGGTAGAAAACCCCATATTCCTACATTCGTTTTCTTTCACTGGTATTTTTAAGAGCTCTGTGCACTGAATATGATTATGAAACAAATCATTTTCTATGTGTGAATATCTGAGGGAATTAAGTTCCTTAAAATCAAGAGCAGGTGAGGTTGACATTCCTGTAAATATGTTGAACCATTTTAGAAATGATGCACTGAAAGATGAACAGGAAGTGGCTCCAGGTGGGAACCTAGTTGGTGAAGGACCCTCTGGTGACCTAAGTTGAAATTGTACAACCAGTGACCCAGGTGGCTCCTGAGGTTCAACAGACTGCAATGTTACTCGTCCAAGAACGACTATCCAGGGATGTCATGAATTTAGATGGGTCTCCTATTTTTGAGCAGGAAGAGAATGTTGTTCAGATTGATGAGCAAGTAACTGGTGAGCAAGATGCTCAGATAAACTTGAATGTAGAAGTTGGTGATCAGACTGGTGATCAGACTGTTGATGAAACGTTTGTTTGGAATGAGGCTGATTCACCCATGTCAGAAGGTAATATTTTTGATACTGACATGAGTTTTCTTGGAGATGATGTAGTAGAAATAGAACAATTACCAGAAATGCCACCACCTCCACCAGAATCAAATGTTCCACCACCAGAATCCACTGTACCACCACCACCACCTTCAATTCCATAATCCACTCCTTATTTCAATCCTCCCACAATTAATATCTCAGAAAATCAACCACCACCACTTGAAACTCCAATCGACTTATCTGAACAACGTGTGCTGGACTCAACTGTTGTCACTGCTGAAACTTCCACTGAAGGGGTCCAGGCACAAGTACCATTGGTAACCAGATTGACTTCTGGTTTGGCACCTCCCAGTGGTCTCTCTACTTCGTCTTCAGCCGAGGTCCAAGGCCTTTTAAGTAAGGTGGCGGACCTGGAGAGATCACTCCAGTCTTCTTCCCAGGTTGTTTCCGATTTTAAATCTTTATTATCAAACAATCTTGCATCTGAAATGAATATCTTTGCTGGGAATGAGAAGCTGGTATTTGAAAAGTTGGATGAACTGGTACTGGCCACAAATCAAAACACTGAAAATATCAAAGTGGCAGTCCAGGGCTTGGAGACTAGGCTGGTGAATTCTGTCCAGACTGCAGTGAAAGCTAAACTTGTTCAACCACTGGCAGGTCTGACAGATGAGGTTCAAAGTTGACGACCAGGATAAGTAGTTTGGAGAGTAGGCCAACACTTGATCAGAATGCCGTTGTTAGCACTATAAGTGATGAGTGTGCTAAGAAATTCAGACTGGGCATGTTAAAAGAGATTACTGAAGAAATTTCTGAGTCTGTTCTTAGAACAATTCAAGATGGGTTGTTGCCACAGGTGGTAAACATGATTAATACTGAAATGCCAAAGCACTTGCCTCAAGAACTTGAAATTGTTAAGAAGGAAGTGATGGCTCTGAGGAAGACTGTGAATATAACAACTCCAGTGGCTGGAAGAACATTTGGTGCTACAGATAGGTACATGCTTGAACAGTTGTGGAATGATCTCAAGTCAAGAACTGGTGATCATTCCAAGGGGGAAAAGTCTGTAGTACAGGTTGAAAAGTCTGTTCCAGAAGGTTTGGTTAGAAAAAAGAAAGAAGTTGTTGCAAGTGGTATTGAAAAGGCCTTTGCTACTGAAAGCATCGTGCAACAAGAACAAGTGTCTGGTACTGATGCCAGTGCACAAGAAGCACAGAAGGCACTTGGCACTGAAGCTATTGTGCAGGTTGAAAGAGGCTGCTGGTACTGATGCTAGTGAGCCCCAGTTTGAATCTTTCCCAGATATCCCAACAACTTTGAAGTCTGTAAAAGGAAAGGAACATATGGTATCTGGAGAAGAAAGTGAAACTGCTGGAAGGTCATCAGAATTTCCCACTACTGATGAAGACACCTCGAAGAGACTGGAGCAAGAATGCATATTGATAGAAATATTCAAGAAAAATCAAAAGGATGAATTGCTGGCCCACAAAAGGGAGATGACAACTATGGGGACCCTTGATTCTTACAATGCTGGAAGGTTAGGCATACATATTGATGTGTATAAAAGAATGAAGGAAGACCCCAGAGTTCATCAATGTCTGGATGCATTGGATGATGTGTGGATTCGCTCCAGGTACTCTGAAGACGAACAAACTTATGATGCTGTAACCTATGGTGTCAGTGTAACTGAACTGATAAGACAAAGGACGGAGGAGCTGGTGAACCTCCAGAAGAAAATAAGAAAGAATGCTGCTGCTCTGGAGATCAAAGGGCTTACCCAAACTGACTGCCAAACAGATCAAAGAAATCAAAGATGCTGATCTGAGCACATTCATTCCTTTGGATACTTCACAAAGAATTAATCGTGAAGCATTCCAGTCTGCCATCATACAGCAGAAAGTGTCCAAGGAAACTGAATATATGATCCAGATGGCTAAGCAAAAAGCCAAATATGAAGAAATGTCGAATTTCAGGGCTGATGCCAGAAGGATCATTGGTGCAGAGATTAAACTTGCTGATAATCATGAAGGTATGTCCAGGTTTGAAATAAAGTTGACCAGGGAAGGTAACTTTACTGATGAAAGAAAGAGTACTTCAGTCCAAGCGTTTGGATGGAGTGAACTGAAGGAAATTGCCTTAACATTCAGGGGGAAGACATATTTGTCGACTGATGTTAAAGCATTTTTGAAGAGGGTTGAGAAGGTATGGAGAAGAAAGCAACAGATGGAAGTTGCAATAGGCATGAAACCGCCAGAGTCTGTACCATCCTCTCCTTCTCCAAAGAGGAAGGCTACTGAAGACGCTCCAGGACAGACGTCAAAAAGAAGGGCCTGATTCTTTTTATCATTTACTTGTATTTGTATTTAAATTCACAAAAATGTAACTTATTTTCTGTTGATGGCTGTAAATATAGTTGCATATTTTGTTTCACAAAGTAAATGATCAGATTTAGTCTAAGTTAGTATTAAAAGATGAAACTGAAACACTGATGATCTATAAAGTGTTCTCCAGTAACTTAAATTTTTAGACTAAGTCATAACAAGTGTTTTTCAAGCATACAAAGTTGTATAGATATAAGCTTGAAAAGCCTTGCATTATTTCTAAACAAATAGGGGGAATTTGTTAGGTCCAGATTTACTGGACTCGCTCCAGACTCGACTGCTGGAGCCTTACTGAAGATCTGTCCAGAAATGATATTTACTGGACCTACTCCAGACTTGGAAACTGGAGTCCCTCTGAAGATTTGTTCAGAATTAATGGAAGACCAGTGAGCAAATACTTGTATAGGAAATCTGGAGTATTCCAGATTAGCTTACTGGACTTCACCCAGTCCAGATCTATTCTACTGAAGACATTCTCACTGAAGTCAAAGACTGAAGTCAGAATAAAGAAGACTGACAAATGGCGGAGTCCACTGGAAGTCTTACAAGATCTACGACTGGAGGTTTGTCAGTGTTCTAGACCTTACAAGTCTGAACACTGACTACGAGGTTTGACTTTTGCCTTTACACACTTTCCAAAGAACATTCCACTTGTTCTTTACTAAAGTGCTTACGTGTGTAAAGGTGGTTGGTTAAAAGAATAAAGTCATATTGATGTGACTTTATCCTTGTACCTTGTCGGTTCATTAAATGCATGCAACCATATTTGTACGGCACAAATTCACTGGTGAATTTGTTTGCCTATAAATACAAAGTCATTTCTTTGTTAAAATTACTTTTAGATATTAAAGGTGAATTTGTCTAAATACTCTCGATCTTAAACAGGGATACTTCACAACTTTAAGTATCTCGATCCAAAGAGTTTATTTGGCAAATATAGATCATTTGTAATTCATAGGTTGTTAGGATACTTACATATTTGTATTATCTTGATTCCGCACAACCTTGTATTTTATTTAACATCATAAATAAAATACACTTGAAAATATTACATTGTGTTCCACCTTTACTTTTAGTCGTGTATTACTTTGTTTATATACTTGCATTTATATTCAAGTAATACTAGTCCATCTAGTGCTTATTAGACTTGTTGTATTTTACACTTCTGGGTTAAACCATCTAGCTAGGGACTCTACAGTCTTTATGAGAGTACAAAGGAAAACCTAACTGTGATAGCCAGAGCCGGTGAATGACTATTCACTTGCTGTTATGTAATCCGATCTCTCCCCTAAGACAAATATCCACTGATGTCTACTTCCTCAAGAACACCAATTTCTTCATCCCTGTGATTAAACTAGTGGACTTCTGGAACTGACATATAACATAACCAACAACATAAATCAAACATATAAAAATTAGAACATGTACTATAGATCATCATCTAGTCATGATCTTCTATAGTACTTTGTCTATCACATGAACAAAATATAAACTAATTAGAACAAGTCTTCTAGGAACATTGATCATGAGTTTCATGGATTTTTCTCTTTCGTCCATCTAACACATCTTCAAAGTCCTTGACAGTTTGTTCATGAGACCTACAAATCTCTTCTTGTTCAGGAGTTAACACAAGAGGCACAACTTTCGGACGATCATAGTTGCGATCCTCCTTGTTAACTTCTACACTCCATACTTTATCAATCAAAACCCGAGGAAAACAAAATCTTGAAAATTCCATCTCGGTAAAAACTCGATCACTACCCTTTAATGTATAATGAGTAAGATAGACTTTTTCCTTTTCTAAGTCCTTCTTAGACATTGATACACCTGGCAAAAGGTTTTGATCCTGTTTTTCAACAAAATTAACATTATCAATGAAGATGCTTCCTTTTACAACTCTTCCAACCCCGGAAATTTTTCCGCCTTTGGAATCCATAAAACAGACATAGGACCCTTTAACAGGAGTAAACTCCGTCAATAGTCCCTTGTCTTCCATAATGTGCTTGGAGCTTCCGCTATTGACAAACCATAAACCTGCGGTTTTCCTTAGCAACTCCTGCACATTCACAAAATAATTAGTTCTCAAAAGGACCCCTAGCCCTGTTGGCTTTGGGTCTATCATTCTCTTCATCAGAGACTATGTCAGCCCAAAATTCACCAGTAGGCACCCAAGCCTTAGCTGGTTTAACAGTTGAGCTGTCAACAGGCCTTCTGCTGGGTGAAATTCGTGAATTTCTTCCAGCACTAAGCCTACGACTAGGGGAACCACTAGGCCTCCTTTCAGTAGGTAGCCTTTGGTTAAAACCCTTAGAATTCTTTTGAAATCTTGACATTCTCTCAGGAGATGATGAAGACATTCTCCTAGGACTATGTCGCTGAAATAAAGGATTAGAATTCGACTTAGCTTCAGCTATTAACCTGTCATAGTAAGCACTGTTGGGTTTATCTCTTAATTTACTAGACTGACTCGAACTACTAGAACCTTCTCGAGATGAGACACTTCTAGGCTTACTACTACTTGTCTGGGTTCTATTCTCAATCTCCCTTTGTAAGACACTTCTAGATTGCACAGACTTATCTCTAGGTGAGACACTTCTAGACTTCTCAGATCTGTCTTTAGGTGAAATACTTAGATTGAGGTGATGTGTTCCTTAGAGTTTGGGATGGTTTTCGATGTCCATTGACAACTTTTGACCTAATAGTTTCACATAGTTCTGTGCATTTACATCATCTGGATGTCTTTTTGCATAATCCTCATAATATTTATTTCTATAAGCACTCATGAACTGTAGTGAACTTACTTGATCAACTAATTTACCCTTCCCATTGCTTCCAGAAGACCCAACACTATCCTTAGACTTATCAGGTGACATCCTAGATTTATTCTTCTTATAAGGACAACAACTTGATACGTGACCTATCTCACGACACTTAAAACATGACCTTTTAGGCGCCTTCTTTGATATATCACCATGAATAATCTCAGGCACTGGAACCCCATAACCTCTTAATTCATCTATATATTCAAGAGCTGCATAAGCCTCTTCCCAAGAAGTCGGTGCTTGTATGGGAGGTGCATACCGTTTCATAGTTTGAATCTTTGGATCAATGGATAACATTTCTTTAATTTTCCTTTCAGCAAATTGTTCAGGTGTTTCAGATTGAACACTCAAACCTTCTGCATTAATTGTAGAAGTTTGAACAAAACCTTTCTTGAAAACTGTATCTTTAAAGTTCTTGCTTTTAACAGGTTTTGGCAAATGTTCAGATTTTACGGGTTCATCAAGACTCCAGATTTGATCAATATTTTCAGGATATTTACCGTTTAAATCTGACTCCTTTGCTGAAAACACTTCATCATTACCTTTCAAAGTAAAGTAGACAATTGTTTCCATTTCAACTTCTTTTTCAATTTCTTTTAGTTTATTATCCACTGTCCGTTTGGCTTCACTTGGGTCTGAGTGAGCCTTAGATTCACTAGTCATGTTCCCAGATCCCTCTGACTTAGACATCTCAGGGATAAGAACATCGCTAGTTTTGGTCTCCAGAGGGGTAGTCTTGGGTACATTTTCAGGACTTGATTTTTCAGATTCTTCTAAAGTAAGCTTCTGAAAACTGTCATAATTGTTACTAAAAGGTGGCGGAACAGCATTATATTTCTGGACAAAACTAGGTTGTTCACCTTTAACTTTTGCATCTCTAAGGTGACCCATCATAGTTCCTATGTCTCTCATTTTATTTAGTTTGCACTTAGTTCAACAATCTGTACCCTAGAATCTGCTAATTCTTTGTCCTTTTTAGCACTTTCTTTCACTACCCTTTCTAAATCCTCATCTAGCATTTGTTTTCTACCTAGTAACTGTGCATATTCCACCCTAAGTGACTCAAACCTATCTTCTTCAGATTTAATCCGTTTAAGGTATTCTTTGGCATTGTTAGAAATATAATTGTAGTAGTTGATTTGTTTATCTTTATGTAAATTGTACTTATATTGTAATGTAGTTAATATGGAAGGGGGCATAGTGTAAATTGTTCATATGTATATAAACCCCCTCCATAATGCAAAATGTAACCTTTGAACCCATTAATGCAAACCAACCTTTCCCTGCCATCTCTACTTTCTCTCTCTACACTCTCTCACTAAAACCTCCATTAACACACACTAAACACACACTAAAGCTCAAATTCTACTCTTTACATTTGGTATCAGAGCACAATCAGCATATCTGAACGATCCACAAGCTTATTTGAAGCTTAATTTGTGCTTATTTTCTGGAATTTTGAGTTTTTCTGAATATCTCATTTGCCGAGATTACTGTTCTAGTAATTTCTGCAAAATTAGTGTGTTTTTCTTCAAACTTTGTTCACCGATCACTTTGTTATTAGTATATCATCCTTCGTTATCAATTTCAGAGCTTAATTTCAACATTTGATTCGATTTTGGATAAGCTCGGCAAATCGCATGTTCGAGTGGTTTGATTTCTGGTTGAACATTTTAGTTGCTCGGCAAATAGCTGTTTCAAGAAATTTTCGTTAAGTGTTGGAGCTACTTGTTCTATTTGCAGAGATTTTTGCTCGGCAAATAGTTATTTCAACAAAATTCCACCAAGTGTTTTGAGATCGATTTCTGTTTGTACCATTTGCCGAAGAATTTCTCGGCAAATAGTTATTTCAACAAAATTCCACCAAGTGTTTTGAGATCGATTTCTGTTTGTACCATTTGCCGAAGAATTTGCTCGGCAAATAGCTGTTTCAAGAAATTTTCGTTAAGTGTTGGAGCTACTTGTTCTATTTGCAGAGCTTTTTGCTCGGCAAATAGTTGATTTGATTTTCTTCGACCAAGTAACAATCTCGTTTGTGCTATTTGCAGAGATTTTATCTCGGCAAATACGTGATTCATAACATTTGGGTTAAGTCTGGAGCTATTTGTTCTATTTGCAGAGCTTTTTGCTCGGCAAATAGCTGTTTCAAGAAATTTTCGTTAAGTGTTGGAGCTACTTGTTCTATTTGCATAGCTTTTTGCTCGGCAAATAGTTGTTTCAAGAAAATTTGGTCAAGTGTGGTGCTACTTGTTCTGTTTGCAGAGATAAAAGCTCGGCAAACAAGTGTTTTTGGTTGATTCGACTAAGTACAAATCTTATTTGTGCTGTTTGCAGAGATTTAAGCTCGGCAAATAGTTGATTTGATTTTCTTCGACCAAGTAACAATCTCATTTGTGCTGTTTGCAGAGAATTAAGCTCGGCAAATACTTGTGTTGGCTGAATTTGGTTAAGTGTTGATACTGTTTACACTGTTTGCAGAGATATTATCTCGGCAAATAGTTATTTCAACAAAATTCCACCAAGTGTTTTGAGATCGATTTCTGTTTGTACCATTTGCCGAAGAATTTGCTCGGCAAACAGTTGAAGTTGGTTGTTGATCAGTGTGCTCGTGTTGTGACTTGGCTGATTACACCATTTGCCGAAGAAAAAGCTCGACACTTGTTGAATTAGATTTGTCAAAATTTTCAATTTCAAGGAAATTGATTCAAAATCATTTTTGATCAATATTCTTCAAGTGGGCAGAAAATAAAAATTTTCAAAATTTTTGGTCCATTTGCCGAGATTTTAGCTCGGCATTCAATACAAATAGAAAATCAAAATTTTTTTCTAAGTCTTTCATTGTTTAATATTGATGGCTTCAAGGGAAGCTTTGGCTCTTGGTTCTGAAGGAAGACCTCCTGTGTTGTTTAGAGGTTCATATCCACAATGGAAGAAAAGGTTTTTGAACTGGATAGACAGACAGAAGAATGGAAAACTTTTAAGGAAATCTTACAAGGATGGTCCTGAAATTCCAAAGAATCCAGTGAATGGAGAAGCTTTACCAGAAGAAAGTTGGAATACGGATCAGAGAAATCGAGTTGAGGCTGATCAAATGTCCATTGCTTATCTCTATCAAGCACTTCCAGATGACATTTATTGCAATGTTTCAAACACCATAAGATTGTCAACTGTTCTGAATATGTATGAAACATTCAAGCAACAGAAGGGTGAACCATTGAATGAAGTTTACATCAGATTCTGCAATGTTATCAATATGTTAAAAGAACCAATATGGAATTGAACATCAAGTTTATCAAGAATCTTGAGGAAGAATGGCAAGTTTATGGAACTCAACTCAATCAACAATCAGATTTTGGGAAACTCACAATTCATAAGAAGTTGAATGTTGATGATGTTCTGAGGATCCAAAAGAAGAAAGAAGAAAGTACTCATTCTGATCCACTGGCCTTGGTAGCTGAAAAGAAGTCTTCAAGAGTTTCAAGACAGAGCTTTGTTGAATATGAAACTGATTCTGATTCAAGTGAAATGAGTGATTCTGATTTGGATGAAAATCAAAAAGAGATGTACAAAGAACTTGCTTATTTCACAAAGGCTTTCAAGAAGAAATTCTTCAAGAAGTCTTATCAAGAAAAGTTGTATAAGATTAATCGATCATATCAACAAATCTTTTTGAATAGGCCAAGAAATTCAAAAACTGCATTCAATTCAGGGTTGGGTTATGTCAATCTAGAACATTTGCTCCAAGCACAAGAAGAAATCCCATCATTGTATAAGGAATCTTATTTGAGATGTGGGATGACTGACCAATTTGTTAGACCAAGTCATGGTGATTTTGAGGCTGAGGATTTTCTAAAGAAGGGTGCAGATGTCTATTTTAACTATGAGTTAATGGATGAGACATATGATTTTTTCAGTCACCCTGGGCATAAAAGTAACAAAGATAATCATGAGGTTATAATACCTGAAATTCTTGAGTGTTTTACTAAAAAACCATTGGAACAACCTATTCCAATTCCAAAACCTGCTGTTGAAAGACCATATGTTCCACAAAGTGTTTTGGAAAGGGTAATAGAGGATTTGAAAAAATCTCTTGATGAAAAGCAATCTTTAATAGATAATTTGAAGACTCAAAATCACTGTGACTCACCCAAGAATCATGAAAATGATTGTGATCACCCTAATTGTCCAGTTTGTGAAGTAATGGCCACTCCAAATCCACCAAAATATTCTGTGTGTCAAGATGAGAAAACTTCACAAACTGCATGTTCTATTTGTGAAATTGTGAATGCATCTGTGCAAACTGAGTGTGAAGTTGTGCATGTTTCTGTTCAAACTGATTGTGAACTAGATGATGTTTTTGATGTCAATGATGTTGATGATTATTTCTTTCCGACTGCTTCTGAGACTGAGTCCTTTACCAAGTTTTCTGAGGGAACTCAAACTTACTTGAATGAAATTGATGCTTTCAAACAGAAGTTTGAAAAAGAAAAAGAACAAAAGTTGAATGTGCTTAAGGAACTTAATAAACTTAAAATGGAATTTGAATTTCAGAAAACTGCACTTCAATCTTTAAAAGAAAAAGACAAAGCATCAATTCCACTCAAGAGAAGTCCTTGTCCGTTTAAGATAAGTGAAGCAAGTGTGAAGTTGGAAACTGATGACATGTCAACATTTTTGGAAGGAAATCATGATTTTGCTCCTGAATTTGAAAAACATTTTGTTCAAAAAGAGGATAAACATGAATTTTTTCTAAAGAAGATTCCAAAGTCACACTCTTCACAACCTTCCCCATTTGATAAGTTCAAAAGACCAAAGACCACCACACAACCAAAGTCCAATCAATCACCTAAGACGGATTCAAGACCGAAACCAAACAAAGGTCCCACAGTCTCTAAGAAATCAAAGACTTCAAGACCACCACAGATGACTAAGGTTATAACTGAACCTAAGTTCCAAAAAGAAGTCAAAACAAATAGTGGTCCAAAGACTGTCAAGAATGAATCTTTCTCATTAGGTAACAAACAACCTCAGAATGTTAGGTATTCTAGTTTTCCTAGTATTCTAGTTTTCCTAGGTATTCTCAGAAGACTTCTAAGTGCACTTTACAGGGAGTTAGAGATACAATTTTAGGAATAACTAAATACAAAGATCAGTATGGTTGGTTGTCACCTAATAACATCAAGAAAGTAAACAAGACCACAGAAACCATCAAGAAGAAACCTGTCAAGAATAAAAATAACAAATTGTTTGCTAACTCAAAGAATGTTCGTATTTCAGGTGACTTGTGCTTAACTAGTAGCAGTAAATGGATTCCTAAAGATAGATTTTTGCATGCTTCTAGAAAAGTCAAGCTTGATGGAAATACAACAAATGTCAAACAAGTGTGGATTGTCCGTAGATCAAATTCTTTAGATAGTGCCAATACATCTAGGACTAGTCCCGCTTGTCTCAAAACTTGTGTATAATCCTTTACTTTTCATTGTTTGTAATTCGTATTTGTTGATTGAACAATTATGTGTGTTTATTTGTTATTTTCGAATAAAATGTTTGTTTGTGTGCTATTATTAGATTGTTTCTTATATAGTGTTAGATAGTATATGTGTACTTGCATGTTAACCCTCTAACCTGCAAGGACCCAGTCTATGTGGGTACCTAAATCATATTCCTTGTCCTTGCAGGAATATCTCATTTGTGTATGGTATGTTGACTCAGGATGTTCTCGTCATATGACTGGAAACAAGTCCATTCTATCGAACTTTGTTGAGAAGTTTATGGGAACCGTCAGATTCGGAAATGATCATATCGCTCCTATTCTTGGTTATGGAGACATTGTTAAAATGGAGTCACTATCAAGAGAGTTTCCTATGTTGAAGGATTAGGACACAATCTTTTTAGTGTTGGACAATTTTGTGACAATGATCTTCAAGTATTATTCAGGAGATATGAATGCAAAGTACAGACTGAAGAGGGTGTGGACATTCTTACTGGAACAAGAGACAATAATGTTGAGTCCCAATGTTTGTTGTAAATTTAATGGACAAAAATTTCTGGAAAATATCACTGGTACCTTGTAAATGTGTCCCTCTCACTGGTAATTAGATAGGTTGAAGTGCATGTTTGAGGTGACTTTTGTCTCCTTGTAAATGTGTCCCTCTCACTTGTCTGTATTAGTTGATGTGCATGTTTGAGGTTGCCAGTCTCACTCAAATGGTTTTCGTTGGTACTTTACTGGAGTGTCCCTCCAGTGTACCATCAGTACATACTTCACTGGCATAATCCACCAGTGATTCTGGAGTGTCCAGTCAACCTCCAGATGCATTGAATTAAGTCATGGTATGTCAGTTATAATATTTTAATACTTGGTCATTGTGCTTGCCACGTAAGCAAACCATTTGAAAGGACATTTACTGTTTGTCCCACGTGGCAATGATATTTTTCAAAGAAATGATGGTATTTTTTACCTTGGGAAGACAAAAAATGCAAGTTGGGTAATGTTTGTGGGCTATAAACCGTCACACATTTATGTGTGATGTGATGTATTTAATGCGGATTTCAAAATCCGATCAAAATTATATTTGATAATTTCAAAAATAACCGTTTGAGTTCCACACTCTCTCTCCTATATAAATTCCCACATTCACTTTTATTTTCATTTACTTCGAAATTCATTTACTCCCAAATTCTTCAAATTCCTTCATTTACTTTCTTTTTCATTCAATTTCCAATCATAAATCTCTCTCATATTTAATTCATCATATCTTTATCAAAACCCTAAATTCAGTTTCATTTTCATCTATCTACCAAATAAAATGGCCCCTCGACAAGCAACTTCTGTCAAAAATCTGCTCGCTGCTGAATATGCTCCCATTGCCAATGTAGTAAAGGCACCTCATATTACTTTAGAGGCAAAGGCGATCAGAATAAACATGAATAATTGGATGGCTAGACTCACTAGCACCACTCATGCTCCAACTTCTCTCATTAGACGACTGAATGCCTTTTTCCTCAGTTGTCCACTCTACGGTGCTCTTACTCTCAATCCTGAAAAAATGTATCATGATTACTTATGTGAATTTTGGTACACTGTTGTGTATGTTGAAAATACTCAATCCATCAACTACACATTGCAACAAGGCACCAGGGCCTTTACTCTCACTGCTGACTCTCTTAGAGATATTCTTCATTTGAATTATTTGGCTGAAAATGAGATGGCCATTACTCTTCCTACTGGTCTAAATTACAGGGATGTGTGTAGACTGATGGGACACACTGATATACTAGATGAGCATGGCCAGTTATCAAGGAAAGACACCATCTACATGAGCAAGCTTTCAGACTCATGGAGATATTCTTCACTCATCTTGTTGAGTGTTTGGGTGGCAGTTCTGGAGGGTTGGACCAGATAAATCAAATGCAACTCCAGATTACTTACTGCCTATGGTTTGGATACAGGGTCGACTTTGCTCAGATTTTCTTCGATGACCTTGTTGAGCGTCTAAAGTGAAAGGTAGAAAACCTCATATTCCATATATTCGTTTTCTGTCACTTATATTTTTAAGAGCTCTAGGTGATCAGTATGATTACGATACAAACCATTTTTCTGTGTGTGAATATCTGAGGGAGTTGAGTTCATTAAAATCAAGAGCTGGTGAGGTTGAAATTCCTGTAAATATGCTGAACCATTTTAGAAATGATGCACTTGATGCATCATCATCAGATGAGCAGGAAGAGGCTCCAGGTAGGAACCAAATTGGTGAAGGACCCTCTGGAGTCCTTAGTGCTGAAATTGTACAACCAGTATCCCAGGTGGCTCCTACTCAACCAAGAACTTCCAGACGTCTTAGGAAGGATGGAGTTCAGGTCAATCCAAATAGAGCCGAATCGAGCCATCCAGGTGATATCATGAATGAAGATGGGTCGCTTATTGTTGAGCAAGTAGAAAATGTTATACAGGTTGATGAGCAGGTGACTGGTGAGCAAGATGCTCGGTTGGATTTAAATAGAGAAGTGGATGATCAGACAGTTGGGATGGCTCCAGATTGGGATGAGGTAGATTCCCCAATGTCTGAAGGTAATATGTTTGATATTAATATGAATTTCCTGGGTGATGAAGTAGAAAATGTTGTTACTTCTGTTATTGCTTCAGTCACCCCACCACTTATCTCTACAGAAATGCCACCACCACCAGAATCCATTATTGCACCACCACCACCTTCAAATCCGCAAAACACCTCAACTATTTCACCAAGTACTCTCCAGATTTCCTCCAATCAACCACCACCACTTGAAGCTCCACTTGATTTTCCTGAACACGTGTGTTGGACTCGACTGTTACAACAACTGAAACATCTACTGAAGCAGTCCAGACACAAGTTCCATTGTGCTCAGAAGGCAATCTGAACTTACTCCTCCAGGTGGTCTCTCCACTTCTTCTTCCACCGAGGTCCAAGGCCTTTTAAGTAAGGTGGCGGACCTGGAGAGATCACTCCAGTCATCTTCTCAGGTTGTTTCTGATTTTAAATCTCTTTTATCAAATAATCTTGCATCAGAAATGAACCTCTTTGCTGGTAATGAGAAGCTGGTGTTTGAGAAGATGAATGAACTGGTACTGGCCACAAACAAAAACTCTGAAACTTTTAAAGTGGCAGTCCAGGGATTGGAGAAGAAACTGGTAACTTCTGTTCAGACTGCAGTCAAGGCAGAAATTGTACAACCACTGGCAGGTCTGAAAGAAGAAGTCCAGAAATTGACTGAGTCAGTAAGCCGTCTGGAAAGTAGGCCAGTCCTTGACCAGAACTCTGTTGTCAGTTCCATCAGTGATGAGTGTGCTAAGAAGTTCAGACACAATTGTTGAAAGAAATCACTGAAGAGATTTCTGGGTCAGTTCTTAGAACCATTCAAGATGGGTTGTTGCCCTAGGTGGTCACCATGATAAATAATGAAATGCCAAAGCACTTGTCTTCAGAAATTCAAATTATCAAGAAGGAAGTGACTGAGCTAAGGAAGACTGTGAATATCACAACTCCAGTGGCAGGAAGAACATTTGGTGCTTTAGACAGACACATGCTTGAACAGTTATGGAATGCCCACAAGTCTCAAACTGGTGGACATTCCAAGGGGGAAAAGTCTGCTGCCACTGAGTCCGTTCCAGAATGGTTAGTGATGAAGAAGAAAGAGGTTGTTGAAAAGAAGGATTGGCTATTGCTATTGAGAAAGCCTTTGCAATTGAGAAAGTGACTGGTACTGATGCCAGTGCACAAGAAGTAGTTGGTACTGAAGCCAATGTACAAGAAGAACAAGCTGCTGGTACTGATGCCAGTGAGCCCCAATTTGAACAATTCCCAGATATCACATCCACTCTAAAATCAGTAAAAAGGAAAGAAGCATGTGATATCTGGAGGTGAAATTGAAACGACTGAAGGTTCATCAGAACTCCCTACTGCTGATGATGATACTTCGAAGAGACTGGAGCAAGAATGCATAATGATAGAAATTTTTAAGAAAAATCAAAAGGATGAACTGCTTGCCCACAAAAGGGAGATGGCAAACATGGGGACTCTTGATGAGTATAATGCTGGCAGGTTGGGCATTCATATTGATGTATACAAAAAGATGAAGGAAGACCCCAGAGTTCATCAATGTCTGGATGCATTGGATGACGTCTACATTCGCTCCAGGTACTCTGAAGAAGAACAAACTTATGATGCAGTAACTTATGGTGTCAGTGTAGTTGAACTGATCATACAAAGGAAGGAGGAACTGGTGCTCTGGATATAGAGTATAGAAAGAAGATAAAAGGCTTGCCCAAACTCACTGCCAAACAGTTAAAGGAAATCAGGGATGCAGATCTGAGCACTTTCATTCCCTTGGATACTTCACAAAGAATAAATCGTGAAGAAATCTAGTCTGCCTTGGAACAAGAAAGGTATCCAGGGAAACTGAAGCATTGATCCAGGCTGCCAAATTGAAAGATAAGTATAATGAACTGATGACGTTCAGGGCTGATGCCAGAAGGATCATAGGTGCAGAGATTAAATTAGCTGAAAACTATGAAGGCATGACCAGGTTTGATGTAAAGTTGACCAGAGAGGGTAACTTTACTGATGAAAGGAAGAATGCTTCAGTCCAGGCATTTGGATGGACTGAACTGAAGGAGATAGGCTTGACTTTCAGGGGGAAAACTGATTTAACTCCTGATGTGAAAGCATTTATGAAGAGGATTGAGAAGGTCTGGAAGAGAATACAACAGATGGAAGCTGCTCTGGGTATGCGACCACCAGTTTCTGTACCATCCTCTCCATCTCCAAAGAGAAAGGCCACTGAAGAAGCTCAAGGACAGACGTCAAAGAGAAGGGCCTAACTCTTTTATCATTTACTTGTACTTGTATTTATTTCCCAAAATTGTAACTTATTTTCTGTTGATGGCTGTAAATATAGTTGCATATTTTGATTCACAAGTAAGTGATCAGATTAAGTCTAAGTTAGAATTAAAAGATAAACTGGAACACTAATGATCTATAAAGTGTTTTCCAGTAACTTAAAATTTTTAGACTAAATCAAAACAAGTGTTTTTCAAGCATACAAAATTGTATAGATAGAAGCTTGAAAAACCTTGCATTATTTCTAAACAAATAGGGGGAATTTGTTAGGTCCAGATTTACTGGACTCGCTCTAGACTTGAAGACTGGAGAGTCTCTGAAGACTTGTCCAGAAATAGTATTTACTGGACTCACTCCAGACTTGAATACTGGAGCGACACTGAAGATTTGTTCAGAAATAATGGAAGACCAGTGAGCAAAATACTTGTATAGGAAATCTGGAGTCTTCCAGATTTCAGCTCACTGGACTTCACCCCAGTCCAGATCTATTCTACTGAAGACATTCTCACTGAAGTCAAAGACTGAAGTTAGAATAGAGAAGACTGACAAATGGTGGAGTCCACTGGAAGTCTTACCAGATCTACGACTGGAGCTTGTCAGTGTTCTAGACCTTACAAGTCTGGACACTGATTACGAGGAATTGACTTTATTGCCTTTACACACTTTTACCCGGACATTCCACTTGTCTATTTGAAAGTACTTACGTGTGTAAAGGTGGTTGGTTAAAAGGATAATAAGTCATATTGATGTGACTTATCCTTGTACTTTAACCAATGCATTTAATGACCTTGTCGGTTCATTAAATACATGCAACCATATTTGTACGACACAAATTCACCAGTGAATTTGTTTGCCTATAAATACAAAGTCATTTCCTTGTTAAAATTACTTTTTAGCAAATAGGTGAATTTGTCTAAATACTCTCGATCGTAACAGGGATACTTCACAACTTTAAGTATCTTGATCTAAAGAGTTTATTTAGCAAATATAGATCATTTGTAATTCATAGGTTGTTAGGATACTTACATATTTGTATTATCTTGATTCCGCACAACCTTGTATTTATTTAACATCATAAATAAAATACACTTGAAAAATTACATTGTGTTCCACCTATACTTTATTTATTGCTTTAAGTCTTGTATTACTTTGTTTATATACTTGCATTTATATTCAAGTAATACTAGTCCAAATCTAGTGCTTATTAGACTTGTTGTATTTTACATTATTGGGTTAAACCATCAAGTTCGGGACTTTACACTATCAGAATCCGTTGACATCTTCATCTTATCATCATCTCCACTATAGAAGGCAGTAATCCCTCCACTTGAAGATTTTGCAGAAGGAACGCTTGATTTGCTATGATAAAGTTCAGGACGCTGAACAAAATCACTGCTACCTGCTTCCTTCGACTTTCGTTTCATATCTTGACCTCTCAGCTTTCGAATGATCTGATCCAGAGTCCATGTACTAAATTCGGGATTTTGTTGGATTGAAGTTACAAACCCTTCCCACTTAACTGGAAGAGCTTCAAACAACTTCTCGATGACATCTTCTGGATCAGGTTTGTACCCAAAGTATGCAAGCTTAACCAGCAGATGACTGTAACGAATCAAAAAGGCATTCCGCCAAAAAGGCATAATTCGATGAGTATATGCTTGAGCCACTACTAAGACCATTTACATGTCCCAACAACATAATATTTCATTTCAGAGCACAAGCTGTCAATCAAGTGCTTTAATCACAATTGGGGTCGTGCCATGGAGGCGACCAATAATATATACAGATAGTTAGAGCACCGCTCGGGTCGGACTGGAAATGAAGGTGGCCACAAAGGCAGACCAAACATTCCACCGTTACCTATTTAGTGGGTGAGTGGACGACTCCTAGTTGCGCAACCCTCTAACTACAGGCCTCCACTATCGGAGTTAAATAGTAGTGTACTGAAGTATCTCAGTTTGACAGAACTCAAGCTCATCGTATAACTTATAACACATTGAACATACAATATATCCCATTTCATAATCATTCTTTCAAGAATCATTCATATATATAAAGCCATTTTATTTATCATGCTTTTCACCCCGAAAGTAAAACACATAAAAGAGTTTGAAAGGGGGCTATGACTCACCTTGATATGCCGCATATTATATTCACTTATCCAAAATGGGTACTTCCCATCTATCGCTTCCTTGATCATATATCCGTCATATTCCTCAATCACATTTCAAGCCAAGACTATCCCTACGATAGGACTAATATACGTAAGTTCCTATCTTAAGCCATCACTAAGAAATGCCACTTTCATTATGTTGTCATAAATTTTGGGATCCAAGTATATTGTTAATATTCGCATCTTTTTGGTTGTAGAGAGTGTTGGTGTAAAAGGGTCACTTTCATTATACACGTAGTTATAAGTTGTTAGAATTTCGGTAACTTGCCTTTGATTATCATGGTTCCCATTGTGTGTTTTGCTTGATTATTATGCTTTTTAACTTAGAATATTGTGATATATATATATATTTATTTAGGTAATTTTTCTATTAATTTAAAAATAGTTATTAATTAGTGATTTTCACTTACTTAATTATTTCTAAATTATATGACATTTGTTCTTTGACTTGAAATGATTTTACTCCAGTAGGTTTTAGTCACTTTCATCATTGGTTGTGATTATTTAACCAATTTCATGATTTATATAATTTATTTATTTATTTATTTATCTTTTTAATTATCATTTAAATTTAATAATTAATAGAAATTCTTAGAAATCACCACATAACTTTTTGGCTAAAAATCCCAGGCATTTTAAGCAACTTTTATCATGGGAAAATCTCATCAATTCAACCTCTCTTGTGTCTTGCTCATTTTGAGGATTCTAAGCTTATAAATCGTTTACCGAAATAGTGATTTTAGCCTCATTTTCCAAGCAATTCAAATGCGTAAAAATGGATTTTCATCCTTATTTCATTATTTCCAGAATGTTCATTATATTTTGGTGTCTTAAGTCGTGATAGTGGTGGTGGTGTGATAAGTGCAAATTAAAGCTTTCGGTTAGTGCTTATATGAACCAAATTAGTGATTTGTAGGCTTGTCTTTGCCATTTAATAACCAAGTTAAGTTTTATAACTTTTATTTGACATATTCTCAGTAGGTTTATAATACTTTTTGTTACGAGATTGTTGGAGTTGGTTAAAGTTGCAATCTAGTGACTTTTAGCTTATTTTGTTGTGAAGAACTTTTACTTGGAATTTTCTGTTTTAACACTTATTTTCATTAAATGTTGAGTAGTCATTCTTGGTTAAGTTGAATTATTTGGACATTGGTGATTTTTATATAGAGACATATAGGTGTCCTATATTTATGTGAATTTTTGCTAAATTTTTAGACATTGTTTACTACCTCTAAAAATTACCAAACCAAAACTGGTCAGAACAAGAGCTGCTGTGCGACTCAAGATATTTTATAAAAGATTTCTATGATGGACATTTAAAAAAAATCTCCCAATTTTATTTTAAGTTAGGGACACTTTGAACTCAGTTCACACCAAGTTTAAACTTCTGAAAACTATTAGTTAAGGAATTAAAAATCGTCAAAGTTGACTCAACATTAAGACAAAAACCCAGTTTTGACCACTTTTGGTAGAAAAATCATATCTTTTGTTTGGTTTAGTATTTTTGAGTGATTCAGTTGGAGGTTAAACTTAACTCTTTTATCTACGACTTTTATTTTGAAAGTTTTACTTGAAACGGCCCTCACATGCTCAGTTTATCCGTTCAAAGACAGAAGAATAATTCTGTCAGAAAGTATTTGGGTCCAAACAACTCACCAATGACCATTCTTGCTTTATTAACACTTGAGTTCATCATTTACAAGATTAATACTTTATTTTTATACCTCTTAACATCAAATTTCCAGATTATTATACCTCTTTTAACATATTTTTCACTTAATACAAGTCCATATCCATCTCATAATTCAACAACAAGATTCAACTTTCTTAGATCTAACATGCATTCATTCAAATCAACACTTTTCAATACCAATCTTTATAGATCTAACTTTCAACAACCTAAAAACATCTTTTTAAAGAAAAATCTCAGAATATATTCTTCAAAATACACAAAAACATATAGATCTATGAAAAGGAAAATCACTTTAAAAGCTACTAATCTATAACAACACTTTTGGGTCTTAAACTTGTTGAATCCTTGGATCTTTCTCATAGATTTCGACATGCATATGCATGAGGAGAAAGATCCTATCAACTTTGCCTTCATCAAGTGTATATAACAAAGAAATCAAGAAGAAAACATAAACTTTTGATAAAACCTTTGAATATAAACAAGAACAAGATTAAATCTAGTAAAAAGGATGAAGATTTATACCCTCTTGGATTCGGTTTTGATGATGAAAAGGGGCAGAAAATTCGTGGCTTGAGATGCTCCAAAAACCCTTAATCTAAGCTTAGAACAACCCTTAGTATATCTTGAAATAATCCTTGTTTAATCCTTAACAAACCCTTATTATTATCTTAGTTTAGATTTGATTTTTCTTCTTGTTTTCTTGCTTGATGTTGGCCGAAAATAAGAGAGAAAAAGGAAGAAGAGAAAGAGTTTTTGTGTGAGAGAAATGTGTGTGTGTTTTGTTTGTAAGAAATGAAGTAAAAGAAAAGTGAAGTGTGTGTGTGTGTGGGGGGGGGGGGGGGACGGCCAAAGTATAAGGGTAGGGTTTCTTCCCCCTTTTTTTTTGTAAAATTTTGTTGTATAAAATGTATGTATGAGTTAGGTGTTTGTATATGTATTTTGTAAGGTTATTTGTATTAGTTTGTAGTGTAAGTACATTTTTATTCTAGTATGTGTATATGTATATACGTCGTGTATATGTATATGTATGTATATTTTTTTGTGTTTTTAATTTGTTACATAAGCCTTTATTTATAAACTTGTATTTATTTTAGCATATATATATATACTTATTGTTATTTAAACACTTTTATGTACATATTAATTTATAAATATGCTTTGAGATAGAAATCTTTATTCTCATGTCATATTTACTTAAATTGGTTTGGTGATTGATTTGTTGAACATTTATAAGAATTTTGATTGATATCTCAACTTGTGAGACTCACTTTATTATTTATATAACTTAACTTCTCGAAATAAAGTTTTTGGTTCATTGACCTTTTGTCAAGTTCAATTAGAACTAGTTTATAGCTTGAGATTGTGTTGAATGATTATAGTTATTATTCATGGCATTTATAAGATAGCTAGTCACCTACAATACTTCATTGAACTAGAGGGCAATTATCACCATGCCGAAATGTCTAGAAGGCCAATTCTCTTAATAAACCTCTGGGGATAGATACCTAGATAAGTCTAAGTAAATTGTCCTAGTCGGAAATTGAGGGTTGTTACATCATTACCCCCTTAACTGAAACTTCGTCCCCGAAGTTCGATCATTCATACGGTAGTAAAAATGGATAGACCAACAGTAGGAGTGTCTACACGAGTCATATAATATGGGAAAGTCAAACAAGATTTTATCACGATTCTTGGTTTCTTGCGAGCTTTTAACTCTAGGGTTGGGGGCATCCATTCCTCGGTTCCCTAAAATTTCTCTTGATTAGAAACTTCGAAAAAGGGAAAGGTTACGAATGTCGCTCACCTCTTGAGGCGACTGGAGATTAATCGCATGTAATCGTCGTGGGCTGTCAATCTTGCCTAGATCAATGCTAAAATAGATGGGTTGATGATACAAGTGTCAATACGGAGGTGTAAAATGAACAAACGGTTCGTAACGTGAGTTGCACTAAAATAGTTAGAACGTTGGGTTATCGCTCGTTGATGGCTACTCATTTCCATTGTCACTTTGTATGCCTATCTTTATCATTCTCTTTACTAATTTAGGAATCGTTCCAATGGCCTCTCGCCTGCCTTCATTTTTTTCAGCTTTATGTTTGACACGCTTTCCGCTGCTAACCTTGTCTTCGTTTGTGACCAAGCACTTGTTAAGGGATTACCCTCTTAACAGGAGTGATACCGACCCATTATTCCAAGTTGCACTAAAATTGCAAAGGTACCGCTTCGTAGTACCTTACTTTAGGGTTTTCCAATGTCGTCTTTGTTGCTTTATGGTGTTCGAGGGAATCATGAATTGTATGATGATAGTTCCATCTTGTTCCTCACACTCACATTTGTTCTTCAATTTTGCCCTTATTTTTCCAAAGTCACCTCTTTCATTATTTACTAAGTCATATCGTTACCAATTTCTCTTGCTTTTTCCGATATTGGCTTTTAAATCGTTTTAAGGTACCTTTAATTACTTCCTTTTACGCTAGAAGGACCATTATCTATGACTCATCACTGACAAATCTCTTTTAACATCGCACGTATAACCTATTCGGTTTCTTTGCTATACCTACGCATTCCTCATGATATGATTTACACAATCCTTATGCTCTTAAGTAATCATATCACCACCATCATTTCAAGGTAAACACTTCGATGTCCTTATTCGTATGAACTCCTCCTTTAAAATAATCCTTCTTAGGTCCTCCTGACCTCTACAAAGCTGTCAATTACTTTGCTCTCCTGAGCCTCATATCCATTTCCAGCTTTCTAAGCTAAGCTTCTTTTCAAATACAATAACCTAATGTCCTTAGAAATTGTGATATAATATAATTTAGGGGAAACATCGGTTACTTTATCCTTTTCTCAACCATTCGGTTTTCTCCATTTTCCTTTCGTCTTCTTATGGGTCACCATACTCCTTACCGTTTCGTCACTCAATCCATCTCTAACTAGAGTAATCGTCGTCTTGAACAGCACGCAAGCAGTCGCTAGTCCTTGCAGTTATCTCAAGGGTACTTATCAGATCATGGTGATACGGATCCTTTGATCCTAACTCATCACAGATGCGAATTATCCTTATCACCCTTCCGTTCAAACATTCCATAACTAGCTCTTCACGGAGTTTGTTAGTTGTCTAGAACTTAGTTCAGCGACCAACTTCCTTAATCGTTGTCGTAGCATGTGCCTTGACTTCTAGCGTCGTATTCCCTTATTTGCTTTCACTACTAACTTAGCGATTTCATGTGATTTTCCTTCTTCACTTTTCTTGGGCGCGCTACTTCGTGGGTCGATGGCCCTTGACGGTTTACCATGTGTTGCAAAATTTCTCACCCAAGTTCATCTTGTTTTAGCTTACCTTCATTTGACCGTTGACCTGGAGGGGATAACCATCACAGGTCATCATGCTTCCTCTACTTATCGTCCATACTGCTCCTCTTTGGTAAAGCTAGCCTCCATCGGGTGAGGGCGTATACCGCGTCCTCTTAGCTTGGGTTCTTATGCCCTACTATTAGCTTGTCTTTCGATAGAGGTTTTCTAATTCGTATTCAAAGAATAACGTGTGGAGTGCCGTAAAGGTGAATGCTACCGGAACTACATCGGTTAAATGGTGTCAATGCCTTCACTTCGTTTGTTTGGGTCGAATGACGTTTCTTCACTTCATATTCTACTCCAAATCATCTTCAATGATGCTAGTGAGTAACTCTTCTTGGAAGATAAAGTATAATCTTGCACTTCATACTCCTTGTTCGAGCATCTACCTTTGCTGTGATTACTCCCTTAACATTTTTCCTCTAGAAAAATGTAAGGGATTTCCTACTTTTCACTTTATCTCACCATCCTTCATTTCGCCAAATTCCTGATTCCTTCATGTAGCAAATATCCGTTTGCTTTGGTGTTTTGAAAAAGAAAAGGATAGCTCAAAATCCTTTTTGTTACTCTTTCATCTTGAGGGGTACTTGACACATCCTAATTATCTTATTGTCCTTGGTTTTCTTCTTTTAACTACTTTCGTTTTCCAACATTGCTAGTGATATCCCCCAAGTTCTAGGGAAGTCTTATATTTATCCAAAGGTGACCTTCATGTCACACGACCTTCCTTTCGTCGGCCGCTCAATTTTTCCTTCGGTCGATCAACGTAGATAGGGAAGACCTTCAATTCTTTCTCCAAGTTAAAGCTTAGTATACTCTTCGCTTGTGCTTCCATGTACTTTGACTTACACACCACATATCTTCTCCGCCCTACTTTATGTACATGATCCAATAACATCTTCTATGCTATATAGTTATCCCGAGTATTTCACTTATGGACGACCGATGTCTCACGTCTTTCGTATCCCTTGATGTCGCAGCAAGGGCAGGGTTCTAGTTACTCGGTTTTGCCATTGCGGAGTGTTACGTATGTGAGTGGTGTGTTGTTAGGGTACTAACCTTTGAAGAGAAACGGTGATGATCATTTCCTTGAATAATCAAGAATATAGAGTTTGGTTCGAATGAATGAAATAGGGGATATAAAAACGAAAGAATCATTAAGGCTCGAATCAGACTCCTTGCGCGGTTTAAAGAAATCACTACTACGTCTTTCGTTGCTCAATGGACTCTAACTTTCGATGACGTCAATATATGTCACACCGGCTTGGATAGTATGGATAACTGGTCGTGTGCGCGTGTTAGAATAGAGATATCGCACCAAATCTCGGGGCTACAATCCTTAGAATGTGTCGTCTAGAATGTATATCGTAATGTGTTCTACCAGCGTCGTCGAATCGTAATTTGGCTTTAATACCACTCGCCCTTCACAAGTCTCCAACTTCATCCGACGTTTCCATATGTTCCGCACCATCTCAAATCGAATACAAAGGTTATGCGTGGTATCTAAGGGGATAGAGTCGCGTCATATCTTGGGACTATAATTCTTAGAGTATATCGTCTGGCGTTCGTGAGAAGATGCTCCACCGATGATATCACGTTGTCGTATGTCCATAATGAATAGTGGTGTCATAAGCAATAAGATGTTGGATAATTTCGAAAGAGCACAAGTGAACGAATGACGGAGGGGTATTTAATGACAACTTTCATACTTAGGAAATTTCTAATTTATAATGGATTTCTCAGAGACAATCACTAGTTCCCAAGCGGTCAAATCTCATCACGCAATATATATCTCAGTAGTAAGGACTAGCCATATTATAATCATATCTAGCAGGTACTAGTTCTCAATAGTCAAATCTTAGAGCATAATAACTATCTCAATAATAAGGCACAACTATATAATCATTACAATATTCACGCGCTAGTTTCAAATAGCTCAAACTTAGGGAGTAAAGGCTCTTATATCCATATCGTCCATGAAATTTCATAGCAACTCGTCAGGCCTATATTTTCTTTCTAAATCGATCATAAATAGTCAACGTCATTACTCAATAAATTGAACAAGTCATACCCCAAAATGATTTCGTGCCTTATAATAATCTCATTATTTTAAAGTGCATATGCAACTTAAAGTTCAACATCATGAATCGTAAGGCTTTTACGCATGCATTTCTCCCCTAATTTCCACATTGCACATTCCAAACTTTCACATTGATATTTCAAACTTTCACATTGCACATTACAACTTTCACATTGCACATTACAAACTTTCACATTGATATCTCAAACTTTCACATTGCAATCAAATCATGCCCAAATTCACATGTTATAGCATAGAGTAGCATGTATCAACGAATGCTTTTCAATCTTATATTCATTTCACTTCTAATGTGCAAAATTCCCTACTAAACTAGCATAATCCTCAAGTAAGGCAAGTCTCGAATCGCTATATATGCTTAGGTGAATGTCTAAATGCAACACGTATGCTCATAAAAACGGATTTATTAAAGATCTTTTTTTTTTGAAAAGGAATCCTTTTGAACATAAGTCCAAGTGGCCGTTTTGAGTTTTACATGGTCCTCTCATAATTAAACGTAGATTCATGACTTTACGTTTAATTATGGTCCTACCATGTAAAGCTCAAACTAGTCCGCCCAACCTTATGCTCGACTCGACTATAAAATTCGTTTTGAAAAGAGGCTATAGTTTTGGAATTCCCGTAGGAACCCCAATGTTCTCTATAACCTGAGTCTCTGATACCATTTTCTGTAACACCCCAACCAAGGCGGAACGATGAGATGTACAGAAAGTCGAGTATTCAAAACAAAGGATAATAGATAACATTCACCATAGCTTTATTGATAAAAATAATTTTACAATGCACAAGCATGTGAACCAATTCCCAAGTACAATACGTCTACCATACTTGGATATTGAGTCCACGAAACAAATAAAAAATACATGAGATGATATACTACAATGATCAAGACGGATTCCATTGCCCGTCACAAGGTTTGATCTTTGACTCCAAAGTGCAATGCAAACAATTTCATGATTTATATAATTTATTTATTTATTTATTTATTTACCTTTTTAATTATCATTTAAATTTAATAATTAATAGAAATTCTTAGAAATCACCACATAACTTTTTGGCTAAAAATCCCAGGCATTTTAAGCAACTTTTATCATGGGAAAATCTCATCAATTCAACCTCTCTTGTGTCTTGCTCATTTTGAGGATTCTAAGCTTATAAATCGTTTACCGAAATAGTGATTTTAGCCTCATTTTCCAAGCAATTCAAATGCGTAAAAATGGATTTTCATCCTTATTTCATTATTTCCAGAATGTTCATTATATTTTGGTGTCTTAAGTCGTGATAGTGGTGGTGGTGTGATAAGTGCAAATTTAAGCTTTCGGTTAGTGCTTATATGAACCGAATTAGTGATTTGTAGGCTTGTCTTTGCCATTTAATAACCAAGTTAAGTTTTATAACTTTTATTTGACATATTCTTAGTAGGTTTATAATACTTTTTGTTACGAGATTGTTGGAGTTGGTTAGAGTTGCAATCTAGTGACTTTTAGCTTATTTTGTTGTGAAGAACTTTTACTTGGAATTTTCTGTTTTAACACTTATTTTCATAAAATGTTGAGTAGTCATTCTTGGTTAAGTTGAATTATTTGGACATTGGTGATTTTTATACAGAGACATATAGGTGTCCTATATTTATGTGAATTTTTGCTAAATGTTTAGACATTGTTTACTACCTCTAAAAATTACCAAACCAAAACTGGTCAGAACAAGAGCTGCTGTGCGACTCAAGATATTTTATAAAAGATTTCTATGATGGACATTTAAGAAAAATCTCCCAATTTTATTTTAAGTTAGGGACACTTCGAACTCAGTTCACACCAAGTTTAAACTTCTGAAACCTATTAGTTAAGGAATTAAAAATCGTCAAAGTTGACTCAACATTAAGACAAAAACCCAGTTTTGACCACTTTTGGTAGAAAAATCATATCTTTTGTTTGGTTTAGTATTTTTGAGTGATTCCAGTTGGAGGTTAAACTTAACTCTTTTATCTACAACTTTTATTTTGAAAGTTTTACTTGAAACGGCCCTCACATGCTCAGTTTATCCGTTCAAAGACAGAAGAATAATTCTGTCAGAAAGTATTTGGGTCCAAACAACTCACCAATGACCATTCTTTCAATACCAATCTTTATAGATCTAACTTTCAACAACCTAAAAACATCTTTTTAATGAAAAATCTCAGAATATATTCTTCAAAATATACAAAAACATATAGATCTATGAAAAGGAAAATCACTTTAAAAGCTACTAATCTATAACAACACTTTTGGGTCTTAAACTTGTTGAATCCTTGGATCTTTCTCATTGATTTCGACATGCATATGCATGAGGAGAAAGATCCTATCAACTTTGCCTTCATCAAGTGTATATAACAAAGAAATCAAGAAGAAAACATAAACTTTTGATAAAACCTTTGAATATAAACAAGAACAAGATTAAATCTAGTAAAAAGGATGAAGATTTATACCCTCTTGGATTCGGTTTTGATGATGAAAAGGGGCAGAAAATTCGTGGCTTGAGATGCTCCAAAAACCCTTAATCTAAGCTTAGAACAACCCTTAGTATATCTTGAAATAATCCTTGTTTAATCCTTAACAAACCCTTATTATTATCTTAGTTTAGATTTGATTTTTCTTCTTGTTTTCTTGCTTGATGTTGGCCGAAAATAAGAGAGAAAAAGGAAGAAGAGAAAGAGTTTTTGTGTGAGAGAAATGTGTGTGTCTTTTGTTTGTAAGAATGAAGTAAAAGAAAAGTGAAGTGTGTGTGTGTGGGGGGGGGGGGGGGGGACGGCAAAGTATAAGGGTAGGGTTTCTTCCCCCTTTTTTTTGTAAAATTTTGTTGTATAAAATGTATGTATGAGTTAGGTGTTTGTATATGTATTTTGTAAGGTTATTTGTATTAGTTTGTAGTGTAAGTACATTTTTATTCTAGTATGTGTATATGTATATGTATGTATATTTTTTGTGTTTTTAATTTGTTACATAAGCCTTTATTTATAAACTTGTATTTATTTTAGCATATATATATACTTATTGTTATTTAAACACTTTTATGTACATATTAATTTATAAATATGCTTTGAGATAGAAATCTTTATTCTCATGTCATATTTACTTAAATTGGTTTGGTGATTGATTTGTTGAACATTTATAAGAATTTTGATTGATATCTCAACTTGTGAGACTCACTTTATTATTTATATAACTTAACTTCTCGAAATAAAGTTTTTGGTTCGTTGACCTTTTGTCAAGTTCAATTAGAACTAGTTTATAGCTTGAGATTGTGTTGAATGATTATAGTTATTATTCATGGCATTTATAAGATAGCTAGTCACCTACAATACTTCATTGAACTAGAGGGCAATTATCACCATGCCGAAATGTCTAGAAGGCCAATTCTCTTAATAAACCTCTAGGGATAGATACCTAGATAAGTCTAAGTAAATTGTCCTAGTCGGAAATTGAGGGTTGTTACAGATTCACCCTCTCTCCAGTAGTTGAGGTGTAAGGCATCCCTCAACACGTCAGCGGACAAGGTACACTGGATTGTTCCACCTTTTAATGTGAAAGTGATGGAAGAACAATCTGAAGAAAGAGTAGCAGTGTACCAAAACTCACACAAGTAGTCGTGAAACATCTTGCGTGGGTTTAGAGAGAATGAGGGTCTTATTGGAGAATCCTTCAAAAAAATTTGGATTCTACCAATAAGGGTATTGGACCCTTGAGATCCTTGTAAGCTTGCCATCGGATTATTTGGATTGAGTTTGATGACCGAAGCATTACTAGGAGCACCAGATGCCGGTTTGACATCTGGTGAAGGAGCATATGGAACAGTCAAGATATTTACATCTCTTGAACGGGATGATCTAGGTGCCATTGGAAAATGAAATTGAAATTTAGGGATTAGGGTTCTTGATTTATGAAGCAGAGAGAGAAATGAAGCAATTTAGATGATTGGGAAGTAAATGAAAGAATGTGAAGGAAAGTAAATGTGTTCGGAGTAAATAAGGATATTTATAAGGAATTCAAGATCCCAATGTAATACCAAAAACTATATTTTATTAACAAAATCAATTTTGTAGATATTTTTACAAAATAAGTTTGAATTTTGAAATAAAATCATAATTTACCATGTCAACATTAAATGCTACGACGGCTTATCTTACCCACGCGCCCACTCACTTTTTATTTTCCCAATACAAACAGTTGTCAAATACCAAAATGACTTTAAACACGTCAGATGATGGTATCAAGTGGTTTAAAACACTCGAGTACCATCACGTGTCACACATATTGACCAAGTATTTCTAACGTTATAAAAAAAAATTGAGACAAGACTGAATCTGGTCACTGGAGGATCAGTCCAGTGCCAGTTTCCAACTGGATAGTTCTCCAGTTGCCATTTTCAAACAAAAACGAATTTTAGTCAGAAAATTATTTTGATTTTTCCCCCTAAAATGATGATCCAGAAATCGATTAGTGCCAGGATAGTATCACAAAGGCGTTCGATAGCCTGGCGAGCAAAGATTATCTAGACCTCCTCAACTGGAGAACTTCATCAGTGTCACTGACGCGTTCAATAACAAAGAAATCTCCAGTTTTAAGGATTTAACATTCCCAGTTCACTGATGAGATATTTAAAGGTTTTCTCATCAAGAGGTTTTGTAAAAACATCAGCTAACTGTTTGTTAGTGGGGATGAAATGTAATTCAATGTCTTCTTTCATAACATGATCACGAATAAAATGATACCTGATGTCAATATGCTTTGTTTTGGAGTGCATCACTGGGTTGTGAGATATAACAATTGCACTGGTGTTGTCACAAAAGATTGGGGTCCTTGTATACTTTTGACCATAATCTAGTAACTGGTTCTTGATCCAGAGAATCTGGGCACAGCAACTGGCCGCAGAAATGTACTCTGCCTCAGCAGTGGACATAGAGACTGAAGTCTGCTTCTTGCTGGTACAACTTACCAGTTTTCCTCCAAGGAAATGACAACCACCAGTTGTTGATTTTCTATCTATCTTACAACCTGCATGATCAGAATCTGAATAACCCATTAGATCTAATCCTGAGCCTTTGGGGTACCAAATACCAAGATTAGGACACCCTTTCAGGTATCTAAAGATACGCTTTACAGCGTGCAAATGTGATTCTTTAGGGTTAGCCTGAAACCTGGCACATAGACATGTTGCAAACATTATATCTGGTCGATTGGCAGTCAAATACATCAGTGAACCAACCATACCACGATAGTCAGTTATGTTCACTGGTTTGCCAGTTGGGTCAGAGTCCAAATTTAATGGTGCTGCAATAGGTGTGTTTTTCGATGGGATTGAATCATATTTGTATTTTATTAACAAATCTCTGACATATTTTCCTTGGTTTATGAAAATTCCATTTTCAGTTTGCTTAATCTGAAGACCTAAGAAAAATGTTAATTCACCCATTAAACTCATCTCATACTCAGATGACATGATTTTAGAAAACTTTTTACACATTGCATCATCAGTTGAACGAAATATAATGTCATCAACATAAATTTGTACCAATAAGATATTACCTCTTTCTTTCAAGATAAATAAGGTATTATCTATTGCACCTCTTTGAAAGCCATTTTCAGTTTGCTTAATCTGAAGACCTAAGAAAAATGTTAATTCACCCATTAAACTCATCTCATACTCAGATGACATGATTTTAGAAAACTTTTTACACATTGCATCATCAGTTGAACGAAATATAATGTCATCAACATAAATTTGTACCAATAAGATATTACCTCTTTCTTTCAAGATAAATAAGGTATTATCTATTGCACCTCTTTGAAAGCCATTTTTAAGAAGATGTTTAGTTAGAGTATCATACCAGGCTCTTGGGGCTTGTCTTAGACCATACAAAGCTTTGTTCAGTCTATAGACCCAATGAGGATGCTTTTCATCGATGAAACCTGGAGTCTGCTTAACATAGACTTCTTCTTCCAATGTTCCATTAAGGAACACACTTTTGACATCCATCTGGAAGACCTTGAACTGCAGATGGGCTGCATAAGCCAGAAATATTCTGATGGCTTCAAGTCTTGCAACTGGAGCAAAAGTTTCATCAAAGTCAACGCCCTCTGCTTGACAATAACCCTGGGCAACTAATCTGGCCTTGTTTCTTACAACATGGTCATCTTCATCCATCTTGTTTTGGTAGACCCATCTTGTACCAATGGGTTCTTTCTTTAACCCTGGTGGACAAGGAACAAGCTCCCAAACATTGTTCCTTTCAAACTGGACGAGCTCTTCTTGCATAGCTTCCACCCAGCTTGGGTCTGCCATAGCCTCGTCAATCTTCTTTGGTTCAATTAGAGATAAGAAGGTAACGTTTAAGCATTGCTCACTGGTGGCTCTTCTAGTCTGAACCCCACTATTTGGATCTCCCACAATCTGTTCAATTGGATGTGCTCGAGTCCATCTAGTGTATTGACTAGGCTAGTGTAAAACAATATCAGTGCAAGTCACCTGGTGATCTTCTTCAGTTGCAGTAGCATCTGGAGGAGGATCAGTCCAAACTACTTCTACATCCTCATCAGAGTCAATGAGGTCACGATTTGCATCATGAAATTCTTCATTCAAAGGCATTTCTTGAAGAACTGGAGAAGTTGGAGTTTGAACTGGTGCTGATATTGAAGTGGCACGTACATCAGATCCAATCACCAATTCTTGTGGTAAGTTAAAATTGATGGAGGGATAGAATGATGTGTCACTGGTGGTGTTCTTCTTCTTAACTGGTTCCAATTTTTTGTAACTGGAAACATCTTTTGGTGAAACAACTGACTGATGAACTTGGTCAGTTTCACCAAAATTGATTGGAACGACTGGAGTAATATCAAGGTTTGGTCTCTTGTTGATTGCTTCAGTTGATTCGTCGAATGTGACATGAATTGTCTCATGAACCTTTTGGAGTCTATAATTATAAACTCTAAAGGCCTTTCGAATATCTAAATAACCTAAAAATACCCCTTCATCAGCTTTTGCATCAAACTTTCCAAGCTGACTGGAATCGTTTAAGATATAAACTGGACAACCAAATACATGAAAATATCCAATATTTGGTTTACGATTCCTGAGTACTTCATAGGCAGTCTTCTTGTGTCTCTTGATGTAGACTGACCGGTTTTGGGTGTGACAAGCAGTTGCAACTGCATCAGCCCAAAAACTGGTGGGAAGACTTGATTCAGATAGCATACTTCTGACTGCTTCTATCAGTGTGCGATTCTTTTTTTCCATAACTCCATTCTGCTCTGGAGAGTGTGCTGATGAGAAGTTTTGAGAGATGCCAGTGTCATTGCAAAATGTTTCAAGTACCTTATTTTGAAATTCAGTACCATTATGACTTCGCAACTGACAAACTTTTCGAGTATACTTGAGTTCAATTCTTTTGATGAGAGAGATGATTTCAGCAGGTGCATCACTTTTAGATCTGAGGAATACCACCCAGCAGTATCTGGTGAATTCATCAACCACAACTAGAGTGTACTTCTTTCCAACTCTAGTTTGAACATTCACTGGACCAAAGGGATCCATATGTAGCATGTGAAGAGGTTCAGTGATGCTAAAGTTTTGCCTAGTTTTGAAACTGGCCCTTTTCTGCTTGCCCATCTCACACCCTGGACATGGCTTTTCTTTATTGAAAGAAATTTGAGGTATCCCATCAACCAGTTGTTTGCGAGACAACTTGTTAATGTTTTTGAAATTAAGATGGGATAATCTTTTATGCCACAGCCAGTTGGTGTCCTCATCAGCTTTTGCATCAAACTTTCCAAGCTGACTGGAATCGTTTAAGATATAAACTGGACAACCAAATACATGAAAATATCCAATATTTGGTTTACGATTCCTGAGTACTTCATAGGCAGTCTTCTTGTGTCTCTTGATGTAGACTGACCGGTTTTGGGTGTGACAAGCAGTTGCAACTGCCTCAGCCCAAAAACTGGTGGGAAGACCTGATTCAGATAGCATACTTCTGACTGCTTCTATCAGTGTGCGATTCTTTCTTTCCATAACTCCATTCTGCTCTGGAGAGTGTGCTGATGAGAAGTTTTGAGAGATGCCAGTGTCATTGCAAAATGTTTCAAGTACCTTATTTTGAAATTCAGTACCATTATGACTTCGCAACTGACAAACTTTTCGAGTATACTTGAGTTCAATTCTTTTGATGAGAGAGATGATTTCAGCAGGTGCATCACTTTTAGATCTGAGGAATACCACCCAGCAGTATCTGGTGAATTCATCAACCACAACTAGAGTGTACTTCTTTCCAACTCTAGTTTGAACATTCACTGGACCAAAGGGATCCATATGTAGCATGTGAAGAGGTTCAGTGATGCTAAAGTTTTGCCTAGTTTTGAAACTGGCCCTTTTCTGCTTGCCCATCTCACACCCTGGACATGGCTTTTCTTTATTGAAAGAAATTTGAGGTATCCCATCAACCAGTTGTTTGCGAGACAACTTGTTAATGTTTTTGAAATTAAGATGGGATAATCTTTTATGCCACAGCCAGTTGGTGTCCTCATCAGCTTTGGTATAGAAGCACTGCTCTTTTGGAGCTGGTTCCATATCCATGATATACACATTGCCTTTTCTTGGTGCAACCATCACCACTTTCCAATCCTTGTTAAATATGGTGCCTTGAGCAATATCGAACAAAACTCTGAAGCCATCATTACAAAGTTGGCTGACACTGATCAGGTTGTATTTCAAACCATTCACAAATGCAACTCTTTTGAATTCGACTTGTCCATTATTGAGCACACCATATCCTTCAGTCTTTCCAAGTTGACTGGAATCGTTTAAGATATAAACTGGACAACCAAATACATGAAAATATCCAATATTTGGTTTACGATTCCTGAGTACTTCATAGGCAGTCTTCTTGTGTCTCTTGATGTAGACTGACCGGTTTTGGGTGTGACAAGCAGTTGCAACTGCATCAGCCCAAAAACTGGTGGGAAGACTTGATTCAGATAGCATACTTCTGACTGCTTCTATCAGTGTGCGATTCTTTTTTTCCATAACTCCATTCTGCTCTGGAGAGTGTGCTGATGAGAAGTTTTGAGAGATGCCAGTGTCATTGCAAAATGTTTCAAGTACCTTATTTTGAAATTCAGTACCATTATGACTTCGCAACTGACAAACTTTTCGAGTATACTTGAGTTCAATTCTTTTGATGAGAGAGATGATTTCAGCAGGTGCATCACTTTTAGATCTGAGGAATACCACCCAGCAGTATCTGGTGAATTCATCAACCACAACTAGAGTGTACTTCTTTCCAACTCTAGTTTGAACATTCACTGGACCAAAGGGATCCATATGTAGCATGTGAAGAGGTTCAGTGATGCTAAAGTTTTGCCTAGTTTTGAAACTGGCCCTTTTCTGCTTGCCCATCTCACACCCTGGACATGGCTTTTCTTTATTGAAAGAAATTTGAGGTATCCCATCAACCAGTTGTTTGCGAGACAACTTGTTAATGTTTTTGAAATTAAGATGGGATAATCTTTTATGCCACAGCCAGTTGGTGTCCTCATCAGCTTTGGTATAGAAGCACTGCTCTTTTGGAGCTGGTTCCATATCCATGATATACACATTGCCTTTTCTTGGTGCAACCATCACCACTTTCCAATCCTTGTTAAATATGGTGCCTTGAGCAATATCGAACAAAACTCTGAAGCCATCATTACAAAGTTGGCTGACACTGATCAGGTTGTATTTCAAACCATTCACAAATGCAACTCTTTTGAATTCGACTTGTCCATTATTGAGCACACCATATCCTTCAGTCTTTCCAGATTGATCATTACCAAACGTCACTGTCGGTCCATCTTGGACAGTGAACTCTTCAAGCAGGGGCTTACATCCGGTCATAGTCCGGCCAGCAGCGTTGTCCAGATACCAGATATTCTTCTTTCGATCGCCCTGCACACCCACAAAAATCATCAGTTATTTTTGTGAACCATCTTTTCTTGATGGGTTCACTGGACTTCTCTACAGAAGTCACAGTTGATTGTTTTGGTGTTGAACTGGAGGCTGCATCTGGATTTTTTTCACCAGATCCAGGTGCAGGAGTAAAAACGATTGGTATTTGATACCTACTCCCCTTTTTCTTATCAGATTTTGTTCCAGATGGAACATTCTTTTGTTTAGGTTTTGAGGAGGGTTTAATATTTTGTTTGAAAACTGGAGGTGATGAACCTCCTTCCAGATTTTTAATCCGGGCAGTACAACTCTGAACCTGTCGAGACAAAAGTTGGAGTTGACTTTCCAGTTTAAACAAAATATCTTTTTCATCAGGCAGCTGAACCTTGGACCTTGGTTCAGCTGGAGTTTTAGTCTGTCGGGTCTTGGGCTCCTTAGACTTTTGAGGTAAAGGCTTGTTACCAGTGGTCTTTTTGACTGGAGCTTTAGCCTGTTTGGCTCCAGTTTTAACCTCAATGGGGGTGGTCTCAATGGGTTCAGTTTCAACAGCTTCAGGTTGATCATAAGAAGTTTCAACCCTGAGAGCTGGAGGCAATGCATGAAGATCTGGTATGAGAGCTGCCATCTCGAGATCTCCAGATTTCCATGCATTCTTCTGGGCATCGATATTTCTAGAAAATGCATCATAGTTCTTACCAGATGCTTTTACCCATGACTTGATAATCTTTTGTTCTTTTTCAAGATCAGAAAATAATTTTTGATTATCAAGTTCCAAAGCCTCAATTTTTAAAACTGACTCCTTGAGAGACAACTGGACACTTTGTAAATCATTCAGTTGTGGTTTAACATTGTTCAGTTCAATTAAGATAGTGTCAAGATATCTTTCACTATCTGCTCTAACAGTTTCCACAAAAGCTAAATCACCACTTAATGATTTAGCCAGGTCCAGTTTCAGTTCAGGGTCAACTTGGTTGTCATAATCACATACCTTCTTCCAGTGATGACATCTTCTTTTGCCACATGTTGCTGTTGATCTTCCAAGGCCATGAAACACATGTCCCTTTCCTCTTCTTCATCAGCTGATGAGTCATCAGAGTACTCCCATTTTCCCTCAGTTTGTGCCATCAAGCACTGATCTTTTCCTTTTTCCATGGACAAGAGGGCAATCTGGGCCTTAAGTTTCTTGTATTTAGCTTTGTAGCTATCATCAGGCCGATTGAAATTAGGGACAGGGGGGCCAGTTTGGTTGTTCAACTGACTAGATCTGCATTCCTTCATAAAGTGACCTTTCTTACCGCATTTATAGCAAGTAAGATTGGTTTTATCCAGAGAGCTGGAGCTGGAAGCATTGTTTGGGCCATTAAATCTTTTAGATTTATGCTTAAACCTGTTAAAGGTTTTAGCAATCATGGCTACCACATCATCATCGTCAGTTTCCTCACAACCATCACTGATTTCAGTGGTCAGGCCAGAGTTCAAGAAACTGTTTAACATCTCCTTCATTGAGTGTACCTGGACACTCTCTGCAGACATTAAAGCAGCACAAGGTCGCTCAGTTACACTAGCAACCTTGGAACTCTGGGCATGGTTCATGGCATCCTGCTCAGCCACCAGTCTTGCAGCATTGTTATCTTCAGTGAATCTGAAGGCTCCATAGAGCGATGCAAGAGTATGGCTGTGCAAGGTTTTACCTTGTCTTAAGACAAGAACCATGTTTTCCCATTTGGAAGGAAGAATATCACAAAACCTCTCAAGAAGAATATCCTTATCCTTCTCTACACCCAAGCCTCTCAGCTGATTAATGAGGCTAGAAAATCTGGTGTGTGTACCAGTTAGACTTTCATTGGGCAAAGCAAAGAAGGATTCATACTTCTTGTTCTAGGCAACTTGACTTTGCACTGGGGAACAACACAAGTGTTGGAATTAGATCTTCAGGGACAGCTCCAAGGATCATGTTCTTGAGTCTGGTGTCCAGATCTACAAGTCTACGATCCTCATCAGACCAATGGTCTTCGAGCTTTTCTCTTGAACCTCTTCTTCCAGTTGGATCAAGAAGAGGACTTACCCCAAGAGACATGGGTATATATGGTCCATCCTTAAGGATTTTCAACATATACCTCTTTATCCCACCAAAATGCAAAAGCATTCTAGCCTTCCATGTACCAAAAGTCTCACTGTTTCCATCAAATTTTGGAACAGGAGTGTTAGAATAATGTACATGGACGTGATTTGGGGTAGTAGGAGGAGGACGGTTTGTATTAACATTTTGAAAAGGTGGTGCATTTGTATTCAAGGGGTTTTCACCTGAACCAGAACCATCTCCACCTTCAGTAGTGTTCATCTTAAGCAGATCTAGGCAAGTTTATTAGCCTTCTACTTTGATACCACTTGTAAGTCCCAACTCAATAGATGGCACTACCTGAAGAGACCTCAATGTCGATGGTGGAGTTACTTTGCAATTCTAGATAGATTACTTATTTAAGTGACAATAAGTAAAGAACAATGCAATAATACAAATAACTTGTAAAGTAAATTGGTGAGACAATATGTAATTTTCAAGTGTAATTTATTTATTAACTTTAAATAAATTACAAGGTTGTTGCGGAACCAAGATAATACAAGAATGTAAATATCCTAACAACCTATGAACTACAATTGATCTACACTCGGAATTTCTCTAAACAATCGAAACACTTAAAGTTGTGAAATGTTCCTTTTTACGATTGAGAGAATATTGCACAAGTTCACCAAGAATATTGCAAGTATGCAAAGTGTGAAGTGTTTTCACTATGTGATTTCACTTAAATATTCTTGTTGTGCAATGACTTGTATTTATAGGCAAAGTTAACATTGGGATGTTAACTTTGGCCGTACAAAAGTGGTTGAGAGCATTTAAGGAATAGCATTTAATTCCTTAAAATGCAGTGTAAAGTTGCAGCATAAAGCAACTTTATTCAACCAGCTTTATGTACCTTTTATTACTTAAATAATAAGATGAATCTTATTATCCGGATAAAAGCACATAAAGCATAAATGTCAATTTCTCGTAATCAGTGTAAAGCTTTGTAAGAGCTTTCCACTGAAGGTCTCCAGTTTGTAACTGACTAGAATGTCAACTGGGCTTCGCTGCCATTGTCATTCTCTATCTTCCACTTGTTGTCTTCGACTTTAACTGGAAGGATTCTTCAACTGGTCAGTTCTCAACTGGAGGAAGTCTTCAGTTGCGTTGACTGTACGGTGCAACTGGACTTCAATATATTTCTGGACAAATCTTCTGGGTATCCAGGTGCAACTGGAGACTGGCCAGTTTACCAGTAAACTAGTCCTAACACTACTCTTGAATGGATAGATGAATTGAAAGGTCATGGAGTCCAAGTGCCTGAGATTGTTTATGGTGATCAACCAAAGAAGTTTCCTAAGAGGTCATGTTTTACTTGTCGTGGAATGGGTCATGTGTCAAGTTGTTGTCCTTATAGGAAAAATAGTAAATCTAGGGTATCACCTGAAAAATCTAGGGGTAGTATGGATTCTAGTGAAAATATTGGATCATTGCATAGCATATCCATGAAAGATTATAAGAAGAAATATTATGAGGAGTATGCTAAGAAAAACCCTGATAGTCTGGCTGTTAAGAATTATTTTAGATTTAAAGAATTTGAAAATAGCAGCAAGACAGATCATAGTAAGCCTAGAAGTGTCTTATCCCAAGAAAGTTCTAGTAGTTCGAGTCAATCAAGTAGTTGGAGAGCTAGGTCTCCTCACAGAGTTAATTCGAGCAGTGCTTATTATGATAGGATTAGTTCTAATGTGCAGTTAAATCCAATTGAGCGGTTTCAACGACATAGTCCAAGGAGAATGCAGTCTTCATCTCCTGAGAAAATGTCAAGAGCTCAAGAGAGTTCGAAGGGTAACAACCAGAGGCTACCTACTGATAGGAGGCCTAGTGGTTCCCTAAGTCATAGACCTAGTGTTGGGAAAAATCAGCGGATCTCTCCCAGCAAAAGGCCTGTTGGCAGTTCGTCGGTCAAACCAGCTAAGGCATGGGTGCCTACTGGTGGATATTGGGCTGATATGGTTTCTGATGAAGAGAATGATAGACCCAAAGCCAACAAGGCTAGGGGTCCTTTTGAGAACTAATATTTTTGTGAATGTGCAGGAGCTGCTAAGGAAGACCGCAGGTTTATGGTTTGTCAATAGTGGAAGCTCCAGGCACATATTGGAAGACAAGGGACTGTTAACGGAGTTTACTCCTGTTAAAGGGTCTTATGTCTGTATTGTTGATTCCAAAGGCGGAAAAATTTTCCGGGGTTGGAAGAGTTGTAAAAGGAAGTATTTTAATTGATAACTAGGAATAGACCCGTCTGATGGACGGGCTGAATTTAGTATTTTGTATATATCGTTATCTAAACAATTAAAGTTTATATTTTAACTGATTGTACATTTTATGTTATGTGTTTTTTTAATAATTTATTAATTTTATGTTCTTTTAATTTTTTTTAATATATAATCTGTATCTTCCATTTAAAATTATAGTTTATTATCAAAACATAAAAAAACTAAATTGACCTATATTAATTAGTCTTTTTAGTTTTGTTTATGTTTCGTCTATATTAATTTTTAACATTATCTTTCTCAATTAAGTATAAAGTTACATGAATTTCTAATACTATAATCATTAGTTTTATAATTAATACTATATAGATAAAAGTAGGTTGTTGTAAAGTTGTTTTATTAAAATTTTAAACTATTTCAATGCATGCTATAGAAACTGTCTTAGTAAAGATTTCACATTGCATATATCTTATGGACTATGGAGTAATAGTTAATACCATGATGTTATTGGGCGGTTTAGAACATATCAAAATAAGTTTGAGTCAAAACATGTCCTCAAACTGCTGGTCAAAACGGGTCAATCTGGTTATGCCGACCCACAACCATTTTTAATCCAAACTTCTTACAAAATTACTTGTGATTTGTATTATGATAATATATACTTGTATTGTTACAGCAATACTCATTTGTTTTGGTAAACTGATTTTGAAGGTTTGGAGCATTCGACTACATTCAAATGACTTTGACCTATCCTGTCCATTTGACCAGAATCTCTATGATGTGAAAACTATACGTGCAATGCTGCAATAGATATGGTAACACCCTTTTGATAGTTCGCCATATTGTTGCACTTGATACCTGACGACCAACGATTATTTGTTGCACGAGACTTTAGTGTCGCCTCTCTAGAAGACTTGAATAGGAACGAATTCATATAGGTAGTTGAAGTAATGTTGTAATGCCGAGGTACTTTGCACTTGATACAAAAAAGATAATTACAGTTAATGCATTTAATCATCCTTGTCCCCTGATCATCAGTAGATGAAGTAGTTACGCTCTTGGACTTCAGTTTTAAACTAACTTGCAATTCAAGTCAAGATGAGTCATTTGGGAGGCCCAACAACTTTAATAAAGGATCAGCTTGAATAAAGAATCAGCTTGGAGTTAGACCAGTTGACTGAAGCATCAGCTTTGACACGAATAAGCTTTGATGAAAGATCAGCTTGAAACATGTAAAAATTGTATCACTACAGCGTGTGTGTACTCTTTGCTGCTAGGATTATAATTCGATCCTATAAGGCCAATTGAAGATAATAAAACAAATGAGTAATGCATTCATCAATATGCATTTCAATGATAACCTGCACAGATCTTGTTTACTTGCTACACCTTCAACAATAACAATTTGAAGAAATCACATATTCGATATATTTTTATGTGTATAAAAAAACTAAGTCACATCCAAACACTTAAGAAATTTGTCAAAAAATCAGTATATTACATGAGCAAAACAAAAAAAAAAAAATAAGTCACATCCAAACACTTAAGAAATTTTGCAAAAAATATGTATATTACATGACCAAAACAAAAACAATAAACATACTAACCATTACTTTCAAAAACTTGATTATAGAACACTTGAAGACAAAAAGGATCCGTATATTAAATGACCACCAAGTATTGGTGTTATTATAACACAATTTGCAAGGGGCCTGTCCATGAAAAATTAGTATAAGCACTAATTTTATTTTCCTGGTTATAGTCTATAAAAAACTGGTTAATAAGTAAAGCTAAAAACCTATAAGACCCAAGTAAACCAACAAATTTGATGATTCATTACACAACCAAGATCATACCTAACGTTCTTAGCAACATCACTGATCGCTAAGAAAAGTATATGTTAAACTATCTAGAATTACCCGACCTGAGAGCCTTAATATTATTTTCAAACGCGCATTTAAGAAACAAAGTTGCAACATATTTATTTACAAATATAAAATTACATATCCATTCATATACAATGTCTATCATCGAAATAGGAAGGTACAAACATGCAAACCATATCACCAGTCATAACCCCAAAGCTCCTCCTTAGTCATTTCCTCCGATGCATATCCTCCATCTCCTTTCAAATCCCCAACCCTGACCCCCAAGTCATGCTCAAACTGGACTAAGAACTTGCAACGCTCCTCCTTTTTCTTGGGTATTGTTACAAAACAGTTGGGAGTTATCTGCTGCAGCAATTCGATGTCAGTTGAATCCAATAACTTCTTTGCCGGAAACCATCGATGTTTACCATCCCCCCAAAATATCTTCACATGCCCTGTTTCCATATGCGGAGTTGGCATCCACATCCACGCCACAACCTTCTTGGATAAATCATCCAATTTCATTACATATGGATCAAATCTACCCCTGAGAACCCTCACCAACTCCTTTGCCTCATCTGTTCGATGGTTTTTCCAAGCTCCCATTCGATATACCTCGCTTAGAAAATCCTCATCCAGTTTCAACACCTTTTTCATCTTCTCAATCTTCATCTTTCGCATATCCCTCTTTCTGAACACATAGCTACGATCATTTGTGTAACACCCCACCGTTGGCGGATACATGAGGTGTCATGAAAAGTACAGCACGACATGGAATTACATAGATACTGCTAAATGAAATAGAATATAATTGTTAAAACACGATTTCTAACACTGAATTCAATTCATCAATGGTGGATTTGGTGAGTGTGTGTTCTTGGTGTTGTGTGTGTTTTGAGAGAGAATTGTATAAAACTATGTGTGAATTGGTATTACTGTTATGCAGGTATGAAAGTTATCCAAGGGTTTATGATCTCTAAGGTATGAGAGGGCTATTTATAGTCTAATTACATAATTATGCTAATTGTCACAATTAGCCCCTCAACCTTAGTGATCATTTATCTATGACTTAACAACAGGAAATTCCTCTAATCTAGATTACAATTTATCACTATTTTTGGATTTCTAACATTCTCCCCCTTAGTGATACATTGTAACGAATGAAGTACGTGTTATTTTGTCTTGTAGGAATGAATTTGATGAGCCCGGTGGTGAAGACAATTGGTGTGTTGAAACAAGTCTTCAAAGCTTTCTCTTTTGTCTTTGGAGAACTTGATTCAGTCTTGGTCTTGAATTTCTTGAAGTTAAATCATGTGATGATTCTCAATGTTCTTTTTGAACAGAGAATAATGAATGCGTGTGAGTCTTGAAGAAAGAAGATAATGAAGTCGAACAGTGTGTGTGACTTGAATCTTTGAGAATTGTTGAATCATGAATCAGAGTTGTCTTTTGAAATGCGGAAGGTATTAATCTTGGTTTGAATTTTCCAATCTTTGATTCTTGAGTGAAATTCAGCTTTTCGATTCTTCAGTTTTAATCCTCAAATGAATTTCATCTTCTTGGAATAAAGTTTCATGAATATGAACTCTCCCCCTTGATGTATGCATCGGAGTTTCTTTGATAAAATGTTGTTGTATGAACTGATGATCTTGAATGAAGAATGTTTGATGAAGACTCTTTTAAAGCTTTACTTCTTTGACTTGAATCTTCTAACCAATCTTTCAACCTTTTTGAAGCTTTGATCTTTGTCATATCAACTCTAACACTTTGGAGAGTAAGCATTTGAATGAAGTTTGGATGAAATTCTTATGAAGTAATCATGCTCCCCCTCAATCCATGAGTATAAACATTTTGGAGAGTAAGCATTTGAATGAAGTTTGGATGAAATTCTTATGAAGTAATCATGCTCCCCCTCAATCCATGAGTATAAACATTTTGGAGCGTCTTTGGACTTTTGAAGCATCTTGAGTGAAAAATCTTTCATCTTCGGTTTCATTCTTATCTTTGAAGTCAATTCAGATTCCCTTATTTTAAAAACAAAAATCTCAATCAACTAATTCTAGAGAAAATCTGAACACAAGAAACTACTGATATCATGAAGAATTTTCTCCTCCTATACACAAACTTTGATAAGCCTCTAAACCTATTGAAACAACCAAACACAAACTTTTCTTCTTGTTTCCTTATCAATCAGTAAATCAATCAATCATAATATTTTCTCCCCCTCAAAATGACAAAATTGGGAACCAATGTCATTATGTACACATGAGATTGATTGAATGTTAACAAGAAATAACATGATCACGTGAAGAAACGTCAACCATCAAAACATCAACCCAAACCATTAGCCCAACCCAAGAAATCCTAAGGGTTACTAAAATGTAAGATCGAAGTTGTTGGTACAAACGTTATATCAAGGTGTTGGTGTTTTCTGTGTTTGTGTGAAGAGAAATGAAACCGGATAAGAATGATCCGTTAGCATGTTCAAAAATCGAAAGGATTAATGAAATGACCGATTGAAATGTATAACATTTTTCGGATTTCCTATGTATCATTGAGATATGCATAAAACAAGTCTCTAACATAGTTCGGTCTGCGGCTTTTCAACCACTAGATTGCTTCAAAGAATATAAATCATGGTTAACACTACCGAAGCATTTGATAACCACAATTTTATCCTTAAAGACTTTTTAAGGAAAAACCGAGGTCACTTAGACTTCTTGTTAACTCAATATCAACATCTTCCAAATGAAGAGTCAATAGAAATGTGAAAATCTCCGTGAGAAATGAAACCGGATAAGAATGATCCGTTAGCATGTTCAAAAATCGAAAGGATTAATGAAATGACCGATTGAAATGTATAACATTTTTCGGATTTCCTATGTATCATTGAGATATCACTACGAATGTTCCGGCTATATCACAAAGATAAGCAATTATATCACAAAGATATGACTCGAATGTGTCCTAAAGAAAATGAATGATGATCAAATTAATGACCAATCAAGATAGCTCTAGACATAGCGTGATCAAATGAAGTCGGGGACTGGAGCAGAATGTCGCCCTTTTTCAATATCAACATCTTCCAAATGAAGAGTCAATAGAAATGTGAAAATCTCCGTGAGAAATGAAACAAGTATTTGTTAAGAAACACTTGAGTGGTTAGGAAAAGATGTGCATTGCTTCACTGGGTCCATGAAGACTTCTTCAATATCGAGATTTCAACAAATGAAATCCGATAGGAACGTGTTTACCCGGCTTTTTGAGAATTTAGGGAAGGGTATCATTTCTTTTAACCCTTTTCTCACAACATATCACCTTAACCTCTCACTTTTCGACTTTACTCCCTCCATTCTATTTGCACGAAAACAACATCACTCAAAATACCCTCACTATCTAATGAAAGAAGTGAATACTCCGGGGTTAGAACTCATCGGCGATGATGAAATTCATGGAGTCAATTTTGAGAAATACCTATCGCTCATGTGCAAACTAATCACCGATCTCCATTTGATTAAAAAATCATTGGAAAAACATCAAATGTGTGATGAAAAATTTGAACCACATTTGAAGTTTTGAAGGTTTTGAAATCACAAACTCCTCCTTAATATATGTGAATAAGTTTTTTATTAAAGAAACACAAAGTTTTGCTTCAACAACAATGTTGATAGTAAGATAGCTAGGGAGTACACAAAGGCGTTCAATCCGTCGCATCTTACAGCAACATGTTGGAGGCAATTAAAACATTTAAGCAAATGAAAATCCAATCAATTGTTCAAGATGAGACAGCAAGGGAGTACACAAAGGCGTTCGATCCTTTGCTTCTCATATCAACAATTGAGAGTTTGAAAACTTTATTTGAAAAAAAATTTGATTGTAATTACACATACATATTCATATAAGAACACTTGGAAGTACACAAAGGCGTTCGATTCCTTGTTATCTTATATCAATCTATATGTATAATAACAATATCTTAGAATGTAAAAACACTCTAAAAATAAATATATCATTTAAGAACGGGTTGCATACATAGTATATGCAAGCCACTGAAATAAATATCTTTTTTTTTAAAAAAAAATTTGCAATTTTGTATTTGATTTTCTCTTTTCAAATTTTGTATTTTGTTTTTCTGGAATGTGTCAAGAATTCCTTCAAATGGAAAAAGAGTTAAGGTTTAAGATTTAACATACCAAGCTTGGAGATAAGAAAGTTAAACCTCTTTTCATCCAATGGTTTTGTGAACAAATCTGCAAGTTGAAAGTCAGTACCCACAAAGTAGAGCTCGATGTCACCTTCTCAATATGATCTTTGAGAAAATGATATCTAACATCAATATGCTTTGACCGAGAGTGGTTTACTGAGTTGACTGCAATTGCAATGGCACTCTGAGAATCACAATAGATAGGGATATGATCATATTTCAAACCATAATCAGTTAGTTGTGTCTTCATCCATAAAACTTGAGCACAACAACTAGCCGCAGCTACATATTCAGCTTCAGCCGTTGATAGTGACACACAATTCTGTTTCTTGGAAGACCAACTCACATTTTATCACCTAAAAATTGTAAAGTACCGGAAGTGCTCTTGCGATCAAGTTTACAACCAGCATGATCTGCATCTGAATATGCAGTTAGATTGAATCGAGTATCCCTTGGATACCAGAGACCTAAATCGGGTGTACCCTTCAGATAACGAAAGATTCGTTTCACAGCTTGATAATGTAAATCAGTTGGAGCAACTTGATATCTAGCACACATACATGTTGCAAACATTATATCTGGGAGAGATGCTGTTAGGTACAACAACGAACCAATCATACTTCGATATCTCTTTTGGTCAAATGGTTTCCCATTTGTGTCAGCATTTATGTTTGTTCGAGCAGCCATTGGGGTAGAGATTGAAGAACATGAAGTCATATCAAACTTTTTCAACATGTCATTTATGTATTTACCTTGTGATATAAAAATACCAGTTGGTAATTGTTTGATTTGAAGACCCAAAAAGTAATTCATTTCCCCAATCATGCTCATTTCAAAATGATTAACCATAAGAGATGAAAAGTTTCGGCAAAATGTTTGACTGGTCGACCCAAATATAATGTCATCAACATATATTTGAACAAGTAGAACATGCTTACCTTGTTTGCGAATAAACAAGGTACGGTCAATTGTGCCTTTGGTAAAGCCACCTCTTAGTAAGAAAGTAGTTAGAGAATCATACCATGCTCGGGGTGCTTGCTTGAGACCGTAGAGAGCCTTGTCTAACCTGTAGACATGGTTTGGCCTTTGAGGATCAACAAAACCTTCTGGTTGATCAACGTAAACTTCTTCTTTGAGGTCACCATTCAAGAAAGCAGTCTTCACATCCATTTGAAACACAGTGAAGTTTCTGAATGCAGCATAAGCTAAGAATATTCGAATGGCCTCCATTCTTGCAACTGGAGCAAAAGTTTCGTCGAAGTCAACACCAGGTTGTTGGCAATAACCCTTTGCAACTAGTCGAGCTTTATTCCTTACTACCACTCCATTCTCATCCTTTTTGTTTTTGAAAATCCACTTTGTTCCGATTGGATCAGCTTTTCTAGGATTTGGAACTAATCTCCATACCTTCAGTCTTTCAAATTGTACGAGTTCATCTTGCATTGCCTTAACCCACTCTGGATCACGAAGAGCTTCAGATACCGTTTTGGGTTCAATATTGCTAAGAGAAAGTGCAACAAGACACTCATTTACTGAGGTACGAGTAGTTACTCCTGCTTGTGGATCTCCAATTATTTGATCAGTAGGATGGTCTTTCTGCATACGTGTCCACTTGTGAGCATGAGGAAGAGGATCTTGTTGTTGAAGATCAACATCACCATCATGAAACTTGAGTTTTGTTGAGAGATGGAGTCATAACTTGGTATAACTCTTTCCTCATAAGCTGGATGATCAAAATCAAGTGGTACATACACATTTGGAGTGTTTAATGGATTTGTTGTCTGAGTTAATCGAGAAGGTTGTTCTTGAACATTCACTTGAGAAGAATTATCCTGAGAGGATGGTGGAGAAGTATCAGTAGAAGAGAATTCTTGCTCTGAAGAACTTGATGATGATTCATGAATGATGTCAGGAACTGGATCGTTGTTATGAAGAGGTTCATTGTTTTGAATTGGTTCAACGATGACCTGAGGTTCTTGATCATGAATCGGTTTTGAATTATAGAATTCTTCAAAAAGAATATCTAATTCATCACTTGTTGGAGTTGGAAACTTCTTGAATTTAGAAGCTAAGGTAGAATTCCTTGTAGAAGTACTTGAAGTACTTGGATCATTACTTGTTGGTAGCAAACTTTCTTGCTCAAAAATCATGCCTGACATCTCATCAAACCAAACATTCATTGTTTCTTGAATTGTGTTAGTTCGGCGATTGTAGATTCGGTAGGCAATTGATGTTTTGGAATAACCAACAAAATATCCTTCATCACCTTTCTTCTCGAACTTTCCAAGATTCTCCCGATCATTCAAAGTGTAACAAACACACCCAAATATATGAAAATAGTTGATGTTGGGTTTGCGTTTGTTAACAACCTCATAAGGAGTCTTTTCGAAGCGCTGATTGATAATGGACCGATTCTGAGTATGACATGCAGTGTCAACAGCTTCAGCCCACATATTGGATGGCAATTTGGAATAAGCAAGCATTGTCCTTGCTGCTTCCACCAGCGATCGATTTCTCCTTTCAACAACACCGTTTTGTTGTGGGGTGCGAACTGCTGAGAATTGATGAGTTATACCTTTGGATTTGCAGAATTCATCAAAAACAGCATTCTTGAATTCAGTTCCGTTATCCGAACGGATGTAACTAACTGGAAGTTGAAGATTTACTTGAGTATTGGTGATGAAATCTATCAACATCTGAGTTGTTTTCATCTTTTGTTGCAAGGAACTTGACCCAAGTATATCTTGAATAATCATCAACAATAACCAAGATATATTTCTTCCCATTTCGGCTTTGTACTTTCATCGGCCCACAAAGATCTATGTGAAGCAAATGAAGAGGTGCTAAAGAATTTGGAGATTTCTTCGGTTTATGAGAAGTTCTCTTAATCTTCCCAACAGCACAAGAAGGACAGACATGCTCACTTTCATACTTATAGTCTGGTAAGCCTTCAACAAGATGCTTGTTGACCAAAGTATTGATGGTTTGAAAATTCAGATGAGAAAGCCTTCTATGCCATAACCAAGAATTCTTTGAAGTAGCCTTTGAAATGAGACAAATATTATCGGTTGGTTGGTTATCATCGAGATTGACGGTAAAAAGGTTATTATCACGATCACCACAAAGAATATCAACTCCATCTAGAGTTTGGACTTTGCAAAGAGATTTTCGAAACAGAACTTGAAGATTGTTATCACAGAATTGTCCAACACTGAACAAGTTATGACTTAATCCTTCAACATAGTGAACTTTCTTGATGATAATTCCATTTCGTTCAATGTCTCCATAACCTAAGATAGGAGCGAAATTGTTGTTTCCAAAGCGAACAGTTCCCATGAATCTTTCAACAAAATTCTTGAGCAAAGATTTATTTCCAGTCATGTGCTTCGAACACCCGGAATCGAGTATCCAAACACAGATGGTTATTTCCTGCAATCAAAGAAATTTAACCGTTTTTAGGTACCCACTTGAAGACGGGTCCTTTATGGTTAGTTAACACAGGCAGGGTATATAACTTAGGATATGCATTCAAACATGTTTTCGAATCAACATAAGCATTAACAAGCACATTATCAACAAACACATTTGAATAAAAGGTACGAACATTCACATGAGAATTAAAAGTAACATGTCTACAAGCATCAACATCAGATACACAAGTACGAGAATTAAGATTGTTTACAAGCTCACAAGGTCTTGCCTTGGCATTTTCAACATTTTTTGACAAAGAAAAATTGTTTTGATTAACATGAACACCCTTCCTCCTATTAACATTCTTTCTCCTCTTTCTTTTCTTCTTTTTCTCAACATCCTTTTGGTTACTAGTGATCTTAGGTACTAAAGTATTAGTAACCCATCTAGCACCACTAGTTATGCTCTTTCCACCTGTTGAATTGAAATTAAGAAGATTAGAACTAGAAGTTTTAAACACTTTCATCTTTTTGGAATCTTTTGGAGGTGAGGAAACTTCTTGCTTCTTTGGTTTATCATGAGAAAACCACCCATATCTATCCCTATATCTAGTTGAACCATTTGATGTATCTTTAGTTAGCGAAACTGAGCTAGACTTAGACACCTTATGTATAAAGCTAGATTGAGAGCTAGATTGAGAGCTAGATTGAGAAGCATTAGGATAGTCTTTCGGAAGTTCACTTTGGTGTACCTTGTCCTGTGTGGAGTCTCAGCTTGTTCCTTTTTGACATGTTTCACTGGGGTAGCAACAAAGGTTTCTAACTTAATGGTCTTTGGTTCAGTCTTGACGAGTTTGGTCTTAACTCGTTTCTTTGAGTAATATGAAGTTGGAGCTTTGGACAATGGTTTTTGAGATTCCACTTTTGTTTCAACTTTGATTTTGGTAGATTCAATCTTTTTCTCAGTTTCTGAATTAAAAACATATTCTCCCTCCATGAATTTATCAAAATCATCCTTTGTGAAATCTTTTGAAAAAGAAAATTTCAATGGAGATTTATTAGTTTCAAATTCTTTTGAAAGTTTTGAAAATTCAGGAATCTTGGTGTCCAACTTCACATCATGGGTAGTCTCGGAAATTAGGTCAACTTGAACTGACACATCTTTGGTTTCACAAAAAAATTGAGTAGACGTATCAACACCTATACTAGCACTAGGCTTAGGGTGAGCAACTAACTCATCAACAGTGTTGCATGTGAAAAACCTATAGAAGTGCCATATCAAAACTAAACTATGTGCAAGTTCTTCATTAGTTAAATCAGATTGCACATAATCATCAGCTATAAATGTAGCAGTATTTTGACAAGTACATTCAAGAAAATCAGTCAAGGTCTGGGTAGAGGTATTGGTAGATGAATCACAAGTAGTTTGGGTAGAATTGTCTACTAAAGCACTTTGGTCAGTTTGAGTAGAAACATTCTCACAAACTTTCTTAGTATCAACAACAATACATTTATCCTCTGAATTCGGACTTTGAGACTTGAGGTGATTAATAACTTTTTGTTGAGATTCCACCTTTTGTTGTAAACCTTCTATTTGTTTTTCCAAAATGTGGTTGGAAAGTACATTTTAGTTGGTTTAGGTGGAGTACCGACATATTCTTGGTTTTGAAAATTTGATTCAATTTCTTCCAATTTGAAAATTGAAGATTCCTTAGTTTTGTATGAATCATTTATTGCATCATAATTAACCAAAAATTCTTGTTTTGGTATTCTCTCAACTTCATCAGTCTCAAATTCGTCATCCAATGGACGAATAAATTGTTATATCATACCAAGTCGTAGGAATTTTTCATCATACAAGGGTTCAATTTCCTCTTTGGCTTTTTGTAATGGTGTGATATTCTCAAATCCTAACCCGAGAAGAAGTTCTGTTTTGTCAATTTTTGACTTGTTGAAATAGGCAGTGAAATTCAAGAGAGGATTTTGTTCAACTTTATATAACTTTTCTTGATAGAAAAAGTATATTCTTTTTAAATTCCTCAACTTGTTGTTCAAGATTCTCTATCTCAATGTCTTTTAGAAAACAATTATGATTTAAATCAGAAATCTTCCTTTCGAATTCAACATTGTTTGGTTTAGCTTCTTGAAGCTTTTTATTGAGAATATCAACATCCATTTGTCTTGCATTTGCCCGAAGCCATTCATTGGTCTTTTGAATTTCAAGATCTTGATTGTCTTTTTCAAGATCATGAATGGTCTTTTCTAGATTTTGACATTTTTGTAATAACTTAGAATTAGGAGAGACATTCAACTCACATTCTTTAACCAACATCTTATCTTTGTAAGCTTGAAAATCTTGTTTAATAGCATCATGTTCAAAAAGTAATTTTGAATGTTCTTCAAGAAGTTTTGAAAATTCACTTTTAGAAAATGAAATGCTATTTTTCAACTTTTTGTTTTTGTTGGCTAAAGAATTGATATGAGTTGTTAAATCTGATAAAGCTAATCTACATGACTCTTTGTCCTTAATCAAAGAAAAAGTAGAGTCGAGATTTACCTCATCATCTGCGTATTCATCATCAGTGCTTTCTGCTTCAAAGACTTTGTTCTTGGCCAACCTTGCCATGTAGCAAACATTAGCAGAGAGATCTTGATCTTCATCATCTGTGAGTAACAGCCATTTGTCATCTTCAGCTAGCAATGCATGTCCTGCTTCGACTTGTTTGGCTAACAGCATCTTCTGCTTGTAATACTCATAGTTCCGCTTTCGAGGTTGTTTGCAATCAACAGCAAAATGTCCAGGAATACCACAATTGTAGCACTTTTTGTCTGATGCCTTACCCTTCTCAACAACTTGTTTCTCATAAACTTCCTTCTTTTCACCATACCTTGATCCATTAGCTTCACCTTGCTCATTACTCTTAGGATGATATTGTTCCTTCTTGGGAAATGCACTTGTAGAAGAAGTGCGGAGATTGTTATTTGTTGGCCTCGCTTTGTAAAATTTCCTCTTGAAATGCTTTGTAACCGCGGCAAGAGCTTGATATAGTTCATCTGAAACACCATCTCTTGTAGCCATCAGATCATCTCCCTCCTCATCAGACGAAGAAACAACTACCATTTGCCTCTTAAGAGCTTCAGAAATCTTCTTCTCAACTATCAATGCCAAAGGATCAGAAGATACAACTTCTGGCATTTTATTTGATGAAGCTTGTGAACTTGGTCTTGAAATGAAACGTCTTGAAATGAAACGGTCTTGAAATGAAACGGTCTTGAAATGAAACGGTCTTGAAATGAAACGTCTTGAAATGAAACGGTCTTGAAATGAAACGGTCTTGAAATGAAACGGTCTTGAAATGAAACGGTCTTGAAATGAAACGGTCTTGAAATGAAACGGTCTTGAAATGAAACGGTCTTGAAATGAAACGGTCTTGAAATGAAACGGTCTTGAAATGAAACGGTCTTGAAATGAAACGGTCTTGAAATGAAACGGTCTTGAAATGAAACGTCTTGAAATGAAACGGTCTTGAAATGAAACGGTCTTGAAATGAAACGGTCTTGAAATTGAAACGATCTTGAAATGAAACGATCTTGAAATGAAACGGTCTTGAAATGAAACGGTCTTGAAATGAAACGATCTTGAAATGAAACGGTCTTGAAATGAAACGGTCTTGAAATGAAACGGTCTTGAAATGAAACGGTCTTGAAATGAAACGTCTTGAAATGAAACGTCTTGAAATGAAACGGTCTTGAAATGAAACGGTCTTGAAATGAAACGGTCTTGAAATGAAACGTCTTGAAATGAAACGTCTTGAAATGAAACGGTCTTGAAATGAAACGGTCTTGAAATGAAACGGTCTTGAAATGAAACGGTCTTGAAATGAAACGTCTTGAAATGAAACGTCTTGAAATGAAACGGTCTTGAAATGAAACGGTCTTGAAATGAAACGGTCTTGAAATGAAACGTCTTGAAATGAAACGGTCTTGAAATGAAACGGTCTTGAAATGAAACGGTCTTGAAATGAAACGGTCTTGAAATGAAACGGTCTTGAAATGAAACGGTCTTGAAATGAAACGGTCTTGAAATGAAACGGTCTTGAAATGAAACGGTCTTGAAATGAAACGGTCTTGAAATGAAACGGTCTTGAAATGAAACGGTCTTGAAATGAAACGGTCTTGAAATGAAACGGTCTTGAAATGAAACGGTCTTGAAATGAAACGGTCTTGAAATGAAACGGTCTTGAAATGAAACGGTCTTGAAATGAAACGGTCTTGAAATGAAACGTCTTGAAATGAAACGTCTTGAAATGAAACGGTCTTGAAATGAAACGGTCTTGAAATGAAACGGTCTTGAAATGAAACGGTCTTGAAATGAAACGTCTTGAAATGAAACGGTCTTGAAATGAAACGGTCTTGAAATGAAACGGTCTTGAAATGAAACGTCTTGAAATGAAACGGTCTTGAAATGAAACGGTCTTGAAATGAAACGGTCTTGAAATGAAACGGTCTTGAAATGAAACGTCTTGAAATGAAACGGTCTTGAAATGAAACGGTCTTGAAATGAAACGGTCTTGAAATGAAACGGTCTTGAAATGAAACGGTCTTGAAATGAAACGGTCTTGAAATGAAACGGTCTTGAAATGAAACGGTCTTGAAATGAAACGGTCTTGAAATGAAACGGTCTTGAAATGAAACGGTCTTGAAATGAAACGGTCTTGAAATGAAACGGTCTTGAAATGAAACGGTCTTGAAATGAAACGTCTTGAAATGAAACGGTCTTGAAATGAAACGGTCTTGAAATGAAACGGTCTTGAAATGAAACGGTCTTGAAATGAAACGGTCTTGAAATGAAAGGTCTTGAAATGAAACGTCTTGAAATGAAACGGTCTTGAAATGAAACGGTCTTGAAATGAAACGGTCTTGAAATGAAACGGTCTTGAAATGAAACGGTCTTGAAATGAAAGTCTTGAAATGAAACGTCTTGAAATGAAACGTCTTGAAATGAAACGGTCTTGAAATGAAACGGTCTTGAAATGAAACGGTCTTGAAATGAAACGGTCTTGAAATGAAACGGTCTTGAAATGAAACGGTCTTGAAATGAAACGGTCTTGAAATGAAACGGTCTTGAAATGAAACGGTCTTGAAATGAAACGGTCTTGAAATGAAACGGTCTTGAAATGAAACGGTCTTGAAATGAAACGGTCTTGAAATGAAACGTCTTGAAATGAAACGGTCTTGAAATGAAACGGTCTTGAAATGAAACGGTCTTGAAATGAAACGGTCTTGAAATGAAACGGTCTTGAAATGAAACGGTCTTGAAATGAAACGGTCTTGAAATGAAACGGTCTTGAAATGAAACGGTCTTGAAATGAAACGGTCTTGAAATGAAACGGTCTTGAAATGAAACGGTCTTGAAATGAAACGGTCTTGAAATGAAACGGTCTTGAAATGAAACGGTCTTGAAATGAAACGGTCTTGAAATGAAACGGTCTTGAAATGAAACGTCTTGAAATGAAACGGTCTTGAAATGAAACGGTCTTGAAATGAAACGGTCTTGAAATGAAACGGTCTTGAAATGAAACGTCTTGAAATGAAACGGTCTTGAAATGAAACGGTCTTGAAATGAAACGGTCTTGAAATGAAACGGTCTTGAAATGAAACGGTCTTGAAATGAAACGGTCTTGAAATGAAACGGTCTTGAAATGAAACGGTCTTGAAATGAAACGGTCTTGAAATGAAACGGTCTTGAAATGAAACGGTCTTGAAATGAAACGGTCTTGAAATGAAACGGTCTTGAAATGAAACGGTCTTGAAATGAAACGGTCTTGAAATGAAACGGTCTTGAAATGAAACGGTCTTGAAATGAAACGGTCTTGAAATGAAACGGTCTTGAAATGAAACGGTCTTGAAATGAAACGGTCTTGAAATGAAACGGTCTTGAAATGAAACGGTCTTGAAATGAAACGGTCTTGAAATGAAACGTCTTGAAATGAAACGGTCTTGAAATGAAACGGTCTTGAAATGAAACGGTCTTGAAATGAAACGGTCTTGAAATTGAAACGATCTTGAAATGAAACGATCTTGAAATGAAACGGTCTTGAAATGAAACGGTCTTGAAATGAAACGATCTTGAAATGAAACGGTCTTGAAATGAAACGGTCTTGAAATGAAACGGTCTTGAAATGAAACGTCTTGAAATGAAACGTCTTGAAATGAAACGGTCTTGAAATGAAACGGTCTTGAAATGAAACGGTCTTGAAATGAAACGGTCTTGAAATGAAACGGTCTTGAAATGAAACGGTCTTGAAATGAAACGGTCTTGAAATGAAAGTCTTGAAATGAAACGTCTTGAAATGAAACGGTCTTGAAATGAAACGGTCTTGAAATGAAACGGTCTTGAAATGAAACGGTCTTGAAATGAAACGGTCTTGAAATGAAACGGTCTTGAAATGAAACGGTCTTGAAATGAAACGGTCTTGAAATGAAACGGTCTTGAAATGAAACGGTCTTGAAATGAAACGGTCTTGAAATGAAACGTCTTGAAATGAAACGGTCTTGAAATGAAACGTCTTGAAATGAAACGTCTTGAAATGAAACGGTCTTGAAATGAAACGGTCTTGAAATGAAACGGTCTTGAAATGAAACGGTCTTGAAATGAAAAGTTCTTGAATTGAAGTGATTTTGGATTGAAATGATTCAAAGAACTGGGACGATCTTGGTTGAAGATCGTCTTAGGTTTCGAAAAAATGAAACGATCTTGTGAAACGATCTTGAAATGAAGGTTTGAAATGAAACGTCTTGAAATGAAACGGTCTTGAAATGAAACGGTCTTGAAATGAAACGGTCTTGAAATGAAACGGTCTTGAAATGAAACGTCTTGAAATGAAACGGTCTTGAAATGAAACGGTCTTGAAATGAAACGGTCTTGAAATGAAACGGTCTTGAAATGAAACGGTCTTGAAATGAAACGGTCTTGAAATGAAACGTCTTGAAATGAAACGGTCTTGAAATGAAATGATTTTGGTATGAAACGATTCAAAGAACTGGGACGATCTTGGTTGAAGATCGTCTTAAGTTCAAAGAATAAGACGATCTTGGGAAGATCGTCCTAGTGAAGATCGTTTTGGTGTCATCTTCTTCATCTCATCAGTTTTCCAGAAAAACTCCATTAACAACTTCAGAAAGCTTCAATAACTTTTGAATTACTGGGAGTTAAATCATGAAATCACTTGCAAACTGATTGTATTCACGTCCGCAACAAGTTTATGAACAAAATTCAACACAAAACACAACAGATTCAAATCCCTCAAATTCGCGCTAAAACACAAAATTCAATCTCGAGAATTAGATTGAATTGGAACTTGAAACTTGACAGGATTATGTTTTCAACAACCACGAATCTATTGGTGAACAAATAACTATGATTTTATGTGATTTGAAGTGTGAATTTTGATGAACCAGTAGGTGAAAAATACGAACAGAAATTGTAAATAAATTTGATTTTGATGAATTTGTGATTGAATTCAGTTATGGATCGTCATCAGATCGATGTTTTGCTCTGATACCACTTGTTAAAACACGATTTCTAACACTGAATTCAATTCATCAATGGTGGATTTGGTGAGTGTGTGTTCTTGGTGTTGTGTGTGTTTTGAGAGAGAATTGTATAAAACTATGTGTGAATTGGTATTACTGTTATGCAGGTATGAAAGTTATCCAAGGGTTTATGATCTCTAAGGTATGAGAGGGCTATTTATAGTCTAATTACATAATTATGCTAATTGTCACAATTGTGAGTCCCTTAATTACGAGATAGTTAACCCAAGAATGTGTAAATACAACAAGTCTAATAAGCACTAGAATGGACTAGTATTACTTTAATATAAATGCAAGTATATAAAGAAAGTAATACAAGACTTAAAGCAATAAACAATTAAAGTGGACCATTATGTATGTTTCATGGGTATTTCATTTATTGATGTTTAAATAAAATACAAGGTTGTTGCGGAATCAAGATAATACAATTAAGTATGTATCCTAACAACCTATGAGTTACAAATGATCTATATTTGTCAAATAACTCTTTAGGATCGAGATACTTAAAGTTGTGAAGTATCCCTGTTTAAGATCGAGAGTATTTAGACAAATTCACTTAAATGCAAAGGTAATGCTTAAAAGTATTTTTCTCAAAGATATGACTTTGTATTTATAGGCAACAAAATTCACCAGTGAATTTTGTGCCGTACAAATATGGTTGGATACATTTAATGATCCGACAAGATCATTAAATGCTTTAGATAAGAATAAGGATAAAGTCACATCAAGTGCAAGTGTATCCTTATATCCAACCACCTTAACACACGTGTACTTTGTTAAGGAACAAGTGGGTTGTTCCTTGGAAAGTGTGTGAAGGCTTAAAGTCAATCCTCGATGTTAGTGTTCAGACTTGCAAGATCTAGAACACCAACAATCCTCCAGTGTGCAGATCTGGTAAAACTTCCAGTGGACTCCGCCATTTGTAAGTCTTCTTTATTCTGACTTCAGTCTTTGACTTCAGTCAGAATGTCTTCAGTAGAATAGATCTGGACTGGGGTGAAGTCCAGTGAGCTAATCTGGAGAATACTCCAGATTACTATACAAGTATGTTGCTCACTGGTCTTCCATTATTTCTGGACAAATCTTCAGAGGACTTCAGATTCCAAGTCTGGAGTAGGTCCAGTAGAGAAACGTTTTCTGGTCAGATCTTCAGTGAGGCTCCAGTAGTCGGGTCTGGAGCGAAACCAGCAAAACAAGTTTCTTAACAAACCTAAATAAGGTTCCAGTAGTCCAGTCTGGAGCCAGTCCAATAAGTCTGGACTAAATCTGGACCTAACAAATTCCCCCTATTTGTTTAGAAATAATGCAAGTGTTTTCAGACTTATAGATATACAAATTTGTATGTCTGGAAAACACTTGGTCGATTTAAGTCTAAAAAGTCTAAGTTACTGGAAAACACTTTATAGATCATGAGTGTTTTCAGTTTCATCTTTTAAGTTCTAACTTAGACTAAATCTGGTCATTTACTTGTAAAAATAAAAACTTGCAACTATTTTACTTTCATCAACTGAAAAATAATTACAACTTTTATAAACAAATAATTACAACAAGTACAAATGATTATAAAAGATTCAGGCTCTTCTTCTAGATGAGTGCCCTGGTGCATCTTCAGTGGCCTTCCTCTTAGGAGATGACAATGGAACAGACACTGGTGGTCTCAGACCCAACACAGCTTCCATCTCTTGGATTCTCTTCCAGACTTTCTCAATCCTCTTCATAAAAGCTTTAACATCTGGAGAGAGATCAGTCTTACCTTTGAAAGTTAATCCAATCTCCTTTAATTCACTCCATCCAAAAGCTTGGACTGAAGTGTCCTTCCTTTCATCAGTGAAGTTACCCTCCCTGGTCAACTTCACATTAAACCTGGTCATCCCTTGGTGATTTTCAGCCAATGTGATTTCAGCATTCACTATCTTTCTTGCATTGGCCCTGAACATCATCATTTCATCATATTTAGCCCTTTGCTTAGCCAACTGGATCATCTCTTCAGTTTCCCTGGATACACCACTCTGCTGTCCTTCAGTGGACTGGTATTCTTGTCTATTGATTCTGAGAGTGGTATCCAGAGGAATGAAGGTGCTTAGATCACCATCTTTGATTGCCTTCAGTTGCTTTGCAGTTAGCTTGGGCAGACCAGTAATCCTCTTTCTGTATTCCAGTTCCAGAGCACCAGCATTCTTTCTAATCTTCTTCTGGAGGCTTACCAGCTCCTCCTTTCTCTGTCTGATCAACTCTGGAATGGTTACACCATAAATCAACGAGTCATATACCTGCTCTTCTTCAGCATAAAATGAGCGTATATGAACATCGTCCAGTGCATCAAGACATTGTTGAACTCTGGGATCCTCCTTCATCCTTTTGAACACTTCAATGTTTACGCCCAACCTACCAGCGTTATAGGAGTCCAGAGTACCCATTTGTGCCATATCCCTATGATGGGCCAGCAGTTCATTTCTTTGATTTTCTTTGAATATCTCGATCATGATACACTGTTGTTGCAACTTCCTAGAAGTCTCATTATCAACATCAACAACTTGTTCTTCTTCTTCACCAGCCACTACCTTTTCTTTTCCTTTAACTGCCTTCAGTGTGGTAGGTATGTCTGGGAAGCTTTCGAACTGGGGCTCACTTACTTCAGTACCAGTAGCTTCTTCCATAGTTCTCTGGGCCAAACGTGCACTGGCATCAGTACCAGTCACTTGCCTTCTCTGAACAACGCTTTCAGTAGCGACTGCCCTTACAACCTCTTTCTTCTTCCTTGTTAACCCTTCTTGAACACCAGATCTCAATTCTTCCCCCTTGGAATGATCTCTAGTCCTTGACTTTAGGTCATTCCATAACTCTTCCAACATATGCCTATCAAGAGCACCAAATGTTCTTCCCTGTTCTGGTAAAGAAGAAGACATACCAGTTTGAAGTGCCTGGACTTCCCTTTTAATAGATTCAATTTGTTCTGGTAAGTCCTTTGGCAGCTCCATTTCAACCATCTTCACTACTTCTGGTAGCATAACCTCCTGAACAGACCTAAGGATTGATCCAGATATTTCATCTGAGATCTCTTTCAGCATATCACCCTTGAATTTTCTGACAACTTCATCACTGAGGGTGTTGACCAGTTCAGTCTGGTCAAATGTAGGCCTGCTCTCCAGAGCACCAACTTTGGTCACAATCTTCTCAATTTCTTCTCTAAGACCTGCCAGTGGTTGCACAACCTTATTATCCACTGCAGTCTCAACAGCATTCACAAGGTGGTGGTGGTGGTGGTGGTGGTGGTGGTGGTGGTGGTGGTGGTGGTGGTGGTGGTGGTGGTGGTGGTGGTGGTGGTGGTGGTGGTGGTGGTGGTGGTGGTGGTGGTGGTGGTGGTGGTGGTGGTGGTGGTGGTGGTGGTGGTGGTGGTGGTGGTGGTGGTGGTGGTGGTGGTGGTGGTGGTGGTGGTGGTGGTGGTGGTGGTGGTGGTGGTGGTGGTGGTGGTGGTGGTGGTGGTGGTGGTGGTGGTGGTGGTGGTGGTGGTGGTGGTGGTGGTGGTGGTGGTGGTGGTGGTGGTGGTGGTGGTGGTGGTGGTGGTGGTGGTGGTGGTGGTGGTGGTGGTGGTGGTGGTGGTGGTGGTGGTGGTGGTGGTGGTGGTGGTGGTGGTGGTGGTGGTGGTGGTGGTGGTGGTGGTGGTGGTGGTGGTGGTGGTGGTGGTGGTGGTGGTGGTGGTGGTGGTGGTGGTGGTGGTGGTGGTGGTGGTGGTGGTGGTGGTGGTGGTGGTGGTGGTGGTGGTGGTGGTGGTGGTGGTGGTGGTGGTGGTGGTGGTGGTGGTGGTGGTGGTGGTGGTGGTGGTGGTGGTGGTGGTGGTGGTGGTGGTGGTGGTGGTGGTGGTGGTGGTGGTGGTGGTGGTGGTGGTGGTGGTGGTGGTGGTGGTGGTGGTGGTGGTGGTGGTGGTGGTGGTGGTGGTGGTGGTGGTGGTGGTGGTGGTGGTGGTGGTGGTGGTGGTGGTGGTGGTGGTGGTGGTGGTGGTGGTGGTGGTGGTGGTGGTGGTGGTGGTGGTGGTGGTGGTGGTGGTGGTGGTGGTGGTGGTGGTGGTGGTGGTGGTGGTGGTGGTGGTGGTGGTGGTGGTGGTGGTGGTGGTGGTGGTGGTGGTGGTGGTGGTGGTGGTGGTGGTGGTGGTGGTGGTGGTGGTGGTGGTGGTGGTGGTGGTGGTGGTGGTGGTGGTGGTGGTGGTGGTGGTGGTGGTGGTGGTGGTGGTGGTGGTGGTGGTGGTGGTGGTGGTGGTGGTGGTGGTGGTGGTGGTGGTGGTGGTGGTGGTGGTGGTGGTGGTGGTGGTGGTGGTGGTGGTGGTGGTGGTGGTGGTGGTGGTGGTGGTGGTGGTGGTGGTGGTGGTGGTGGTGGTGGTGGTGGTGGTGGTGGTGGTGGTGGTGGTGGTGGTGGTGGTGGTGGTGGTGGTGGTGGTGGTGGTGGTGGTGGTGGTGGTGGTGGTGGTGGTGGTGGTGGTGGTGGTGGTGGTGGTGGTGGTGGTGGTGGTGGTGGTGGTGGTGGTGGTGGTGGTGGTGGTGGTGGTGGTGGTGGTGGTGGTGGTGGTGGTGGTGGTGGTGGTGGTGGTGGTGGTGGTGGTGGTGGTGGTGGTGGTGGTGGTGGTGGTGGTGGTGGTGGTGGTGGTGGTGGTGGTGGTGGTGGTGGTGGTGGTGGTGGTGGTGGTGGTGGTGGTGGTGGTGGTGGTGGTGGTGGTGGTGGTGGTGGTGGTGGTGGTGGTGGTGGTGGTGGTGGTGGTGGTGGTGGTGGTGGTGGTGGTGGTGGTGGTGGTGGTGGTGGTGGTGGTGGTGGTGGTGGTGGTGGTGGTGGTGGTGGCGGTGGTGGTGGCGGTGGTGGTGGCGGTGACGGGTGGTGGTGGCGGCGAGCGGCAGTAGCGGCGGTGGTGGTGGTGGTGGTGGTGGTGGTGGGGTGGTGGTGTAATTCGGTTTCTGGTGGAGGAGGTGGCATTTCTGGTGAACTCACAATCTGTACATCTTCACCCAAGAAATCCATATTTATATCCAAGTTCTGACCTCCAGACATAGGAGAGTCAGCCTCTTCCCAAAATGATGCACCAACTATATCAACCTGTTCACCAACCTCCATATTTAAATCAATCTGGGCTTCTTGTTCTCCAGATGCTTGTTCTGCAGTCTGAACAACAACCTCTTCAACAACTTGAGCAGATCTTCTTGTACAACAGCCTGGACTTCAGTGTCCACTCTCTGGACTCCTCCTCTCATCAGACGCCTATGTGATCTTGGTCGTCTGGAAAGCTCAACAACTGCTTGACTTGAACTTTCTGGAGCCACTTGCCTTATAGGTTGTACCATTTCAACAACCTGAACATCTTCGCTACCAGTAGGTACATCAACAACTTGTACCCTTACTGGTGCCACATTCTCTTCAATTCTTTGAAGAGTCAACATTGCTGGAGGAATATCTACCTCTCCATCTCTGGACCTTAGGTTTGCCAGGTCCCTCATGTACTCACTCATTGAAAAATGAGTAGTCTCAAAATCATACTGGGCTCCAAGGGCATTTCTGAATATAAGAGAAAGAAAGCGAATATATGGCACGAATGGCTTTCTCCCCTTTGCCTTTATACGTTCCACCAGATCATCAAAGAAAATCTGGGCGAAATCGACCCTTAGCCCAAACCAAAGACAATAGGCAATCTGGAGGTGTGTTTGATTGATTTGATCCAATCCTCCAGAACTGCCTCCAAGACACTCGACGATGTGTGTGAAGAAGTATCTCCACGAGTCCGTCAGTCTACTCATATAAATGGTCCCTTTCCTCAATAACTGACCATTTTCATCTACAATCTCCGTATGCCCCATTAATCTGCATACCTCCCTGAAGTTAATACCAGTAGGGAGTGGCATAGCCAGCTCATTCTCGTCCAGATAGTTTAACTGAAGAGCCATTCTGAGAGAATGTACAGACATATTCAAGGGTCTGGTCCCTTGCTCAAGAGAATAGGCAATACAAGAATTTGCCTCGTTGTATTCGGCTGTATACCAGAATTCACAAAGATAATCGTGATACATCTTTTCTGGATTTAAAGTTAGAGCACCATAGAGAGGACATGAGAGAAAAAAGGCATTTAATCTCCCAATTATAGATTGTGGATCATGGACACTGGATAGCGTGAGTTTTGCCATCCAGTTATTCATATTCATCCTTAAAGCCCTAGCTTCAAGGTTAATATGTGGTGCTCTAACTACATCAGCCGCCGGAGCATATTCAGCGGATAGTAGATTTCTAGGTGAGTTTGATTGTCTAGGAGCCATTGGAATATATAGAAGAAGATGAAATTGAATGATTTTTAAGGTTTTGATGAAGAATTTAATGAATATGCAGTTAATATGAGAATTTAAGAATGAAATTGAATGAAGAATTTAGGAATTGAATGAAGGAATTTAGATTTGGGAAGTAAATGTTCGAAGTAAATGTAATTGAAAGTGAAAGTGGGTATATATAGGAGAGATAATGTGGAACTCAAACGATTAGTTTGAATTTATCAAATACAATTTTTGATCGTATTTTGAGTTCCGCATTAATTACATCACATCACACATAAATGCATGAAGGTTTACAGCCCACAAAACAGTAACAACTTGTACTTTTGGTTTTCCCAATGTAAAAAGACCATCATTACGTTGAAAAAGTTTACATGCCACGTAGGATTTAGAGATAAATATCTTTGAAAAGGTTTGCTTACGTGGCACACACAAAGATCAAGTATTCAAAAATTATTGTGACTTAATTCAGTCCATCTGGAGGTTGACTAGACACTCCAGTATCACTGGTGGATTAGTCCAGTGAAACATGTACTGATGGTACACTGGAGGGACACTCCAGTAAAGTACCAGTGAAAACCATTTTGAAAGACTGGCAACCTTAAACTTGCACGTCAACTAATATAGACAAATGAGAGGGACACATTTACAAGAAGACAAAGTCAACTCAAACACGCACTTCAACTTATCCAGTTACCAGTGAGAGGGACATATTTACAAAGCACCAGTAATATTTTCTGGACAATTTGTCCAGTGAAAAATTTTGTCCAGTGAGAAAATAAATTAATAAATTCCCTTTGAACATTAAACATTTTTAAGAAAAATATATCTTTCAAAAGTCTTCCCCCTGGAATGTTGATCTAAAAATTTATTAATGCAAGGATAGTACACAATGGCGTTCAATACTAGGGTTCCAGATTTAAGGGTTTAACATTCCCAACTCACCAACAAGATATTCAAATGTTTTTACATCCAGTGGTTTAGTAAAAATGTCAGCGAGTTGTTTGTCAGTGGGGATAAAATGGAGTTCAATGTTTCCTTTCACAATATTATCACGAATGAAATGATACCTTAGATCAATGTGCTTGGTTTTGGAGTGCATGACTGGATTGTTTGAGATAGCAATGGCACTGGTATTATCACAAAAGATGGGAGTCTTTGAATATTTAATACCATAATCAAGCAACTGGTTCTTCATCCAGAGTATCTGAGCACAACAACTGGCTGCAGACACGTATTCAGCTTCAGCAGTGGATAATGAAACTGAAGTTTGCTTCTTACTGGTCCAGCTGACCAGTTTGCCACCTAGGAAATGACATCCACCAGTTGTGGATTTCCTATCTATCTTACAACCTGCATGATCTGAATCTGAATAACCCATTAGATCCATGCCTAAGCCTTTGGGATACCAAAGACCCAAACTGGGGACACCTTTAAGGTACTTCAGTATGCGCTTTACAGCAAGCATATGAGATTCCTTTGGATTAGACTGATATCTGGCACATAAACATGTTGAAAACATAATATCTGGTCTACTGGCCGTTAAATACATCAGTGAACCAACCATGCCTCTATAGACAGTGGTGTTCACTGGTTTACCATCTGGATCTAAGTCCAGTGTCAGTGGTGCAGAAATTGGAGTTGGTTTAGATGGTGAAGAATTCATATCGAATTTCTTTAAAAGATCTCTAACATATTTTTCCTGATTAATAAAAATTCCATCATTGTTTTGTTTAATCTGGAGTCCAAGAAAATATGTTAATTCACCCATCAAACTCATTTCATATTCAGTGGACATGATTTTAGAAAATTTCTGGCACATGTTTTCATCAGTAGACCCAAAAATTATATCATCAACATAAATTTGTACCATTAACAGATTACCTCGTTCATGAAGAATAAACAAAGTATTGTCAATTGCACCTCTTTTAAAACCATTTTTCAACAAGTGTTTAGTCAGAGTGTCATACCAGGCACGTGGGGCTTGTCTGAGGCCATACAGCGCTTTGTCCAGACGATATACCCAATGTGGATGCTTTTCATCAACGAAACCTGGAGGTTGTCTGACGTAAACTTCTTCTTCAAGCTTTCCATTCAAGAAAGCACTCTTTACATCCATCTGGTAGACCTTGAACTGATGATAAGCAGCGAATGCTAAGAAAATTCTGATCGCTTCAAGTCTAGCCACTGGAGCAAATGATTCATCAAAGTCGACATCTGACTGGCAGTAGCCTTGTGCTACCAGTCTGGCCTTGTTTCTGATTACGTGGCCATCTTCATCTACTTTGTTTCTGAAGACCCATCTTGTTCCAATTGGTTCTTTCTTTCCAACTGGGAAAGGAACTAGATACCAGACCTTGTTCCTTTCAAACTGGTGAAGCTCTTCTTGCATAGCAGTCACCCAGTTTGGATCTTCCAGAGCCTCGTCAATCTTCTTAGGTTCTATCAAAGATAGAAAACTGACGTATAAGCATTGATCACTGGAGGCTCTTCTGGTCTGAACACCACGACTGGAGTCACCTATGATTTGATCAATTGGGTGAGCTTTTGTCCATCTGGAGTACTGACCAGGATTGTTACTGACAACAATATCAGTGCAAGAATTCAGTTGATTCTCCTCTGGAATTGCTTCAGGAGGAGGTTCTTCATAGACTACTTCAGTATCTTCATCTGATTCATTTAAATCACGATTTGCATCATGAAATTCTTCATTTGAAGGCATTTCCTGGAGTAATGGTTCAGTTTGAAATTCTTCTGGAGACATTTCTGGTCTTTTCTCAACTGACACTGATACTGGGGGAGTAGTACGTACATCTGAACCAATATTAATTTCAGAGGGTAGTTTGAAATTAATAGAAGGATAGAATGGAGTACTACTTGAGAGTTTCTTTTTCTGAACAGGTTCCAGATCAGGATGACTGGAAGCTGAGTCTGGTGAATCTTCATTTTTGTCGTTTATTGGATCAGAGTCCAGTGTCAGTGGTGCAGAAATTGGAGTTGGTTTAGATGGTGAAGAATTCATATCGAATTTCTTTAAAAGATCTCTAACATATTTTTCCTGATTAATAAAAATTCCATCATTGTTTTGTTTAATCTGGAGTCCAAGAAAATATGTTAATTCACCCATCAAACTCATTTCATATTCAGTGGACATGATTTTAGAAAATTTCTGGCACATGTTTTCATCAGTAGACCCAAAAATTATATCATCAACATAAATTTGTACCATTAACAGATTACCTCGTTCATGAAGAATAAACAAAGTATTGTCAATTGCACCTCTTTTAAAACCATTTTTCAACAAGTGTTTAGTCAGAGTGTCATACCAGGCACGTGGGGCTTGTCTGAGGCCATACAGCGCTTTGTCCAGACGATATACCCAATGTGGATGCTTTTCATCAACGAAACCTGGAGGTTGTCTGACGTAAACTTCTTCTTCAAGCTTTCCATTCAAGAAAGCACTCTTTACATCCATCTGGTAGACCTTGAACTGATGATAAGCAGCGAATGCTAAGAAAATTCTGATCGCTTCAAGTCTAGCCACTGGAGCAAATGATTCATCAAATGTGACATGAATTGACTCATGGACCTTCTCCAGTCTCTTGTTATAGACTCTGAAGGCCTTGCGAATGGCTGAATAGCCTAAGAAATACCCTTCATCAGCTTTGGCATCAAATTTGCCTAGCTGACTGGAGTCGTTCAGGATGTAAACTGGACATCCAAAAACGTGAAAGTAACCAATATTTGGTTTTCTATTTCTTAAGACTTCATAGGCTGTCTTTTTGTGTCTTTTGATGTACACTGATCGATTCTGGGTATGGCAAGCAGTTGCAATTGCTTCCGCCCAGAAACTGGTAGACAGTCCAGATTCAGCAAGCATACTCCTGGCAGCTTCTATCAGCGTTCGATTTTTCCTTTCTACCACTCCATTCTGTTCTGGAGATCGGGCTGAAGAGAAGTTCTAGGGAGATGCCAGTGTCAGTACAGAATGACTCCAGAGTTGCATTCTGGAATTCTGTTCCATTGTCACTTCTTAACTGACACACTTTTCGACTGAACTTGAGCTCAATTTGCTTGATAAGACTGATGATTTCAGCAGCAGCTTCACTTTTGGACCTCAGAAAGATCACCCAACAATATCTGGAGAACTCATCTATGATCACCAGGGTGTATCTTTTACCAGCACGAGTCTGAACATTCACTGGACCAAAAAGGTCCATATGAAGCATGTGAAGTGGTTCAGTAATGCTGAAATTCTGTCTGGTCTTGAAACTGGTACGCTTTTGCTTACCCATCTCACATCCTGGACATGGTCTTTCCTTTTTGAAGGAAACTGAAGGTATCCCATCTGCAAGTTGTTTTCTGGACAACTTGTTAATGTTTTTGAAATTTAAATGGGATAACCTTTTATGCCATAACCAGTTTGTGTCTTCATCAGCTTGAGTATAGAAACACTGCTCTGAAGGAGAGCTTTCCATATCCATCACGTACACATTCCCTTTTCTGGGAGCAATCAACACTACCTTCCAGTCCTTGTTGAATACGATGCCCTGAGCAACATTGAATAAGACTTGATAGCCATCGTCACACAGTTGACTTACACTGATCAAGTTATATTTCAAACCATTCACAAATGCAACACGTGTAAACTTGACTTGTCCATTGTTCAGAACACCATATCCCTCAGTCTTTCCACAACCATCATTTCCAAAAGTGATGGAGGGTCCATCAGAAATGGTGAACTCCTCCAGTAGGGTCTTACATCCAGTCATAGTCCTGCCAGCTGCACTGTCAAGATACCAGATATATTTCTTTCGATCGCCCTACACATACACCAGATATTGATCAGTTAGATTTGGGAACCCATCGACTGATGGGTTCACTGGACCCTCCCTTATAGGTTCCTGGGGCAATCTGGTCTAGTTCACTTGGTTCAACAGTAGTATTTGTTGAGAACACTACTGGAGTTGATAGTTTTGAAACCTTTTTCTTTTTCTCAACTGGAGAAATAAATTTGTCTTTCTTGAAAAAGGTTTTGTTTTGTCTAGGGCCAGATGAAGTACCCTCAAGAAAGTTTAATCTTGCATTAAAACTTTATGATTGACGAGTCAAATTTTGAATCTGGCTCTCTAACCTGGACAAAACATTCTCTTCAGATGATACCTTAGCCTTTCCAGTTGTAGGCTTTGGTAGGGGATTGGTCTGAGGCAAAGGTCTATTCTGCTTTACCTTTTTAACTGGAGCAGTCATCTGGACAGCTCCAGTCTTGACCTCTGGGCAAAGAACTGGTATAATATTGGCCTTGGGAGTTAAAGGCTCATCATAAACAGTGGTGGGCCTTAATCCCTCTGGTAATCGATCGATTACTGGTATTAATGATGCTACATGAGTATTTCCATCTAAGTATGCACGTTTTTGAGTAGGAAATTGATTTACTCCAGCATCATATGGCTTTTTAGTTTCTAGCCATGATTTTATTACCAGTTTTTCTTTCTCTAAAATGATCTCAAGATCTTGCTTTTCTTGGATCAATTGTTCAGTTACCAGAACCTGGGCTTGAAATGCCAGTTCAATGTCTTGAAGTTCTTTTAATTTTGATTTTAAAGAAGTTATTTCAGAAGAATCTGTTTCTAGACCATTTACACAATCAGATCTAACAGTTTCTACAAATATCAAATCAGAATTAAGAGCTTCAGCAATGTCCAGTTTTAGTTCTTGGTCAGTAGCACAATCATAATCACTAACCTTTTTAATAACAATGTCCACCCATCGTCCAGATGTGACATCTTCCTTCACCAGGTGCTCTTCGTCTGCCAGAGCCATGTAACAGCAATCTCTTTCTTCTTCTTCATCAACAGATGAGTCATCAGAAGGTACCCACTTTTCTTCAGTCGTTGCAATCATGCACTTATTATTTGATTCAATTTGTTGTGCCATGAGAGCAATTTGGGCCTTAAGCTTTTTATATTTCATTTTATAGCTATCATCAGGCTTATTATTTGAAGAAAATGGACCAGGCTTGGATGCAAACTGGTTGGACCTGCACTCTTTCATGAAATGACCCTTTTTGCCACACTTAAAGCATGTCAAATTGGTCTTGTCAGTGGAAGAACTGGTATAATATTGGCCTTGGGAGTTAAAGGCTCATCATAAACAGTGGTGGGCCTTAATCCCTCTGGTAATCGATCGATTACTGGTATTAATGATGCTACATGAGTATTTCCATCTAAGTATGCACGTTTTTGAGTAGGAAATTGATTTACTCCAGCATCATATGGCTTTTTAGTTTCTAGCCATGATTTAATCACCAGTTTTTCTTTTTCTAAAATGATCTCAAGATCTTGCTTTTCTTGGATCAATTGTTCAGTTACCAGAACCTGGGCTTGAAATGCCAGTTCAATGTCTTGAAGTTCTTTTAATTTTGATTTTAAAGAAGTTATTTCAGAAGAATCTGTTTCTAGACCATTTACACAATCAGATCTAACAGTTTCTACAAATATCAAATCAGAATTAAGAGCTTCAGCAATGTCCAGTTTTAGTTCTTGGTCAGTAGCACAATCATAATCACTAACCTTTTTAATAACAATGTCCACCCATCGTCCAGATGTGACATCTTCCTTCACCAGGTGCTCTTCGTCTGCCAGAGCCATGTAACAGCAATCTCTTTCTTCTTCTTCATCAACAGATGAGTCATCAGAAGGTACCCACTTTTCTTCAGTCGTTGCAATCATGCACTTATTATTTGATTCAATTTGTTGTGCCATGAGAGCAATTTGGGCCTTAAGCTTTTTATATTTCATTTTATAGCTATCATCAGGCTTATTATTTGAAGAAAATGGACCAGGCTTGGATGCAAACTGGTTGGACCTGCACTCTTTCATGAAATGACCCTTTTTGCCACACTTAAAGCATGTCAAATTGGTCTTGTCAGTGGAAGAACTGGATGCGAATTGTCCAGATGGCTTATTTGCTCTTGCTTTGAAACGGTTAAACGTTTTAGCAATCATTGCAATAAGGTCATCATCATCAGTTTCATCACAACAGTCTGGAGAGACTTGACTGGACTCTCCAGAATCCATAAGTTCAGACACCATCTTCTTCATAGAAAATACATTCTCAGAAGATATCAGTGCTGTACCTTGTGGTTCAGAATAACTGACCACTTTAGGAGTACTGGAGGCATGGTTAAAAGCATCTTGTTCTGCAACCACTCTCTGGGATTGATTTTCTCAGTGTACCTGAAAGCTCCATATAAAGTTGAGAGAGTGTGTGTGTGCAGAGTTTTACCTTGTCGTAAGACCAGGATCATGTGAGACCATTTGGTGGGTAGAATGTCACAAAATTTCTCCAGAAGTATATCCTTGTCCTTCTCAACCCCAAGACCTCTCAATTGGTTTATGATACTCATAAATCTGGTGTAAGTACCAGTGAGAGACTCGTTAGGTTGAGCAAAAAAAATGACTCATACCTCTTGTTTAAGGAGACCTTTCTGGTGACAATGGTGTCATCTCCTCCTTCATGTTGGTTTAAAAGTTCATCCCACATGGTTTTTGCACTAGGAAAAAGAACTAGTGTGGGAATTAGGGTTTCTGGAACAGCCCCGAGGATCATGTTTTTGAGAAGGGTGTCTAGATTCACCAATCTCCTCTCCTCTTCAGACCAATGTTCCTCCCTCTTTTCCCTTCCCCTTCTAGATCCAGAAGGATCAAGAAGTGGATTGAGAGGTGATGTTGGAATATATGGACCTTCGTTTAAAATTTTCATCATATTCCTCTCAATACCAGTGACATGCAACACCATCCTAGCCTTCCACGTACCAAATTCATCACTGTTCCCACTGAATTTAGGAACAGGATTGTTTGAATAGTGCACATGCACGTGTGGAGAAGCAGGAGTAGGAGGAGGAGGTGGTGGATTAGTGTTATTAACATTTTGAGGTTCATTTTGATCATTCATTTACATTAGGATCGGGACCAAGACCAAAACCTTGTGTATTTTCTTGGTTAGCCATCAAGAACAGATCTAGGCAATGATTAGCCTTCTGCCCTGATACCAAATGTGAGTCCCTTAATTACGAGATAGTTAACCCAAGAATGTGTAAATACAACAAGTCTAATAAGCACTAGAATGGACTAGTATTACTTTAATATAAATGCAAGTATATAAAGAAAGTAATACAAGACTTAAAGCAATAAACAATTAAAGTGGACCATTATGTATGTTTCATGGGTATTTCATTTATTGATGTTTAAATAAAATACAAGGTTGTTGCGGAATCAAGATAATACAATTAAGTATGTATCCTAACAACCTATGAGTTACAAATGATCTATATTTGTCAAATAACTCTTTAGGATCGAGATACTTAAAGTTGTGAAGTATCCTGTTTAAGATCGAGAGTATTTAGACAAATTCACTTAAATGCAAAGGTAAATGCTTAAAAGTATTTTTCTCAAAGATATGACTTTGTATTTATAGGCAACAAAATTCACCAGTGAATTTTGTGCCGTACAAATATGGTTGAATACATTTAATGATCCGACAAGATCATTAAATGCTTTAGATAAGAATTTATCCAACCACCTTAACACACGTGTACTTTGTTAAGGAACAAGTGGGTTGTTCCTTGGAAAGTGTGTGAAGGCTTAAAGTCAATCCTCGATGTTAGTGTTCAGACTTGCAAGATCTAGAATACCAACAATCCTCCAGTGTGCAGATCTGGTAAGACTTCCAGTGGACTCCGCCATTTGTAAGTCTTCTTTATTCTGACTTCAGTCTTTGACTTCAGTGAGAATGTCTTCAGTAGAATAGATCTGGACTGGGGTGAAGTCCAGTGAGCTAATCTGGAGAATACTCCAGATTACTATACAAGTATGTTGCTCACTGGTCTTCCATTATTTCTGGACAAATCTTCAGAGGACTTCAGATTCCAAGTCTCAAGTCCAAAGTCTCAAAGTCTCAAAGTCTCAAAGTCTCAAAGTCTCAAAGTCTCAAAGTCTCAAAGTCTCAAAGTCTCAAAGTCTCAAAGTCTCAAAGTCTCAAAGTCTCAAAGTCTCAAAGTCTCAAAGTCTCAAAGTCTCAAAGTCTCAAAGTCTCAAAGTCTCAAAGTCTCAAAGTCTCAAAGTCTCAAAGTCTCAAAGTCTCAAAGTCTCAAAGTCTCAAAGTCTCAAAGTCTCAAAGTCTCAAAGTCTCAAAGTCTCAAAGTCTCAAAGTCTCAAAGTCTCAAAGTCTCAAAGTCTCAAAGTCTCAAAGTCTCAAAGTCTCAAAGTCTCAAAGTCTCAAAGTCTCAAAGTCTCAAAGTCTCAAAGTCTCAAAGTCTCAAAGTCTCAAAGTCTCAAAGTCTCAAAGTCTCAAAGTCTCAAAGTCTCAAAGTCTCAAAGTCTCAAAGTCTCAAAGTCTCAAAGTCTCAAAGTCTCAAAGTCTCAAAGTCTCAAAGTCTCAAAGTCTCAAAGTCTCAAAGTCTCAAAGTCTCAAAGTCTCAAAGTCTCAAAGTCTCAAAGTCTCAAAGTCTCAAAGTCTCAAAGTCTCAAAGTCTCAAAGTCTCAAAGTCTCAAAGTCTCAAAGTCTCAAAGTCTCAAAGTCTCAAAGTCTCAAAGTCTCAAAGTCTCAAAGTCTCAAAGTCTCAAAGTCTCAAAGTCTCAAAGTCTCAAAGTCTCAAAGTCTCAAAGTCTCAAAGTCTCAAAGTCTCAAAGTCTCAAAGTCTCAAAGTCTCAAAGTCTCAAAGTCTCAAAGTCTCAAAGTCTCAAAGTCTCAAAGTCTCAAAGTCTCAAAGTCTCAAAGTCTCAAAGTCTCAAAGTCTCAAAGTCTCAAAGTCTCAAAGTCTCAAAGTCTCAAAGTCTCAAAGTCTCAAAGTCTCAAAGTCTCAAAGTCTCAAAGTCTCAAAGTCTCAAAGTCTCAAAGTCTCAAAGTCTCAAAGTCTCAAAGTCTCAAAGTCTCAAAGTCTCAAAGTCTCAAAGTCTCAAAGTCTCAAAGTCTCAAAGTCTCAAAGTCTCAAAGTCTCAAAGTCTCAAAGTCTCAAAGTCTCAAAGTCTCAAAGTCTCAAAGTCTCAAAGTCTCAAAGTCTCAAAGTCTCAAAGTCTCAAAGTCTCAAAGTCTCAAAGTCTCAAAGTCTCAAAGTCTCAAAGTCTCAAAGTCTCAAAGTCTCAAAGTCTCAAAGTCTCAAAGTCTCAAAGTCTCAAAGTCTCAAAGTCTCAAAGTCTCAAAGTCTCAAAGTCTCAAAGTCTCAAAGTCTCAAAGTCTCAAAGTCTCAAAGTCTCAAAGTCTCAAAGTCTCAAAGTCTCAAAGTCTCAAAGTCTCAAAGTCTCAAAGTCTCAAAGTCTCAAAGTCTCAAAGTCTCAAAGTCTCAAAGTCTCAAAGTCTCAAAGTCTCAAAGTCTCAAAGTCTCAAAGTCTCAAAGTCTCAAAGTCTCAAAGTCTCAAAGTCTCAAAGTCTCAAAGTCTCAAAGTCTCAAAGTCTCAAAGTCTCAAAGTCTCAAAGTCTCAAAGTCTCAAAGTCTCAAAGTCTCAAAGTCTCAAAGTCTCAAAGTCTCAAAGTCTCAAAGTCTCAAAGTCTCAAAGTCTCAAAGTCTCAAAGTCTCAAAGTCTCAAAGTCTCAAAGTCTCAAAGTCTCAAAGTCTCAAAGTCTCAAAGTCTCAAAGTCTCAAAGTCTCAAAGTCTCAAAGTCTCAAAGTCTCAAAGTCTCAAAGTCTCAAAGTCTCAAAGTCTCAAAGTCTCAAAGTCTCAAAGTCTCAAAGTCTCAAAGTCTCAAAGTCTCAAAGTCTCAAAGTCTCAAAGTCTCAAAGTCTCAAGTCTCAAAGTCTCAAAGTCTCAAAGTCTCAAAGTCTCAAAGTCTCAAAGTCTCAAAGTCTCAAAGTCTCAAAGTCTCAAAGTCTCAAGTCTCAAAGTCTCAAAGTCTCAAGTCTCATGTCTCAAAGTCTCAAAGTCTCAAAGTCTCAAAGTCTCAAAGTCTCAAAGTCTCAAAGTCTCAAAGTCTCAAAGTCTCAAAGTCTCAAAGTCTGGCCTTACGGTACCTGCCTTAGTCCAAGTCTCCAACTCACACAATAAGCACGTCATAAACACAACAACAAACACATAATTACACACATACAAATAAGATTAAAGCACGTCTATGGCACAAGTAACTCTAAACGCACAGGCTCAATATTGAACATAAACAGAAATCGACAAAACTGTTTTAAAAAAAATAAGTATACTTTTCACCCCAAAACTGATAAAAAGAGGGGCTACGAAACTCACCTTAATTGGAGTGAATCGTGGGATGAAGAAAGAAGAGAGTAAGTAGACTATGTTGTGCTTCGTGGAACCTCTTCAAAGAAAATAATACTTGTTTTAGTTAATATGTTCTTGTTAGAATATAGATGAAAGGAAGTTCGTTTTTGTAATCTTCATTACCCAAATTAGATTGTTATCATGACATTTGTTTAATTTACATATATATATATAAATAACTTCTACACATGAGATTAGGTATGTACACTGGTTCCTATCAAACAAGGATGTAGTGTAAACACTGTGAGTCCCTAAAATTACGAGATGGTTAACCCAAGAATGTGTAAATACAACAAGTCTAAATAGCACTAGAATGGACTAGTATTACTTTAATATAAATGCAAGTATATAAATAAAGTAATACAAGACTTAAAGCAATAAACAAATAAAGTGGATCATTATGTATGTTTCATGGGTATTTCATTTATTGATGTTTAAATAAAATACAAGGTTGTTGCGGAATCAAGATAATACAATTAAGTATGTATCCTAACAACCTATGAGTTACAAATGATCTTTGTTTGTCAAATAACTCTTTAGGATCGAGATACTTAAAGTTGTGAAGTATCCCTGTTTAAGATCGAGAGTATTTGGACAAATTCACTTAAATGCAAAAGGAATGCTTAAAAGTGTTTTTCTCAAGGAAATGACTTTGTATTTATAGGCAACAAAATTCACCAGTGAATTTTGTGCCGTACAAATATGGTTGGATACATTTAATGATCCGACAAGATCATTAAATGCTTTGGATAAGAATAAGGATAAAGTCACATCAAGTGCAAGTGTATCCTTATATCCAACCACCTTAACACACGTATACTTTGTTAAAGAACAAGTGGGTTGTTCTTTGGAAAGTGTGTAAAGGCTTAAAGTCAAACCTTGATATCAGTGTTCAGACTTGCAGGATCATGAACACTGACAATCCTCCAGTGTACAGATCTGGTAAGACTTCCAGTGGACTCCGCCATTTGTAAGTCTTCTTTATTCTGACTTCAGTCTTTGACTTCAGTGAGAATGTCTTCAGTAGAATAGATCTGGACTGGGGTGAAGTCTTCAGTGAACTAATCTGGAGAATGCTCCAGATTACCTATACAAGTATTGCTCACTAGTCTTCAATTATTTCTGAGCAAATCTTCAGAGGACTCCAGATTCCAAGTCTGGAGTAGGTCCAGTAGAGAAACGTTTTCTGGTCAGATCTTCAGTATTGCTCCAGTAGTCGGGTCTGGAGCGAGACCAGCAAAACAAGTTTTCTAACAAACCTAAGTAAGGTTCCAGTAGTCCAGTCTGGAGCCAGTCCAGTAAGTCTGGACTAAATCTGGACCTAACAAATTCCCCCTATTTGTTTAGAAATAATGCAAGTGTTTTCAGACTTATAGATATACAAATTTGTATGTCTGGAAAACACTTGGTCGATTTAAGTCTAAATAATCTAAGTTACTGGTAAACACTTTATAGATCATGAGTGTTTTCAGTTTCATCTTTTAAGTTCTAACTTAGACTAAATCTGGTCATTTACTTGTAAAAATAAAAACTTGCAACTATTTATTACATTCATCAAAATGAAAAATAATTACAACTTTCATAAATCACTAATTACAACAAGTACAATGATAGAAGATTCAGGCCCTTCTTCTTGATGAGTGCCCTGGTGCATCTTCAGTGGCCTTCCTCTTAGGAGATGATAATGGAACAGACACTGGTGGTCTCAGACCCAACACAGCTTCCATCTCTTGGATTCTCTTCCAGACTTTCTCAATCCTCTTCATAAAGGCTTTAACATCTGGAGAGAGATCAGCCTTTCCTTTAAAAGTTAACCCAATCTCCTTTAGTTCACTCCATCCAAAAGCTTGGACTGAAGTATCCTTCCTCTCATCAGTGAAGTTACCCTCCCTGGTCAACTTCACATTAAACCTGGTCATTCCTTGATGATTTTCAGCCAGCATGATTTCAGCATTCACTATCTTTCTTGCATTGGCCCTGAACATCATCATTTCGTCATATTTCGCCCTTTGCTTAGCCAACTGAACCATCTCTTCAGTTTCCCTGGATACACCACTCTGTTGTCCTTCAGTGGACTGGTGTTGATTAATTCTGAGAGTAGTATCCAGTGGAATGAAGTGCTTAGATCACCATCTTTGATTGCTTTCAGTTGCTTGGCTGTTAGCTTGGGTAGACCAGTCATTCTCTTTCTGTATTTCACTTCCAGAGCACCAGCATTCTTTCTGATCTTTTTCTGGAGGCTTACCAGCTCCTCCTTTCGTTGTCTGATCAACTCTGGAATGGTTACACCATAAATTAACGAGTCATACACCTGCTCTTCTTCAGCATAAAATGAGCGTATATGAACATCGTTCAGTGCATCAAGACATTGTTGAACTCTGGGATCCTCCTTCATCCTTTTGAACACTTCAATGTTTACGCCCAACCTACCAGCGTTATAGGAGTCCAGAGTACCCATTTGTGCCATATCCCTATGATGGGCCAGCAGTTCATTTCTTTGATTTTCTTTGAAGATTTCTATCAAGATACACTGTTGTTGCAATTTCCTGGAAGTCTCGTTGTCAACATCTTGAATTTGTTCTTCTTCTTCACCAGACACTACCTTTTCTTTTCCTTTTACAGCCTTCAGTGTGGTAGGAATGTCTGGGAAGCTTTCGAACTGGGGCTCACTGGCTTCAGTACCAGTAGCTTCTTGTGTTCTTTCGACCATACGTGCACTGGCATCAGTACCAGTTACTTGTCTCTGTTGCACAACGCTTTCAGTTGCCACTGCCCTTGCAACTTCTCTCTTTTTTTATTTTTTTTTTTTTTTTTTTTTTTTTTTGCCTGCTTGCAACTTCTCTCTTTTTCCTTATTAACCTTCTGGTTCAGTAGATGGTTGAACACCAGATGATGGCAATTCTTCCCCCCTGGAATGACCTCTAGTCCTTGACTTTAGATCATTCCATAGCTCTTCCATCATATGTCTATCAAAGGCACCAAATGTTCTTCCCTGTTCTGGCATAGAAGCAGACATACCAGTTTGAAGTGCCTGGACTTCCCTTTTAAGATTTTCAATTTCTACTGGCAAGTCCTTGGGAAGCTCAACCTCAATCTTCCTTACAACTTCTGGCAATATCACATCCTGAAATGACCTTAGGATTGATCCAGATACTTCATCAGATAATTCTTTCAGTAAATCACCCCTGACCTTTCTAATCACTTCGTCACTGAGGGTGTTGACCAGTTCAGTCTGGTCAAATGTAGGCCTGCTCTCCAGAGCACCAACCCTTGTAACAATCTTTTCAATCTCTTCTTTGAGACCTGCCAGTGGTTGCACAACCTTATTCTCCACTGCAGTCTCAACAGCATTCACAATCCTGGACTCCAAACCCTGGACTGCCACCCTTAAATTTTGAGAATTAGCATTCGTGGCCAGTACCAGTTCATCCAGTTTATCAAACACCATCTTCTCATTCCCAGCGAATAGATTCATTTCTGATGCTAAGTTGTTTGACAATAATGATTTAAAATCAGAAATGACCTGGGATGATGACTGGAGTGATCTCTCCAGGTCCGCCACCCTACTAAGAAGGCCTTGGACCTCGGTGGAAGAAGAAGTGGAGAGACCACTGGGTTGTTCCAGGTGAGAAGACACTCTGGTCATCATTGGCACTTGTGTCCAGTCCTCTTCAGTTTCAACATTGGAGACTGGCACACTTTGTACTGGTGGTGATTGAGTTTGTGTTGGTGGAATGAATGGTGTGAAGTATGAAGTGGATTGAGGAATTGATGGTGGTGGTGGTGGTGGCATTGAAGGTTCTGGTGGTGGCATTTCTGGTGTGGGAGTTGGTATTTCTGGTGTAGGCAATTCGGTTTCTGGTGGAGGAGGTGGCATTTCTGGTGAGCTTTCAATCTGTACATCTTCACCCAAGAAATCCATATTCACATCTAAGTTCTGACCTCCAGACATTGGAGAGTCAGCCTCTTCCCAAAATGAAGCACCAACTACATCAACCTGCTGAACTGCTTCAACATTCAAGTCCAGTGAAGCCAATTGCTCACCAGACGGTTGTTCTTCAGATTGAACAACTTCAACTGCCTCTTCAACAACTTGGGCCACATCCTCTTGTACAACAGCCTGGACTTCAGTGTCCACTCTCTGTTCAGATTGTACAGAAGGATCAATATTTTCCTCTACTTCAAAGATGGGAGAACCATCAATATTAATTGTATCACCAGGATGGGTTAATGGGTTTACCTGGACTCCACCTCTCATCAGACGCCTATGTGATCTTGGTCGTCTGGAAAGCTCAACAACTGCTTGACTTGAACTTTCTGGAGCCACTTGTCTAATAGGTTGAACCATTTCAACAACCTGTACATCTTCGCTACCAGTAGGTACATCAACAACTTGTACCCTTACTGGCGCCACATTCTCTTCGATTCTCTGAAGAGTCAACATCGCTGGAGGAATATCTACCTCTCCATCTCTGGACTTAAGATTGGCCAGGTCCCTCATGTACTCACTCATTGAGAAGTGAGTGGTTTCAAAATCATACTGGGCTCCAAGGGCATTCTTAAAAATGAGGGAAAGAAAGCGAATATATGGCACGAATTGCTTTCTCCCCTTTGCCTTTATACGTTCCACCAGATCATCAATGAAAATCTGGGCGAAATCTACCCTTAGCCCAAACCATAGACAATAAGCAATCTGGAGGTGTGTTTGATTTATTTGATCCAATCCTCCAGAACTGCCTCCAAGACACTCGACGATGTGGGTGAAGAAGTATCTCCACGAATCCGTCAGTCTACTCATATAAATGGTCCCTTTCCTCAACAACTGACCATTTTCATCTACTATCTCTGTATGCCCCATCAATCTGCATACCTCCCTGAAATTAATACCAGTAGGGAGTGGCATAGCCAGCTCATTCTCATCCAGATAGTTTAACTGAAGAGCCATTCTTAGAGAATGTACTGAAAGAGTCAAGGGTCTGGTCCCTTGCTCAAGAGAATACTCAATACATGAGTTTGATTCATTGTATGCGGCAGTGTACCAGAATTCACATAAGTAATCGTGGTACATCTTTTCTGGGTTTAAAGTTAGGGCACCATACAATGGACATGAGAGAAAAAAGGCGTTTAATCTCCCAATTATAGATTGTGGATCATGGACACTGGATAGCGTGAGTTTTGCCATCCAGTTATTCATATTCATTCTCAAAGCCCTAGCTTCGAGATTGATATGAGGTGCTCTAACTACATCTGCCGCTAGAACATACTCAGCAGATAGGAGATTTCGAGGTGAGTTTGATTGTCTAGGAGCCATTTGATTTATAGAAGAAGATGAAATTGAATGATTTAAGGTATATGATGAAGAATTTAATGAATATGCAGTTAATATGAGAATTTTAAGAATGAAATTGAATGAAGAATTTGAATTGAATGAAGGAATTTTAGTGTTTGGGAGTAAATGTTCGAAGTAAATGAAGTTGAAAGTGAAAGTGGGTATATATATAGGAGAGATAATGTGGAACTCAAACGATTAGTTTGAATTTATCAAATACAATTTTTGATCGTATTTTGAGTTCCGCATTAATTACATCACATCACACATAAATGCATGAAGGTTTACAGCCCACAAAACAGTAACAACTTGTACTTTTGGTTTTCCCAAGGTAAAAAGACCATCATTACGTTGAAAATTTTACATGCCACGTAGGATTGTAAGAAAAATATCTTCGAAAAAGTTTGCTTACGTGGCATACACAAGGATCAAGTATTCAACAATTATTGTGACTTAATTCAGTCCATCTGGAGGTTGACTAGACACTCCAGTATCACTGGTGGATTAGTCCAGTGAAACATGTACTGATGGTACACTGGAGGGACACTCCAGTAAAGTACCAGTGAAAACCATTTTGAAAGACTGGTAACCTTAAACTTGCACGTCAACTAATATAGACAAATGAGAGGGACACATTTACAAGAAGACAAAGTCAACTCAAACACGCACTTCAACTTATCTAGTTACCAGTGAGAGGGACATATTTACAAAGCACCAGTAATATTTTCTGGACAATTCGTCCAGTAGAAAATTTTTGTCCAGTGAGAAAATAAATTAATAAATTCCCTTTGAACATTAAACATTTTTAATAAAAATATATCTTTCAAAAGTCTTCCCCCTGGAATGTTGATCTAAAAATTTATTAATGCAAGGATAGTACACAATGGCGTTCAATATCTAAGCATTCATAAATTTAAACATCTTTAAATCAAAGATCCTTAGTAGTACACAATGGCGTTCAATATCTAAGCATTTATAAATTTAAAATCTTTAAATCAAAGATCCTTAGTAGTACACAATGGCGTTCAATACTTAGGTTCCAGATTTAAGGGTTTAACATTCCCAACTCACCAACAAGATATTCAAAAGTTTTTACATCCAGTGGTTTCGTAAAAATGTCAGCGAGTTGTTTGTCAGTGGGGATAAAATGGAGTTCAATGTTTCCTTTCACAATATTATCACGTATGAAATGGTACCTTAGATCGATGTGCTTGGTTTTGGAATGCATGACTGGATTGTTTGAGATAGCAATGGCACTGGTATTATCACAAAAGATTGGAGTCTTTGAATACTTAATACCATAATCAAGCAACTGGTTCTTCATCCAGAGTATCTGAGCACAACAACTGGCTGCAGACACGTATTCAGCTTCAGCAGTGGATAGTGAAACTGAAGTTTGCTTCTTACTGGTCCAGCTGACCAGTTTGCCACCTAGGAAATGACATCCACCAGTTGTGGATTTCCTATCTATCTTACAACCTGCATGATCTGAATCTGAATAACCCATTAGATCCATTCCAGAGCCTTTGGGGTACCAAAGACCTAGACTGGGGGTACCTTTAAGGTACTTCAGTATGCGCTTTACAGCAAGCATATGAGATTCCTTTGGATTAGACTGATATCTGGCACATAAACATGTTGAAAACATAATATCTGGTCTACTGGCAGTTAAATACATCAGTGAACCAACCATGCCTCGAAAGACAGTGGTGTTCACTGGTTTACCATCTGGATCCGAGTCCAGTGTCAGTGGTGCAGAAATTGGAGTTGGTTTAGATGGTGAAGAATTCATATCGAATTTCTTTAAAAGATCTCTAACATATTTTTCCTGATTAATAAAAATTCCATCGTTGTTTTGTTTAATCTGGAGTCCAAGAAAATATGTTAATTCACCCATCAAACTCATTTCGTATTCAGTGGACATGATTTTTGAAAATTTCTGCACATGTTTTCATCAGTAGACCCAAAAATTATATCATCAACATAAATTTGTACCATTAACAGATTACCTTTCTCATGAAGAATGAACAAGGTATTGTCAATTGCACCTCTTTTAAAACCATTTTTCAACAAGTGTTTAGTCAGAGTGTCATACCAGGCACGTGGGGCTTGTCTGAGGCCATACAGCGCTTTGTCCAGACGATATACCCAATGTAGATGCTTTTCATCAACGAAACCTGGAGGTTGTCTGACATAAACTTCTTCTTCAAGTTTTCCATTCAAAAAGGCACTCTTTACATCCATCTGGTAGACCTTGAACTGATGATAAGCAGCGAATGCTAAGAAAATTCTGATCGCTTCAAGTCTAGCCACTGGAGCAAATGATTCATCAAAGTCGACATCTGACTGGCAGTAGCCTTGTGCTACCAGTCTGGCCTTGTTTCTTATTACGTGGCCATCTTCATCTACTTTGTTTCTGAAGACCCATCTGGTTCCAATTGGTTCTTTCTTTCCAACTGGGAAAGGAACTAGATACCAGACCTTGTTCCTTTCAAACTGGTGAAGCTCTTCTTTCATAGCAGTCACCCAGTTTGGATCTTCCAGAGCCTCGTCAATCTTCTTAGGTTCTATCAAAGATAGAAAACTGACGTATAAGCATTGATTACTGGAGGCTCTTCTGGTCTGGACACCACGACTGGAGTCACCTATGATTTGATCAATAGGGTGAGCTTTTGTCCATCTGGAGTACTGACCAGGATTGTTACTTACAACCATATCAGTGCAAGAATTCAGTTGATTCTCCTCTGGAGTTGCTTCTAGAGGAGGTTCTTCATAGACTACTTCAGTATCTTCATCTGATTCATTTAAATCACGATTTGCATCATGAAATTCCTCATATGAAGGCATTTCTTGTAGTACTGGTTCATGTTGGTTACCAGATAACAATTCTGGTAACTTCTCAACTGACACTGATACTGGGGGAGTAGTACGCACATCTGAACCAATATTAATTTCTGAAGGTAATTTGAAAATAATAGAGGGATAGAATGGAGTACTACTGGAGATTTTCTTTTTCTGAACAGGTTCCAGATCAGGATGACTGGAAGCTGAGTCTGGTGAATCTTCATTTTTGTCGTTTATTGGATCAGATTCACAGAAGACAATGGGAGTAACTAGGGGAGTATCAAGGATTGGCTTCTTGTTGATTGAGGCATTTGATTCATCAAATGTGACATGAATTGACTCATGGACCTTTTCCAGTCTTTTGTTATAGACTCTGAAGGCCTTGCGAATGGCTGAATAGCCTAAGAAATACCCTTCATCAGCTTTGGCATCAAATTTGCCTAGCTGACTGGAGTCGTTCAGGATGTAAACTGGACATCCAAAAACGTGAAAATAACCAATGTTTGGTTTTCTATTTCTTAAGACTTCATAGGCTGTCTTTTTGTGTCTTTTGATGTACACTGATCGATTCTGGGTGTGGCAAGCAGTTGCAATTGCTTCCGCCCAGAAACTGGTAGACAGACCAGATTCAGCAAGCATACTCCTGGCAGCTTCTATCAGCGTTCTATTTTTCCTTTCGACCACTCCATTCTGTTCTGGAGAGCGGGCTGAAGAGAAGTTCTGGGAGATGCCAGTGTCAGTACAGAATGACTCCAGAGTTGCATTCTGGAATTCTGTTCCATTGTCACTTCTTAACTGACACACTTTTCGACTGAACTTGAGCTCAATTTGCTTGATAAGACTGATGATTTCAGCAGCAGCTTCACTTTTGGACCTCAGAAAGATCACCCAACAATATCTGGAGAACTCATCTATGATCACCAGGGTGTATCTTTTACCAGCACGAGTCTGAACATTCACTGGACCAAAAAGGTCCATATGAAGCATGTGAAGTGGTTCAGTAATGCTGAAATTCTGTCTGGTCTTGAAACTGGTACGCTTTTGCTTACCCATCTCACATCCTGGACATGGTCTTTCCTTTTTGAAGGAGACTGAAGGTATCCCATCTGCAAGTTGTTTTCTGGACAACTTGTTAATGTTTTTGAAATTTAAATGGGATAACCTTTTATGCCATAACCAGTTTGTGTCTTCATCAGCTTGAGTATAGAAACATTGCTCTGAAGGAGAGCTTTCCATATCCATCACGTACACATTCCCTTTTCTGGGAGCAATCAACACTACCTTCCAGTCCTTGTTGAATACGATGCCCTGAGCAACATTGAATAAGACTTGATAGCCATCGTCACACAGTTGACTTACACTGATCAAGTTATATTTCAAACCATTCACAAATGCAACACGTGTAAACTTGACTTGTCCATTGTTCAGAACACCATATCCCTCAGTCTTTCCACAACCATCATTTCCAAAAGTGATGGAGGGTCCATCAGAAATGGTGAACTCCTCCAGTAGGGTCTTACATCCAGTCATAGTCCTGCCAGCTGCACTGTCAAGATACCAGATATACTTCTTTCGATCGCCCTACACATACACCAGATATTGATCAGTTAGATTTGGGAACCCATCGACTGATGGGTTCACTGGACCCTCCCTTATAGGTCCCTGGGGCAATCTGGTCTAGTTCACTTATTTCAACAGTAGTATTTGTTGAGAACACTACTGGAGTTGATAGTTTAGAAACCTTTTTCTTTTTCTCAACTGGAGAAATAGATTTGTCTTTCTTAGTAAAAGGTTTTATGTTTTGTCTAGGGCCAGATGAAGTACCCTCAATAAAGTTTAATCTTGCATTAAAACTTTGTGATTAACGAGTCAGAATTTGAATCTGGCTCTCTAACCTGGACAAAACATTCTTTTCAGATGATACCTTAGCCTTTCCAGTTGTAGGCATAGGTAGGGGATTGGTCTGAGGCAAAGGTCTATTCTGCTTTACCTTTTTAACTGGAGCAGTCATCTGGACAGCTTCAGTCTTAACCTCTGGGCAAAGAACTGGGGAAAAGTTGGTCTTAGGAGTAACAGGTTTATCATAAACAGTGGTTGGCCTTAACTCCTCTGGTAATCGATCGATTACTGGTATTAATGATGCTATATTTGTATTTCCATCTAAATATGCACGTTTTTGAGCAGGAAATTGTTTTACTGAAGCATCATATGGCTTTTTGGTTTCTAGCCATGACTTAATAACCAGTTTTTCTTTCTCTAAAATGATCTCAAGATCTTGCTTTTCTTGGATCAATTGTTCAGTTACCAGAACCTGGGCTTGAAATGCCAGTTCAATGTCTTGAAGTTCTTTTAATTTTGATTTTAAAGCATTTATTTCAGAAGAATCTGTTTCTAGACCATTTACACAATCAGATCTAACAGTTTCTACAAAAATTAAATCAGAATTAAGAGCTTCAGCTATGTCCAGTTTCAGTTCTTGGTCAGTAGCATTATCATAATCACTAACCTTTGATAACAATGTCCACCCATCGTCCAGATGTGACATCTTCCTTCCCCAGGAGCTCTTCGTCTGCCAGAGCCATGTAACAGCAATCTCTTTCTTCTTCTTCATCAACAGATGAGTCATCAGAAGGTACCCACTTCTCTTCAGTTGTAGCAATCATGCACTTATTATTAGATTCAATTTGTTGTGCCATGAGAGCAATCTGGGCCTTAAGCTTTTTATATTTCATTTTATAGCTATCATCAGGCTTATTATTAGAAGAGAATGGACCAGGCTTGGATGCAAACTGGTTGGACCTGCACTCTTTCATGAAATGACCCTTTTTGCCACACTTAAAGCATGTTAAATTGGTCTTGTCAGTGGAAGAACTGGATGCAAATTGTCCAGATGGCTTATTTGCTCTTGCTTTGAAACGGTTAAACGTTTTAGCAATCATTGCAATAAGGTCATCATCTTCAGTTTCATCATAACAGTCTGGAGAGACTTGACTGGACTCTCCAGAATCCATAAGTTCAGACACCATCTTCTTCATAGAAAATACATTCTCAGAAGATATCAGTGTTGTACCTTGTGGTTCAGAATAACTGACCACTTTAGGAGAACTGGAGGCATGGTTAAAAGCATCTTGTTCTGCAACCACTCTCTGGGCTTGATTTTCTTCAGTGTACCTGAAAGCTCCATATAGAGTTGAGAGAGTGTGAGTGTGCAGAGTTTTACCTTGTCGTAAGACCAGGATCATGTGAGACCATTTGGTGGGTAGAATGTCACAAAATTTCTCCAGAAGTATATCCTTGTCCTTCTCAACCCCAAGACCTCTCAACTGGTTTATGATACTCATAAATCTGGTGTAAGTACCAGTGAGAGACTCGTTAGGTTGAGCAAAAAATGACTCATACCTCTTGTTTAAGGAGACCTTTCTGGTGACAATGGTGTCATCTCCTCCTTCATGTTGGTTTAAAAGTTCATCCCACATGGTTTTTGCACTAGGAAAAAGAACTAGTGTGGGAATTAGGGTTTCTGGAACAGCCCCGAGGATCATGTTTTTAAGGAGGGTGTCTAGATTCACCAATCTCCTCTCCTCTTCAGACCAATGTTCCTCCCGTTTTTCCCTTCCCCTTCTAGATCCAGAAGGATCAAGAAGTGGATTGAGAGGTGATGTTGGAATATATGGACCTTCGTTTAAAATTTTCATCATATTCCTCTCAATACCAGTGACATGCAACACCATCCTAGCCTTCCACGTACCAAATTCATCACTATTCCCACTGAATTTAGGAACAGGATTATTTGAGTAGTGCACATGCACGTGTGGAGAAGCAGGAGTAGGAGGAGGAGGTGGTGGATTAGTGTTATTAACATTTTGAGGTTCATTTTGATCATTAATATTTGCATTAGGATCGGGACCAAGACTAAAACCTTGTGTATTTTCTTGGTTAGCCATCATGAACAGATCTAGGCAATGATTAGCCTTCTGCTCTGATACCAAATGTGAGTCCCTAAAATTACGAGATGGTTAACCCAAGAATGTGTAAATACAACAAGTCTAAATAGCACTAGAATGGACTAGTATTACTTTAATATAAATGCAAGTATATAAATAAAGTAATACAAGACTTAAAGCAATAAACAAATAAAGTGGATCATTATGTATGTTTCATGGGTATTTCATTTATTGATGTTTAAATAAAATGCAAGGTTGTTGCGGAATCAAGATAATACAATTAAGTATGTATCCTAACAACCTATGAGTTACAAATGATCTATGTTTGTCAAATAACTCTTTAGGATCGAGATACTTAAAGTTGTGAAGTATCCCTGTTTAAGATCGAGAGTATTTGGACAAATTCACTTAAATGCAAAAGGAATGCTTAAAAGTGTTTTTCTCAAGGAAATGACTTTGTATTTATAGGCAACAAAATTCACCAGTGAATTTTGTGCCGTACAAATATGGTTGGATACATTTAATGATCCGACAAGATCATTAAATGCTTTGGATAAGAATAAGGATAAAGTCACATCAAGTGCAAGTGTATCCTTATATCCAACCACCTTAACACACGTATACTTTGTTAAAGAACAAGTGGGTTGTTCTTTGGAAAGTGTGTAAAGGCTTAAAGTCAAACCTTGATATCAGTGTTCAGACTTGCAGGATCATGAACACTGACAATCCTCCAGTGTACAGATCTGGTAAGACTTCCAGTGGACTCCGCCATTTGTAAGTCTTCTTTATTCTGACTTCAGTCTTTGACTTCAGTGAGAATGTCTTCAGTAGAATAGATCTGGACTGGGGTGAAGTCTTCAGTGAACTAATCTGGAGAATGCTCCAGATTACCTATACAAGTATTGCTCACTAGTCTTCAATTATTTCTGAGCAAATCTTCAGAGGACTCCAGATTCCAAGTCTGGAGTAGGTCCAGTAGAGAAACGTTTTCTGGTCAGATCTTCAGTATTGCTCCAGTAGTCGGGTCTGGAGCGAGACCAGCAAAACAAGTTTTCTAACAAACCTAAATAAGGTTCCAGTAAGTACCTATAATAACCTATATACTTTTATATATATATATATATATATATATATATATATATATATATATATATATATATATATATATATATATATATATATATATATATATATATATATATATATATATATATATATATATATATATATATATATATATATATATATATATATATATATATATATATATATATATATATATATATATATATATATATATATATATATATATATATATATATATATATATATATATATATATATATATATATATATATATATATATATATATATATATATATATATATATATATATATATATATATATATATATATATATATATATATATATATATATATATATATATATATATATATATATATATATATATATATATATATATATATATATATATATATATATATATATATATATATATATATATATATATATATATATATATATATATATATATATATATATATATATATATATATATATATATATATATATATATATATATATATATATATATATATATATATATATATATATATATATATATATATATATATATATATATATATATATATATATATATATATATATATATATATATATATATATATATATATATATATATATATATATATATATATATATATATATATATATATATATATATATATATATATATATATATATATATATATATATATATATATATATATATATATATATATATATATATATATATATATATATATATATATATATATATATATATATATATATATATATATATATATATATATATATATATATATATATATATATATATATATATATATATATATATATATATATATATATATATATATATATATATATATATATATATATATATATATATATATATATATATATATATATATATATATATATATATATATATATATATATATATATATATATATATATATATATATATATATATATATATATATATATATATATATATATATATATATATATATATATATATATATATATATATATATATATATATATATATATATATATATATATATATATATATATATATATATATATATATATATATATATATATATATATATATATATATATATATATATATATATATATATATATATATATATATATATATATATATATATATATATATATATATATATATATATATATATATATATATATATATATATACATTTATATGTATATATTATATAAGATATATATATATATATATATATATATATATATATATATATATTGTTGATGCATGTTGATGTGACAACAGCAACTTAGATTTGATTATGTCTTATTCATTTATATGTAATTGATAGATTATGGACTTCGTGTTTTAGTAATGATCGATTACATGTTTTGGTGTTATATATATGTTTATATATGATGTTTGTTATGTGTTTTATACAAGTACAAACATAATATATGTTAGGTTCCTTGTACATGTAGTACTTGGAAAATAGCAAGGAATAGATGTTGATGGTAAGTTGTACTAACGAAGATGATCTTCGTTAGGAACTAACGAAGATATCTTCGTTAGGAACTAACGAAGATAATCTTCGTTTTATGGGCTGGGCTGCTAAGTTCGTAAGAACAAAGCACAGCAGGCCCAATATCGATCGTGAACATATATAAACGAATGGAAACCCTAAATTGAGGTATCTAGTTCATAGTACACACTCCAAAGGCGACTAAGTTCATTTCTAGCGTATAGAAAACGAAGATAGATCACATAAGGCCGATTATATTGATATAATTAGCAATATACACGATAACTAATCAAACTAGTTATCTCGTGAGGATTCCGCACTCACGACATAACAATAGACGATCTCGAGAGCGATCCGTAGCTATCGAGGGATTCACAAGTGGTATCAGAGCCATTCGATATCTTATCGAAGGGTTGAGATCGTTTGTTTGATTGTTATTTTCTCAATAAATTCTCCCGAACACTTTTCTGTCGCTAAGTTCGTTTGCCTTACGAACTTAGCGAAACGGAGTTAATCAACGAAGTTAGCAAACGAAGTTAACTTAATTTCGTTCTAAAATTCATCAAACTAAAATAGAAAACGAAGTTATCTTCATTTTCGTTTTGAATCTTCTTCAAACGAATTTAGTTTACGAACTTAGCTATCTTCGTTCAGATCCTTTGTCCACGAAATTAAGCTATCTTCGTACTGACCCTGTTTTACGAATTTAATCTAAATTCGTTCAATTCTTATCTTCGTTTGAACAGTACTTTTCCTTTATGGCTTCTTCATCTTCAACCAACAATGTTGTTGCCCAATACCTCAATTCTCTAGTTTATCATGATCATCTGGTAGGACGTACTAATTCTCCACCTAAGTTAGTTTCATTAGCTGACTTTTGGGCGTGGAGAGGTCGATTTGAAGATTTCATTCAACGAGAAGACTTGAATATGTGGCTCATGATCACTGAAGGTTATGAATGGCCCACTCTTACTGTGAATGGAGTTACTTCTACATACAAGGTGGGAGAATTAACGGGTGAAGAAAAGGCTAACTACGCCATTGAAGTAAAGACTCTTTCCACACTTCGTATGTGTATTCCTCAAGAGTTGGTGCACTTGTTTCCTAAACAAGAATACAAGACTTCAAAGCAATTGTTTGATGCTATTGAAGCTCATTGTGAAGGTGATCCATTATTGAAGCAAAATAGAATTAAAATGCTTAAGAAACAATTTGATTGCTTCAATGCCACAAAGAATGAACAAGTTGAGGATCTTATTTTGAGATATCAACATCTTCTTGCTGAATTAGCTTATTTTGATCTTAAATACACTCCTACTGAGATAGTGGATAAATTCTTGGATGGTTTGCCGAAAGCTTACAGAGAATTTCGTCATGGATTGCAAGAAAGAGCTGATTATGCTTCTCTTCGAATAGATGGAGTAATATCCACACTAAGAAACAGAGAAATGAAGGATAAGGCAAAGGATCTTCAAGACAACTTCACACAAGATCCATCTCTCTATCATGCTACTATGAAAAATCCAACAGCTGACGTTAATGCTTTCTTTTCTGGAGTTGGTAATACTGGTGAGACAGACAATTGTGGTCCATAAATGGATGGAGATGATTCTTCCGGATTCATGGCTACTGATGCTGGTAACAGGGGTAAAAGGGCTAATGATGGTGCAAAGACTGGAAATATGAAGTTCGGAAACATTTCATCTTCTTCTGCTGGTTACAAGTCCATGCCTATGAATATGAAATCAGTTGAGGGTAGGATGAATGTATTTGCTGCAATGTGTGCTGCACATGAAGCTTTTGTTGCAGGAAGAATCACAGATCCAGCACTTATTGATGAAGATTATGACCAGATAGATCCAGATGATGTTGAAGAAATGGATCTGAAATGGCAATTGGCTATGATCACCAGGAGAGTACAAAAGTTTATGAATAGAACAGGAAGACAGCTTACTGGAGGTACTCAAGGATTTGACAAGTCAAAGGTGAAATGCTATAACTGCGAAGGTTTTGGACATTTTGCCAGAGAATATCAACGGCCTAAGAGAGAGGCAAATGTTACTCCTGCACGTCAAGATAGAGGTGGTAATCGTCCGTTCAATCAAAATCCTACTAGAGCTCTTTTGTTGACTGATGATCCTACTACAAATGTAAATGGAAATGACAAGGCTGTAGTAGCTGTTCAACCAGATGGTTCTTATGTTTGGAATCTTCCACATGATGAGAACAATAACGCTTATTTGGCCGAAATTCTTGATGATATGGCTCAAATAGTTGATTATCCCGATGATTTCTTGGACACCACAGTCTACCACAGTGAAGAGCAATTGTATGAAAATACTAAAAGTTCGAATGTGGAATCTGTTGCTGTTGGTGTATATGATACTGATTCCGAATCTGACAATGAGTTAGAAGATGTCAAGAACCTTGATGAAGTGAAAGCTACTGAAGAGGTGAAAGCAGCTGAGGTTAAAGATGATTCTGCCACAGAAAAGGGTGAAAAGACTATTGAGGAGCAGATGCAAGAGTTTGAGATTCCGGCTGGCATGACTGTGGATGACTTTGTTGCTTACATGGCAGATTGCAAAGAGGCAGACCAACAGGTATCTTATTCTTTACATACTATTGTTCATGTTTGCAAAATTGTTAATCGCATGTTTGATGAACTTGAACAAAAGAATGAACAAATTAAGAAATTAGAATCTGTTGTCAATATTGCTCATGATGAAAGAGATAAATTAATTAAAAAGGGTCTAACTGTTAATGATAAAGAAAAATTCTTCAAAGAAAAGATTAGATCCTTAGAGTCTGACATTAGAGCAATGAAAGATAAAGTCAATCAGTTTGTGGCCATAGAAAGAGTAAGTAGTGAAGCTTATTCTTTGTTAGCTAAAAAGTGTGCTACCATTGAAAAGGAACTTGCTGATGCTAGGATAGAAATCTTGGAATTAAATGCTAAATCTGATTCTGCTAGACATGCTGAGCTTTTGATGCATATGACAAAGTTTGAGAATTCTTCCTCTAAGAGTCTTGACACTGCTAAGATCTCTTATAAAGATGTGCCTCCTCCTTTCAATAATAACTATACTTCTGCTGAGCCTAATATTCCTGATATCCTACTTCAACCTAGTGTTGTAGATGGTAATCCAAAAGACTCAGTTCCTGAGGCAAAGATACCTGAGGGAACAAAAGAGTCTAAAGAAGGTTCTTCTCAACCTAACAAGGAAGAGAAATTGAAAGGTGTTGTCTTAAATCAGTCTACTTCTTATGGTCAGAAAGACAGTATTGTACACTTTACACTTCACAAGAGTAATAGGGTGTATACTGAGTTAGAATTTCCATTAGAAACCATTGACCCTAAGAGGATTGATAAAGTTTGGGATGTAGCTATTGAGGACATGAAGAAATTAAGTCAGCAGCGTCTCACTCCTTTATCTAAGCAATCTAGGATCAGAAAATCTGAAGATAACTTAGCCGTTAATGAAGAAGCAACTAAGGTCCTAAAGCACATTTTAATGCCTGCACTTAAGAAATCTCCAAGTAAAGGTAAACATGAGAAAGATGGTGCTAGAAAGTCTAGGATATCACCAACTAAACAAGACTATGAAAAGGAAAATCAAAGGAAAACAAGTAAGTCAGTGGACACTAGTTCTAACAATGAATCTGTAGGTACCGATAAAAAGGTAGATACAAACAAAAAGTTCAAGGTCCTCTCCTGCTTTGCTTGTCATGAAAAGGGTCATGTTTATAGTGTATGTCCAAATAAACCTCGAAGATCAGGTTCTCCTTCAAAGGCTTCCACTTCAGAAGGAAAAAGGGGGTTGGGTAATAATAAACAGGTTGATGAGTCTAAAGTTCAATCTTCTCCAAAACCGTTTACTATACCTCAATGACGTGAATCTCCACTGAAAGGTTCCTCAGGAAATGTTCATAGGATTTCAAATCGTTTTCAAACACCTCCACGACCTGATCGTTCTGTTCCTAAAAGTCAAAATTCATTCTATGACCAAATTCATTCGAGTGTTCGATCTTCTTATGGCCCTCATTCTCCTAGACCTTCTCCGACGAGAGGTCAGAAGTCTCCTCCAGTGAGAAGACGAGATGAGAATCATGTCCCACCCACGGCTTCTAGCAATGGGTATTGGACTGAACTGATTCTAAGGGATGAGAAGGGTCGACCCAAACCTCAGAAGGTTTGGGTCCCCAATGAAAACTAATTTTTCTCATTTTATGTGCAGGGAGTTCCTAGGAAACCAATCCATTTATGGTATCTTGACAGTGGATGCTCCAGGCACATGACAGGGGACAGGAAACTCTTGTCCAATTTTACTGGTATAAATGGGTCGTATGTTTGTTTTGTTGGATCCAAGGGCGGCAACATCACCGGTCAGGGAGATGTCGTCAATGGACAACTTACTCTAGAAAGAGTAAACTATGTGGAACAACTTACTCATAATCTAATGAGTGTCTCACAGATTTGTGACAAGGGCAACAATGTTCATTTCACAGAAAAGGAGGCATTCATCTTGAAGCCGGGTTTTGTTATTCCAGAAGATTGGATTATGCTCAGAGCTCCTAGGAAGAGAGACATCTATGGCTTAGTTTTAGGTGTTGATAATCCAACGGAGCCCCTCTGTTTGTTGAGCAAAGAAAATGAATCTGAATCTCTCCTCTGGCATCGTAGAATGGGACATATCAACTTTCGGAAGATGAATGAACTTGTTAATCTTGGATTAGTTGATGGTGTTCCAGTTAAGAAGTTTGGGATGGAAGATAAATGTGTACCGTGTTTGAAAGGAAAGCAACACAAGAATCCTCATAAACCAAAGGTGCACAACACTATATCCAAACCATTCGAACTACTTCATATGGATCTCTTTGGTCCTGTGAACGTAAGAAGCATTGGAGATGTTCTACTGTTTGGTGATCACTGATGATTACTCAAGGTATTCATGGGTATTTTTCTTGAAGACAAAGGACGAGACCGCTAACCGGTTTATGGATTTTGTTAGACAAGTTGAGAATGTCCATGAAGTTAAAGTTAAGAGAATCAGGAGTGACAATGGCACTGAGTTCAAGAACAATACTCTTACGGTTTTTTGCTTGACCAAGGGTATTCAACATCAATTTAGTGCACCGTATGAGCCACAGCAGAATGGAGTAGCTGAGAGGAAAAACATGACTTTGATAGAAACAGCTAGGACGATGCTTGCTGATTCAGGACTTCCTGTTACTTTCTGGGGGGAGGCAGTGAATACAGCTTGTCACATTTTAAATCAGGTTTTAACAGTTAAACGGTTCAAGAAAACTTGTTACGAACTTTTGCACAACAAAAAGCCCAATTTGCAAAATGTTGAGCCATTTGGTGTTCCTTGTACTTTTTTTAAAGTACTTCCTCAGGGAAAATTTGATCCTAAATCTGAGGAGGGTTTCTTTTTAGGTTATGTACCTAGTACACCAATTCGGCGTGTGTACAATCAGAAAACTGGCAAAGTAAATTTTGGTACAAATGTGGTAATTGTCAGTCATAAACTTGCTGTACACATTGGTCCTGCTAATGACTTCGATTATGATGGTGTCTTTACCTCTTTTCGTGGTCCTGTTTCTTTTACAGGTGTTCCGATTGTGGAAGATGTAGTTACTCTTCATGATCCACTTGAAGGTGGGCCGGTTCCTGTTTCCTCACCATTCATTAAGCCTGCTTCTAATTCTGGAGAATCAAGTGGGACCAAGGAACCAGATTCTACCTTAGAGACTGCTCCTAAAGATCCTACTGATCCTTTACATATACCTCTACCTGATACTCCCTTCTATGATACTGATGACACGGAAGGTGAAACTCATGAGGAGCCTAAAACTCCAGAGCAACATGTGCAGACTAACTTGGGAAATGATCTTACAGTAGACACGGTTCCTCAAACAAGAGTCAACAAGGATCATCCAGTAGAGCAAATTATTGGTGATGCTTCTGCCTCTGTTCGCACGAGAAATCAGAATAGGAAAAATTTGTCAAGTATGTTTGCTGAAGTTAAGGATTCTGGAGCAATTACTTGGTACTTGTATTTTTGCTTCATCTCTCAGGTTGAGCCTAAAAATGTTGGAATGGCTCTTAAAGATCCGTCATGGGTTGAGGCGATGCAAGAAGAATTGGCTCAGTTTAGGAAGCTTGATGTATGGAAGTTAGTTGACTTACCTCATGGTGAATCTCCTTTATCAACGCGATGGGTTTTTCGTTGTAAAAAGGATGACAAAGGTGTAGTCACGCGCAATAAGGCTCGATTGGTGGTTAGAGGATTTGAGCAACAAGAAGGCTTTGATTACGATGAGACGTTTGCACCTGTAGCTAGACTAGAAGCTATTTGATTATTTCTGGCATTTGCTAGTTATCAAGGTATAAAGGTGTATCAACTTGACGTAAAGAGTGCCTTTTTGTATGGGGAAATTAGAGAAGAAGTGTATGTAGATCAACCTCAGGGGTTTGAGGATCCAGATTTTCCTAATAGAGTATATCGTCTTGATAAGGCTCTATATGGTTTACATCAGGCTCCTCGATCATGGTATGAAAAACTGTCTACTCATCTGCATGAAAATGGTTTTACTAGAGGTTCTATTGACAGCACGTTGTTTATCAAATGGAAAGGGAAGGACTACTTGCTTGTACAGGTTTACGTCGATGATATTATTTTTGGTTCATCTGATACGAATATGTGCAAGGAGTTTGAGCAGAGCATGAAGGCTAAGTTCGAAATGAGTGCTATGGGGGAGTTAACTTTCTTCCTTGGACTACAGGTGGATCAACTGAAGGATGGGTTCTTTATTCATCAGAGCAAGTATGTTCAAGATCTTCTTACTAGGTTTCGAATGACCGATGCTAAAGATGCAATTACTCCCATTCAGACTAATCATGGGCTGTGTCCTGATAAGACTAATGATCCAGATGTCGATGCAACTCAATATCGGGCTATCATTGGTTCCTTGATGTATCTGACGGCTTCACGTCCAGACATTACTTTTGCTGTTTGTATGTGTGCTAGATATCAGGCTAATCCGAAAGAGTCACATTTGAAAGCTGCGAAAAGGATTCTCCGTTATGTGAAGGCCAAGCCTCGTCTAGGGCTTTGGTATCCCATGCATGGCTCCTTTGAATTCAAAGCTTATACTGATTCGGATTATGGTGGCTGCAGTTCGGATAGGAAATCAACGTCAGGTGGATGTCAGCTTTTAGGGGGGAGAATTATATCGTGGCAGTGCAAAAAGCAGACATCTGTTGCACAGTCTACCTGTGAAGCAGAATACATAGCTGCTGGTCAATGCTGTTCTCAGGTACTTTGGATACAGCAACAATTGCGCGACTATGGTATGGATATCTCTGACTCTCCTATTTGTATTGATAATAAGTCTGCCATAGATATTACTAAGAATCCGAAAAACTTTAAAGTCACCAAACACATAGATATAAAAAAAAAAAACAAAAAACAAAAAACAAAAAAAAACAAAAACACAAACACAAATCAAAAACCAAAATCAAACAAACCTGTCCAAAAAAAAAAAAAAAAAAAAAAAAAAAAAAAAAAAAAAAAAAAAAAAAAAAAAAAAAAAAAAAAAAAAAAAAAAAAAAAAAAAAAAAAAAAAAAAAAAAAAAAAAAAAAAAAAAAAAAAAAAAAAAAAAAAAAAAAAAAAAAAAAAAAAAAAAAAAAAAAAAAAAAAAAAAAAAAAAAAAAAAAAAAAAAAAAAAAAAAAAAAAAAAAAAAAAAAAAAAAAAAAAAAAAAAAAAAAAAAAAAAAAAAAAAAAAAAAAAAAAAAAAAAAAAAAAAAAAAAAAAAAAAAAAAAAAAAAAAAAAAAAAAAAAAAAAAAAAAAAAAAAAAAAAAAAAAAAAAAAAAAAAAAAAAAAAAAAAAAAAAAAAAAAAAAAAAAAAAAAAAAAAAAAAAAAAAAAAAAAAAAAAAAAAAAAAAAAAAAAAAAAAAAAAAAAAAAAAAAATAGTAACAAAAAAAAGAAAAAAAAAAGAAAAAAGAAAAAAAAAAAAATAAAAAAATAAAAAATAAAAAATAAAAAGAAAAAAAATAAAAAAAAAAAAATAAAAAACTAAGTGTGGTTACTGCACTACATGATTAGACGTGACGATACCTTAGCTTTTAAGCCTACCTAATTGTACTTTAAAATGCTCAGTTCAGTGATACCATTATATGATGTATCGATAGGCACAAAGTACCAAGGTTTCCTTATAATCTGAACTTAACTGTATACAATGTTCTTATGGGAAACGTATTCAGATACATGGCTGAGAATGCTTGTTCCTAAAATAGACAAGTCCTTTAAATCTTATGAAAGATCTTGCATTATAATTATGTATATTTGGTCTTTATAAAGAAGGTCTCGGGTACATATATGTGTGTGTATTGCTTTTTGGGATGTATATTTGTGACAAGATATACAAATATCAAATAAATCTATTGAAAATATGAAGCTAATGTGGCCTTTGAGATTCGAACAAGTAAGTCCTTGGGGTGTCTTTGTATACCTAGCCTACCTAAAGTTTCCAACTTGGGATAGGTTGTCAGAAAGTTCGCTACACGGGTCTCATAGAAAGTCACGGGTTTTCATAAGTGCTTTAAAGTAAAATTAATGTCACAAATATGCAAGTACTTGACATTATGCAATGTTAAGTATATTTCCGTATGTGAGTCAAGTTAAGTCGCTTTCCGCGTGATGAATCACCGACCTGTCACCGCTGACTTGATTCTTAAAGACTTTCTCACTTTACTCACCAAATGTCTTAATCTTAGTGCTTGTTTCGATTATGAGAGTGTATCTGAATATGGGGCACATAAGTTCGCAAACTAAAATTGTGGCATGAGTAACTTACTAGGTTACATGGTGACTGTCCTTGGCTCAAGTAATACGAAAGTGCCACAAACCAAAAAGGAGACTGGAAGTACCGAGTGTTTAAGAGGACAAACATATTGGTAATCGTTTTTGGATCACTGTTCATAACTAATAATAAGAGAATTATTTCTCGCATGTAGGCTTATGTAAATGCTAATCTGATCTGATCAGCAGTACCCTAGTCACATGTAATTAATGAATAAATTAAGATAACTATTGTGTATAGACTAGTTTATTATTCTTGATCTTTTATTAGAATCTTGAATATTTCGTAATTGTTAATCCTAATTTTGTGTGTTTTCACTTGAATTTTCTGCATTATTGTGCCTTTGCTCTTGTTGCGTTAATGAGTTTTTGGTAAGTGTGCAGTGTTCAGGTTAAGAAGATAAAGATGGAGTGCTGATCTTTATTGCAATATAGTGTTCTTCATACAGATGATATCGTGGAGACGGGATTTTTGGTGTGAAATGACAATATTGTGATGCAAATATGAGCACGTGAAGGAAGAATACATGAACCTGTCTTTGAAGTATTTATTTACTTTAGATTTCATGTATTTGGTGAAAATAATCAGTGTTGATACTTGTTCTTTTGATTTTCGTACCTTAACTTATGACATGAATTCGGAAACTTTACAAAGTTCTTCATTGGATTTTTAGACTATTCATTGTTTGTTAGTTTTGTAGACGACATCTTATATGGGACTTAAGTGTTTCAAGATGGTTTGCTGTCAAGCATCTCAATGAGTAGAGAAATGCTCTCCGTATCATGGTCGTGGTTGGTATCGCTGTTCATTGATTATTTTCATTGATTATTTTCATTTCAGGTTTGTTAATGGTTGATTTTAGACCTTGGGGTTCTGTTTTTAATTCAAGATTATAATGTTTGTAAAATACTTACATTATGATGATGATTTTAGATGGTGGTACTTTTTAGTACAAGGCAAGCATAAGTTGCTTTTAACGAGTTTTTGCTATGTACAGGATTAGGTCAAAGGGTCGAATCGTGGAAAGGTTCGTGGTGTCATAATCTTGACAAATTTTTCTAAGTACAATGTTGTTCTTACGAAGATAGTATTTAACTTCGTTTGGACTTGTTTGTCAGAAAATTGTTCTTATTTTCGTCACAGCTAAATTCGTTTTATTTGGTTTTAAATGAAGATAACCTCTATCTTCGTTCCATTTTATTTTACGAAGGTTAACTTCGTTCCTTTTATTTTCGACTGACCTTATACCCGACCCGTTTTGACCCATCTTTTACCCATCCATATATATATCCAAACTTAATTCGTTTTTCTCTTTTTCATTACCAAAATCGTTAAAGAAAACGAATTTAAGTTGCTTAAACCCCAATATCTTCATCAATCAAATACCTTGATTTCAGTTGATTCTCGATTTGTTATTTCGATTTTTGTTGAAATAAGTAATTCAGGTATCTTATCTAGCATCGTCATTCACAAATCACCAATTCTTGATTCTTGTTTTTGCCCAATTTTTACATGAACTCATTCGGTTTTAAGATATATTTTAAGTTCTAGGGTTTAATTTCGTTTTTGATTTTAAATCCATTGGATCCTTAATTCGTTTGTAAAATCGAAGTGGGTTATGCTTCTTTTTAGTGATACAAATGTTTTGTGATTGATTTTGGGCAAATAATGTGTTAATCAATGTTTTACGAATCAAAAATTTTTGATTTTGGACCCAACTGATTGATCAGAATGGCTACGAAGTTAGTTTTCGTTTATCTCTACGAACTTAGGTTCTCAAATAGAGTTTACGAACTTAGACTTTTCCTTCAACTAACGAACTTAGAAGTTCTTGTGACAAACGAACTTATTTATGCTTCAAAGCTATCTTCGTTCATTGTTACCAATGAACTTAACACCTATTTTCGTTTATTGTTATCAAACGAATTTAAAGTCTATCTTCGTTCATTCCTATCTAACGAACTTAAAGTCTATCTTCGTACATTCTTAACTTACGAACTTAAAGACTAATTTCGTACAGTCTCAACTTATGAAATTATTGATTAAGTTCATCTAAGCCTGCAATTCATTTCTTGTGCTAATCCTATTTTTTTTAAAATTATGATCTGTTTTGCAGAAATGGCTCTTGCTCCACGTCAGTTCTTTAAGAAGCACAATCTGGCCTTAAATCTGGATCCAGATCAGCATAATTGTGAACGCTATCATGAAATATTTGATTTTATTGCTCGTTCTAGGCTTTCTTTTGCTTTCTGTGATTCACCTAGATTGGTTAGGCAGTATATTGATGATTTTTGGAGGACTGCTCATCAGGTCATGGTTAATGGTCGTAGCTTTGTTCGAGCAACTGTTGAAGGAATCACTTTTGATTTTAATGCTATGATGCTTCGTGAAATTCTACATTTGGGTGAAGAATCAGACGACGCAGTAGATGTAGCTTATGATTTTGACCTTATTCGTAGGTGTTTTCAAAGAATGGGATATGTTGGTCAAATAAAGCTTCCTTTTGATAAGAGTGGATTTCAAGGACGTTGGAGATACCTTGCTTACGTGTTGTTAGTAAGTCTGAGCAATCGTAAGGCTGGATTTGATCAGCTTTCTGCTCAGATTTCTTCGCAGATGGTTGCTTTGGTCTATAATCGACCTTATTCGTTTTCAACATACTTCTTTCATGAGTTTATTGGTCAAATCAATGCCAAGGCGAAGAATAGGTTTTTATTATATCCTCGTTTTGTTATGGCGATAGTTAGACATTTCTGTCCGAACTTGGTATTTGATCAAGGTCCTCGCTATGTACCACATACTTGGCCTTTACGTATATTTGCTGATTTAGATGCCAATACTCGAAATGTGGCTGGTCTAAATAATCCACCTTTGTTTGGTCATTTGATTAATCCAAATTATCGATCTCGTTTTGAGAATGATATGTTAGTGGATGATGAAGACAATTCTGATCATGAGGATGAAGAGAATTCAGATGACAGTTCGGATGGTGATTCTGATGATTCTGATAGTGGGAATGATGGTGATGCTGATGTAGTTGAAACAGACACAGATGACTATGATAGTGTCGCTGCTGATTCAAGTAATGAGCATAGAACTAAGATGGCTCATGATGTGCCTGCTGCTTCAGGAAGTGATCATTCATATCACTTTTCTCAAGAAGGTGTATCTGGTGCTTTACGCCGAGAGCGTCGGAGTAAGGCTTGTCATTCTTCTCCCGTTCTTTCTGATACGGATCAGTCTGTTCATGCTGGATATGATGCGCAAGTTAATCAGGATGATGGTGTTGTACAAGAAGCTGTACTTGATTATCAAGAAGAAGTGGAACATAGGGATATGGCACCAAGTCCAATTCATGAAGGAACAAGTACTGTTGGATCTAAGAGGACACTGGATGCTTCTCTTACTTATCGCAGAGCTAAGCGTGCACGAATTTCTGATGCTCCTTTAGTATCTACGGCTGCTGCTGCTGTTCCTGGTGTCTCTACAGTACCGGTTGCTTCTGTTGCTGGTAGTGTACAGTTGCGTCCACTATTGCCTCCTGCATTACCAATATTGCCCAGATTGCCTACTTTTCCTCCTATTCCTTCAGATTACTCCCTAGTTAGGCGTATCGATGTTCTTCAGACTCGTGTTGATACTTTGGAGTCTGATCTTACGAATGTTCGAGGTGCTTTGACCTTTTTAATCAACTGGGTCAAGAATCAAGGGGGAGATGTTCCTGAAGAAATTTGCAGATTGTCAGCAGTTCAGCCAAGACGTCAGGATGATGATGATGATGCTGATAACGCGGATAATAGAAATGATTCTCGCCCAGTTACTGACAAAGGAAAAGGTGTTGAGACTCAGGGGGAGACAGGAAAGGATACTACCCAGACTGGTATTTCTGGTGCGGGTGGATCAAGTGCTCCTCGAGAGGCTGAAGTTATTGAAGCACTTGACTCAGGTAATTCTTCGAAATCGGTTGATTATTTAAGTGATGATCAGGTTGAAGCTGAAACTGAACGATTAAAACGTGAAGTTAAGGCAAAATTTGGACATGACTTTAATACCGAAGAAAATGCTTTTCATTCTGTATTTGATAACTTATTAGATAAACAGCAAGAAGCAGAAACTGAAAGAGAAAAGGAATTACAGATTCAAAGGCAAACAGCCTTGGAATCTGATTCTGATTCTGATTCAACTTATGATTATGATAAAGATTAGGAAAAGTGTAGAATAGGTTGCATGTAATAAGTTTACGACATGTAAATGTAATCTATCTTATTTCAATGCAATTATATTTTATCTTTATTATTATCATGATTATTCATTGTATTTTTGGTGTTTATTTTGTGTAATCTTAATAGATGATACAGATGATACAGAACTATTCTTTAATGGTGATGAACTTGAGGAGGGTGAGTTTGTTCCTGAACCGGACTTAGATATATTCAAGAAACCTTATGGGTTTGATGATGTTTGGGATTCAACTCCTGAAGACCCATCTTTGGAAGAAAGAAAAGAGTTAGAGATAAAGAGGAATGAAGTTAAGGAAAGAATGCTTCAAGCGTCAATTAGTAGCTCCGCTAAAGTTTTAAACTTCGTGGTATATGCTAGGATTGATGATGCATTGATTCCTCTTCACTGGGAAATAAACTTGACAAGACCTTTTAATCCAAATAATTATCATGTACCTCTCAGAGAAGATGATCCACTACATGAGATTGATCGACTTGTGCCTGGTCAAAGAATTAATGATTATATAGTCACATGGGATACTATGAAACCCATCATGTATTGGACTCACATCTCAGATAAAGATGCTGCGAAATATAAGACAATAATCTGGAGTTGGTTCTATGATGAAGAACTGAAGCTGTTTGTTCTTAAAAGACCAGAAGGTTGTCAGTATCTAGCATGGCGTGAGAGATATTTCAGAAGTTTGTGTGAAGAAGATTTACATGAACTAGGAAATAGCAGGATTATCAATCCAAGTGGTTATGGTCTTGCTGATGTGGTTGGTAAGAATCTTCACAAAGATTTCAAGTTGAGATCGAATATGAAAGACTCTGAGAAACCAGAGTTTCATATTGAACCAAGACGGAAGAAGAAGGTGGTTAAGCCAGATAAAAGCGTTGAGTATATTCAACGTGACATCAAGTGTATGATCAAAGTCCCTGCCAAGAAATGGGCACAAGATGTCTTGGATAAAATGGATAATTGGGAGATTGATCGAAATTCTGGTGAAGCCAAAATGTATGCAGACTCGAAGAAGAAGATATTGTTGAGAAGGATGTATGATCCAATGCAGTTGGTTAACTTCTCAAGAAATGATCAGAGGAAATTATACGATACAGAATGTTCATTTTTACCATTTTGGAAGAATGAAGAAGATCGATATCGTAAGATTCTCCAAGTCTGCTTACATGAAAATATTCATGCAAATAGCAAACGATTGTTATTTGATGGATGATGAAGATTTTTGAAGACTGAAGAAATCGAAGATGCTGCTGTCAAGGGGGAGTTTGTTGATGCATGTTGATGTGACAACAGCAACTTAGATTTGATTATGTCTTATTCATTTATATGTAATTGATAGATTATGGACTTCGTGTTTTAGTAATGATCGATTACATGTTTTGGTGTTATATATATGTTTATATATGATGTTTGTTATGTGTTTTATACAAGTACAAACATAATATATGTTAGGTTCCTTGTACATGTAGTACTTGGAAAATAGCAAGGAATAGATGTTGATGGTAAGTTGTACTAACGAAGATGATCTTCGTTAGGAACTAACGAAGATAATCTTCGTTTTATGGGCTGGGCTGCTAAGTTCGTAAGAACAAAGCACAGCAGGCCCAATATCGATCGTGAACATATATAAACGAATGGAAACCCTAAATTGAGGTATCTAGTTCATAGTACACACTCCAAAGGCGACTAAGTTCATTTCTAGCGTATAGAAAACGAAGATAGATCACATAAGGCCGATTATATTGATATAATTAGCAATATACACGATAACTAATCAAACTAGTTATCTCGTGAGGATTCCGCACTCACGACATAACAATAGACGATCTCGAGAGTGATCCGTAGCTATCGAGGGACTCACATATATATGTACATGGTTTTCATTATATATATCATTTATATTGTCATGTAATAAAAGTATTCAAGTTTTATAAAATTTGGTATACATCTTTAAATTGAATAATCCAAACCAAGCCATAATCTACAACTTGACACCATTAAAATACTTATAAATTATGATTAAGAGATCAAGAATTATTACCTTATATGTGCACTTAATCAAAAGGATATTTAAAGGAATGATCAAAGATGACTTAAAGCTAAGAACTACTGAAATTCCAACCCTCTGTTCTAGACTTGTAATTTGACTTCTGGACCTTTTTGGACAAATTCAACGGTTGAAAACGTTGGTCTATATGTTAGGAAGCTACTGTCAAAGAACCATGATGATCCGACGGTTTAATCTCCGAGGATCGGAGGTTTTCTGGGCTGCTGTAATGAAAAACGGGTTTTGAGTTGTTTTGGATATTTTCTTTCTCAAAGCCAACTATGGCTCAATGACGTGAGAGCTAAGTTTGTTGCATGTATATGTATTGTTTAGAGTGTTGAGAATGCAGAGAACAAGGAAGTTCTTATAAAAAGAAGAAGAAGTTTGATTATGTGAATTTGTAATGAAAACTTTAGCTTGTATTTATAGGTAAAAATTTACCATGGTTACTAGTTTAGTTTGTTGATAACTAAGGTTAAGTTAGGGAATACCATGGGCTAGTTTGATGGTTTTGCAATACCATGGGCTAGTTAACTAACCTAAGTTAACTAACTTTAGTTACCTAATCATAGTTAGTTATTTAGGTAGATATTATTTAGGATAATTTAGGATATTTAGTAGTATAATATACCCCTTAATTTACATACCTATAATGCCTAATTATTTCATGTAATGAATAGAATTCGAGCTTATGTGTGTGTAATTGTGTGTGTTAATGGTGGTTTCTAGAGAGAGAAAGTAGAGAGAGAGTAGAGAGATGTCAGGGAAAGATTGGATTGTATTATGGGTTCAAAGGTTACAAAATGCTTAATGGAAGGGGTTTATATACATATGACTAATTTACACTAAGCCCCCTTCCATACTTAGACATTTACATTCTAAGTACAAATATACAATAAGTAAACAAATCAACTACTACATTTATATTTCTAACAATCTCCCCCTTAGTAGTGATTTGTAAAAAAATATCCAGTCTTTGTTTATCTTCAAGCTCTCGTATTTGGTCTGTCTTTGTTTGGATGCCAGAACCAGTTTTCTCCTTCGGGTCTGTCATATGGAACAATCATATTTGCTTCAAAATTTCTTGGAGGAATGTTATGTGGCCCTGGAAGATGACTAGGCTCGTACTTGATCCAGCAACCTCCTTTCCGACGAACAACATACTTCGACTTCTGAACATTCTTTGCTTCTCTCATCATTCGAATGTTGTCTCGGTATTCAAGCCTTTGATTGATTTTGGAGATCACTTTATCAAACACTTCCTTTTTCTTTTCAACTTGCTCATCTTCCTTCAAACACAGCAACACATTTTTACAAAACTCCAATGTTCCATCAGAATAAGAAGCAAGTTCATCCATACGAATGAAAATCTTCTTCTTTCGGCTATTTAGAAAGACAACCCCAAAGATGGTTCTTCAATGACATGACCAATACTGAGCTTTTCAATGTCTTCAGTATAAAGACTCTGATCTGGATATGGAACATTTATCTTCCTCTTCACAACTTCAAACCCTATTTGAAAATCTTCCAATGAAGCATATTGAATGCAACTTGACATGTATCTTTTTACAGCATCAAAAGCAATAACATCTTCACGGTATCTTTGCATTGCATTCAGGAAATGGTTGTAGAGGAAGATAATGTCATCTACTGGCAAAAGTTTAAATTGGGCTTCTGTAAATCGGTAGATCTTGTTATTATCTCTTTTGACGTGAAAACATGGAATAGAGATAGTAACTCTTTTGATCAAAATCACTCTGATCAGCACCAATATCTTGTGGTTTCTCTGTTCTTCCAGCAACTTTGGGTTGTATTGTTTTGTAAGTTTAAGAAGCTCTGTGTATTCTTCTATTTGCCTAGCTTCCTTAAACTTGTACATTGAGTCTAACTCTGGTCTCTTGGTTTTAGTGACCTTAGTTGCTCCACAAAATATAGGGTAAGCCCTCTCCTCCAGATATCTTGATTTCTTAGCTACTTCTTTTGGTTTGATGCCGAGAGCAACCATTCTTTCTCTATCCCTCAAGAAGTATCCCCGATTAATAAATCTTAATTGTTCTTCAGTTAAATCAGTTGGAAAATAATCAGGAAGAACTTCCTCGGATATGATTGCCTCTCTCAAAACCTGTTTGTAAGTAGATTTCTGAAAGTTCTGAACTGCAGCTTCTGGAGTCTTTCTAAGATCATCAAAATTGTTGAATTCGTTAAAATTATACTGCTGTGGAGCTGAGCTAGCACGAGCAGATGATTCTCCAACTTCAACTCTGCTTGAAGGACCTGTTTCAAAGTAATCAAGATCTGCAAATTCTTCAAACATAGGTTCCTCTGCAGCTTCTACGTTCACAGGAGTCTCAACTATCTCTGGCTCATCCAATATAACATTATCTTTTATGGCCTCTAGATCAGCTTCTCCTTCAGCATATTCAACTAAATCCTCTTCAATAACAAAACCTTCTTCTTCATTGACCTCAATATCTTCAACTTCTTCTTCACTTTCTACATCAGAATCAGCACCAAAAACTTCAACTAATCTTCTTCTAATCTCATCATCTAAAGTATCGTTCTCAACATTCTCAACATTCATACCCTCTGCTCTTTCTTCCATTACCACATTCTCAACATTCACATCAACTCTTGCCGAATTATTTTCAATATTTGCTTGACCCTCTCCTTGGTTCTCCCCCTCGGGGTGATCATCAGAATCAGGATCATCCCGTCTAGAAGCAACTGAGGCCGGTCGGCAAGATTCTAATGCCAACAATCTTAATTCAAATTCAGCTAGTTTAGCATCATACTCAGCCTTTTGTCTTTGAACTTGTTCTTGTAAAGCTTTGACTCTTCTTTCAGTTGCAAGTTCTCTTCTCTAACTTCCAAGGCATTCAACACTCCTCTTTCAGTAACAGTCAACAAATCACCCTCCGATCTTAAGATATTTAACAAAACTTCACATGCAGAATCTTTGGTTGGTAGATTTGTTGATGTTGATGGAATTTGAGTTGGTGTTGGTGTTCTTTGTGTTGGTGTTTGATGTGGAGGAACCAACCCGAAGGTTGTTGGCACACTTGTGGTGTGACCTAAATTCAACGATGCTGATTCAGGATTTCCTGCGGATCCTCGGGTTATACCCTCACCAGCAGTTTCAGATTCATGGGCTTTGCAACCCGAATCAAGTTGTGTCCTAGACTGTGATAAATCACTGTCCTGGACTTCTTGTTGGGTAACACCTCTAACAACACCGGGGTCACTGAGAATGCCCGTTAATACAGTCTCAGGTTGATCCTGAGGGACAGCAGTGTCACTACGGCGTTCATACTGTCCCCCAGTCTCGGTCTGAGGACTGTTACCTGCGGCTAAAGCTGGCGTGATGTTAGCTAAGGCAGGATTTCCAAGCTGTCCTTGAGGGTCACACAAAGTGGGTCCCTCTCTGCTTGTTCCGGCATCAGTACTCAACTGTGCTTGTGAATCCGTGTACCTAGGAGATCTAGACTCTTGTGCACGAAATGAAGGCGAGAGGTGGGGCTGGTCCTCTCTTATTTCAACACTCTCATCCTCCAAATGAGGAGAGTGTGGTGAGCGTGGCTGATCCCCATGCATTTGTGAGACTAACTCCTGTTGTGAGGAGTCAGAATGGCTGGGAGAGTTTGGTGCAAGCGAGAATGGGCAGTTCCTGACTTCTACCCTAGGGTAAACAACCCGGCTAGACACATTGGTTTGAACTAATGGAGGGCCAACGTTTTCTTTATGCCCTTGTCCTAACCCGGACCGCACATCCTCTCTGGTATTTTCAACTCCTCCCTCAATTCCGCCTTGTTCCTCCAGCACAACATCATCTCCAGTGCTAACATGCTCTGTTTCAACCTCAGATTCAACATTATGAATTACTTCAGTTACTTGTTCAACATCAAATTCAGCTGAGGCACCAGGTTGTTCATTCACATATGCTGTTTGAGATTCATAACTTTGTCTGGCAGATTTAGACGACTTATGTTTTCTTTTGGATTTCTTTTTCTTTGAGGCCTGCTTCAGTACACTTCTAGCAGCCATTTTAAGTCGTCTACCTGGTGGTGGAGTTGGTTCTTCAGGTAGTGCTGAAGCAAGTGGTGTTGGATTAAGTACAGGTGAAGAGCGAGGTGGTGTAAAAGTTGGTGGGTTTGGTGAAACAACGGATGGTAAAGGTGTAGATTGTGAAGGTGAAGATTGCGAAAAGTGAACGGTTGGTGTAGATTGTGTTGATGGTGTAGGTTGAGAAATAGGTGAAGAAACAGGTTCAGGTGTTACAACATCGTGTTCAAACATAACTCGTTTCGATTTTCTTTTCCTCTGCCCAGAAGTCCCCTCACCACTATCCCTCTTTTTCTTTTATGTGACCTAGGACCCTCACTTGGCGACCTATGCTCAGCTTGGGTAGGAGTCTGTCGGCTTTCAGACCCCATTGCTGAGACTAACCACTCGAGATAAGCCCTAAGATGAGGACTCTGAGCAGGAACCAAATTAATTAAGAATGGTGGAATCGGAAAAGGTCTTGCAGTTTCACTACTTGTGCCTCTCAAATTGGATTTATACATCGCAATCACACACTTGAAGCTGTTCTCCAATTTTGGAATTTCTTCTGCATTATCAAGAACATCTTCGATAATCAGTGTGAAGAATCTGATAAGGAATCCTTCGTCATGAGATCAATTCCTTTCTGTGATGGCATCAAACAGGTGGTTAAAATATTGTACATCGTATGCCAGAGAGTTGCTACATTACTCCTTCTAAAATCTCTCATCGTTGCCAATTCTCCTGCATAACCCAACGAATGAACTCCAGCCAACATTTCTTCAACTGATGGGAGTTCTTCGTATTCTTCAAGTACAGGAAATCCAATTGTTGTTCTAAACTCATCCAAAGTGAATCGAGAATTAAACAGTTCATCTTCTGACTCTAGAGAAAATTTGAAGTAGTCTGCTGTGTTATGCCTTTTACTTCCTCGTACATATTCAATTGATTGCCACAACTCAAAGACATACTTCTCAGGTACAATTGCACCTCCAGTCAAAGCATTGTTCAATGGATGATAGCTAAGAATCTCTGGAATGATCGGGAATTTGCAAGCAAATGGAATGTGAAGTGCTTGATTGGCTTGCATCTTCATTGAATCTCCTTCTTTAAACATAGCCATCTTGATAGTTTATTATTTTCTGTTTAAGACAAACTGACCAATGTTTTGACCAGAAAATACAATTTAATCACAGAAAAATAATAACACATACCAACATTTAAGAAACACATTTATTATACAAAGACAATGTTTTGCATATATATTAGAAATGAGAAAACAAAGTAGTACACAAAGGCGTTCGATACCTTGCATCTCACCCAAATATATATACAAAACATGACAATATATAGAATTACATAAGTATTAAAAGATAAGAAAACAAGGTAGTACACAAAGGCGTTCGATACCTTGTCTCTCACCCCAAACACTTATGAAATACTATATATATACCAACACAATACACAAATTCATTTACATAAAACAAAACACAACACAAATATAAAAGAAACATAGAATAAAAAATAATAAAAAAAAATATTTTGAAATTCTAAGTTGTACTATTTGCAGAGCAAAAACCTCTGCAAATAGCACATTTTGAAAAATATGCCCAGAAATTGACAAGGACCAAAAGTTGGTTTTGGTAAAAAAAAATAAAAAAAATTGAAGATTTCAAGTCAGGCATCAAGTCATCGAGTATTGGAGATGAACCTCGTAAATGCCGAGCTCAAAGCTCTGCAAATAAGCAGTTCAGATTCACTCCTTTGAAATGTATGAAATTTTCTTTTATTGAACAACAAAAATGTTGTCAATTGATAAAGAACAATTTCAATTTGAAAAATTTCAAATTGTACTGTTTGCCGAGCAAAAAGCTCTGCAAACAGTTGAATTAAGAACTTGGTGAAAAATTTTTCATTTTGTACTGTTTGCCGAGCAAAAAGCTCTGCAAACAGTTCATTTCAAAACTTAGTGAAAAATTTTCCCTTTGTACTGTTTGCCGAGCAAAATGCTCTGCAAACAGTTGGTATGAAAACTAAGTGAAAAATTTTCATGCATTTGCCGAGCACAAGCTCTGCAAATGGATGGTTCAAGTCTTGACAAAATTTAAAAATCCAATTTGTACTGTTTGCCGAGCAAAATGCTCTGTAAACAGTTGTTCTATGACTTGGAACAAGTTTTGTACAAAATGCACTGTTTGCCGAGCAAACTGCTCTGCAAACAGTTGTTTTCATACTTGGAAAAATTTGGAATTCAAAATGGCCTGTTTGCCGAGCAAACTTCTCTGCAAACAGTTGATTTTAAAACTTTGATCCATTTTGAAAAACAAAAAAACTTGAATGCCGAGCAAAATGCTCTGCATTATGTTGTTTTAATGACTTGGTGGAAAAATTTACTGGTTTGATAAAAACAAGCATTTGCCGAGCACAAGCTCTGCAAATGGATGGTTCAAGTCTTGACAAAATTTAAAAATCCAATTTGTACTGTTTGCCGAGCAAAATGCTCTGCAAACAGTTGTTCTAAGACTTGTAACAAGTTTTCATTTTGTACTGTTTGCCGAGCAAAAAGCTCTGCAAACAGTTGTTTTAACTTGGAAAAATTTTTCATTTTGTACTGTTTGCCGAGCAAAAAGCTCTGCAAACAGTTGTTTTAACTTGGAAAAATTTTCATTTTGACCTGTTTGCCGAGCAAACTTCTCTGCAAACAGTTGATTTTAAAACTTTGATCCATTTTGAAAAACAAAAAAACTTGAATGCCGAGCAAAATGCTCTGCATTATGTTGTTTTAATGACTTGGTGGAAAAATTTACTGGTTTGATAAAAACAAGCATTTGCCGAGCAAGATGCTCTGCAAATGGCACTTTTCATCAAACATTCATGAAATTACCCAGCCCTCGCACATTCAAACCCAGAAAAATCATTAACACAAGCAGATTAAGGCATCTAATCATTTAAACAACAAGTACAATACCTAATCATGCATCTATCATCATCAAAACATGAATCAAAACATCACTTCAGTCATAAATCACATATTGTTTCATCTTGGCATTTAATCAAACAGTTGAAGTGCGTAAATAAAACAAGTGATTTTACCTTTAAAATGATGATCTGAAGAAGAAAGTAGATGAATTAATCCACAAAAACGATCACCAGATTAACCCCACTTAGATTATTATGAAATGGATGAAAATGATTGATTGATAGATGACAGGTTTGAGCGGTTTGAAGAAAATAAAGATATTTTGATTTTAAAAATTGAAAGTGTTTTAATTTTGGCCCACCCATTTTGTATATATAACACAAATCTGGGTCACGGGTCTGGGTTTGACCCGCGTGTCAACCCAGATCTTAAGTAAGTCATGGGCTAAACAAGGTAGATGGGCTCAATTTTGGTTTTGGTTTTGGGCTTAAACAAAAACAATATAGAAGTAAAATTATGAAAAAAAATAAAAAAATAATAAAAAATATTAATAAAAAATAAAAACAAAATAAAAGCAAAAAGCTTTTTATCATTTTAGATTTTTCTAATTTTGTATTTGATTTTTCAATTTTAAAACAAACACACATACAAAGAAAATTTAAACAAATAAAAACAAACAAATATCAAATAAGCAAACAAATATTTACATGCATTTGCACACTCCCCCTCAAATTAAGCATTTAGACTATACTAAATTTACAAACTCCCCCTAAAATCATGCATTCTACCCTTTTTCTCTCCCTCAAACATTGCATGTAATAACAAGTAAAACACATCAATGTTTGAAACAGAAAATGAACATAGAATACATGGCATGAAAGCATTTAAGTTTGTAAATCAAGCATTCCCAACTTGGTTTTCAGAAAATTGAACCTGTTTTCATCCAAAGGTTTGGTGAAAAGGTCTGCAAGTTGGTAGTCTGTTGGGACAAAATAGAGTTCGATGTTACCTTTCTCGACATGATCTTTAAGAAAATGGTACCGAACATCTATGTGCTTGGTCTTGGTGTGCTGTACAGGATTGCAAGAAATAGCAATAGCACTTTTAGAGTCACAGTAGATGGGAATCCTGTTGAACTGAAATCCATAATCAGTCAACTGTGTCTTCATCCAAAGAACTTGTGAACAACAGCTTGCTGCATCTACGTATTCAGCTTCTGCAGTAGATGTGGATACACAATTCTGTTTCTTTGAAGACCAACTGACCAATCTATCCCCTACAACTGTACACTCCCAGAAGTACTCTTTCGATCAAGCTTACAACCTGCATGGTCAGCATCCGAATATGCAATTAACTGAAACCAGTATCCCTTGGATACCAGAGACCAAGGTTCACTGTGCCTTTCAGGTATCGGAAGATCCGTTTAACGGCCTGGAAATGACTTTCCTTGGGATTGGCCTGGTACCTGGCACACATTCATGTGGCGAACATAATATCCGGGCGACTTGCAGTCAAATACATGAGTGACCCTATCATACTGCGATATTTCTTTTGATCAAAAGATTTTCCATTTAAGTCTGCATTAATCTTTGTTCGAGCTTCCATGGGTGTCCCAATTGTTTGACAATCCATCATATCAAACTTTTTCAACATGTCAAGAATGTACTTAGATTGACAGATAAAAGTACCATTTGACAACTGTTTTACTTGAAGACCAAGGAAAAAGTTTAATTCACCCATCATGCTCATTTCAAATTTCTTGATCATTAAAGCAGAGAAATTCTTGCAGTATTTAGGATTAGTTGACCCGAAAATTATGTCGTCAACATAAATCTGGATTAGAATAATGTCACTCCCTTGTCGTTTGATAAACAAGGTAGTGTCAATTGAACCTTTGCTAAAACCAGATTTCACAAGATAAGAGGATAGAGCATCATACCATGCACGAGGCGCTTGTTTCAGACCATATAAAGCCTTATCTAACCTGTAAACATAGTCCGGATGATTTGAATTCACAAAACCTTCTGGTTGTTCAACATACACTTCTTCTTTGAGAATTCCATTCAAGAAGGCAGTTTTGACATCCATTTGGTAGACTGTGAAGTTCTTGTAGGCAGCATAGGCAAGAAACATCCGAATAGCCTCAATTTGTGCAACTGGTGCGAATGTCTCATCGTAGTCAATTCCATCTTGTTGGCAGTATCCCTTTGCAACCAATCGTGCTTTGTTGCGTACAACAACTCCAGTTTCATCCTTTTGTTCTTGAAGATCCATTTGGTTTTAATTGGCTCCTTGTTCTTGTAAGGATTTGGAACCAATTTCCATACCTCAAGACGTTCGAACTGATTAAGTTCTTCTTGCATTGCTTCACCCAATCTGGACAACTTAGAGCTTCATTCACTGTCTTTGGTTCAACAATACTCAGAAAATTCACAAACAGACATTCATTCGCGGATGCGGATCTTGTCTGAACTCCAGTTGTTGGATTACCAATGACTTGAGAAATTAGATGAGCTCTTGTCCATTTGGTTGTGTGAGGAATTGGATCAAGTGGATCACCAGATTCTTCAGAATCAATAAAATCAGGAGAATGTTGTTCTGTTAATTGTTCAAGCGAAGTTGCAATTGGTTCAACAAAGTCATCATGATCATAATCTTCAGGATTGGTTGTAGGATTTGTCACTTGTGTGATATTATGAGGTTGAGAATGCAACTCTGAAATATCAGTAGGTGGAGGAGAATCAGATGATGAATTAACATCTGTTGATTGTGATGGTGAAGACTCATTGGGATCCATCTCTTCTGAATTTGAACTGGATGGTTATTGTATTCATCAGATTCAGGAACTTTCTTCGAAACTTGGAAAAATTCTTCGAAAACAAGATATCCAAATCTTGTGTTGTTGAGTAGAGAATGATGATTTGACATTTGAAGCAGTCTTTGTTGCGGAAGCTTGTGGACATTGAAGTTCGGGTCTTGAACTGTGTTGTTCAAGAACCAATCCTGAGAGTTCATCAAATTTGACATTCATACTCTCTTCGATTCTCTTGGTTCTTCAGTTATATACACTGATATGCAATGGATTCTCTTGAATAACCGATGAAATATGCTTCATCGCCTTTTGGTTCAAATTTGCCCAGATTATCTCGATCATTGAGAACATAACATACACATCCAAAAATGTGCAAAAAGTTCACATTGGGATTTCTTTTGTTGATCACCTCATACGGAGTTTTATCAAACCTCTTGTTTATTATGGATCTATTTTGAGTAAAACAAGCAGTAGCAACAGCTTCAGCCCATAGATTCGGTGGCAACTTCGAATAGGCAAGCATTGTTCTAGCTGCTTCAACAAGAGTTCGATTTCGACGTTCAACTACTCCATTCTGTTGAGGTGTCCTGGCAGCGGAAAATTGATGAGTAATACCCATGGACTTGAGGAAAGAATCAATCGTTGAATTCTTGAATTCAGTTCCATTGTCTGAGCGAACAATTCTAACTGACGATTTAAGATTTACTTGGGTCTTCTTTATGAAATCAATAATTGCATTCGGAGTGTCACTCTTTGCATGAAGAAAGAATACCCAAGTGTAACGAGAATAATCATCGACAATCACAAGAATGTATCGCTTGCCATGGATACTTTGAACTTTCATTGGGCCACACAAATCCATATGAATAAGGTGCAAAGGACCTTCAGTACTCAGATGCTTCTTTGGTTTGTGTGAAGCTTTCTTCATCTTTCCAATTGCACAAGCTGGACAAACATGTTCACTTTTATACTTGTAATCCGGAAGTCCTTCAACAAGTTGTTTATCCACGAGAGCATTAATTGTTTGAAAATTCAGATGAGAAAGACGGCGATGCCATAACCAAGAGTTTTGTGCAGTTGCTTTTGAAAGTAGACAAATCTCTGAAGAATTAGATGGAATATTGTTGAGATCAATAGTGAACAAATTATTGTCTCTTGTTCCAGTAAGAATATCCACACCATCTTCAGTCTGCACTTTGCATTCATATCTCCTAATAATACTTGAAGATCATTGTCACAAAATTGTCCAACACTAAAAAGATTTTGGCCTAGGCCTTCAACATAAGAAACTCTCTTGATAGTGACACCATTTTTAACAATGTCTCTATAACCGAGAATAGGAGCGATATGATCATTTCCGAATCTGACGGTTCCCATAAACTTTTCAACAAAGTTCGAAAGGATGGACTTGTTTCCAGTCATATGACGTGAACATCCCGAGTCAACATACCATACACAAATGAGAAATTCCTGCAAAGACAAGGTATATTATTTAGGTACCCATGTAGATTGGGTCCTTGCAGGTTAGAGGGATAACATGCAAGTACACATTAAAAAAATAAACATCAAGTAAAATAACACGCAAACAAACAATTTATTCAAATAACAAACAAGCACACATAATTGTTCAAAATACAAATTACAAGCACAAAAATGTAATTGTTTATACACAAGTTTTGATACAAGCGGGACTAGTCCTAGAGGTATTAGAATTATCTAATGAATTTGATCTACGGACAATCCACACTTGTTTGACATGGGTAGTGTTTCCATCAAGTTTGAGTTTTCTAGTAGCATGCAAAAATCTATCTTTTGGGATCCATTTACTGCTACTTTTCATGCACAAGTCACCTGAAACACGAACATTCTTAGAGTTAGAAATCAATTTAGCATCTATGTTCTGAACAGGTTTCTTCTTGATGGGTTCTGTGGTCTTATTCACTTTCTTTATGTTATTAGGTGACAACCAACCATACTGGTCTTTGTATTTAG